>JAGIQG010000030.1:11227942-11927942 GCA_024679065.1 Sphyrna mokarran | reverse complement strand
ACACAGTAAGAAGTCTGACAACATCAGTTTTAAATCCAACTGATTTATTTGATAGTAAACTCGTAAGCTTTCAGCTCTACAGCCTTCGTCAGGCGAATGAGTTAAAACTGGTGTTGTCAGACTTCTTACTGTGTTTACCCCAGTCCAACGCCGGCCTCTCTACATCATGACCGAGAATTGAACCCAGGTCCCTGGCACTGTGAGGCATCAGTGCTAACCACTGTGCCACCATGCCACCCCAGGTAGAACTCATGTCCTGAGCCCTAGATACAGCAAACCTGAGCAGGTGCAGTGTTCCACCAGCCCAGATGGAACTCATACATAGGATTGTGGCTTAAATTCTGCTTTGATGAACAAACGTTGTTCCTTTCCAGTTATCCTCCTGAGTTATTACAGGTGGTTTTGCATTCCATCTGACTACTGTACGGCTACAGTGGAGAATTAAATCAGCTTTGTGACAAGTAAGTTAAGTTAAAATTGACCCCAATGGCATGTTAATGAATGCTCAGGAGTTGTACAGTGTGGAATCCCCTCTCCATGTTGGTGGAATTTATTTCAAAGCATCTGAACTTGAGAAACAAAGAGTTTAAAAACAATTTTTTTCTATCCATTCGTGGGACATGGGCGTCGCTGGCTACCTATTCTTAGTCTTTCTTGGAACTGGATGTCTCATTCAGCCACTTCAGAGGGTAATAGTCAAACACATTGCTGTGGTCTTGGAGTCACATGTAGGCCAGACCAGGTAAGGATAGCAGATTTCCTTCCCTAAAGACACCAGTGAACCAGATGGGGTTTTCCAACAATGGTTTCATGGTCATCAGTAGATTCTTAATTCCAGATATTTCTTACTGAATTCAAATTCCAAGGACTGTCATGGTGGGCTTCAAACCCCCGTTCCCAGAACATTTGCTGAGTTTCTGGATTAACAGTCTAGCGATAATACTACTAGGCTGTTGACTCCCAGGTTCTCACACCTGATCACTGTCCTCTAACCCTGTACACTTATTGTGGGAAAACATCCTCTGCTCCATCTGTCCATTGTGCATCACAATATAGATCCCATCCCGAACCCAGCACTAACCAATATCATCTGGTCTCCTGGGAGATGGAGGCAGGAAAAGCCCAGACCAGGTTAGTGGGGAGAAAGATTGCAGGAACTCTGTCTGGGACATGTAAATGTATGCATCCAAGCCACCTCCCTCTCTTCATGGCTTCTTGATGTGCTGATTAGGTGGATTGGCCATGCTCAATTGCCTCTTAAGGTCCAAAAGAAATGGAAGCTAGGGGGATTTAGAGGTTGCAGAGATCAGGAAAGCAATGGTTGGACGCTTGATGGGTTGAATGGCCTCCTTCTGCATTGTAGGGACTCCATGGTTATTGTCATGGCTGCTTACAAGAGTCGTTGTGTGCAAATTGATTGCTGCATTTTCTACATTACAACAAAGACCATCCTTCAGTAGGATCCCCATTTACTTTGGGAAGTCCAGAGGTCCTTGCCCTGGTTTGGGTCCATTAGAAATGCTAACATGAGCGATGGGTGAGAATTTTCATCCTGTGTCTGAGTTTCTGAATCCAAGCACAACAAAAAAGAGACTGACAGTCTAAACACTGCGTCATCTGGCATCCCAAAAATTGTCTTTCCATTATTCAGATTGTTTCTGAGGATGTTTATTATTTACAGACGCCGACCCTACATTTATCCGCTGCTATTTTCACTGGAGTAAACAGTTATAGCACTGGAACCAAGTTCCGGATGCATTTGATATTTGTCAATAGGGATGTCCTGTTTATTCCGGTTCCAGCACAAAAGGCTGAGTCGTTTATAACATTAAGGACTGTCTTACCCATCGTCCGACTTCACCCAGGAGGCAGCTCTATTACCGAAAGTCTACTCTTCACAGCAGAAGACATCACGGTTGCAACTTCTCGATCTTGCCCACCGCTGGGATCTCCGGCCTTGCTCATCACTGGGATCCTCTATTCCTGCTGCTGTGAATGGAGTTTTGGCTGAGTGCCAAATACTCCCTTCTCGCGATGGCGGGGCAAACAAGAGCGGAGAATTCTGCCCTACACGTTCATCCTAGAATCTTCCGCAATCTCTGCCTCCCTGGACTATTGAGACATCCCCAATTTTCTTTTTTTAATTCTTTACTCCATCCTTAAAGTTACAAAGCCAATGCTCAGAGTGGAGCAGCAAAGCCAAATCTATCCCTTGCTTGCTCCAAAAAACAAACATAAAATTCAACTGAGTCCAATTCACAGTCTGCACAAGAGAGACAAACAAGATTCAAGCTGACAAGACAAGGCAGTGCGCCCCATCTTGGGCTGGATCTGATGCACCATTGATAGCTGAGTCTACAGCTGCCTGCATCCTTATTACCTCCCTGAGTCCCTGCATCTCTCTCTTTCCTCCTTTACCATGTTCCTACTTCTTTGGCCAAGCTATTGGTGACCTGTCCAAATATTTTTGTACGTGGTTCAATGTCAAAGCTTTGTTTGGTAATGTACTGTGAAATACTTGTCCTTAAGGCGTTATATAAATGCAAATTGTTGCTGCTTCTAGTTGCCTGCAATTTGTGGGAAGGGAAGGTTCAAACTAATGGATCTCTGGCCTTTGGTGGCAGATATCCTCCTTTTGATTTGATTTGATTTAGATTAGAGTCATAGAGGTTTACAGCATGGAAACAGGCCCTTTGGCCCAACTTGTCCATGCCGCCCTTTTTGTTAACCACTAAACTAATCCCAATTGCTCGTGTTTGGCCCATATCCCTCTGAACTCACCTTGCCCGTGTAACAGTCTAAATATTTTTTAAAAGACAAAATTGCCTCTATTACTATCTCTGTCAGCTTGTTCCAGACACTCACCACTGAAAAAATTGCCTGTCTGGGCCCTTTTGTATCTCTTCCCTCTCACCTTAAACCTATGCTCTCTAGTTTTAGACTCCCCTACCTTTGGGAAAAGATGATGACCATTTAGCTGATCTATGCCCCTCATTATTTTATAGACCTCTATAAGATCAACTCTTATCTCCCAACACTTCAAGTGCCAGTCTATACAAGTCTCTCCTTATAACTCAAACTATTAAGTCCTGGTAGCACCCTAAGTAAATCTTTTCTGCACTCTTTCTAGTTTAATAATGCCCTATAATCGGTGACCAGAACTGTACACAATAATCCAAGTATGGTCTTCTAATGTCTTGTAAAACTTCAACAAGACGTCCCAACTCTTGTATTCAGTGTTTGATCTGATGTAATCTGATTTTGATTTGATTTGATTTACTATTGTCACATGTATTAGCATACAGTGAAAAGTATTGTTTCTTGTGTGCTATGCAGACAAAACATACCATTCATAGCGAAGGAAATGAGACAGAGCAGAATGTAACGTTACAGTTATAGCTAGAGTGTAGAGAAAGACCAACTTAATGCAAAGTAAATCCATTCCAAAGTCTGACAGCAGCAGGAAAGAAACTATTCTTGAGTTGGTTTGAACATGACCTCTTTTTGCCAATGGAAGAAGATGGAAGGGAGAATGTCTGGGATGCGTGGAGTCCTTAATCATACTGGTTGCTTTTCCAAGGCAGTGGGAATTATAGACAGATTCAATGGATGGGAGGCTGGTTTGTGTGATGGATTGGGCCTCATTCACGACCTTTTTAGTCCCTTGCAGCCTTGGGCAGAGCAGGAGCCATACCAAACTGTGATTCAACCAGAAAGAATGCTTTCTATAGCGCATCTGTAAAAGTTGATATAAAAGGTACAGTGAAAAGTATTGCTTTGCACGCTATCCATACAAATCATATCATACATAGCGCACAAGAGTCGCTATGCTCTGGTCAATCCACACTGACAGCAGTAACACTTCCCCCCCATTTTCTATCCACTCCTTGTGTTGTGGGGACTGGCTGCAAGCATTTTAGGGCCTTGTGTCAAGGTCAGGTTTGTGAATTAAAGGAACACGACCAGCAGGGGAAAGAAATAAAGTTTAAAAATGAACTTTAAAAATAAAGACAGCAACCTGCACAATGGGCAGCTGCCCTGTTTTGGAATATTTAATGAGAGACAGAGAGCGGAATTTTCCGGCTCACTTGCCTTGGGAATAGTAGCAGGCAGGGCATGGACCGTGCAAATGTCCATTGATCCCCAGTGCAATTTTCTGGCCTTGGTGGGAAAGTGACTGGAAAATCCCGCCTAGAGAGTTTGATGGTGATTTGTGCAGTTTGACAGAGTTTTATGGGGTCGATGATTAGCAAACACGCGGCTTTGGTTTCAGAAATAGAGCCATTGGGAACAAAATCAGGAGAGTTATGCTGAACTTTCACTGGTATCTCAGTTACAACGCTGTTTGTCACACAAATCCAAACAGAAACGGGCATCGAAGTCAAGGCTGAACTTATCCCCCTTCCCTTCTGGAACATGCAGAGAAAACTGGGAGGAGAGAATCAAAAAAGAACTCATAATTTGAAATTATTTGAAGTTTTAAAGCTGGAGGCTGGAGGGAGTGGGGGGGAAAGGTGGTGAGGGTGGATGATAATGAGACTATGGTCTAGAAGTCAGCCTCGGTTCTTTTATAGACAGCACCCCCGGAGTACTGGAGCCAGAAGCTATCAGTCCAAGGCTTTTCCAAAATTAGGCCTCAGCAACCATCAGAAGGTAGTTGGTGAAAGGAATGAGGAAGGAGCCTGATGCACCGAGGAAGAGGGAACCTGGACACCCAGGCCCAATGCAAAATTTACCTCACCTAATTCTGACAACTGTTCCCAGACCCTTTGAGGACCCTGGTTAGGCTGCATTGCAGTCTGGTGCCTCAAGGCCTGCTCCAATTCCATTTGAACTGACAAATTTTATAGAAATATTGGAAACTGGTGTCATTATCCTTATTAACATATTCAAAGGGCATGGCCGAGGGTCATCTAGACTCGAAACATTGGCTCTAGTCTCTCCATGGGCGGTGTCAGAGCAGCTGAGATTTTTCAATATTTTCTACCTTTCTTTGAGGGGCCGAATGTCACCTGCTCAAAATGGAGTCAAAAGTATTTCAGCCACCCCTGTGTTTTTTTCCAAATTAAACTTCATTTGCTTCTATTTTCCACCTGGAAAGAGGTTTAATGAGATGCTTCTCCCTCTCTCGGTCTTTGTCTCTCTCTTCCTTGTGCTCTGTCTCATTCATGATCTCATTCACCCTTTCTTTCAACACTATTCGATGAATTCACATTCTCTGTCTATATTTTTTGTTCCCTGTCTCTGTGCTGTAATTTCAGTGGAAAATCAGCAGAACACCAAGAAAAATCCCACAAATGGAAAATTTTAGCTGTAAATGCTTTTTGATGATGATGGCAATTAATTAGGATAATTGCTGCTCAAATTCCAATGTCGCTCCTTCTCACACCCATTCTCTTTCTTTCTCTTTTCTTTTTCTCCATTTCTCTTGCTCCCTCTCCTTCCCACTCTCTTCTCTTCCTTTCTCCCTTTCTTTCCTCCTTTTAAGAATCACTGGGCAGGATTTTATTCTCTTGCTCATCCCAAAACTGTAAAATCCCACCCAAAGTCAACAGACCTTCCCATGCTGCATCCCTCGCCCACTCAGATTTTTGTACCGGGAAATTCTGGCCACAGAAGCCCAGTAAGTGCAGAAGGAGGCCATTCAGCTCATTGGCCAACACCCGCAACACTTTCACCCAGGCTTGATTCCAATAACCCCACATATTTAGCCAGCAAATCCTGTATGGATGGTATGTTTTGCAAGTATAGTGCGCAAGAAACAATACTTTTCACTGCATCCCAATGCATGTGACAATAATAAATCAAATCAAAAAAAATCCCCCTGACACAAAGGATCAATTTACCCTAGCCAATCCATTTCACCTGGACATCTTTGGAATGTGGGAGGAAACCGGAGCACCCAGAGGAAACCCACAAGACAAGGGGAGAATGTATAAACCCCACACAGTGACACGAGGCCAGAATTGAACTTGTGTCCCTGGCACTGTGAGATAGCAGTGCCAACCTCTTTCATTCTTTCTCTCTCCTTCTCTCTTTCTCTTTCTCCCCTCTCTCTTTCCTTTCACTCACGCACCTCCCCTTCCTCTATCTCTCCTTCTTTGCCTTTGACTTTCTAGCTATCGTTCTCACTCTCCCTCTTTCTCCATCTTTCTCTTTCACTCTCTCTCACTATCTCCCTTTCTCCTTTCTAAATTTCTCTATCTTTGTTCACTTTTCTCTCCCTCACTTTTCCTTTCCCCCAGCACTTGCTTTTATTCTTTCTTCCTCCCCTTCCCACTCTTTTTCTCTGTCTCCCTGTTTCTGTTCTTTCTTTCCCTCAGGTCTTCTGAATAATATTATTGGGAAATAAAGTCAAAGGCACGGCAGAGGTCAGGCAATTGTTTGCTGCATAAATGGTCCAGTAATTATCAATTGCTTCACTGCACCACTTCAGCCCAGACCTCCATTACAAAATCAGGAAAAAATACTGAGTTCTATCCTGTCCTTTGTAAGGCAAACAACACTCTCCCTACACGCGATATTATTTTAAATTTTACACAATGCTTCCTGTTGGCTGTCTACCTTTCCTGATCTGTTTATATTTCCTTTGTAGTCCTTCCATTCTAATTTACCTCTCTCCTGATTATAAAAGGCATAACGAGGAACTGTGCCCATGGGCACAAGCTCTCTGGTGAGATTCCATTAGGATAGTGGGCATGAATGAGAACCATGCTAATTGTTGTCTCCGCCATTGTCCAGTGGCACTGAGAATTCCTCCGAGGTCAGATCATTTGGAATCAGTTAATGCGACTAAACCCGCACAGCGGGCACTGTTCAACCCAATGCCACTCTTTAGAGAAGGCTTTAGACAGGGTGGAGAAAAGAATGACTAGAAGGGTTCCAGATGTGGAGATGCCAGCGTTGGACTTGGGTGGACACAGTAAGAAGTCTCACAACACCAGGTTAAAATCCAACAGGTTGATTTGGAAACGTGAGCTTTCGGAGCGCTGCTCCTTCCTCAGGTGAGTGTTCCGGAGATGGCAGAGTTCAGTG
The DNA here is from genome assembly GCA_024679065.1 of Sphyrna mokarran. Lineage (NCBI taxonomy): Eukaryota > Metazoa > Chordata > Chondrichthyes > Carcharhiniformes > Carcharhinidae > Sphyrna > Sphyrna mokarran. The sequence goes on along the minus strand of JAGIQG010000030.1, from coordinate 11,920,907 downwards.
ACGTAGATCCATTGGTGGAACTGGGATTGCCCTCCTGGGAGGAGATAGGGTTAGGAGGAGAAAAAAGCAAATTGTTGCAGGTGCAGGAATCTGAAACAAAAACCAAGAAAGCTGGAAAATCTCAGAAGCTCTGACAGTGGAGAGAGAATAGAGCCAACGTTTCGAGTCTGAACTATCCTTCATCAGGTTAGGAGAAGATTTGATCGAAATCACAAGGGTAAATAGGGAGAAACTGTTCCTATTGGGGGGAGTGTCATGGACCTGCGGGCATAGATTTCAATTGATTGGCAAAAGAACGAAAGGAAAATAGTTACAGAATTACAGGGAAAGTTCAGGGGAATGGCAGCTGCTGAGTTGCTCTTATAGAGAGCAAGCAGAGTGGCACAGTGGTTGTACTGCTACCTCACAGCGCCCGGGACCAGACTTGGGTAACAATCCATGTGGAGCCTGCACATTCCCCCCATGTCTGCCTGGATTTCCTCCAGGTGCTCTGGTTTCCTCCCACGCTTCAAAGATATGAAGGTTAAGTGGACTGTGTATGCCAGATCACCACTCCGTGTCCAAAGATGTGCAGGTTAGATAGATTGGCCGTGGTAAATGTGTAAGTTATGGATTAAGGTGGGGTGGTGTCTGGGTAAGATGGTCTGTTAGAGAGTGGTATAGGTTCAATGGGCCAAACGGCCTCTTACACACTAATCCCTCTAACCTACGCATCCCTGGACACAAAGGGGCAATTTCTTAGCATGGCCAATTAACTTAACCCACACATCTTTGAACTGTGGGAGGAAACTGAGTTTGGATATAGCTTGGCACAATATTGAGGGCCAAAGGGCTTGTACTATGCTGTACTGTTCTATGTTCTATGTACCCAGAGGAAACCCACACAGACACGAGGAGAATGTGCAAACTCCACTAACCAATACTTTATCCATATTAATATGTTAACCCCCAAAACGTGTATAGTAGCCTTTGATATTGTCTTCTACACTGTAGGGATCCAATGGTTCTAATTTATGGTTAGATGCAATGGGCCAAATGCTTTCCTTCTCTGCTGTAACCAGCCTATGACTCCATATGCACAGGACACTGAAATCACCAACTCAGTCCCTGGGGAAGTGCCTGGGCCATTTTGTTCCAGAATAGACAAATGCCCAATGAGAAACCTAACTCTTATTGCCACTTTTACCCTCTGAGATCCCCTGCCATTTTGGGTTGACTGTTTAAATTATACATGGATTCCCTCTGGCCTGGCCTTCTCCTCAACCTTTTGGAAAATTCCCATTCTGCTGAATATTGTTAAAAAATCTGCAGAGTAACTTCCAGCTGAGACTAGGACCTGCAATGAGAGAAAGCAGAATTGTAATAGGATTTGGCTTTGTTTTGAGCTGTGCCGTTTTCACTGCAGTACAAGGAAAGGAAATGTGGAGCTGTTGCTCCAGTTTGCTTGTGGGTGTTATTCGGTGGAAGCAGAGGGAGCAGTTGAAGGAATTTACTCCTGCTGAAAGCATTGTGTGTCGTTCCAAAGCCGACACTTGTGTCGGTGCTTCTCGTCCTCTTTTTTTTTTCACGATAAAACAATCTTTCAGTTTGCGATGAGCCCCAAAACAAAGCAAAATATTTTACTTGCCATAGATTGCCATGAAGCTGTTTGGGCATATTGTGGACAGCGCAGAGGCACAGTGGTTTGCGCAGCTATCTCATAGAGATCTGGATTTGATTCAGGCCTTGGGTCACTGTCTGTGTGGAGGTTGCACATTCTCCCCATGTCTGAATGGGTTTCCTCCCATTATCTAAAGAGAGTTGGTTGATTGGCTAAATTGGCCCACTGTCAGGGATTAACAGAATAAATGTATGCAATTACGAGAATAGTGCCTGAGTTGTGGTCAGTGCAGACTCAATGGACTGAATGGCCTCCTCCTGCACTGTAGAATTCTACGATAAATAAGCAGAGTTATGGAGGTAGGGCCTGGTTGGGACTGTTATTGGTGTGGGATCAATGGGCCAAATGGCCTCCATCTGCACTGTAGGAATTCTATGATATTGCAGGCAGGATCCAATTAGAGATATAGACCGGAATTTTATTGCTACGGGAATCAGAGCAGGCGAGGGGTGGATATTGGAAAGGCCATCAGGCAGGATTTTATGGTTTTGGGATGAGCAAGGCTGTAAAATCAGGCCAGTAAAGAGGGCAATAGTTTACAAAGGTTACCCTCCCTGTGGCCAAACTTAATCCTGGTACTGTACTGATCATAGATAGATACCCTACATAGATACACTATAGCGTAGAGAGAGACCATTTTGCTGATTGAGTCTGCACTGACCACAATCCCACCCAGGCCCTACCCCACCATATCCCTATGTATTTACCCACTAATTTACACAACTCGGGACATTAAGGGGCAATTTTAGCATGGCCAATCAACCTAACTCACACATCTTTGGACTGTGGGAGGAAACCGGAGCACCCGGAGGAAACCCACGTAGACATGAGGAGAATATGTAAACTCCACATAGACAGTGATCCAAGCCGGGAATTGAACCCACGTCCTTGGAGCTGTGAAACAGCAGTGCTAACCACTGTGCTACCGTGATGCCCCTGAGTTGGCTTCTATCACAAATATGCTTTATCGGTCCTTTGCCAAACTACAGAAACATATAATTCGGAGAGGACAAACCAGCGGAGAGAAAAACGGTGAGCAAGATTCCTTGGGCTTGGCTTTACCGATCGTTCACACTGCACTTCACTGCAGCAAACTCGGAGAACCTGGCATCCAGCCAAATCTCCATTCACTGCAGCAGGATGGGAAAATCCCATCAGCGTGAACGGTCCAAACATCCAGCTTTTACTTAGTACTCTTGACTTTTGCCAGACCTTGTGGCAAAGAGCTTCACAGCCTTGGAACGTCTCAAGATGCATCAGAACCAACGAAATATTTTTGAATGAAATGTTCCTCAGCCATCTTTCAAAGTGCCATAACGAGAGGAAAGCCGCATCCAGTTTGAGCACAGCAAGATCCAACAAACGGCAACGTGATCACGATTAGATAATCAATGTTTTCGTTGATGTTGATAGGGAGGTAAGTATAAGCTGGGATATTGGCCCCGCTCTTTCTCAAAATACCAATGTAGGATCATTGATACCCAACAAGAGGTCAGACGTGACATTGGTCAAACACTTCATCAGAAGACAGTCTGTGTCAAGCTAAATTTTGTGCTTTAGTTGCTGGGACCTGCAACAGTTTGACTCGTAATCAGAGCTGGACAGTCTGCTGCAGTACTGAAAGGGTACCGCATTGTCTGAGCTGCCATCTTTCAGGAGATATTACAAATGAGTCCGGTTAACTGATTCAGGAAGTTCAGAATGATCCTGTGGCACTACTTACAGACAAACCTGGTATCCCTACTCAACCTCCCAGATGCCTCACAGGCAATACGGTGACACAGTGGTTAGCATTGCTGCCTCACAGCACCAGGGACCTGAGTTCGATTCCTGCCTTTGGTCATTATCTTTGAGGAATCTGCACCTTCTGACCCATGTCTACGTGGGTTTCCTCCAACTGCTCAAGTTTCCTCCCACAAAAGATGTGCTAGTTAGGTGCATTAGTCTGGCTAAATTCTCCCTCGGCGTACCCGAACAGGCGCCAAGTGTGCTGACTAAGGGATTTTCACAGTAACTTCATTGCAGTGTTAACGTTAGCTTACTTGTGATAGTAACAAATAAATTTAAGGAAGTTGTTTCCTCTGGTGGGTGAAACTAGAACTCGGGGGCATGGCCTCAGGATAGGAGCAGATTTAGGGGCTGAGTTGAGGAGGAACGTCTTCACCCAAAGGGTTGTGAATCAGTGGAATTCCCTGCCCAGTGAAGCAGTTGAGGCTACCTCATTGAATGTTTTTAAAGCAAGGATAGATACATTTTTGAACAGTGAAGGAATTAAGTGCTATGGTGAGTGGGCAGGTAAGTGGAGCTGAGTCCATGAAAAGATCAGCCATGATTTTATTGAATGGCAGAGCAAACTCGAGGGGCCAGATGACCTACTCCTGCTCCTAGTTCTTATGTTCCTATGTTCAACATTTATCCCTCAACCAAAATCATCAAACCCGATTAACTGGTCAATTATCTTAGTGTTTTAGCATGGGGTCTTACTGTGTACAAAATGTAGATTTTGGCTAATTGACAATTGCTATGCTTGGCTTAGCCGTATACAGACTACTTTGACATGTTTTTCTGAGGGATGTGCTGAGGCACTACATAAATGCAAGTCTTTTTTAGATGGTAAACACCATTCTCAGAGCGGTGGGGATGGTCGCACAGCTTGTTTTGGATTTGCTGTCAAGGGGTTTGTTTTTGTACAATGGTTTCCATCTACTGTTGCCTCTTGTCTGGCAAAAAAAATGCTTGTTCCAACGAATGTTCCCCACAGATACATTGTCCGCTCCAAACATCAGTGAAATTGCCAATGCAAATGAAGCTTAGGTTACTAACAGCAACTGCTAAAGCCTGATTTAAAACTCCTGTAAAGGCTAAATGCGTTTGTGGAGGGCAAACTCCAAATTAATTTCTGTGTTTGCAAACTTTTGACAGCGCACGATATCAGACTGTGGCTTAATCCTGCTTGGAACAGTGCGTCAAAAACCCTGCTGATGGTTGCTCAGTGGGTAATATGTTAATCTCCACCTTAGAAGGTTAGAAGTTCAATTCCAGAAAGTTGAGCGGGGTATCCTCAATGTGTATCGTCAAATCACAGAATAGTTACAGTACACAAGGAGGCCATTTGGCCCATTGTATCTGTGCTGACATTTTGCAAAAGTAACACAGCTGGCCCCACTCCCTGGAGTCCTGCAGTTTTACTCCATCAATTCCTTTTCCAAAGTCCTCGTAGAAACTGTCTCCACCACACTCTGCAGGAAGTGCATTCCGGGTCGCTGTGTATGAAGACTTTTACTCACGCCGTCCCCTGATCTTTTGACCAATCGCCTTAAATCAGTGTCAGTTTGTTATTTTTATAAATTTTTATAAATTTGTTCATGGGGTATGGGTGTCACTGGCTGGGCCGGCATTTATTGACCATCCCTGAAGGCATTTAAGAGTCAACCACATTGCTGTAGGTCTGGAGTTACATGTAGGCCAGGCTAGGTAAGTACGGCAGATTTCCTTCCCTAAGGGACATTAGTGAATCAGATGGGTTTTTACATCAATCAACATGGTCATGTGTGTCCTAGTACATGAATCACAAAAGGTTTCATGGTCATCAGTAGATTCTTAATTCCACATTTTTATTGAATTCAAATTTCACTACCTGCCTTAGTGGGATTCGAAGCCAGGTCTCCAGAACATTTCTCTAGATTACTAGTCCAGTGGCAATTCCAGCACCTCCCCTAATGGCAATTGATTCTATCTACTCCATTCAATCCAGATCACTCTGAGTTCTGAATGCCTACAACAATTCTCCCCTCAACCTTTCCTCCACTAAGGAGAATCGGCCCAGTTTTGCCAGCCTGTCCATTGATCTGAAGTTCTTACTCTCTGGGATCAACCTCAATCACGCCAAGGCCTCTATATACGAGCAAGGAGCAGGAGTAGGCCATTCAGCCCTTTGAGCTAATTCCGTCATTCAATAAGATCAAAGCTTATTGCATAGTAACCTCGAATCCACATGCACATCTCGCCGTTAACCTATCATTGTCTTGCTTATCAGGAATCTACCCAGTTCTGCCTTAAAAATATTCAAAGACTGCTTCCACTACCTTTTTAGGAAGAGAATTCCAAAGACTCACAACTCTCTGAATGAAAAAATGTTACTTCATCTCCATTTTAGATTGACCATGCCTTATATTCAAACAGCAATCCCTGGTTCTAGATTCTCCCACAAAAGGAAACATTCTTTCCATGTCCACCGTATCAATATCTATATGGAGTAATCAAATCACCTGCTACTCCTCTAAACCCCAGGCCTGTCCGGTCTTTCCTCATAAAATTACTCGTCCATTCCTGGTATTAGCCTTATAAATTTTCTCTGAACTGCTTCCCATTCAGTTACACCATTCCATAAATATAGAGACCAATACTGTACACAACACTCCAGATGTGGCCTCGTCAAAGACCTGAACAACAGAAGCTCAATCTCCCTGCTTTTGTAATCAATTCTTTTTACAATACATTATAACTTTATATTAGCTTTCCCAATTACTTGTTGTACTTGCATACCAGCCTTTTGTGATTCATGTACTAGGACATACAGATCCCTCTGTATCTTTGACCCTGCAATCTCTTATCATTTAAATGATTTGCTTCTTTTTCATTCTTCTTGCTGAAATCGACAATTTCACATTTCCCACATTATACTCCGTTTACCAGATCTCTGCCCACTCACTTAACCTATCTGTATTTTTGTAGCCTACTTATGTCTTCTTCAAAATTTCCTTGCTCTGTTGTGTTAACAGTAAATTTGCCAGTTGTCCCTTCAATCTCTTCCTCCAAGTAATTTATATAAGCTGTAAACAGTTGAGGTTCCAGCACTGTAACGTGTGGCACACCACACATTACATGAAAAAGACCAACCCTCTGCTTCCTGTTCACGAACCAATCTTCAATCCATGCCAATTTGGGCAGCACGGTGGCATGCTGATTAACACCGCTGCTTCACAGAGCCAGGAGCCTGGGTTCAATTCCAGTCTGGGGGAATTGTGCAGAGTCTACATGTTCTCCTTCAGTCTCCTGCAGTCCAAAGGTTGGGTGGATGGCCCATGGTGGATTGCCCCTTTAGTGTCCAAAATTGCATAGATTAGGAGGGTTAACAGGGTAAATATGTGGGAAGACTGTTGGTGAGTTAGTGAAGACTCAATGGGCCAAATGGCTTCCTTATGCATTGTAGGAATTCTATGATTCTATATTGTTACCCCTACATCATGGGCTTTTATTTTCTGCAATAACCTTTGATGTTTTTATCAAGCGCCTTCTGAAAATCTAAGTACGGCACATCCACTGGTTCCCCTTTATCTGCTGTATATGTGACTTCTTTAAAGGATTCCAATATATTCATTAAACCTGATTTCCTTTTCACTAAACCATGTTGACTCAGCCCCCTTCGCTTTGAATTTTTCCAAGTGCCCTGCTATAACTTCCTTAATAATAGGGTGGCACAGTGGCACAGTGGTCAATACTGCTACCTCACGGGGCTAGGAACCCAAGTTCAATTCGAGCCTCAGGTTACTGTCTGTATGGACTTTGCACATTCTCCCTGTGTCTGTGTGGATTTCTTTTGGGTGCTCCAGTTTTTTCCCACACTCCAAAAATGTGCAGGTTAGGTTGATTGGCCATGCTAAATTGCTCCTTAATGTCTGGAGGATTAGCAGGAATATGCAGGATTACAGGGATAGGGCCTGGCTGGGATTGCTGTTGGCACAGGCCGAATAGCCACATTCTGTACTGTAGGAATTCAGTGATCAATAATTTCTAACAATTTCCCTCTGGAAGATATTAAGCTAACTGGTCTATAGTTTCCTGCTTTTTGTCTCCCTCCCTTTTTGAATATAGCAGTTACATTTGCTATCTTCCAATCTAAGGAACTTTCTTTTAATCTAGGGAATCTTGGAAAATCAAAACCATTAACTATCTCACTGGTCACTTCCTTTCAAACCTTTGGTGCAGGAGGATTCCTGTTCTTACCTTTGGAACCTGGGCCTGTGCTTTCAGATGTTGCTGAGGGGTAGCATGTCCATGAGGAACAGGAGGGGGCAGAGGATAAATCCGTGGTGTACACCAGAAGTAATGGTGCAAGGATGAGAAAGGGAGCCATGCAATTGTCTCTCTGGGTAGATAATAGTGGATCCAGGTAAGTCCATTTCACTCCAGATGGAGTGGCCTTAGAAGAGGGTGGTATGGTTGACCATGTCAAAGGCTGCAAGATTGAATGATGAATATATGAAGGGGAAATGACAGAATGTATTTGGCCTAATTTGTCCATGCCTGTTTATCCATATGATCTCAGCCTAATCGTCAACCTCTTGTCTCCCTGGTGTGTTTCTCTCATATCTCTGCAATAGTATCCAAATATTCTCAAGCACTGCCTTTGGGAATGAGTTCCAACTGTCTGGATAAAAGGAGTTTAGCCTGAACTCCTGAGTTGATTGATCCGTGAATGTTTATAGTCCCTAGTTCTGTCTCACCCACATGTGAAACTTCACTGCACCGACCTGATTATAGCGTGAGAGAGGATTCAGCAAGTAATGTTGTCTCAGCGCTGCCTGTTCAGTAGCAGGGTCTATTGATGAACTGAATGACATCACCTGCTCTAATCTGTATCCCTGGCTGCTTTGGTCTGGGTGGGGCTGTATGAGAAACAGCTGGTATGGCAGTCCCAGTCCCCCTTGGCTCTGCACCTCCTCATCTTGCGCTTTCTTCCTAATGAGCTCCAGGCATTCCACCCATTGAACTTCCCTGTTCTCTTTCCCTTGCACAATCCAGTGTACGCATTTCTCTGTCCACCTCCCTCCAGCCTGCTGTCAAAGCAGCCCAGCGCACGCAAATCTGCATCAACGTTTGACATCAACTTAATAAATCATCCTGAAACTATATGCAAATCATTCAATTGGATAGTTCAGCGCTGCAAAAGAACTAAGTTAAATAAACCATCAGAATCATCTCACAATGCATTAATGAACTGAGTGCATTGTGTGCACATTCAACAATGGTTTAATGACACTTGGCTCACCCAAGTTCATTCTGTGAATTCATTAATACGGCTTTTAAGACATATAAGCGTTGGCCCAGCACCCAGATTTCCCAATGAACATACACAAATTTCTTCTTATTCTTTGGCATAAGTAAAAGGAGGAGAATGATGGAAATATTGACAGAAATATTATTCAGTCTAGAGGTTGCCAACCCGCCTGGAGTCTCCAGGAGTTGAAGATTAATTTCTAGGACACTGCTGGGAATAAATCACAGGGGCATTAAACAAACATTGTGCTTATTTTCATTTACTTCGAATATTTTCATTTTGTTAATTGTAAAAATATTGGAGGTGGGGAAGGGAAAGCTTGTATGCCTGACAGCCAAAGTCAAACTGTTGGAACAACAGAGAGTCTCCTCTCTTTCCAACTTGCCATGGGGTAGGGAAGGATTGTGCCCAAAGGATGAGCCAGTGCCAAGGCTATGGGGACCAGGATGGTTTGAGATCAGAGATCATACATTGAAACCTTCAGGAAAATGCCCTAACCAGGGTTAGCAACACTAACACCGATATGCCAGCCCTTGTTTCTGAAATATCTCTGGTGTAAAATCCAACATGGCTGGATTTGTAAAACAGACATATTGCAGGAAAAGATTGAAACCTACAGGTGTCACAGTCCCTTTGATCTCCCTTTGCAGACTATAGAAGAAACACTAGTTAGAATAGAAGTAACAAGTAAGCAATTAGGAAGGCAAATATTATATTGGCCATTATTACAAGAGGATTTGAATACAGGAGAAAAGATGTCTTATTGCAGTTAAACAGAGCCTTGGTGCATGTGGAATATTTTGCACAGTTTGCTCTCTTTAATTAAGGAAAGATGTACTCGCCAAAGAGGGAGTGCAACAAAAGTCCACCAAACTCATCCCTGGGATGGGGGGATTGTCCTCTGAGGAAAAAATTAGTAGACTGGGCTTTTATTCTTTGGAATTTCATAGAATGAAAGGCAGATCTCATTCAAACATCCAGAATTCTTACACGTCATGACAGGTTAGATGCAGAAAGGATTTCCCCTGGCGTGGGAAGGATCTAGAACCATAGGATCATAGAACCTGCAGTGCAGAAAGAGACCATTCAGCCCATCATGTCAGCACCAACAACAAACCCACCCAGGCCCTATCCCCACAACTTCTCATATTTACCCTCCCAATCCCCCTGGCAATTTAACATGGCCGACTAAACTAATCCACACACCTCGGACTGTGGAAAGAAACTGGAGCATCCGGAGGAAAACACTTTCAGACAAGGGGAGAACATGCAGACTCCACAGAAACAATGACCCAAAGTCGGAATTGAACCCAGGTCCCTGGCGCTGTGAGGCAATAGTGCTAACCACTGGGCCACCGTGTTGCCCAACTCGGGGACACCATCTGAAAATGGTAGACCATTTAGGACAGAGATGAGGAGGAGTTTTTTTTCACTCAGAGGGTGATGAGTCTTTGGAATTCTCTGCCCCAGAGGGCTGTGGAAGCTCACTTATTGAGTACTTACAAAACTGAGATCAATTTTGTTTTACATATTTAAAACATCAAAGGATACAGGAATAGTGCAGGAAAATGGGGTTGGAGTAGAAGATCAGCTATGATCTATCATACTGAATAGCAGGATGGGTTTGAAGGGGCAGATTGGCCTTTTCCTCCCCTATTTCTTATGTTCTTACGTATTAAAGGAAGATCCTAATTCAAACTTATCCAAACTTAGATAGCTTCGGTTAGACTGAGAAATCAAAATTCGTACAGGTTGTACTGAAACAGCAAGCAGTCTTGGATTCTACCCTGTATCTGTCCGGCATACACCTTTCCCTAGCCCCAACATCCTCAGAATCAGATTGAGAGAAAGATAACTCATAGCCTTAAAGTACAAAAACAATAGCATGAGATTTATTGACTATCTTTAAAGGCGTTAAATCTCCTCACGATATGCGATTCACATCATGTCTCCATGGCCATTATGTTTCTGTCCCAGCCAATGCAACATTGAGCAAGTTGTGAAACTTGCTGTGTTTTATTTCATTCATTAACTCATGGGACTTGAGCCTCAGTGAAAAAGACCAGGATTCCAAACTGTATTTGAGAAAGCTCATGGTGAACCATCTGCTTGGCCAACTGTAGTGTGGGTGGCAGAGGGTCTCTCTCTGTCACACACACACACACACACACACACACACACACACACAGTGGTGAGAAAGGAATTCCACATTTTCAACTCAGCAACAGTGAGTTGAAATGTAATTCCAAGTCAGGATTGATATGCAACTGTGAGGCTTTGGGAGTGATCTTGGAGCAGTGTCCACTGCTCTTGTCATTCTAGGAGATGGAGACCTTGATTTTGGAAGGTGTTATCGAAGGATTAGCAAATTGCTTCAGTTCACTCTGCAGATGACGTGTAGATGGTGAATAAAGTGAATAAGTGAGGTGTTGGATAAAGTTCTGAGCAAGGGAGCTACTTTGCATTGGATGTTGTCAAGCTTTTTGAGTGTTGTTGGAGAGTATTCCATCACAGGCATGGCGATCATAAAATTATACAGTGCAGAAGAAGCCCATTCAGCCAGCACTGACAATAATCCCACCCAGGCTCTATCTCCACAACCCCACATATATACCCTACTAATTCCCTAGGGCAATTTAACATGGCCAATCAGCCTAACCCACACATATTTGCATTGTGGGAGGAAACCAAAGCACCCAGAGAAAACTCACACAGACATGAGGAGAACAGGCAAACTCCTCACAGTGACCCTAAGCTGGAATTGAATCCTGGTTCCTGGCGCTGTGAGACAGCAATGCTTAACCACTGTGCCACCGTGACACCCACAGACAGCTTTGGGGAGTCAGGAGGTGACCAGTTTCAGAACTCCCAGCCTCTAGCATGATTTTGTAATCACAGTATTTAAATAACCACCACATTTAAGCATCTGAGCCAAGCTGACCCACAAGGTGATGATGGTGAAAGAATTTAACAATGGGATTTCTATTGACTGTCAGAGGAGGTGGCAAAACTATTACTGAAAATGGTCATTACAGAAGTACCAGTCAATGACCATTTCCAATAACATTTCACCACTTCTGCCATTTGCCAAGCGTGTTACTTGCCACTTATCAATCCAAGCCTGAATATTGTCCTGGTCTTTCTCTATATGGGCATAGACTGTTTCAATATCTGAGGAATTGTGAATGGAATTCTAACATTGTACTATCATGAGTAAACATCCTCAATTCAGGCCTCCTCCCTATGGAAGATGGGATTGATCTCTTGTGTGGACATTATGGGTTCAGAAGCTTTGCTGAATGATTGAGTTGGGAAAGCTATGTCTTTCCTTTAGTTAAGTCAGAAAGAATTCTCCAGGATTCTTTCCTTTACTTGACTAATCTGATCACAATGCCCTCCTTTCAACATCTATTAAATGAAGATTCCTATTGCTGAAGTCACAAACTGCCACAATGGCACAGTGGTTAACACTGATGCCTCACAGCACCAGGGATCTGGATTCGATTCCCAGCTTGGGTCATTATCTGTGTACAGTTTGCATGTTCTCCCTGTGTCTGTGTGAGTTTCCTCTGGGTGCTCCAGTTTCCTCCCACAGTCCAAAGATGGGCAGATTAGGTGGATTGGCTATGCTAAATTGCCTTTCAGTGTCCCAGGATGTTTAGGTTAGAGTAACATAGCAGGCCAGGATACAACAGGAGTGGGCGTCTAATGGGATTTACGACTGATATCTGGCCAGTCACAAGTCTCTGAGGACTTCTTTTTGACATTTCCATATGATTAGTGGATATGTGACGCTTGACTCCAGACCCACAAGTGTCTCCTCGCCCCTGCCACCAGGGAAGTGTGCCACCAGCAACTGCTTTCTACTAACAGCGAACAGGTATCCTCCCCCCACTGTTGGGGACAGATGCCTCTGAGGCCCTCCAGGAAGTCAGAGTCATGGATGCTTCTAAGGCAGTGCCAGCCTGGCACTCTGGCACAGCCCACCAGGTACACTGGTATTGCCCACTGGCCAGTGATAGAGGGGGACAAGTGTGCATGTGCCGATATCCACACCAACTGAATGGAGTGTGCGCAGTGGCCTGCTCAGTGCAATGCTCCCTGCCTCACCAGTGGGACGAGGCCCCACCCCCCACTTTCCAGCATGAATCTCTCTGAGACACTTAGTGATGCAAAGTGTTGGAGATTTGTTCAGTTAAATTCTCCCGTTTTCTCACTCTTGGGCATTTAGTTTTACCTTGGAAGAACCCTGGCCATTCACTCTTTCCAGGGATTAATTTCATGCCACCCGAACACCTCCTGTCATCCAGCATAAAGAAAGACTTATGTTTATAAAGTGCCTTTATAACATAAAGGCATTTTTCAACTTATGAAGTGCTTTTGAATTGTAGTCATTGTTGTAATGTAGGAAATATGAGAGCGAATTTGTGCTCCCACAATCAGCAATCTACTTTTTACTTTTGATGGATAATTATTGGCCCAGAATATTACAGCGTACTACTCAATTCTTCAAAACAGTGCCATATGATCTATTGCATTCATCAGGGAGTGCAGATAGTGCATTAGTTCAATGTCTCATCTGAGCAGCATGGTGGCACAGTGACTAGCTCTGCTGCCTCACTGTGTCAGGGACCATGAGACCTTATTACCATAAGACATAGGAGCAGAATTAGCCCGTCAAGTCTGCTCTGCCATTCAATCATGGCTGATATTTTTCTCATCCCCATTCTCCTGTCTTTTCCTCTTGCCCTTTCCTCAGGTTCAATTCTAACCTTGGGTGTCTGTCTGTGTGGCATTTTCATGTTCTCCCCTTGTCTCCGTGAGTTTCCTCCAGACGCTCCAGTTCCCTGCCACAGTCCAAAGATGCAGAGTTTAGACCATAAGATCTAGGAGCAGAATTAGGCCACTCAGCCCATCAAGTCTGCTCTGCCGTTCAATCATAACTGATATTTTTTCTCATCCCCATTCTCCTGCCTTTTCCCCGTAACCCCTGATTAATCAAGAACCTATCTATCTCTGTCTTAAAGACACTTAATGCCCCAGTTTAGGTGGATTGGCCTTGCTAAATTGCCCCCCTAGTGTGCCAAGATGTATAGGATAAGGAGTTAGCAGGGTAAATGTGTGGGGTTACAGGGATAGGATGATGGGATGGGCCTGGCGAAGATGCTCATTTGGAGAGTTAGTATAGACTCGATGGGCCAAATCCAATTGTAAGAATTCTACGATTCAGTGAAAGTCAGCCATTCTCCATTGGAAAGTCTACACCATTGCTTTAATGTATATGACTATGGAGCCAGCATTGCAAAGTCTGATTCAATCTTAATCTGATTCTTACACACTGAAGGGTCCAACAAATGGCTGATCCAAAGTCACTCATTTATTCAAAATCAGAATTATCCTTCATGGCCTTTTCAACAGGGACTAACTGGATAAGTCAAAAGGATGGGAACAATGGCAGAAAGTCTTGTGGCACAATGGGTAGCGATAGCGCCAACTTGCAAATCCTTCCGAGCATGCCAATGGCTGGCAGCAAGAGCAGGAAAGACTCCTGGTCAGCCAGGCTTGATGTGGAGTGGCCCTCCCCTGAATATTTAAGTTCCTGGCGACAGCCTAGAGACCTGTTCCAGGAATAACCAGCTCCAGAAACAGACAACAATCTACTAGGTGCAGGAAGAGATTTGGAATGGAAATGGGAATGGGAACATTGGACAATTCTTCCCTTCACCGGAATACTGGAAAGAGTAATGACATGATCACTTGGGTCAATAAACTCAGCAATGACCCAGGATCAATTGTTGCATCTTCCACAGCTCAGCTGCAAACCAACTAAGGCAATGGTTAATGTGATCTTTGGTCACACATTTAGCTGAATTCTGTAGCTGAATAGCTGGTGAAAGGGTTAAGGTTCTCATTTGCTTTTAATGATGGCAACTTCAGCCTCTTGGAGCCATCTGCTTGTCATTAAGTTCAGTGGCACAGACATGTCATTAGAATCTAACCCTAGTAAACATTCCTTCCAGTAATACACAGCCCAACTTTCTCCAAGACAGATCATGGCATTTTGGAGCAAAAGTTACTCTGTTTCACTCTCTAAGATAGGATCGATTTGCTCCCTGTTTCAAATAAACATCCCTGCTTTTGAGTGGACATTATAAGGGAGACGTCTCCCGCACTTTTTGAACTGCGACTTGTATAACGTGAATCATGTGAGAGGGAATAGAGTCATCTTCTCATGAACCAACTCCCTGCTCATACCAGCGGGATCGTAAATCAGCGGCCCCCTGGCTTAAACTGCTCATTGTTGCAATGAGGGAGCTTCTTTACAGGAATCGAAACGCCAGCATCAGTGGCCGGTCACTGCAATCCCACATTCCAAACAAATCAATTGCCAAAGAATGAGTGCTTTAAGCAAAGCTTGACATAGCGCACAAAGACATTTATCCTGAAACTGGCTGTTGTACATTTCACACCGACAGGATAGCGGAGCAGCTGAGATCACATTCACACTCCTTGTGGCTCTAGCACCTCAGTAAGTAATGAGGTGTTCAACTGACCCATTTAGGCAACCAATTAGCAGATTAGTATTTGCAAAGCAGTCATTAATCAGATGCGTGCCTGCTCTGCACAACCATAACCTGAGATAAAGTTTCTAATTGGCCTCAGCGTCCTTGAGTTAAGAGAGGTGAAACAATGGTCAACATAACTGAGCAATGTCCTGCTGAAAATGTGTTAATGTGTGTGTATGTGCAGCATCTGTGTATGTGTGTGTGTGTGTGCGCATGCGTGTGTGTGTATGTGTGATTCTGTGTCTGTGTATGCAGTATCTGTGTATAACGGTGTGTGTGTGTAGCATCAGTGTGTTTGTGCATGCGTTACACATGTTTACATTGAGGCCGTGTGCGTGCACAGGATCATGAGTTCTTTGGCATGTATCAATTTGAGTGAGTGAGTGAATGAGTGAATGAGTAATCAGTCAGTGAGTAAGTGAGGAAGTGATCAGTTGGGAGCAGGATTATGTTCACCTGTAAACCTATTCGATGGGCCAAGTTGCCTTTTGGAGATAATACATGATTAAAAGTTTCTATATCCCAGAAGGGAATGTAGTTCTCAGTGGAACTATACATTGTGGCTTGGCTCACTGTCTGTGTGGAGTCTCCAGGTTCTGCCCATGTCTGCATGGGTTTCCCCCAGGTGCACAACCAAATGGTAGGATGGTTAAAATTGGGGATGCAGAAGAGGCCAGGATCAGAGGAACACGGAGATCTCACAGGGAGGCAGGACTGGAGAAAATAGAAATGGGGAGAGAGTTTTGTCAGAAATGATTTAAATACTAGGAAATTTTCTTCGCTTGCATAGAATGAGACAGTTCTGTAACTGCATGCATTCAAGGTTGCCATCTCTGGTTGGACATATCCCTGGAGGTCCAATCATCAGACCTCCCTCCGCCTAGCATGCACCCACTCAAACAGAAGCCATCCAAGTGACATAGAATCATAGAATCCCTACAGGCAGAAGTAGGCCAACTACTTCTACAATCCCAACCAGGCCTTATTCCTGTAACCCCATATATTGACCCTGTTAATCACCCTGACACTATGGACAATTTAGGATAGCCAATCCACCTTATTCACTGATAATATGTCCTCCCTTTTCCTCAGATCAGGATTTCTCTCCACTATGGCTAGCAGGGCCCTTGACTCTGTCCATCCATTTCATGGATCCTGCACCCACCCCTTACCTTCCTTCTCAGAACCCGAGTGGAATTCTCCTTGTCCCCTATTCAACAGATCATCAAATTCAAGACTGATTGCTTTGAGTAATTCTCACTTTTCCGTTCTATCCTCTTTGAGCAGTCGAAGGTCAAGCCTGTGGGTTGAAAATTCAATGGTTTGGCAACATATAAAAACAACTGCCACTTATGTTTCAAAAGTTTATATAAAACAATATTTTTGAGCATTTAATAAAGAAGAAAAGACTCAATGCTGAGCAGAAAGTGGGGAAAGGTCAGTGTCTGGAGGGAGAGCAGTCATAATTATAAAGGTAAGAAATAGTATTTAAGTAATGTTCTGCCCATCTCACATGCCCATGAACCTATGAAGATGCAGTACAAAAATGTAACATCAAATATAGGCAACTTAAAATTTTTGAAGTTTATTTATTAGTGTCATAAGTTGGCTTACATTAACGCTGCGATGAAGTCACCGTGAAAATCTCCAGTTGCCACACTCTGGCACTTGTTCGGGTATACTGAAGGAGAATTTAGCATGGCCAATGCATCTAACCAGCACGTCTTTCGGACTGTGGAAGGAAATCAGAGCATCTGGAGGAAACCCATACAGATACAGGGAAAATGTGTAGATTCTGTACAGGCAGTGACCCAAGCTAGGAATCGAATCTGGGTCCCTGGCACTGTGAGGCAGCAGTACTAACCACTGTGCCATCACACATTTACCTTGACAAGGTGGACTCCAGGTGACCTTCTTGTCATTGCTGTACAGGCACGCAAACTAATTAACTTTGACTTTATGGAGACGTTCTATTGAAGAGGTTTCAGAATGCAACTGATCGTTTTTGGAGATAACAGTTATCATTGTCCAAATGTCCACAGAAATGGAGATATGATAATCATCCAGAATTGTGTCTGCAAATTAAAGTTCCACAGGAATAGATGTGAAGAAAACAATGTTGGCGCAAGAAGGTCCAACTGGCCAACATTCATCCCCCATTTTATCACAATTGCTGAACCCATCAAACTATTTGTGTGACTGATGGAAACATCAATATTAAGGTCACATGGGAGAAATTAATTCATGTTTGGAAATAACTTGTTAATTTACAAAAGCAGCTCAGAGCAGGCAATGTGGAAAGAAGAAGTCTGCCTAGAAACTCATCCTTATTTGTGCCACTATAGCATCTTATCAGCAGAATTATATTTTTTAATCACAGAGGCTTAATCATAATTCCAACTATAAAATCCAGAGTCCCATTGTTGCTTGGAATAAGCCACACTGAATTCATCACCAGAAACCTCCAACCTCCACTGAGCTTCAGGAATCCAAGAATATCAGGTCAATAGCGTTTCCTAACTGTCACCCTTGAGTTCTTGAGAACTGATAGCAGAAGTGACATTATGATTCTTTAAGTAATCATAAAATTCTACTGTGCAGAAGGAGGCCATTTGGCCCATCAAGTCTGCACTGACCACAATCCCATACAGGCTCTATCCCCATAAGCCCATGCATTTACCCTGGCTAGTCCCCCTGATATTCAGGAGCAATTTAGCATGGCCAATGCACCTAACCTGCTCATCTTTGGAGTGTAGGAGGAAACCCACACAGACATGGGGAGAATATGCAAACTCCACACAGATAGTAGCCCGAGGCTGGAATTGAATCCGGGTCCGTTGCGCTGTGAGGCAGCAGTGCTAACCACTGTGCCACCGTGCCACCCCAGGTGATACTCATGTCCTGAGCCCTAGATACAGCAAACCTGAGCGGGTGCAGTGTTCCATCAGCCCAGATGGAACTCATACATAGGATCGTCACTTAACTTTTGCTTTGATGAACAAATGTTGTTCCTTTCCAATTATCCTCCTGAGGTGAACGCCCAGTGGTATTATCACTAGACTATTAATCCAGAAACTCAGATGATTATTCTGGGGACCTGGGTTCGAATCCCGCCACGGCAGATGGCAAAATTTGAATTCAATAAAAAATATCTGGAATTAAGAATCTACTGATGACCATGAAATCATTGCCGATTGTCGGAAAAAAACCATCTGGTTCACTAATATCCTTTAGGGAAGGAAATCTGCCGTCTTATCTAGTCTGGCCTATGTGACTCCAGAGCCACAACAATGTGGTTGACTCTCAATTACCCTGAGGCAACTAAGGATGGGAAATAAATGCTGGCCAGCCAGCGACACCCATGTCCAATGAATGAATAAAAAAAATCACCACCACTTCTAGATTCAGCTGAAAGTACACGTTGCCCTTTGTTTAATTCCTCATCTGAAAGACTGCACTTCCAACAGTGCAGCACTCCCTGCATTGGATTGTCAGCCTAAGTTCTGCACACAAGACTTTGGAGCGGAAAGCAAAAATTGCATTTTTGTGATTAGTTTTCGGCAGAAGTATTTGAAATTGTATAGATTGCAAAATTTGGCTCAGATGGAGTAGGGGGAATTGGACAGTAACCTGATGTCGGGGTGAGGGGAGGGGGACAGGGTGGTGGGTGCAAAAGCTACTAAGCAGGACAGATGCAGGAAGTTAATAGCACAAAAATGGCCCCAGTGCCTTCCACAACAAATATCGATCCCTTTGATTCCTTTGACTTTCTTTCTGACATATCGTTCTCTACATGTGTTATAGATTTGCATGGCAATTTAATAAGATCTGGAGTTTATCCACAGTCGTTGTCTGTGAAGAATTTACTTTACACATCTGCCATTTCCAGACTCTTCCACATTAGAAAGTTCCAAGTTATCCCTTCAACACGATGAGGGTTGTATGGCCACACTTGCTTCACCAGATAGTGAAGATTGTTTGCTCTTCCTTGCTCCTCTCTGCAGTCAGCACTATCTGTCCATCTCTCCTGATGTTGTTCTCCGAGATCTTCAATTAATTTCTGAGAAATCCCATCCTCTCTGCTGCTTCTCTGTACACTTCTTTCTCAATTGCTTCCTGTGGCTTGTATGATGGTTTATTTATTTTTCCATAAGCTAGTTAAATTTATAATTGAGGGTTTTTAACTGTGTTGTATTTTTCTTTCCACCCAATTTTGCATCCTTGACCTAATAGGATGTATCTGGGTGTCCCGCGTTTGTAGAATTTATGTATCTCCAATTGTTACCTTCACTTTTCGACTAATCGGAGTCTGGGATCGGGGTCATGGAGGCCAACAATAGTAAGGGCTTTCCTTCAGATGTAGGAGCCCAGCAGAGCCAGGGCACCTGGTCAGGACAACCAAGGGTCAGTACTCTGAGAGAAGGTGATTCACTGAAATCAGCACTGGGAAATGAATGGGAGTCAAACCACCAGGTCTTGGAGGCCAGCGAGAGTCAGTGCTTTCAGAGTAAAGGGATGACCCTCTAGGATCAAGATGAGGAGGAATTTCTTCAGACAGAGAGTGATGAATCTGTGGAACTCTTTGCCCCACAGGGCTGTGGAGATTAGATCATTGAGTGCACTTAAGACAAAGATAGATATGTTCTTGAGTAAGAGGATCAAACATTACAGGGAAAAGGTGGGAGAATAGAGTTGAGAAACTTATCAATCATTATTGAAGGGAGGAGAAGACTCAATGGGCTGAATGGCCTTATTCTGCTCCTATATGTTATGGTCTTTCAACTGGGAAGGAAGACAAGGGAGCCAGGAGACTTCCCTAGACCTCTGGCCTAATGCTGATTGTTAAGAGCTTTCGCCAGTGGATTGGAGTCTGAGTGCAGGTCCGACTGCTCCAGAGAATTAGAATTTCATTGTGCCGACAACATCAGTGAGTTTCAGCCTTCCTGTTTTAACATTAATTATCTGATTTCTTGAAAGTTCTGATGATGGAGACAGGGGACAGGAACTTATCAAGAATGCAGCTCAAAGCACATTTCCCTGCCTGACCCGCGCCCTCTACCATCTGACCCTCCCTCCACCCCTCACCATTCCTGCCACATCAGCAGGCAGAGGGTTTGAGCTGCTCACACGCTCACCTCCTCAAGTCTCTGGAGTGGGATTTGAACTCACAACATTAAAGCCTAGGCAGATGCTGAGAGAATATTGTTGGAGCATTGCTGCCTCACAGCACCAGGGACCTGGGTTCAATTCCAAGGTCTGCGTGGAGTTTGCATGTTCTCCCTGTGGCTGCATGGGTTTCCTCTGGTGCTCTGAAAGACATGCTTGGTCATGCTAAATTCTCCCTCTGTGTACCCGAACAGATGCCAGAGTGTGGTGACTAGGGGATTCTCAGAGTAACTTCAATGCAATGTTAATGTAAGCCAACTTGTGACAGTAATCAATAAATAAACTTTAAACACTAAGGCCTTTACATTTATTGAGTAAATGTAAAAAGTCCCACTGCCGTTATTTCAAAGAGGATCCAGGGAACTCTCTCCCGTCAGTCTTGTTCTGGGATTTGCACTTGCACACCTCTGAAAGCCGGCAAACAGTCGCTGGTCAGACCAGCAGGAAGGCAGGTAAGTAATTTGAATCTTTTCTAAATATGTTTTAAGTGTCTTTTAAATGTAATTATCAGGAACTTACCGGTCCCAATTGAATCTCCCACCCCATTTGGGGCACTTCATTTCGGAGGGGGTTAGAATAGCTCCCCACATTTGGGGAACTAGCAGGAGAACCCGTTGGAATGAAGGGGGGCAATCAGGGTCCCCCAGCAGGATGTGCAATAGGAGGGGTGCCCCCTTGGGCATGGGCACCTTGGCAGTGCCAGCCTGTGTCCCTGGCACTGCCCACAGGGCATCTTGGCATGCCCGCCAGGCTGGGGGCAGGGAGGATGGTCTGCCGGGGCTAGGGCCTGCCTCCCATTGAGGGGGGAGGTCTGACCCTGTTGAGGGTTCAGCAGAGAGGGGGATTTGCCAGAGTGAGAGGGGTGGGAGGATGATCATTACAGATGGAGGGGTGGTGGGCTGGACATCGGGGCTGGCTCAGGGTCAGGGCTGGCTCAGGAATTGCTGTGGGGGCCATGATTGAGCCATGGAGGATGCTGGAGAGGCAGCACTGCAGGAGTCCCAGGTTGGGCAGCAGACAGAGATTAACAGGTCGGAGCCACTGCAGAGTTCCAGAACTGTCAGACTCCGGCGTGAATAGGCCCTGTCCTCCTGGGTCTTTTAATGATATTCACGATTGGGACCTCTGCAGTGCACAGACGGTGGGAGATTCAGGTGAGAAGCTGAGCTGACAAAACAATTGGGATGTAGAGCAGTTTTCCCACCAAATCAGGGCTTTTGGGAAAATCACGGCCAACGTTGCTAACAAGAGATTCTGTGGTTGTTATCTCATTGCTGTTTCTGAGATCTTGCTTTGTGCAAATAAGTCACTGCATTTCCTACATGGCAACAGTGAATGGCTGTGAAAGGTGCTATATAAATGCAAGTTTCTTCCTTCCTGTCTTAAAATACTCATTGCTCGAACAGTGGTAGATATTCTAGGTGGCAATCGATGCTATGTGCTGTCATTCTCTTCTGGTCAGGAGCAGATCACATCACCTATTAGTATAAACCCGTAATATCCCACAGCCAGAAACTTAGAAACTCCCCCCACTAGCGGGAGGTTGAGGAACCTTAAATCTTAGGATCAGAGACACAACATTCATAGAAGCCATAAAATCCCTGCAGTTCAGAAGGAGGCCATTCGGTCCATCGAGTCTGCACCAAGCACAATCCCACCCTGGCCCTATCCCCGTAACCCCACGTTTTTCCCCTGCTATTCCCCCCGACACTAAGAGGAAATTTAGCATGGCCAAATCACCTAACCATTTTCCACATGAGTGGAAACTGAAGCACCAGAGGAAACCCACACAGACACAGGAAGAACATGAAAACTCCACACAGACAGTGACTCACGCCGGGAATTGAACCCGGGTCCCTGGAGCTGTGAGGCAACAGTGCTAACGACCGTGCCACCCACATTGAGAAGTTACTACACATCCTTCATACGAAGACGGCTAAAAGTGTGCAACTCGCTCCCATAAAAAACCACAGCTAGCATCTGAATTAACTATTTAAAATCTGAATTCAGAATATATTTTTGGAAGCCAAGAGTTAAGGCATCAAACGGGGGGTAAATAGAGTTAGAACACAGATCAGCCATAATTTGATTCAACGATGGAACAAATTTGAGGGCAGAATGGTCTCCTTCTGTTCCTTTGTTCCTTATCAGCAATAAAAACTGTACCTTTGGAATTGCAAACACAACTGTGTGTGTAAAATTTTGCCGTCGTGTAGGACCCCCACCCCCACCCCACACCCCAGACATTCTCTCTCCCACCTTCTTCCATCAAGAAATTGATACAAAAGTCTGAGGTCACGTACCAACTGTCTCAAGAGCAGTTTTTCCCTGCTCCCATCAGACTTTTGAATGGCTCTATCTCCCAATAAATTGATTTCCCTCCATACCCTAGCTATGACTGTAACTCTACACTCTCTATTCTCCTTTCCTCCTCTTACGTCATATGCTTTGTCTCAGAATCCCTATAATGCTGAAGGAGGCCATTCAGCCTGTTGAGTCAGCATCAACCACAATCCCTCCCACGTCTTATTCCTGTAACCCCACATACTTACCTCACTAATCCCCTGATACTGGGAGTAATTTATCATGGTCAATCAACCTAACCCACACATTTTTGGACTATGGCAGGAAACCAGGGCGGAAACCCACACAGGCACGTGGAGAATGTGCAAACTCCATATAGATAGTAACCTGAGTCTGGAATTGAACCTGTGTTCCTGGCACTGTGAGGCAACAGTTTCAACCACTGTGCCGCTGTGCCGTTCCAAATAGTTGCAAGAAACAGTACCTTTCACTGTATACTAGTACATATGATATCAAATCAAGTCTAAAATTCTGGAGGAGAGGGGGAAAGGGTGTGCCTACAAGCACATTTGCTACAGCAATAACATGGGAGCCACTTTGCAATGTTTGTGATGCACATTCAGAATAGCAACACACTATAGACTAACTACTCAATGTAGATCCAGTGCACCTCCCGCATCATGGCTATTTCACTTTGCAGGTTGTGAGAAATGGCCACTAATTGTCTATGAGACTATCTGGACTGTCTCCCGTCTCTTCCAGTTGGGCCTTATTCATTCACCTGATGTCTGAGATAACCAGGCCCCTGTGATTATCACACCACAGCTGAGGTGTATCACTATTTGAGGTGTATTTGACCTCTATGTAAGGTGTTGAAAATGGAGACGATCTCTGTAATTAGAATAGAATTTAAATATTGGTCCCTTATCCTAGGAAGTAAATGTTGCCTAATGTGCGAGTGTCTTCCTTTTTTGGAATAAGGATGGAAACGTCTGCAATTATGGCATCAGATTCTGATATTCTAACTCTCAGACAATTATCTAAGCATTGCAACATAAGGAAGAAATGATACAAAGGCCATGTTAAGCAGACTGTCTCTGGACACTTGGCTTCATTTCTACTGCAGCTTCTCTGATTAGTCAGATTGCTTTGACTTGGGGTTGAGACTAATTGAAGAACAATTATCAAAGTCAGTGCAGATCTGCTGTTAGGGTTGCAGCAGCTGGAAATAGCCAGTGTCTGCGGATCTTAATGCTCTGTCTCCTTGCGCTAATTTAGGATTCCATGGCTGTTCCAATGTCTCGCTGACTGAGGACACCGCCCAAAGCACCACTTAATCGGCAGGAGCCTTCAGTTTTGATTGCTGGCTTGTTGTGGACTGAAACCTTTCCAGGCTGAGTTCGTAATTAGTGCTTGCAATTCATAGGATTATAGAATCAATCGTACAATGCAGAAGGAGGACATTTGGCCCATGAAGCCTGCACCCACCACAATCCCAGCCAGGCCCTTTCCCCATAACCCCACATATTTGCCCTGCTAGTCCCCCTGACACAATTTTCCATGTATGGCTAATCTAACCAGCATGATTTTGGGCTGCGGAGAAGAGACGGGAGCACACAAACGAAGCCCACACAGATATAGAAAGAATGTTGAAACTCCACAGACAGTTACCCAAGGCCAGGATTGAACAAGGGTCCTTGGTCCTGTGAGGTAGCATTGCTAATCATAGCATCTACAATGCAGTAGGAGGCCATTTGACCCATCGAGCCTGAACCAACAATTCCACCTAGGCCCTATCCCCATAACTCCATATATTTACCCTGCAAGTCTCCCTAACATTGAGGGGCAATTTATCACAGCCAAGCAATTTAATCCACACATCTTTGGACTGTGGGAGGAAACAGTCGGAGGAAATCCACGCAGACACGGGGAGAATGTGTAAACATTACACAGACGGTCACCCGAGGCTGGAGTCGAATCCAGGTTCCTGTGAGGTAGCTGTACTAACTACTGTGCCACCATGCCACACTGGGTATCAGTACTTCAGGATTATGCTTACCAACCCTCATGGGGCTGAATTTTTCATTCCCCATGTTTCCTGTGGCAGGTTTGTGTGTGGGGAGAGTGGGGATGGTGAAAGAGAAATGGGGTGAGCAGCCATCCCACCAGCTTCCCACCCACCTCCCAGCTCCTGGGGTGAGGAGAGGTGGAGGGCGGAACAGGAAGCCAACTATCAGCAGCCTACCCACAATGTTTAAGTGAATAATTAAGCTTCAATTAGTCATGTTAATAAACCAACTGCTGCCCACAGCATTATACATTTTGTGTAAGAGTGAGAAGCCAAATTTTAAACTTGAATGTTCACTGGGTGGAAAAGATTGATGGTTGGGGGTGGGTTCACCCTTTGGGATCGCTCGTTGCCGATCGCACAGGCCCCTCACCTCCACCAAACCCCATCTTCCTTTCCATCATTCCCTCCTTTGAACCCATTCCCAAACCACCCCCCGCCCACCACTGCCCCACTACATAACCGACCCAAACCCTCCCAGCCCAAAACCGTGGGCACACTTACTCCTGGCATTGATTTTCCTCTTCTCCTCTAACTCCAGCTGTTGCCCCCAGTGCCATCCTGGCACTGCCAGGGTTGATGGAGCTGGCAACCAATTGTATTGAGATCCAGTGAGGGGCAAAAGTCCCACTTGACCTTTGTTAATCAGTCACATGGTGATTGGTGGCTGTGGGATGAGTTGAGTTTGCACCAATGACCCACCCCTCTCCCCTAGTCTATCATATTCTACCCATGGTGTTAGTGTTGATTCCAAGTGTTACCCAAGGAATACTCACCAAACCAAACCATCCTTACTGCTGCCAGAGTTGTGAGGCGGACATCTGAAATACAAGATAACCTGGGACATTTTGACAACACATCACTAACACTTAAGTGCCGCTTATTCAGAAAGTTCTCTGGACTTCACCTGTTCCGCCAAAGTCACTAGACAGTTTGGTGGCACACTGGCACAGTGGTTAGCGCTGCTGTCTCACAACGCCAGGGACCCGATGAGAAACATGACATTGACGGCACAGTGAGGCAGACTTTGAACTTTATTCTTAGCTCCACTCTGTCTGTCTGTCTGTCTGTCGACTGAGACCTTGGCAGCATTTTAAAATCCGAAGTCAATGATGCTACTGCAGTGCATCCACCCCATAATAAACAGACAGCTGGAGTCAAAGAAATTGAAATGTGGGAAAGAAGTGTAAAAATAGGAACGTGAGCAGGAAAAGGAGAGGAAAAGGTTTAAAGGGATTATCAGAGATACACGGGGGAGCCATACATCTTTTTAGCGAGCAAGAGGCTGGAACCAGCTTGATGTGCAGGCAAATGATGTTCAGCAACTTTTCCCACCCTATATCTTTCTGCCCTTCTCTCTCTGTGCAACTGACCCAGAAGTTGGGTTCATTTCCCAGCAGCCCACTAGTATCTGAGGATTTGATCATATAATCCAGCTTGACCTTCCCGTTGCGGTACTGAGGGTGTGCGGCACTGTAGATGGCGCCTTTTTTTTCAATGAGATGTGGCTCCATCTGCTCCTTTGAATTAGATATAAAAGATTCCAGTTTTGAATTCAAGTTGAGGAGTTCACCCTGATGTCCAGAGCAATACCTTTCCTTCAGCCGACACCCAAAGCAGAATATCTGGTCCTTATTACTTTGTGGGATCTTGCTGTGTCCAAATGGACTGCCACCTTTCCTATATTAAAACAGTGACTACACCTATGAACCTACACCTTGTAAAGTGCTTTATTGGCTATAAAGCACTTTGAGAGTCCTGAGGTCATGAAAGATGCTGTTGTTGAGGACCAGATCAGAAACTCAAAAGTATATAATGAATTTAGCGGAGACCCTAACTTTATTTCATTTCGGCACTGGTGTGAGGTTAAGATGTTTCACTCCAGGTGTGAGGCTATTGATTCACTAAGTATTTTTTGTTAAAATAAAATTTATTTAAGAACACAGAATGTAACAAAAAACAACTATTGCCAGTTAAAATATTTGAAAATGGCAAAGTATAATTCTTATCAGTTAGCTATATAGTTCAAATTTAAGTAATATTCCCATAGATATAATCCTCCTTCAGAATCAAAACAAATATGCTCCGCGGGATGCAATATTTTAATTCATCTGGACAAATACAGAAAGACATTTGCCTTCTGATTCCAATATAGCAGTTTCCAGAGAAAGATCCACCTTCAATCAACAATTATGGAAAAAGAGAGCTATTTTCTGGCAGATTTTAGTCTCCAAATGCAGAGAGAGAAAGAGACAATAGAGAACTTTTGCTTCTCTCTACTAATCAAAAACAGCGATTGAACTGGGTTTCTCTCTGTGAGCCTAGCCCTGCCCAATCACTTGACTTTTCCTGTCAAACCCAAATTAAGCCCCACTCTGAAAAAATCCAGGGAAACACTAAAATAACAACCCTGCATCAGACAAGATTAAAACAAACATTCAGCAATTAATACCAATTATGCTGCCACAGTAACAACTTGGGCTGCCGGGTACAGACAAAGCGGTGCTAATAATAAAACAACTGCTAAAACAAATCCTGCACAGGAAATATGACACAAATACACTTCTTAAAGGCACAGTATTGTTGCACTATACAAATGCTAGTCTCCTTTCCACTATAAGAAATAAAGTAATCTCAGTTCTTAAAATCAAAAGAGATGGTCAGAGGTCACAAATGTTGAGGACTCAACAACTGAGATCATACATCAGGCAATTTATGCACAAACCCTCTGGAGGAAGGATGGAAAATGGTGAGTATGTCAGCAGTCTCAGAGTGTATGGATCCAACGCTGGAATTCCACACAGTACCAGGATTCGGGGGTCTTACTTGCAGGCAGGACAGCCATCGAGTGACCCGCCCTGCCTCTTTTCGGGAAGTCCCAATGAACCACAAGTCAATCAGGCAGTGCAGAGTTCAACTCCCACTGGAATCAAGACCCCAGGGGCTCCAATTCTCACCTACTGCCTCTAACAGTTTGAAGCAATGTGACAATTGTGTGTGGGTGTTTCTGACGAAATAAGACCAATCGCTTCTTGTTGACCAAATTAAACCCTTTTTGGTTAAAACAAACATTCAGCAAAAGTTTACCCTGGTCAACAAGAAAAGATTGGCCTAATTTTGTAGGAAACAAGGAGCTGCTGGCCAATTAGAGGCTGATGGTTCTTGGGTTGGCTGCCAGGTTAGCAGTTGCTGCTGGATGGACAGAATCGTCATGGCTACAGGTAAGTAATGTGAGGGAAGGGGGATGGGTTTCGTGACTTGTGGGGAGAGGGATGCAGTGAGGTCAGCAGCGAGAGTAGGAGGATGGTTCTCACTAGACACCACCCCGCCAGGCAATCCTTCCCAATGTGTAGACTCTTGTTTGGACACTGAGTGCCCTTGATTGAGGAGCCCCCATCCTCCTCCCATCCATAGCTATATGGTTTTAACATGCACCAGAAGGTATGATTCCCACCTATAACTGGGTTAATACCAGCAGTAGTGGTATAAGGTCTTATATAGTGTTCATTCATGGCCAGTTAACAGTCCCAATAGGCAGCAAGATGGAATAGTTGACCACCTGCCTACCTGAAAGTGGGGGTGGGTTCCACTATGCCACCACACCACCCAATTAGACATCTTTCTCCACTCCAAATATGCCACCTAAGACAGCAGAAACATCAACCATCTGTGACAGAAAGGCACATTTGCAACTCCATTTCTCTCTATGTTGGAGTTCTTGTGTGCTGTAATGGAAAGAGAATTTCCCCAGGAAAGGTAAACCCAATGTTCAGAATTTTACCACAGTGCCCGAGCCAAAACTGGGGCAGATGCGACTCGCATAACGGAATTCTCTGTTTGTCTAGGGTGGGACTTTACAATGTCACCTGAGCGATAAGATACCAGCCAATGCGCCAGAACAGCTCCAGGTTTGTGAGGTGCAATCTTTGTAGAGATGCCAGCAACCATCCCTTTAGTTGTAAATTGATTTGATTTGATTTAGTATTGTCACATGTATACAATGAATAGTATTGTTTCTTGTGCACTGTACAGAAAAATATTCCCTTCGTAGGTTATAGAGGGGAGAAGGAAAGGAGAGGGTGCAGAATGTGGTGTAACAGTCACAGAAAGATCAACTTAATATAAGATAAAGGCAAGATACTATGGACGCTGGAATCTGAAACAAAAACTGGAAATGCTGGAGAAACTCAG
Source organism: Sphyrna mokarran (assembly GCA_024679065.1). Classification (NCBI taxonomy): domain Eukaryota; kingdom Metazoa; phylum Chordata; class Chondrichthyes; order Carcharhiniformes; family Carcharhinidae; genus Sphyrna; species Sphyrna mokarran. The sequence continues at coordinate 11,891,892 of JAGIQG010000030.1, read as the reverse complement.
CAGATCTGACAACATCTGTGGAGAGAGAACAGAGCAAATGTTTCAAGTCTGGATGACCTTTCATCAAAGCTCAAGACAAAGGTTTATCCAGACTCAAAATGTTGTCTCTATTCTCTCTCCACAGACACTGCCACATCTGCTGGATTTCCCTAGCATTTTTTGTTTTGGTTTTAACTTAACATAAGGTAGGTCCATTCAAAAATCTGATGGCAGCAGGGAAGAGACTGTTCTTGAAACTGACTGCCAATGAAGGTGACTAAGATTAGAACGTCCACACCTATTTATTAAATGTTGAAGCCGGGATACTCTGGCCCCATCGTGAATGGACCTGCTGTCGGTAATTCGGTATCCCAGCCAAGAGCCCGTTAACCTTCAGCGGGAACAGACAGTCCCAGCAGTGCGCAAGGCTGGAAAATCCCACTCTTCAATGCAATAATAGAGATTGGGTTTAGAATTCTAACTGGATGAGATCCTAAAGTATCTTCCGAACATAGAAAATAGAAACGGAGGAGGCATTCAGCCCTTTGAGTCTGCTCTGCCATTCATTTTGATCATGGCTGATCACCATCTTGATCCCTCTTCCCCCCATATCCATTGATTTCTTTAACCCCAAGAGCTATATCTAACGGCACGCTGGCACAGTGATTAGCATTGATACTTCACAGCACCAGGGACCTGGCTTGGGTCACGGACTGTATGGAGTTTGCACATTTTCCCCACGTCTGAGTGGATTTCCTTCGGTGCTCCGGTTCCCCCCCCCACACTCGCCAGGTCTGAAAGACATGCTGGTTAGGTGCATTGACCCGAACAGGGCACCAGACCATGGTGATTAGGGGAATTTCACAATTGCTTCATTGCAGTGTTAATGTAAGCCTCACATTAATAAATAAATTTTTACTTTTTTAATTCCTTCCTGAAATTCGACACAACATTTTGGCCTCAACTACTTTCTGTAGTCATGAATTCCACACGTTCACCATCCTCTGAGTGAAGAAGTTTCTCCTCACCTCACTCCTAAAACTATGACCCTTATCTGAACTCCTCCACCTTCGGAAACATCCTTTTTTGAATCTATCTTGCCTTGGGCTGCATCCATTGTCACTGGTGGATGCCAACTATATCGAGGGAGAAGGACAGCAGCAATCAGTTAAAAATCCACGTGCCACAAGAATATGCCACGGCACATAAAAGGAGTGAGGCTGGCACAGATTAGCCACGATCATATTGAATGGCAGGGCAGACACAAAGGGCCTGGTGACCCACTCCTTCTTGCTGTGTCCTTGTGTTCAGTCCATCAGCCAAGACATTCCTTATAATAGCCCATGTGCCAAAATGCAGTGTTATACACATTTCCCAATTCGTTTAATCTCTTGTGGCCATTAATTAATCATAGTTAGAGTCTATGAGGATGTCAGGGATTATGTAATACAATATGAAGTGGGTGAATGTGGTTAGTTAGTTGATATTTCATGTTGAAAGAGATGTGATTAAATGGGGGCAGAAATGTAGACATCTGCTGGAGAGTTGCTGAGTGTTCCTGAAGCTCAGTGAGGACACAGGCCGCTGTTTCAAATTTCAAATTGCATTTCAATTGAATATTGCCTCATCAGGAAAGAAAATAACCCAGCAAACACATCAGGGTGTTTTCTTCAAGTCTTGTCACTTGGCTTACAGCAGCATTGACTGAGGTTAACCAGCCCCTGAGTCAGAAACAGCAACTCACACAAAGCTCCACCAAAAATCTTCACAGACCTGTGACAGCCTGGGAGGACGGGGGTGGGAGGGGGTGGTCATCACCCATGTTCTCCCAACTGCCCATTCTCAACAATATCTCCACTGGGGGTGGAACTTGTAAACAAGGTGCTGACCCACGAACTGAAAAATTGAGATCTTCAAATCAATTCCATTCAATGATATGAATCATGGAATCTCTACAGTGAGAAGGCCATTTGGCCCATCATGTCTCTGCCGACTTTCTCTGATACAGCATCTCACCCAGGTCCACTCCTAACCTATCTCCATGACCCTGCACATTTACCATGGCCAGTCCCCCTAGCCTACACATCTTGGGACGCACCAAGAGGCAATTTAGCAAGGCCAAACCAGGCCCTATTCCCATAACGCCACATATTTACCCCATTAATCACCTGACACCGAGGGGCAATACGGTATGGCCAATCAACCTATCCTACACACCTTTAGAGTGTGGAAGGAAATCGGAGCACCGAGAAGGAACCCACACAGATACAGGAAGAGTACATAGAACATTACAGCGCAGAACAGGCCCTTCGGCCCTCGATGTTGCGCCGACCAATTAAGAAAAAGCAATGACCCTCTAACCTAAACCATTCCCTTTTCATCCATAAACCTATCCACAGACCTCTTAAACGCCCCCAAACTTGGCGCATCTAGAACTGCAGCAGGCAGGGCATTCCATACCCTTACCACCCCACCCAATTAGACATGCAAAAATTAGTATGCAAACTCCACACAGTGACCCAAGGCAGGAATCGAGCCCAGGCCCCTGATGCTGTGAGGCAGCAGTGCTAACCACTGTGCCGCCGTTCTGCTCACCGTATGATAATGCAATGATTGAAATCATTCCCTGTCTGTATGGAATTTTTCATCCTGATCTAACTCTTCAATAATCATGGGAGGAACAATATGCTCCAAATAAAAATACTCCTGATACTTGGCTATGCTGAATAGTCCCAACCCAACACACACCACATCCAACGTCTCTGAGAGTGGTGCGGGCAGAATCAGACAGTGAAGGAAGAAACTGATGTATTACAGCATTAATGACATTGAGCTGCTCTCTCCCTGTAGGAGCAGTGACGCTGAGATGATTAGCTGCTGTATTTCACTAATGCCCACATAAATATTCCCCACTCCCAGTTCATCCATCCTTTAAATGGTAATGTGAAAATTCCTAGTCAAACTGGTTCGTGAAGATAGCAACATAATGACTGGCACCGCGCTGTCTATACAGCAAAGGTGGGGCCCATCTGCGGAGACATCTGTTTCTCCACAAGGAGAGCTTCCCTTTCAAAGCTTTCAGTTCCTCCAGTCAGAATAGTGAAGCAAGATACAGTCTATTTCTCAAATCTCTCCAGCTTGTGGCCTATTCTTATTTTCTCCCTGTCGCTCTTGGCTAGGCAGGACTTGAACTTAATCAAAAGAGAAAGCGCTAGAAAATGTCAGCAAGTCTGGCAGCATCTGTAAGGAGAGAAAAAAGCTGGCATTTTGAGTCCAGATGACTTTTAAAGGGTCACTTGAACTCAATCTTTTCTCTCTTTACAGATGCCGCTGGATCTGCTGAGATTTTCCAACATTTTCCTTTTTGATTTCAGATTCCAGCATCTGCAGTAATTTGCTTTTATTCTGAACTTAATCATTTTTCGTTCTCGTTGCTGGTTGTATTTATCGAGAGACGAACATCGACCAGGTAATTGCATTTGTACCATCGTATTATAAGGAAACAACTGAAAGCACTTCACTTTCAATTAAACAATTAAATCCAAGACCCCTTTTTGCATTGAGAAAGGTGAGAGCCATTTCGTGCACAGCAGCAAGATTCCACAACAATTTTCATTTATATAGCACCATCAACACTGAGCACCTGTAGCTCAGTCAGTAGTACTCTCACCTCTCAGACATTTATGGGTTCAAATCCCACTTAAGCACACACAAAGTTGACACGCCAGTGCAGTTTCCAAGGGAGCACTGCACTGTCAGAGGTTCTGTCACTTGGATGAGAAGTTAAACCAAGGCTTCATCTGGCCATTCGAGTGATAGTTAAAGATCCACTGGCACCACTTTGAAAAACAGCAGGGAGTTCTCCCCAGACACCCAGCCAATACTGATCCCTTACTCTTTATCATAAAACAGAGAGGGAAGATGATGGCAGAATACAAAGGGTGCAAGGGAAAATGGTGGTGGAGAGATATTCACAGAATCACAGAATTCCCAAATTTAAATTTAAAAGAGCAGTGTTAGAGATTCTGAGAGTTGACTTTCAGGAATGTGGGATGATTGTAGAGGGCCTGGCTTCAACCCTGTAGATCACAGAATCCCTACAGTGCAGAAGGAGGCCATTTGGCCCATCAGGTCAACACCTATAACAATCCCACCAAGGGCATATCTCTGTGGCCCTATGTATTTACTTTGTTAATCCCCCTGACACTAAGGGGCAACTTAGCCTGACCAATCAACTTAACCAGAGGAAACTAGAGTGGCACTGTGAGAGCACTGATGCCTCACAGCGCCAGGGATCCAGATTCAATTCCCAGCTTGGGTCATTGTGAGGAGTTTGCACATTGTCCCCTTGTCTGTGTGCTTTTCCGGTCTCCTCTCACAGTCTGAAAGACGTGTTGGTTAGGTGTGTTGACCAGAACAGGCATCGTAGTGTGGCGATTAGAGGAATTCATAGTAACTTCATTGCAATTTTAATGTAAGCCTTACTTGTAACTAATAAATAAATTTAAAAACAATTTTAAACCAGAGCTCCCAGAGGAAACCCATGCAGACACATGGAGAATATGCAGACTCCACACAGACAGTGACCTGAGGCTGGAATCGAACTCAGGTTCCTGGTGCTGCGAGGCAACAATGCTAACCACAGTGGCATAACGGTTAACATTGCTCAAACAGGCAACATAGTAAAAGAGGAAGGAAAAGAACCAAAGTTAAAATAAGTGCTCAGTTAGGGAGATCATTGATATCAATTTGCTTATAAGTGATGAAGAAAACTAGGGAGGTGAAGTTTAAAAATTTACAAGGATAATACCAGAATTGGAATGTTATAACTGTCTGCAAAGATGGTACAGATTGGAATTCATTTAGAACATAGAACGTAGAACTTTACAGTGCAGAAACAGGCCTTTCGGCCCATCAAGTCTGCACCAACCACAATCCCACCCAGGCCCTACCCTGCAATCTCCCTACACATTTATAGCAAAGAACAACACAGCACAGGAAACAGGCCCTTCGGCCCAACGAGCCCGCGCCGCTATTTTAACAGCATGAGTTCCCATTTCTACCCATGACCCTTGTCTATGTTTATGGAAATCTACATTGGAAACCAGATTGGGCAGACAATTTAGGGACAATTTGTTTCACCAATTGGCCTAAGACGACATCTTTGGGGTATGGGAGGAAACCGGAGTACCCAGAGAAAACCCACGCCAGCATGGGGAGAATCCGCAAACTCTCATAGACACTGGTCCAAATCCATGTATCTGCACAGCAAACAGTGATAGTCACTGAGTTGTCGTATTGCCCATCAACTGGTCCAGTTTAAGCGTACACTAACGACGTGAAGCTCTAGGCTACTCTTGAAAAATCCAAGAGCAGCCTTTGCACAACCTATAGAGTGTATGCCCCTTACTGGACAACAAGGTGGACCGAAGCACCTGTGGAATAAAAGAGACAAACATCAATAACATGCACATCATATGCAAAGTGGACAGGATGACGTCTGCCATGCTGGCCTTCATCAGTCAGGGCATTGAGTATAGGAATTGGAGAATCAGGTTGCAGCTCTATAAGATTTTGGTTAGGGCACATTTGGAGTATTGTGCACAATTCTGGTTGCCACACTACCAGAAGGATGTTGATGCATTGGAAAGGGTGCAGAAGAGATTTGCCAGGATGTTGCCTGATTTGGAGGATATGGATTATGAAGAGAGGTTGAACCAATCTGGATTTTTTTCAGTGGAGAATGAGGGGAGACTTGATAGAGGTTTACGAGATGATGACAGGCTTGGATATAATGGATAGTCAGAGTCTTTTTCGCAGGGTCGAATGATCAATTACTCGGGGGCATAGATTGAGAGTGAGAGGGGGAAAGTTTAAAAGAGATGTAAGGGGCAAGTTTTTTCACACAGAGAGTGGTGAATGCCTGGAATGCGCTGCTGGAGAATGTGGGGGAAGCAGATTCTATAACAACCTTGTAGAGGCATCAGGATAGATATATGAATAGGCAGGGAATAGAGGGATATGGACTATGTAAGGCAAAAAAAATACATTCAAGAGGCATCTGTGTCAGCACAAACTTGGTGGGCCAAAGGGCCTGTTCCTGTGCTGTACTGTCCTTTGTTCTTTGATGCAAAGGAAGCGCACGGCTCTCACAGTCAGTGTTGTGAGCAATCAGCACACACCTCACTTCACTCACCCTCGCTTCACGTGCAAATCATTTCAATCATACCAGTAGGAAATAAACTACATGGATAGATATCAGCGGAATGGGGCAACTTGGTCCCCTTATTTAAGAAAGGATATATTAGCTTAGGAGAGGTGCAGAGAAAGTTCACCAGGTTGACTCCGGAGATGAAGGGGTTAGCTTATGAGGAGAAATTGAGTAGACTGGGCCTGTACTCATTGGAATTTAGAAGGCTGAGCGGAGATCTTATAGAGACATAAGATAATGAAGAGGCTAGACAGGGTAGAAGCAGAGAGATTACTTCCTCTTAGAATGGAGACAAGAACTAGAGGGCACAGCCTCAAAGTAAAGGGAAGTCAATTTAGAACAGAGTTGAAGAGAAACTTCTTCTTCCAGACGGTAGTGAATCTTTGGCATTCTCTGCCCATTGAAGCAGTGGAGGCCACCTTATTCAATGTGTTTAAGTCACAGATAGATAGATTTTTGATAAATAAGGGAATTAGGGTTATGGGGAGCTGGCGGGTAAATGGAACAGAACCACTATCGGATCAGCCATGATCTTATTGAATGGCAGGGTAGGCTCGAGGGGCTAGATGGCCTACTCCTGCTCCTATTTCTTATGTTGTGTTCTTATGTTCAACCCTACACGTGAGCAATGGTCAATAAAATGTCTCGTGGGGTCGTACCCAAAACCCTGATGGGCCGCATGTGGCCCCCCCCAGCTGTAGGTTCTCTATCACTGATTTAAGGAGATGCTGAGTAAGGACATGAGGGAGAAAGGACTGGAAGAACATGCGGATCATGTTGAGGTGAAATAAGGTGGGAGGTTGGATCAACAGGCCTGTCTCTGTGCTTTCATTTTGACACAGATAGTGGTTAAGAATGGAGTAGAGCAGGAGGCAATGTGAAGAAGATTACAACGTTGTGGGACTTAAGGGAGGTGGCGTGAGAAAGCAAACATTACCCACAGCAGCGTCAATAAAATAAATGGAGGAAAGGGCTTGTGACAGAGCAGGACGAACCGAGACATGTCGAAGACAAAAAGGGAGGGGACATCTAGCAGACACAAAACCCATTTTATGACCTTGCCCAGAATCTACAGAGCACATCAGTGTGCAAAGATTTCAGTGAATTTGTTGTAAATTACATCCTTGGGATATTTCTGGAGAATGTGCAAATGTTGTGCCTCAGGACTCAGAAAGCTGAAACAGCAATATCCTATCTGCCTGCCTTCTACAAACTGCTTTCCCAGCTCACGGACATCTAATTACAAGCTCCCTTTTCTCTCTTTCTCACTAACTCCCATTTGGATGCTTTGCCAATGACAATGTTTGAAGATGGTACAAATATCACTAATCGCTAGCTTCTTGACATCCCGCCTAGAATTACTGTGTTTAAGTTTCACATGCAAATTAAAAGTTAGAGTTCCCAAGAGTATGCGAGTATATCGTATTTATAGGATAATGCAAAGCTCCCCAAATAACGTGCTACAATGACAAAGTGCGTCATACATGGAGGCAATTTAGTTGGTCTCGACACAGTTCAGAGACCTACCAGGAGTGTCTTATATTGAAATGTTCATTATACCTACAATCATTTGCAGGTGTGAAATAGGGGAGAGAGAAGTGGCATTCCCAACATCAGCAGGTCCCTGAGTACTTTATAGCCAATGAAATGTAGTTACTGATGGAATAGAGTCACCAGTTTGTGTCCAGGAGGCTCCCACAGCAATGTGACGCTGACCAGATAGACTGTTGACGTTGATTAAATATTAACCAGAAACAGCAACATGGACCTTATAGCATCATAGAATAGAATCACAGAATCCCTACAGTGCAGAAGGAGGCCATTCAGTCCACCAAGCCTGCACCGACCAACAACAGGCCTTATTGTATTTACTCTTGCTAATCCTCTTGACACTAAGGGGCAATTTTGGCATGGCCAATCCACCTAACCCACACATCTTTGGACTGTGGAAGGAAGCCAGAGCACTTGGAGGAAACTCACAGAAATTTGGGGAGAAGGTACAAACTCCACACAGAGTCACCCGAGGCTAGAATTGAACATGGGTGCCTGATGCTATGAAGCAGCAGTGCTAACCACTGTGCCATCGTGCTGCCCAAGTCTATTGATGGGAGAGGGCAGATAATGGTTTGGCTTATCATTTCCTGAGTTGATTGGTCATTCTCCAGTTTCTGCACACTCCAAAGATCTGCGGGTTAGGTGGGTTGGCCATGCTAAATAGCCCCTTAATGTCAGAGGAATTAGCATAGTAAATGCATGGTGCATGGGAAAGGATCTGGATGGGATTGTTATTGGTCAGTGCAGACATGATGGGCCAAATGGCCTTCTTCTACACTGTAGGGAATCTATGATTCATTCTATAATTCTATAAGGTCCATGTGTTCTTCCAGGCCGATGCTTAACGAATATAAACAGATTATTGCTGCCCTTGGCATCAGACGGATTACCAGGGTAAATATGTGAATTTACGGGGATAAAGTCTGATTGGGATTGTTGTCAGTGCAAGCTCAATGGGCTGAATAACCTCGTCCTGCGTTACAGGGATTCTATAATTCTATCACTCAATGCTGACTCTGAGATGTAATTCTGGATTATATGTTCATCCTTGGAAATGGAACATGGGAACAGGAGTAGACCATTCAGCCCCTCGAGCCTGCCCCACCATTCCAAGATATCATGGCTGATCTGCAAGCTAACCCCACACACTCTTCCTTCCCTCCCCCATGTTAAATCTCCCTCCCTCCAATAAGTAAACTTGCATCTGGCCAGCAAGCGGTTAACGCAGAACTATAAAAAAACATTTCAGTCTTCTGAAAAGAAACAGAATTTGTCGGAGAAAAGTCAATAGATCAGCTTCGATCATGTTCCTGATTCTCACGTGCCATTTGGAGACCGTCCAACTATCAATATTTGAAATTCAAGGGATTTAAAGAGCCAGGAAATCTTGCAGGGAGCTCTGGTGTAGAAATTCCAGACAATAACATACTTGCTCAGGTTTTATTAGCTGGATTGGATAACCCAGAGTTACACTGGGACCTTTAGGTGTGATATTAAGACTATTATCAGCCAGCGCGTATCTGGAAATGGAAACCAGGTTGTGCTGTAGAGCTGGTATTCATTTGACAGTAAACTGAAGAGACAGTTTAATATGCAGATACACTGAAGCAGTTAAGAGGGTTCTTTACAGATTCAGCCAGTAAAAAGTCCAGTGGTTAATCTCCAACAGTTATTTCATCTCGTTTTTTTTGAAGATTTGAGATTTAACTATTTATTTCATTGAAATAATCAACTTGACAGAATCAGAGAGCAATAAGGTGGCATTTTTCAGCTGTGCTCACCACAAGGTTAGAAAATCCCATCTCAGATCAACGGATCTTTGCATGGTCCATGTCCCAATCATTATAATTCCCATGGTGGGCAGGACAGTAAAATTCCATCTATAGTTTCAGACCCTCTGTCAGAAGGCACGGCGGCATAATGGTTAGCACTGCTGCCTCACAGCGTCAGGACCCGGGTTCAATTCCAGCTTTTGGTGACTGTCTGTCTGCAGTCACACAACTAGGTGACTGTGACTGCACATTCTCTCCACACCTGCGTGGGTTTCCTCCAGGTGCTCCTGCTTCCTCCCACAGTCCAAAGATGTGAGGGTTAGATGGACTGGCCATACTAAATTGTCCCTTAGTGTCCCAAGATGTGTAGTTTAGGTGAATCAAACCTATTAATTGTGCGGGGTTTACAGGGATAGGGCAGAGAATAGGAACTGGGTAAGTCAGACAGTCGATGCAGACTCAATAGGCCGAATGGCCTCTTCTGCTCTGTCGGGATTCTAGGACAGATTGTAAACTGTTAGCTATGGCATGGTGGATAGAGCTCCAACATATCTGCACTGCAGAGGCACAAGAATTAAATCTGGCTAGCTCTCCCAGTGACACGCTGTCGTGGGGTGGGGAGGGATGGTGCTACATGGGTGAAATGTTAAACTGGGGCTTCATCTGGACATTAAGGATCCCATAGCACTATTCTCTTCAGCAGAGGAGTTCTCCTGGGTATCTTTGTGAATATCATTGATCAACATCACCAAACAGCTTGGTTGATCGATAATTACTAGGTTAGTTAGTTGCTTATTATATCAATTAAAGAAACAAGAATGCATGTGTTTTATTTAGCACTTTTCACAACTACCAGACATTCCTACAGCCAGTGGGTTATCTTTTGAAGTGTTGTTGTTGTTATAATGTAGAAAACACAGCAGCCAATTTGCACACAGTAAACTCCTACAGGCCGGACTGCACAAGAGCATCTGATTTTGTGATGTTGATTGAAAGACAAATATTGTTCAGAGCCAGAGGGAACCCCTCCCCTTCCCCAGGTCTTAAATATAGAAAGATAGAAAATAGATGCAGGAGTAGGCCATTCCGCCCTCTGAGCCTGCACCATCATTCCATATGATCATAGCTGATCATACACTTTCAGTATCTCACTCCTGCTTTCTCTCCATACCTTTTGATCCCTTTAGCCACAAGGGCCACATTCAGCTCCCTCTTGAACATATCTAATGAACTGGCCCCCAATAGTTTTCTGTGATAAAGAATTCCACAAGTTTGTTACTCTTGAGTGAAGAAATCCTTCTTCATCTCAGTCCTGAATGGCTTACCCCTGATTCTTAGACTGTTACCTCTAGTTCTGGGCTTCCCCAACATCAGGAACATTCTTCTCACACCTGGCCCATCCAGTCCCATCAGGATTTTGTCTTCCTATGAGATTCCTTCTCATTCCTTTAAATTCCAATGAGTACAAGCCTGTTGATCCAATCTCTCTTCATACATCAGTCCTGCCGTTCCAGGAATCAGTCTTCTTCAAAAGAGTTCTGTGAGATCTGAGGGGGCAAATGAGGACCTTGGTTTAATATTTTCTCTGAAAGATGGCACCTCTGTCAATTCAGCACTGTACAGCCGTGAAGCATTGATCATCCAGCTGGAGTGGGATTTGATCCCAGACGCCTTGTGACTCAGACACAAGAATGGTGCCAATGAAGGCACGATTAACATGAAAACATTAGTTAATGAGTTGACGCCATTGCCTTGAGGAATGACAACCCAAGAGTACATTACAAATAACACTTTGTGTAAGAACAGTGCCGAGGAATTGTAGGAAGAATCAATTTGCTCCAATGATCCGATTGATTGGATCCAATTATACTGTAACTCAAAGATACATGACAGCAGTTCTGAAGGAATTGGGTTAGATTCCACGTAAACAGCCTTCCATCCATTGACTCCGTCTATACTTCCCACTGCCTCGGCAAAGAGCCAGTATAATTAAGGACTCCATGCAGCCCACGCAGCCCGGATATTTTCCCTTCCTCCTTCTTTCTTCAGGAAAAAAGATCTGAGGTCACGTACCAACTGACTGAAGAACAGTTTCTTCCCTGCTGCCATCAGACTTTTGAATGGACCTACCTCGCCCAAGTTGATCTTCCTCTACACTCTAGCTATGACAGTAACACTACATTCTGCACTGTCTCTTTTCTTTCTCTATGAACAGTATGCTTTGTCTGTATAGCACACAAGAAACAATACTTTTCACTGTACGTTAATGCATGTGACAATAATAAATCAAATCAAGATTTTCCAGCCTCGCTCGGGCAAGATCGTAAAATCCTGCCTGAGGCAAATAGAGATTTCCATTCTGGGATTTTCAACTGCACCGGAATCAGGGTGGGCAAGGGATGGAGTTCGATACATCATTTGGTCTCAAAACATTAACTCTGCTCCCCTCTCTACAGATGCTGCTAGACCTGCTGAGTTTTTCCATCATTTTCTATCTTAACATCCTCGTTTGGGTCAGCAGATTCGAGGGCAAGAGGTCAAACATTTATACTGAATCATTAGCAAAACTAAAGATTAACTCTAAACTATTAAAGACACTTAGAATCATAGAATCCCTACAATGCAGGAGAAGGTCAATCGGCCCTTCAAGTCTGCACCAACTCTCTAACAGAGCATCTTACCCAGACCTCCCTCCACACTATCTCTGTAACAACGCACACTCACCATGGTTAATCCACCTAACCTGCACATCTTTAGACTTGCAAGATAAAATTTCCTCCTGACTTCAGAATAGCTAAAGGCGTTTAACGTCAAATCAGATAGTTTCTCCGGAATCATCACTATTGCAAATTGGGCAACATGGCAGCCAAACTACACATCTTAGTTTTTTTGGAGATGATCATTTCACTCCTTTGTTCTTTCTGGATTTTCTATCCCAAGGTTCAAACGGACGGGGTAGGTGGAGAAAACTCATAGGTCTCCTTTGATTCCACCAGCTCTCTCAGTGTCCAGAGGAAGAGGAACATTTACTTCTATTCAATTTGTCATTATCAGGGCTTATAGGTATGTGTACATACATGCTAGAAGGAACCATTACCTCCAGAGGACTGCACTGTGAATGGTAACTGGAAGGGCACACTGTATGTTAATATATGTGACAATAATAAATCAAATCAAATCAAATCAAAAGAAGCCCTAGGGAAACTGGAGTCAATGGGAATCAGGGGGAAACTCTCTGCTTGTTGGAGTTATACCTGATACAAAGGAAGAGGGTTACGGTGGTCGAAAGTCAATCGGCTCAGTCCCAGGACATCACTGCAGGAAACCCTCAGTTTAGTGTCGTAGGCCCAACCATTTTCAGATTTTCATCAATGACATTCTTTCCACTGTAAGGTCAGAAGTTGGGATGTTCGCTGATGATTGCACCATTCACAACTCCTCGGATCATGTTCATGTCCAGATGTAGCAAGACATGGACAACAGACTGTCTTATGATGACAAGTTACATTTGTGCCACTCAAGTGCCAGGCAATGACCATCTCCAACAAGAGAGAATCAGACCACTGCCCTTTGACAGTTAGTGGCATTACTATCACTGATTCCCCCACAATTGACAGCCTGGGGATTAGCGTTGACCAGAAACTGAACTGAACTCACCACATAAACACAGTGGCTACAAGAGCAGTCAGAGGCTAGGAATACTGCAGTGAAAAACTGATCACCTGACTTCCCAAAGCCATTCTACCCTCTCTAAGGCACAAGTCAGGACTGTAATGGAATATTCTCCACTTGCCTGGATAAGTGTGACTCCAACGGTACTCAAGAAGATCAACACCATCCAGGGCAAAGTAGCCTGCTCGATTGGCACCACATCTACAAACATTTGCTCTCTCCACTACTGACACACAGTGGTGTACCATTGATGAGATGTACTGCAGGAACCTGCCAAGGCTCTTTCGACAGCACCTTCCAAGCTCACGACCACTACCATCTGGAAGGACAAAGGACAGTAGATACATGGGAACATCAAAACCTGGAAGTTCTCCTTCAAGCCATTCACCATCCTGACTTGGAAATATATCACCGTTTCTTTACAGTCACTGAATCACAATCCTTGAACTCTTTCCCTGACAGCACCATGGGTGTACTATACCACAGGGATTGCAACGTTTAAAGAAAGTAACTCAGAGCCACTTTCTTAAGGGCACCGAATGTTGGGTAATAAACATTGGCTAGCCAATGGTGCCTACGTTTGGTGAATGAATTTTTAAAAAGCATCCCAACAGGCACACAGAAGTGGTTGTGAAACAAAGCTTGACACCAAGACACTGAAAGAAGGTGCCCAAAAGCTTTGTCAAAAAGACAGCCTTAAAGGAACATCTGGACTGAGGACAGCAAGGTATAAAGGTTTAGGGAGGAAATTCTAGAGTTTAGAGATGTAGACCACTGGAACACAGCTCCCACTGGTAAAGGGATGAAAATCAAAAGATAAGGAGGTATGGGGACTTCCCACCTCTTCCTGTCCTTTCAGGTAATATTTGGGGGTGGGGAGTGAGGGGGGGTTGTTGCGGGAAAATGGGGGAAAGTTTAGCACAAGAGGCAAAATTTGGAGGAATGCAGAGATGCTGTAGAATAGGAAGCAATTATAAAGATAGGAAGGGGTAAAGCCATGGAGGGAGATTCTCAGCAACATGACTCTTTTTCTCTGAGTTCATATAAAGCTCAGCAAATGTGAATAAGTTATAAGATATCCCTTGTGTGCAGATATATTCAAATTCTGGATCTCCCTACCATCTCTGCTTCTGCTCCACTCTGCCTTTAAACGTACAGCTTTAGCCACATGAGCTAATACCTTCTTATGTGTCAATTTTATGTGATAACGCACCTATAGCACACAGAATAAAGATCAAAGAAAATTACAGATCAAGAACAAGCCCTTCAGTCCTCTAAGTCTCCACTGATTATGCTGCCTGGCTGAACTAATACCCCAACTCTTCCAGGGACCATATCCCTCTATTCCCATCCTATTTATGTATCTGTTCAGACGCCCCTTAAAACTCACTGTTGTATCTGCTTCCACAACCTTCCTCAGCAAAAAGTTCCAGGCACCCACCACACTCTGTGTAAAAACTTGCCTCGTACATCTCCTTTAATTCTTGCCCCTCTCACCTAAAACAATTGCCCCTAGTAATTGACTCTTCCATCATGGGAAAAAACTTCAAACTATCCACTTTGTCCATGCCCTCATAATCTTGCAGACTTCTATCAGGTCACCCTTCAACATCTATCATTCCAGAGAAAACGCACGAAGTTTCTCCAATCTCTCCTCATAGCTAAAGGTGCTTTATAAACACATGTTGTTTCAATAGACTAAAGGGACCATAGAATACCTACAGTGCAGAAGGAGGTCATTTGGCCCATTGAGGCTTCAGTCACAACAATCCCACCCAGGCCCTATCCCCGTAACCCCACACGTTTACCCTGCTACTACCCCTGACACTAAGGGACAATTCAGCCTGACCAATCCCCAATAAACCTAATCCACACATCTTTGGGGTCTGGGAGGAAATCGGAGCACCCGGAGGAAACCCACACAGACCGTGTTGCAAACTCCTCACAGATAGTTACCCAAGGCCAGAATTGAACCCGGGTCTCTAGCACTGTGAGGCAGCAGTTCTAACCACTGTGCCACCGTGCTGCCCACCAGCAGTCTCTATCCCACGTTGCACTTCAACTCACAATAGGAATACTAGCTGGAATGTTTTTCCATTTTAAAAACCAGGAATGTTAGAACGCTGAAATGATCACAAGAAATGTCGTAAATACACAGCAGAAAAATCAGGCTGACGTTTTTGCATGTAGGATATGAAAGTGTCCTTTCTGCATATTCCTCAGTGCTCTCTGTCAGTGGCAGCGAACCCCCTTTTAATGTTTCTGCATTTGGTTTACAGAAATCCTCCTGAGTTTAATTCCATGATTGTATTCAAGCTGTGGACCAGTGGGAACACAAGGAGACAGGGTCCAGAATTAATCCATACCAGGAGAGATGGGGCTCTTTAAACCTAAACTGATCATTAAAGGATGAGGTGGGACAGAAACAGTTACATTCTGGTAGTAAATCTACACAAGTGAAGGGTGGAATCTTGCAAAAACCCATCCCCATGCTTGTGGCATCTTTAACTCCTTAACTGCAAAATAAAATATTTCAACAAAGCAGAATAGGGTGTGGTGTGGGAGAGGTGTAGTCAGGCAGGTAAATGGGTTAAGTATAGATAGTTATTTGATCTCCTGTGAAGTTATTGAATTCTCTACCTCACTCTATATCATTTCTTCAGTCACCCAAAGTGTTAATTATAGCGAACACTCAGTAATCAACTGGCACAAAAAGAAGCCATAAAAAAATTAGAAATTTTAATCAAATCGTACTTCACAGAACCACAGAATCCCTATTGTGTAGAAGGAGGGCATACGACCCATCAAGACTGAGCCAATAAGATTCCCACCCACGCCCTATCCTCATAACCCCACGTATTTACTCTATTAATCCCTCTGACATGTAGAGGCAATCCATCTAACCTGCACATCTTTGGGCTGTGGGAGGAAACTGGAGCAAACCCATGCAGACACAGGGAGAACATACAAACTCCACGCAGACAGTGACTTGAGGCTGGAATTGAACCTGGATCCCTGGTGCTGTGAGGCAGCAGTGCTATTGACTGTGCCACTATTTTATTAACTTATTTTAATTTTAACTTTATTAAGAATATACCCAAAAATGGACAGTAAGTAGAATATTTTTTAATTCATTCATAGGATATTGGCATTGTTATCAAACCAGCATTTATTATCCATATTACTTACAATGCATCTGTCTGAAACATTGAAGCATTCTGTATACAATGAGCTGTCCTGCAGCATGGTAACCTCTTGTTTAGATAATCATGGCAGATCTTTTTGTATAGAGCAAGATCCCACAAACAGCTGGAAATTCCCATAAACCAGTGATTCTCAAACATTTCCGTCCACGGACCACTCAGAAGATCCTGCGGATCACCCGTCAGTTCTATCCCATCCACTTGCATATATCACCATAAACAACTTGTCAGACTTTTGAATGAACCTATCTTATATTAAACTGATCTTTCTCTACACCCTAACTATTAATGTAACACCACATTCTGCACCCCCTCCTTTCCTTCTCTATGTATGGTATGTTTTGTCTGTATAACGCACAAGAAACAATACCTTCCACTGTGTACAAATACACATGAGAATAATAAATCAAATCAAATTATTCTGGTGTGGACAAAGGGTAAAATGAAAGGCAGTCTGGCCTAGGTTAAAGTAAAGTTTATTTATTAGTCACAAGTAGGGCTTATACTAACACTGCAATGAAGTTACTGTGAAAATCCCTTAGTCACCACAGTCCGGTGCCTGTTCAGGTCAATGCACTTAAATAGCACACCTTTCAGACTGTGGGAGGAAACCGGAGCACCCGGAGGAACCCCCGCAGACACAAGAGAAATGTATTATTTGCCTGTATAGTACGCAAGAAACAATACTTTTCACTGTACATTGACACATGGGACAATAATAAATCAAACCAAATCAAGATGGAAGCCAATACAGAAATATTGGAAATGTGAAACATTTGTGAACATTTTAAAATTAAGTACAAAAATAAATTATTAATTGGTGCCACAGACAAAAATTAAAACATTTTCACATTATAAACATCAAAATACAAAAGAACATATTTGAAAAATTCTCATATGGGTTATCAAATGAACTAATACTTATCCCACACCTATATTAATCAAACCAAATCAATAGGAACATAAATCTTGCTAATAAAATAAATTATTGTTGCTCATACTGATGCCAAATCGTGCTGTGCACACAAGGCCAGGCTGGTTGTGTGATATGATGGGGCTGTGGTTCTGGAAGGTGTTCCTGTATTTGTTTCCGCCTTGGTTTGATTTGATTTATTATTGTCACATGTATTAGTACACAGTGAAAAGTATGGTTTCTTGCTCAATATACAAACAAAGCATACCATTCATTGAGAAGGAAAGGAGAGAGTGCAGAATGTAATATTTAAGTCATAGCTAGGGTGTAGAGAAAGATCAACTTAACATGGGATAGGTCCATTCAAAAGTCTGAAGGCAGCAGGAAAGAAGCTGTTTTTGAGTTGGTTGGTACGTGACTGCAAACTTTTGTATCTTTTTCCCAACGAAAGAAGGTGAAAGAGAGAATATCTGGGGTGTGTGGAGTCTTTAATTATGCTGGCTGCTTTACCAAAGTGATGGGAAATGTAGGCAGAATCAATGGATGGGAGGCTTGGCATTGTTCATCAATGGCTTATGTTTTGGACCAGCCAGCAGACCACCTGGAGGCTCTCATGGGCCACCAGTAATTCAAAGGCAACACTCTGAGAACTGTGGCTTTAATGGCAGCACTGTGGCACAGTAGTTAGCATGGCTGCCTCACAACGCCAGGGACCTGGGTTCAATTCCTGGCCTGGGTCACTACCCATATGGAGTTTGCATGTGCTCCCCATATCTGTGTGGGCTTTTTCCGAGTACCCGGTTTCCTCCCACACTCCAAAGATGTGCGGGTTGGGTGGATTGGCCATGCTAAATTGTCTTTTAGTGTCCCGGGATGCATAGATTAGAGGGTTGGCAGGATGAGCTTGTGGGGTTGAGGGATGGACCGGGATGGGATACTCTGTTAGGATGAGGGGGAGGGTCAGTGCAGACTTGATGGGCTGAGTGGCCTCCTTCTGCACTGATAGGATTCTATAGGTACTGGTGGTATTAGGTGAGAGCCAAGAGAAGGCCCTAATCTCTTTCGAATAATGTCAGAGTATCTTAATGCCCCCTCCATTCCCACCAGTTTGATAGGAGCAGGAATAGGCCATTTCTATCCTTCAAGCTCCAGCTCCATCATTCATATAATCTCATGCTTGACTCCACTTTCCCACCCGCTCACCATCTCAGTTAACTTGCTGAAGATCAATCATCTATCTCAGTCTCAAATGTATTCAACAATGGAGCATCCACACCCTGCTGGAATAGAGAATTCCAATTGCTCACCACCTTCTAAGCGAAAACATTCCTCTTCATTCAGTCGTAAAGGATCCTCCTCTTATCCTGAGAAAGCTTTGACAAAGGGTCATCTGGATTTGAAACATTTGCTGTTCTCTCTCATTATAGGTACTACCAGACCTGCTGAGATTTTCCAGCATTTTCCCTTTTGGTTTCAGATTCCAGCATCCACAGTAATTTGCTTTTAAACACCACGAGGTACTTCACTGACAGTCAGGATGAATGAAACAAGAATAATCCCAGGAATGACCCTAGGAATGAAGGGTTTGTCAGATGAGGAGCGTTGAGGAGTCTGGATGCATATTCAATAGAGTTTAGAAGGGTGAGGAGGGATGGACGAGGAGAGGATATTTCCACAAGCGGGAGAGACTAGAACTCGAGTGTACAACTTCCGAGTGAAGAGATGCTCCTTTAAAACTGAGATGAGGAGGAATTTCTTCAGCCAGAGGGTGGTGAATCAGTGGAACTCATTGCTGTGGCCAGATCATTGAGTGTCTTTAAGACAGAGATAGGTTCTTGATCTACAATGGGATCAAGGATTATGGGGAGAAGGCAGGAGAATGGGAATGAGAATCATATCAGCCATGATTGAATGGCAAAGCAGACTCGATGGGTTGAATGGCCTGATTCTCCTCTTATACTGGATGGTCTAATAAGTGCAGAAGATGCCAGTCATGGAGGTGAGTAGATTGGATGAAAAAGCTGGCCTGGCGCATGGGCACTGTATCGAACTTCTGAAAAAGGCAGAAAGACATAAAACCATTCACCACTCACTAACAACCCTCCCTCCACCTCCTCCTACCCATCCACACCCCTCCCGCCAACACATACACTTCCTATGCCCCACCCATGCCAATTGGAAGCCTCATCTTAACTTTAATGTCTTTCCAAATTTTCCTCTCCCATCTGCGACAATGCCCACTGCCGGTGTTGGGAGCCAGAAAATCCCACCCATTGCCCCACTTCAAAGAGTCCATAACCACTTGGAGATGTCAATCAGATAGTGAAATGACAGACACTATGGAGTGATGGTGGGCTACTGTAATATCAGTCATGCACTCATCCTGTAATGGTAGCTCCAAGGGTAGCAAGCAGATCAGCCACCTAAATACAGTAGCTACGAGAATGGTTCAGAGACTATACATTCACCCCAAAGCCCATCCACCATTTACAAGACACAAATTAGGAAGGTGATGGAATACTGTACACTGCCTGGATGAGTGCAGATCCAACAACTCGCAAGAAGCCTACCAACATCCAGGGGTAAGTAATAATTTTATAGAAATCTCATTCACAGTCTGGTTATTCACTCCTTCCACCACAGGATCACAGTGGCAGCAGTGTGTACTGTCTACACGTGATACTGCATCCACCATCTTGTCAAGCTGCCTTCGACAACACCTTTCAATACTGTAACTTCCACCATCTAGAAGGACAAGAGTAACTGGCACATGGAACACCACCAACTGCAAGTTCTCCTCCAAATCACACATTGGGCAGAATCTTGTCAAAAAATGGCAGCGTGTTGTTTCTGGCAAGAAAATTATAGAGTCATCGAACCCCTACAGGAGGCCATTCAGTCGATTGAGTCTGCACCAACCTCAATCCCAATCAGACCCGATCCCCATATCTCAAATTTACCTTGCTAATCCCCCTAACACTAGGGTCAATATAGCATGGCCAATCAACTTAACCTGCACACCTTTGGACTGTGAGAGGAAACCCGAGGAAACCCACGCAGACACAAAGAGAATGTGCAGACTCCACACAGACAGACGTGAGGCTGGAATTGAACCTAGCTTCTATTGAACCTTTAACTTCTTCCCTGCTGCTGTCAGACTTTTGAATGGACCTACCACGCATTAAGTTGATCTTTCTCTCCACCCCAGCTATGACTGAAAAGCTACATTCTGAAACTCTCTTGTTTCCTTCTCTATGAATGGTATACTTTGTCTATTTAGCACACAAGAAACAATAGTTTTCACTGTATGTTAATGCATGTGACGATAAGAAACAAATCAAATCAACTCCCTGGCGCTGTGAGGCAGCCAGTTTGCTTACAAAAAACTCCTACAGCAATATCAGAACAACTTGATTTCTTTCTTTTTTCGCCGATGCTGATTAGGGAATATATTTTTCCGGAATCCCAGGGAAGAGTCCTCTGCTCATCTTCAAATTAATGCGACAAGATTTTTTATACCTTTTGTCGTGTCTTTCTGAACGATAGCACTTCTGATACAACACTACAAGAGTCGGCCCAGAGTTGGTGCTCAAGTTGCTGGAATAGCTCCTGAACACAAGGCAAGCTCTGACTCTGTGATGGGGGGTGCGATGAGCTGAGCCACAGTGGGCACTGACAGCAACAATTTATATTTATGTAGCACCCTTTCCAAGACTTCACAAAAGCATTATAAAACAAAATACGACACTAAGTCACAGAAGAAATATTTAATCAGGTGACCAAAAGCTTGGTCAAAGAGGTTGATTTTAAGGAGCATATTAAATTGAGGTAAAGGGATGAAGAGGTGTTAGAAAATATTAGAGAAAGTACAATGACCCAGTGTCCTGGATTCGATTCCCACCTTGGGACACTGTCTGCGTGGAATTTGCACGTTCTCCCCGTGTCTGCCTCGGTTTCCTCTGAGTGCTCCAGTTTCCTCCAATAGCCTGAAAGATGTGCTGGTTAGATGCATTGGCCATGCTAAACTCTCTCTCAGTGTACCCAAACAGGTGACTTGGAGATTTTCACAGTAACTTCAGTGCAGTGTTAATGTAAGCCTACTTGTGACAATAATAAATAAACTTTTTTTAAAAAAACTTCATGTTGGTGAAACAAACTATGTTGGTGAATACAACATAGCTACGAAATTATAGGTGCAGGTAGAGAGATAGAGTTAGCATTAAAGTAGTGGCCAATCACATACCCTTGGTCAGTATTCTGACCAGCAACATTTAATTGAAGAACAAGAAACAGTTAAAAATGCTGGGCAGCTCCAAAGACAGCAAAGGCTGGAGAGAAGTGACATGAGAATCAGTTTAAGTTTATTTATTAGTGTTACAAGTTGTCTTATATTAACATTGCAATGAAGTTACTGTGAAAATCTTCTAGTCACCTCATTCCGGCACCTGTTTAGGTACACTGGGGAGAATTTAGCACGGCCAATGCACCTAACCAGCACACCTTTTGGACTGTGGGAGGAAACCTGATCAACCAGAAGAAACCCACACAGACATGGAGAGAACCTGCAGACTCCACACAGTCAGTGACTCAGCCAGGAATCGAACCCAAGTCCCTGGCACTGTGAGGCAGTGGTGCTAACCACTGAGCCATCATGGACATGTGTGAAAGGAAGAAAGTGAGGGTGGCCATGGAAAGGGGCACCAAGCTTGTACCTGAACAGGGGTAAATTCAAAGCTATAGGATATAGACATGAACGTATGGGATATCTGCAATCAGTCCATCCATAGTTGAACCATTGGGGTGGCACGATAGCACAATAGTTAGCACTGCTGTCTCGCAACACCATGGACCCAGGTTCAATTCCCAGTTTGGGTCGCTGTCTGTGCAGACTTTGCATATTCTCCCTGTGACTAAGTGGGGGTTTCCTCTGGGTGCTCCAGTTTCCTCCCACAGCACAAAAATACGTGGGTTAGGTGGATTGGCCATGCTAAATTGCTACTTAGTATCAGGGGTACTAATGGGATAAATACTTGCGGTTATGGGGATACAGCCTGAATGGGTGCAGTTGTTGAAGACTTGAGGGGCTGAATGGCTTCCTTCTGCACTGTAGGGTTTCTATGATTTTAACTGTGAAAGAGTTTTTAAGTGAGTTATTATTCTGGGGAACATGTGCTCAGTTTATGGAACAGGTCCCATGGGAGAGAATGAAATCAGTTGGTATTCATTCATTCAAATACAAGTTAAATAGATTCTGTTTCAGATAATAACATTTTAGGATCCAGTTTGTGAGTAATTTGAGACAAGCAGTGTACTTGGGAGCAACAGGTGACTTTGGACCTGTCGTTTTGAAAGCTTTCCACTGCTGGGGGTTTGGAGGGGGCAGGTTTCCATACATTATAACTGGGGCTGTTGTAAAGATCGATTGCTTTGATTAGTCAATAACTCCATTATCACATCATGTGACAGGTAAAAGGCGAACGAAATAGACCCTGGTCTTTTTCCATTTGCAATCCCTCTGCTTCTTGTTCTACGGAGGAGGGTTGGCACAGGATGAATAGAGTGGTTGATTGCATCAAGCGCCACAAGAGGAGCTAAGGACACGGAAGAATAACACACACAATAGTAGCATTCACAATGGACTTAGCTGATAACTTTGATCCTGCTCCTGTCCTATCGGCAGGACAGAGATTGGGTTAATGGGAACCAAACAGGAAGCAGTGGGAGACATGAGCTTGGAGCTGGGTGGTTACACTGAATTCAAGGATGTTAGAGAGGAAGGGAAATTTGAACATGGGAAAGCAACTAGAGACACAGGGTTCTCAGGCAGGGGATGGGGATAGCGGCTTTGAAGGTGAGGGGACAATGATTGTATGGAGGGAATGAGTAATAGCACCCACCAGCACTGGAGAACAAAATGCTGGCTAGTAACAAAACATTTGGATGGGAAGAGGTCAAGGGAAGAAGAGGTTGGTTTTGTAGAGTTGATGAAGTCTTATCAGTTAACTATGTGACATTGACCTATAAAATATGGACATGTATCTGTAGGATATAAACATGGACATATAAGACACATTCCTGAAGGATACAGATATGGACCATAAGACACAGGCCTGCAGGATATAGATATGTATACATATGATATAGATATGCCCATAGGATCTAGAAATGTACCTATAGCATATAGACACGTACCTATAGGATACAGACCTTAGGATATAGACATATACCTATATAATATAGATGTGCACCTATAGGTTATAGACATGGATCTATGGGATATATACATGTACGTATAGGATACAGATATGAACCTATAGGATATAGACAAGGATCTATAGGATATGACCAACTCGTAGAATATTAACGATATTAAACAATCCTCCGTCATATTGCTGCTTCCCCGAATGACAATTATGAACGATACAGAGTAATTGCGAGCCACAATGCTCCACCTTCAGTTCCAGCTGAGCACCGAGTTGACTGGAGTTTGTGGGTGTGTGTGTATGGGGTGGGGGAAAGTCGGGGGGTGCGGGGTGGAGGCAGGGCTATCGAATTCGGTAAGCTCGGATCGAGGAGCGGGAGACTCGACGTGGTTCATTTCTGATCTCTGTCCCAGCGATATCCCCACCGCAGTGTGCAGACTGAGGGGGAGAATGAACGCCAGCAAACCTCGCCGGGTGAGACACCGGGATGCGGGAGCGAGGAACCCCCACTGGTGCCACCCTTTTCCAGCATGCCCCCCCTCCCCCAGGGGGGTGGGGGGAATAGCAAAAAAATGGGGAAAAAAATATATCCTGCAACCAGCGTCTGTCACCATCGCTCTCATATTTAATTCTTTGTTTTACTTCATTGTTGTAGATTGAGTTCCTTATTGATTCACTTACTGCTTAGACCAAGCTTTTGGTTATGTGTCTGTAAGGACTCCTTCTTTGGCGCACTGTGAATGGCTTTGGCTTGTGCCAGGCACCTTGTGACATTTTGCCACATGAATGTAAGTTGTTATTGTTGACACTTAGACGCATTCCGTAGAATTGTAATCAACCTGCTTCATAGCAAAGGTTTTTAAATTGTTGATTTGAAAAGAAACACGCAAAGGGGAGGGGGGGTGGATGCTGGTGATGTGGTGTATATATCAGAAATGTGATTTCGTGTCGGTTTCGCATCCACTGGGTGTTAACAAAACCAACCACTTATTAAAGAGGCTTTGTCGAAAAGTAACTCTCCCGTTAATTTTTGTTTGGAAGGCTTCCCTTTCTGGCTCACTTGGTGAGCACGTCGTGTAGGGCAGAGACCGGAGTTCACTTCGCTAGTTTGATTCTGTCGAAATGCTATCATTAGCGTCATCGCTGGACAAGAGGGTGTGAGGGGTGGGTGTCAAATCCTCTGGGCAATTTCCCGGAGATTTCATCTGATGAGTTCTCACTTCCCAACACTGACACCCGCACAGACAGCCCACCCAATATAAACCCTTGCATTGCATCATTTACCAAATATAAAGTGAAAAGTCTCTGCGTTATTTTGTAGAATAATCCTTGACGGTCAATGGCAAGCAACCAATTTTCCCAGCAAAACAGAAAATGCTGGAAAATCTCAGCACGTCTGGAAGCATCTGTAAGGAGAGAAAAGAGCTGACGTTTCGAATCCAGATGACCAATTTTACTTCTCTAATATGTTTGTAATTGAAACTGAAATTGCTTCAAGAAAATTAAAAGAAGGCATTTTATTTTCACCCAACTGTGATTTTATTCTCTTTGGTCTTTGCTCTCAGTAATGCGCAGACTAGTCTTCCATTCCCAGAGACTCCAAGGCAATTCTGGAGGGTTGGCAACCATTATTTGGAATATTGGAGCGCTGAGATCAAAAAGGGAAAAGAGTTGCATTAATACAGCATTTTCCAGGAACCTGGGACATTTCAAAGGGTTTTAAAGCCAATAAAACATTTTTGAAGTGTAATCATTGTCCAAAAGTATGGATTTAGAAAGAGTTCCCATTCCTCTTTGCAGGAAACAGTGAGAAGTCTCACCACTCCAGGTTAAAGTCAAATAGGTTTATTTGGAATCACGAGTGACCTGATGAAGGAGCATGCTTCAAAAGCCCGTGATTCCAAATAAACTTTTTGGGCTTTAATCTGGTGTTGTGAGACTTGTTACTGTGCTCATCCCAATCCAATACTGGCATCTCCATCTCATGGCTATCCTTGCAGGCAAGGCTGTGCATGTGGGTACTTGAAGGGCTGCTGAGCTAGTTGGGTCTATACTCAGTGGGAAGCATGGTGGCACAGTGGTTAAAATTGCTGCCTCCATACCCTTTCCAGTCACTCCAAGGACAGATAGTTTTTTTTAGGTAGGTACAGTTTCCATTTTCCCCCCTCCTTCCATGTCACAAAATCACAGTAGCACAGTGATTAGCATCGCTGCCTCACAGCACCAGGAACCCGGGTTCAATTCTGACCTTAGATGACTGTCTGTGTGGAGCCTGCATGTTCTCCCCATGTCTGCACGGGTTTTCTCCGAGTGCTCTGGTTTATTCTCACAGTCCAAAGATGTGCAGGTTAGGTTGATTGGCCATGTTGAATTGCCCTCTAATGTCAAGGATTTGAAGTTTTTAGTTAATTTGCTGTCATAAATAGGCTTACATTAACACTGCAATGAAGGTACTGTGAAAATCCCCTAGTCTGGCACCTGTTCAGATACACCGAGGGAGAATTTAGCATGACTGTGATCTGCTCCCCGTACTAGCTGGCTGTGCTAATGCATGGCTCTCTTCCCCCGGCTTGATGCAGTGTGACCTGGTATCTTTCTAAATTCCACCCCCCCCCCCCCCCCCCCCCCCCGGACAATGCGCCTAGCCAGCATGTCTTTTGGACTGTGAGAAGAAACCGGAACACTGGAGGAAACCCACGCAGATACAGGGAGAATGTGCACACTCCGCACAGACAGGGATCGAAGTCAGAAACCTAACTCTGGGTCCTCACTGCTGCGAGGCAGCAATCCTAACCACTGTGCCACTCTGCTACCCCTAGCAGAGACCAGTAAGGTTAAAAAGAAAGTGGGAATACGGAGATGGGGCCTGGGTGGGATGGTTGTTGAGGCAGTGCTGTGACACAGTGGTTATTACTACTGTCTCATCGCACCAGAGACCCAGATTCGATTCCAGCTTTGGATAACTCTGTGGAGTTTGCACATTCTCTCCATTCTTGCGTGGGTTTCCTCTGGGTGCTCCTGTTTCTTCCCACAGTCCAAGGAATGAAGCTTATGTGGATTGGCCATACTAAATTGCCCCTTAGTGTTGGAAGACCAGCGAGGTAGATATACGGAGCTACTGGGATAGGGACTGGCTGGGATTATGGTCAGTATAGATTCGATGGGCCAAATAGCCTCCTTCTGTACTGTAAAAATTCTATAACTGTATCTGTGGAGAGAATAGATCCAACGTTTCGAATGAGGGTGACCCTCTCTCAGAGCTGGCTAATGTGTCGATCTAGAAAGAACCATTAAAATATAATTTGCAAATAAGAAGCGCTGGTGTGCAAGGAGTTAAGAAACTAGAAACCTTGTTTGCGCAACAATCAGTGCAGATCAGAGCCGCGCCAAAATGTCTAGACTACCACATGATTGTAGACAGCCAATGGTTGGGATGTGCTTTCAGAGGCCCAGAGTGTTGTAGAGAGAGAGAGAGAGATAGAGGGAGCGGAGAGAAAATGTGCAGAGTGCAGTGTAACTGTGCATGCAAGGCACACTGATCTGGAGCCACACACAGAGAGAGAGATAGTCCATTCTCCAAACTCACTCCAGCCTCTGTCTGTCTGCATTTACTGAAGATTTGGGATTATAGAGAAACATACACCCAGCATGTTGGTGAAATCTACAGTGTGAAATCTGCACTTACTCAAGATCTCGCCCGGATCTATTGCAGAGAGAGAGACACACACATTTCCACTGGAGTGTAAAAACTGCTGCTTTAAAGGGAAGGACTCGAAAGCTGCTCTGCTTTGTTGGGAGGGGGGGCAACCAAGTGGGATCGGGGCAAGTTACTGACCCCCCCACTCTCACAGAAGAAAATCTTGTTGCCTTTTAAGAAATACCTTTGTTGTCTCAGAGTGTGGATTTGTCTGGCTGCTGTTTTTTTTCCAGGGGGGTAATTCATTTTTGCTGCATTGGTTGCTGCTGTTGTAAATTAATTTTTTCCCTGCCTGCACCCTCTCACCACCCCCACCCCCCCTCCAAGCCGAATGTGGCATCTTGCTGTGCAGTGTGGCTGTGATCTGCTCCCCGGGCTAGCTGGCTGTGCTAATAATGCATGGCTCTCTTCCCCCGGCTTGATGCAGTGTGACCTGGTACCTTTCTAAATTCCGCCCCCCCCCCCCGCCCCCAGGACAAGAGAGGGGGAAGACGTACTGGCACAGTGAAGCTTTACCCCTCGGCCTCCCTCCCGTCTATAATCGGCGTATGTTCAGGTGTAAACGGTCGGGCCTTGTACGGCGACTTTGGCGGAGCCGGCTAACGGGGGGACATGGGCAGGAGGCGGACGATTGGAGCGACCTGGCCGGATCGGTGAACGAGCTGAAGTCGGTCACTCACTCGCTGCTGAAGCGGCTGAAGGAGAAGCCGCTGGAACTGTTGGCCCAGGCGGTGGAGAGCAGCGGGGGGCTGCACACTGCCTGTGTCCTGATGGCCAAGAGTGAGCTGAGGCTGGGCAAGCACAGCCTGCCCCCCCAGCTCCTGCTCTGCCGACTCTTTCGGTGGCCCGACCTCAAGCATCTGTTTGAATTGAAGCGGCTGTATTCCTGCCAGGCTTTCTCCCGGAGCGCGGACAGCGGCACCGTTTGCTGCAACCCCTATCACTTCAGCAGGCTGTGTGGACCAGGTGAGTGAACTCTCTCCCTCTCTACCCCCCGTCCTGTTTTCCCCCCCCCCCCCACGTCCTGTTTCGTCCTGTTCCCCCCCCCGTCCTGTCCCCCCCCCACGTCCTGTTCCCCCCCCCCCCCCCCGTCCTGTCCCCCCCCCACGTCCCTGTCCTCCCCCACGTCCTGTCCTCCCCCCCCCACGTCCTGTCCCCCTGTCCTGTTCCCCCCCTGTCCCTGTTCCCCCCCCCCTGTCCCCCCCTGTTCCCCCCCTGTCCTGTTCCCCCCCCGTCCTGTTCCCCCCCTCTGTCCTGTCCCCACCCTGTCCTGTCCCCCCCCCTGTCCTGTCCCCCCCCACTGTCCCCCCCCCCCACTGTCCTGTTCCCCCCCGTCCTGTTCCTGTCCTGTTCCCCCCCCGTTCTGTTCCCCCCCTCTGTCCTGTCCCCTCCCACTGTCTGTCCCCTCCCACTGTCCTGTCCCCCCCCACTGTCCTGTCCCCCCCCCCCACTGTCCTGTCCCCCCCCACTGTCCCCCCCCCCCACTGTCCTGTCCCCCCCCTACTCCACTGTCCTGTCCCCCCCCACTGTCCTGTCCCCCCCACTGTCCTGTCCCCCCCACTGTCCTGTTCCCCCCCACTGTCCTGTCCCCCCCCCACTGTCCTCCCCCCCCCACTGTCCTGTCCCCCCCCCGTCCTGTTCCCCCCCCCCACTGTCCTGTTCCCCCCCCCACTGTCCTGTCCCCCCCCCCACTGTCCTGTTCCCCCCCCCGTCCTGTTCCCCCCCCACTGTTCCTGTTCCCCCCCCACTGTCCTGTCCCCCCCACTGTCCTGTCCCCCCACTGTCCTGTCCCCCCCACCACTCTCCTGTCCCCCCCCCACTGTCCTGTCCCCCCCACCTCTCTCTCTCTCCCCCCCTCCTCTCTCTCCCCCCTCCTCTCTCTCCCCTCTCCCCTCCTCCTCTCTCTCCCCTCCTCCTCTCCCCCTCCTCTCTCTCCCCCCTCCTCTCTCTCCTCTCTCCTCTCTCTCCCCTTCACCCCGTCTGTCTCTCTTCACACTCTCTCTTCACACCCTCTCTCTCTCTTCTCCCCTCTCTCCCCCCACCCCTCCCCCTTCACCCCATCTCCCCCTTCACCCCATCTCCCCCCCTTCACCCCATCTCCCCCTTCACCCCATCTCCCCCTTCACCCCATCTCTCCCCCCTTCACCCATCTCTCCCCTTCACCCTCTCCCCCTTCACCCCATCTCTTCCCCCCTTCACCCCATCTCTCCCCCACCCCATCTCTCCCCCCTTCACCCCATCTCTCCCCCTTCACCCCATCCCCATCTCTTCCCCCTTCCCCCATCTCTTCCCCCTTCACCCATCTCTTCCCCCTTCACCCCATCTCTTCCCCCCTTCACCCCATCTCTCCCCTTCACCCCCATCTCTTCCCCCTTCACCCCATCTCTCCTCTCTCTTCCCCCTCTCTTCCTTGTCTTCCCTTTCCTCTTCCCCCTCTCTCTTCACCCCTCCTGTCTCTTCACCCTCTTCCATCCCCTTTCTCCTCTCTCCTCACTCTCTCTATCCCTCTTTCTCCTCTTTCTTCACCCTCTTCTAATTTCTTCCTCTCCCTCCTTCTCTCTTCACCCCCTCTTTTTTCTCTTCACTCTCTAACTCAGTTCAGTCTTTCCCTTCTCTTTCCCCTCTCCTCTTTCTCCTCTCCTCTTTCCCCTCTCCTCTTTCCCCTCTTCTCTCTCTTCCCCTTTTCCCCACCTTTCTCTTTTCCCCTTCCATTCTGCCCTCTCTTACCCCTCTCTTCCCTCCTCGCTCTCCACCACCTCTTTTCCTCTGCCTGCCCCCTTCTTTCCCTCACACACATGGAATAACAATCTCAGGTGTGTGCACAACCCTTTGTGTATTTGAGAACTGTGCCTAAGCTACTTTGGAAAGGGAGGGTAGGATGGGGACTACATTGGGAAGCTAGTTGGGTGTCTTGCCTGCCTGAGGTTTTAAGATGAACGTTTGGGGGGGTCTTTTGAGCCAGCATTGTAAATTAAGCAGGTAGAGCCTAACCCGGAGTTCTTGTTAAAAGAATTCATTCGGAGCTTGAATCTCACCCAGAGCCAGGCTTTGTAACACACGTGAGAGGGAGATTGCCAACATTCTTTGCCCTGAAGAGTGAGATTGTCACACTTTTGGTAACTATTCAGAACTTTGATTTAACCTATATAGCACACAGATATATCAGTTTAAACAACAGCCCTCAGGTAAAAAAAATCAATTTCGCGATGCGAATTTTATTCAATGAGATTCCTTAATTTGTTGAACCACCTCGCCTGAAACCCCAGTTAGCAAAGGTATGGAAACGTGTGCGCGCGTTTCTGATTTACAATCTTGAAGAAAGTGCACCCCTAGTCCATAAAAGTCGATTTGAATCCTTCTGAGAAGCAGATACACATTGACACACTGATGCTGTTTGTAAGGCCCCGGTGTACTTTCATTCATGGGAGTTGCAACTTCCAGCCATTCATTTAAAAGTGGTTGTAACATTTCAAACCCCATTTGTAAGTTTCATTCACAAAATATCTGTTGTAGCAAATGGAGTTCAGACAGTTCATGGTAGGGCTTAACAGGTGAAACTTGACATTCTTAACCTGAATTGAGAGAGATGGGGGGGGGGGTAGAATTATATTCAGAAGGGGCAAAACGCAGTGCCCAGTGATTGTGGGGAAATTTAGTTTGTGGTCTTGTTTTTAACGCGCGTCTTGTAATTTCTTTTTTGTTCCTGGGAAAACGGCATTCACTCCCAAACCATGAAACTGTCAACAGCACGTCTTAATAAATAAATGTTACAAGAAGTGTCCCAGCAGACTGAGTCTGGGTGGGGGGACCGGAGTTGGTCGGTGTCAACACTACAACAGGACGAGGCGCTGGGGTTGTAAAAAAAAGTTTTGACATGGCTTTGTTAATGGGGGCAGCAGTTTAAGGCCAAAACGTGGGAGTTTTAAAACCCCTCGTATGTAATTCCCGTTAAATGCAGCTAAAGGCGAGCTTGTCCCGATTCCGCTTGTTACACAAACAATTGGATGGAGTTCGAAAACGAATGAGTTTAAAGGAGCTTTTTGCCTCTACTCGCTTCATTTATTCAGAACCGTTTTGCAGAAGAAACGTTGCATTCCCCCTCTTCCCCCACCCCTCTTTTTTTGGAAATAGTTGATACAGTTTTTGGAATAGTTGATACAATAATTGGGATTAACACCGAGGTGCTATCGAATCAGTCAGACCTGAGAGAGGAATCTGAGAAATGGGTTCACATTGGTGGGGTGGGGGCGGGGGGAGAGATACTAAACCGAGTGAGGGTTATTATCTGGAGCCCCTTCACAGAAATAGGCCTCTGTCCACCAAAGAGAGAGACTATTGGTGAGATATGGGGGGAGGGGGTGTTAGGGGGGCACCACTCTGCAGGGTGGAGAGAGGCAGATTGCAATGAACAACCAGTGTAAGGGGGGGGAGGGAATTGAATCCCCCCCTTTCCCCACCTATGGAATTAGTCTGCACCACACTCTTGCCAACATAGTTTAGTATTCTTTCTTTTAAAAAAAATACTATAAACTTAATTTAATCGACCGGTCTACAGACTGGACAGAGGGCCCCCCCCATGCTGTGGGGGGGGGGGAATTAATCTCAACCTAAATAATGTTAAGCGTCGCTCTTAGCACAGGATGACGGGGGGGGGGGTGCGGTTCGATTGTATAATTATTGGGGCTACTGACGGTGAGAATTGTTAACTCATTCTGATTTTTCTTAAAAGTCAGTTGTTGGATTTAAACTCCGGGAGGCCCGATTTTTGTTTTAAGAAAGGATTGGGGGGAAAGCCCACTGTGGCTTTGTGAAAATAACCTCCGTCTTGTCTCGGGTCTTCTTGCATTTTGCAAATAGCTGGGGCTCACTGATGCGTGGCGTGATAACGTTTTCTCTAATGTGACTGATGCAGAATTCTGGCTTGCGTCCCTTTTCATTTCGTTATAAATTGTTGTCAAAATGCAGTGTTTTGTAATGTTGCCACTCGCGGTGCTGTTTTCCTTCTGGAACCACCCAACCTCCCTCCAAACACAAAATATTTTGATACAAAGAGGTTTTAATCTGACATTGAAGAGCTGCGTTGCCGAACGCTTTTTATTTTAAAAAATGTTTCTGTTTTCTCTCTGCCGTGTAGATTTCTTTCATTCTCAGAGAATCTATTTCACTTCTCTGCCAGGCTCAGAGAGAGAACTCCCCCCCCCCCCCAACCTTTTCCTTTCTTAAGGAAACGACAGCGTTTTTAAAAAAAATAAACTCCGTAGAACCCAGGGAATGTGATTTAAATCTAAAGTTTTTTCTCTCTCTCTTTCACTTCTCCCCCTCTAGTGGGAGGGGATTGAGGTCTGGAGCGATCCCTTTGAAATGAGATCAATTTCAAATGTGTTTTTTCACCTCCTTTTTCCTAAGAAGTTCCAAAGCTATTTAGGTGAAGGAGTGGCGATAATATGTAGTTTGCATATGCCTGGCGCCAGACTGGCTCCTCGTTCATCTGACGATTGAATATCCATCCAGGCAATTACTACAAGCTCACTCTACTACACTTAAACCTTTTCCAAGACAGAGAAAGGATTTTTTCTCTCTCTCTGCTCTCTCTCTCCACCGTTTTTTTTTTAACTTTTCTGTTTAACTCCCATGTCCTCTCTTTCAGACTCTCCACCGCCTCCTTATTCGAGATTCTCCACAAATGACGAGGAAAAGCCACTGGGTAAGTTCTTTAATAGATTGAAAAATTATAACTTTTAAAAATAAAAACTAGTTTAAGGAGGGCGGCTGGTGAATTACAATGAGCATGTCTCAATCAGCAATGTGCCAGTGCTTGAGCCAAATCTCGATAGACACAAAGTATTCTGTCTGATGGAACTTTATTTTATTTTAAGTTAGGAATGTATCATTACATGTTACCACAGGGCACTTGGCATCTGTGGAACTGTACCCCACCTAGAAACAGTGCCTTTAAGGCGGGGGGGGGGGGAAGGTTGCAAAAATATTTTTATTCTCTTGCAGTATGTGTGTTGAAACAAGACTTTCTGTTATTACAGCAATAAAATAGTTTGGAAGAATTGTAATTGTGATTGGAGTGCAGTGACTGCAGATTGCCCAGTTCAGCTGGGCACTTTTACTCCCACCAAGTGGAAGGCTTGTGAATTCTACTGATATTTGACACGGTGCCCCTGCCAAACTCTGTGAAGCTTCAGTGTGAGTCGAGCTGTGGTTGGGAGTGTGTGGTGCTGGCGTCACCAAGGCTCAAGTCAGCAGGCAAGCTCCAGTTTGGCTTGCTTTATAAACCCTTCCATTATTTAAAATATAATGATTGCACAATTTTTACACGCCATTTTTTTTAAAAAAGAACAGTTGTGTAAAAAAATTCATTAAAATTTACTTAAGATAACCCACACTTGGAGGAAGTAAAGTGTATGTGTGTTTTGGGGAGGATGGGATAGGGTATTTTCCAAGATTATATTTTGTACCAATGTTTAAGATTCGGTTGAGGAAATCTGTAAATATTCACATTTTGAGAGCTGGATCTTGGCCGTTGCAGATTCTTTTGATAGCTTGGGAGTGGAATTTTGTGGATTTTTCTGTAATTCCATTTATTCCAGACACCCGTTACTTTCTCCCAAAAATGTTGTGAACTTTATTTGTGGTAAATGATATGCTTGCCCCAATGCTGTGTGCATCATCAGTCCTGTACAACATCCCAGCATCCCTGGGCGTGCTTGAAAAATCAGGTAATGCGCGGGGATTTGGCTGTTTTCCATTGCAGTGCAGACGCTGTATTGACTGGTGTGGATTGGGAGGTGTATGGCGGTGGAGCGGGCGGTGGGGTGGAATCTCTGTGCAGTGGTGCACATACTCGAGTTTCTAGCATCTGCTTTTTTTTTGTTCTGCTATTCACCAGAGTGCACAGTGTCCTACACTGAAACGGAAGCCACCAGTTCCCCAAATATCACACCTGGAGACTTCTCAGGTAAGACTTTTTTAACTTGTCTCGCGAATGCCAGTGTGTTGTGGAGGAAGTGAAAT
This sequence comes from Sphyrna mokarran, assembly GCA_024679065.1. NCBI lineage: Eukaryota > Metazoa > Chordata > Chondrichthyes > Carcharhiniformes > Carcharhinidae > Sphyrna > Sphyrna mokarran. The sequence goes on along the minus strand of JAGIQG010000030.1, from coordinate 11,857,665 downwards.
TGTTAAAGGAATGTGCCTTGGGAAGCCTGAATTGGTTTGGGATACTGGATAATGTGAGATATTGCTGCCTTTTAAAAATGCTTCTTGGTGGTACAACCTTCTGTAAAACATTGAATGGGGTTGATATGATGGGATGGTGCCTCCTGTGCTAATGTTGCATGGAATCATTTCCTTTATTGAGGCTGTGTTGTTTTGTATTTATTGGAAACAGAAAATGCTGGAGGTACTCAGCAAGTCAGGGAGCATGAATGGAGAGAAACCAAGTTAATGTATCAAATCAGTGAGGCTGGGTCAGAACTGCGTTGTCTTGTACTTGGTGGAGTTCCCACCTGGGATGTCTTTGCTTGCTTTTGAATGGGGTGTTATCAAGCCTTATTGGATACTCTATGGATTGGGAAATCTCTGATTATAGAATGATCCTGGAGAAGGGGCTGCTAACCTTTGTGGTATTCCTCCACGCTCTCCCCAAACTTTTTTGCAATGCGTTTGGGGAGTGGAGTCGTGATAATTGGCCAAGGAGGCAAAAAAGTATTTGGATCCCTCAGGGTCAGAGGAGACCCTGAATAAGAGTGTGACAATGGAGGGAAGAGTGTGACAATGGAGGGAAGAGTGTGACAATGGAGGGAAGAGTGTGACAATGGAAATGTGCCAAAGCCGTTGACAACATCAATTTGGTTAAATTGTTGCTGACGGAAGAAAAGTATTTTTGATTTGTTAATTCAAGACTGGGTTTTTTCCTGTTGAATGACCGTGTGAGTACAGAACAAGGTGTCTGTTTTTATACTTGCGTCTTTTTTTTAACCAAAGTTATCATTAGGGAAGATGCAATGGTTTAGTCGGACCCCTTTCCAGCGTAGCTGACTCCCGCATGCTCCTTTAACCTTCCAGCTAGCTACGGGAGGGACCAGATCTGACCACACCCATCCAGGGGCAGGAGTTGACGGGCAAGGTTGGCATAACTGAATCCGTTTGGGGCGTGCAATTTTGTAGCAACAAGCTACGATATTGATGAGGAATTCCAGTCCTCAGGTGACTAGGCTGTCTGTCGGAGAGAAATAAAAATTCATATTAAAATCCACACCTGTGAATGGCAAGTCATAAAATCATAGAATCTATACAGTGCAGAAGGAGGCCATTCGGCCCATTGAGTTTGCACCGACCACAATCCCACCCAGGCCCTATCCCCATAGCCCCATGCATTTGCACTAGCTCATGCCCAGGGGCAATGTAGCATGGCCCATCCACCTAACCCGTGCATCTTTGGACTGCAGGAGGAAACTGGAGAGCCAAGGAAACCCACGCAGACATGAGGAGAACGTGCAAACTCCACACAGACAGTGACCCAAGCCGGGAATTGAACAGGGGTCTCTGGCCGTGTGAGGAGCAGTGTTAACCATTATGCCACCATGCCACCTCTAAGGACTAATTATCATCCTTGATTCTGAATTTGCTAGCAACATCTTAGATCTTTTTTGAGTGGGGGACGGGTGAGAGATGAAGTATTTCTTTGTAAATATAATTAATTGATCCCGAACGCTTCAGTTGGGAAATGTTGATATGGTTGACCCAACAGAACCCAAGGTCCTGGAATGATTTCTGTTGCCTTTGATACTTCCATTGATCTGAGCTGGAGGATTACTGCCCTGGGGTTAAGCTAGTTAGGTTCAACCCACAGTGGCTGCTGAAAGGTGTGCCTGTGCGCTTGTAGCTGGACATAGGTTAATGCTGCATTTGACTCTGTGACAAGCCTCCATGCTTGAATAGCCTGCAACTACATCGCTGTCCAAACACATACCAGAAGGAAAGGTCAGCACCCTGATTTGTGCAGTTGGTATTGCGTAAATGTACTTGGGTTTTCTCATTCAACAGCAACAAGTTATACTCACGTAGCACCTTTAACATGCTTTAGAGAGATATCATCAAACCAAATTTGACAGTACCCTGATATCTCTCCATATGGCTCAGAAACACAAAGACTTTCTATCAAAGGATATGGAGGCAAAGAGAGATTGAATTGGATGATCAGCCATGATTGCAATGAATGGCGGAGCAGGCTCGAAGGGCTGAAAGGCCTCCTCCTTCTAGTTTCTATATAAAACACAGGGTTAAGGAGAGAATTGCAGCACTTGGGGCCCCGGCAGCTAACAACATGCTTACTATTGTTGGTCCAATGAAACCTGGAGTCCGTCAGATGGTCTTCCAAGTGTGATGCATGGTTGTGGATCAGAGTCAGCTCCAGGAGCAACATCCTGTATTGCTATATTTCTGTTTGTTGGCTGTGTGATTAATCTGGAGATGCTGGCTCCGTGATAGCTGTCAACTGTGGTTGACCAGTTCTTTATCATGCCCTGCAATGTAAATGAAAGGACGATCGGCAGTTCATTCATTTGTTTGTGTGTTATCAAAGACCAGACTGGCATCGAGGTGCAAGCACTCTCTGCTACAACAGGAATGTGTGGGGAACAAGATTACGGTGAACAGCCTTCTAGTTCCTGTCCAAATCTGTTGTGCCGCTAACCTAGAACTCTGGGCTGTGAGTGATCTGAAAAATGATGGTGCACTTTTCCCCAAATAAATTAATTATTAATAATTGACTTGGCGCCAGGCAAACTCCTTCAGCAAAATAGAACCACATTTGCAAAACATTTCTTTGCTCAGCTCCTTGTTCTGCAGTGTAGGAGCCAATGGCCCTTCAGTAATCTTGACCAAGTGTCCATTCTCAGTGCATGGCCCTGGAACAAGAAAATCTTGGCATGCATTGCAAATGGGAGGGCATTCACCTTCTCCTCACCCACATATTCTTTATTTCCAGTAGAGTGTGTTCCTGGGCTGTGACCTCTGCCAATTTCCCCTTCTTTAACCAACACAAACCCCAAGTTCATTCTAGAGCCCCACCTATTACCCTGACAGTGATCCATTAACTTGGCTCAGTTCTTGGGTTGGCTCTCTAAGCTAATGTTCCACTAATCTGGTCCACCAGGGGAGTTCTGTTTGCTCTATCAACACCACACAATGTTCTGAGACTTCCACCCTTCCTATTGAATTGTGGGTCCCAAGCAACTTTGCCCAGAAGATCCCAGGTTTTATTGACATCCGTTTTTAGCCTGCTCCCTATTTGAACTCTGCTAGTTGGTCCCTGTTATCCTGGCCTTATCAGAATAAAACAATGGTTTGGGTCTCAAGTCACAATGCAGGGGTCCTACTTTTACCTCATCCAGCCTTGCAATGCGCTGATGTGTCTGCAATCCTCCTATTCTGGACTCAGAAGGGTGTCTCTGGTCACCCTTCCTGTGTCCGCTGACTCACATTGGCTCCTGGTCCAATGATATCTCAATTTTTCACAATTCCCATCCATGCTTTGAAATCCCTCCCTACGTCTGTGACCTTCTCCAACCCAAAAAAGCTCTAAGATCTCTGCATTCCTTGAAATCTGACTTCCTGGTACATTCCCCCCTGATCCTGTCCTCCTCTCGTTTTGGAAATTATGCTTCAGTTGCCCATACCGCAAGCTCTGGAGTTTGCTCCCTAAACTTCTCTACCTTCTTCTTTCAGAAACCTATCGTATCGTACCATCTATTGTAGTATTGCCTTCTGCTTCAGGTTCAATGGACTGAATGACCTAAGTGCCTTGGCATCTAACCCACCTTAACGCTCCCATAAAGCACCTTGAGGCATTTTATCACATCGCCATATAAATATAAGCTTTTGTGAAGTTAATTATGCACATTTGGTACAGGCAGGACCAAGTTGTGTTAAAATACCGAGGCTGGAATTTTACCACCCGGCCTGCCATGGGAATTGGAGTAGGCGAGGAATGGACCATGAAAAGCCCCATTGACCTTGGGCAGGATACGGGACGAGCGAGGTCACAAAATCCCGCCCCTAATGCGAGTGCCCATATTTTCTCCCCCTCTTTAGCTTTACATAGGGCAAGGTAGTAAGTTCTTGACACCCTCCAGAGGTGACCAGAAGCTAAATTCCAAACCCCTAAGAGCACTTTTTATTTGATTAACTATACCCAGATGTAACTATATCTCTGTTCAAAAGAAAACAGCAAAAAGATCCTGCCAGCGAATTTTAATATTGGGGATAGAAATCGGCCAATTTAATAAATATTAATAAAATATCTGTTTGGCTAACACTTACCTTGATCTTTCAGCCAAGTTTGGCAATAAACATTTGCAGAGAGAGCGAAAAACACACAAAGAATGCTGTCTGTTATAGCTTTCGTCATTTTTCTTTGCAATTATATTACAGCTGAATAACATTTAATGTTTTCCCTTTTGGCCCTTTGAAGTCAAATCAAGTTTTTTTTAGGTTGTTTTTTTTGTGTGTTTTTAGTCTGTCCAGGTTGTGTAAATTTATTACGTTTTACAGACTGGAAATAGCATGTGACTTGTTATAATGTTATGATCTTAAAGGAGAAAATTGGTGAGGTTTTCCGTAATGGAAATGAGTTTAACTAGAACAATATAACGATAAAATGGAGTGCAGTCTCTGTGAAATCAGATACTTTCGTCTCCCAACTGTATAAGTTCAGATGCTGAGACTTATAGCAGTCTGGAGCACTAGGTGATTGATGTACTCTAAGAGCAGACTTCTAGTTAAGAAGATGGGGGTTTTTGAGATTTTAAACTGACCCACACTGTGCATTAACCCCGGGGGCTCGCATTAACCCTTTGTGTAAGGCTGATAATAGCTTGTGTACACTTGTAAAAAGGGGATGTTGAACTGGAGCAATAAAGTGGTTCTCTCTCTCTCTCTATCTCTCTTTCCATCTCTTCCCCCTCCCCTACTCCTTTCAAGACTTGACCTAATTGGTGTGTGTTTTTTATTCTGACGTTAACACAGCTAAGTTTGTCTTCTGATAACCCCAATGTATGTGTGGATTTTTCTTGAGGACCTGGATCTTTGTTAGTTTAAAGTTGTGCCCTTTGTCCAGTTGGGATTTTGGAAGTGAGATGGGATGGTGAATTTGTAAGAAGTCCCTTGTCTTCAGAAGATTTTTTTATATACCACGTGAGGTTGAGAAGAGAATAAAATTCTCACTGTTATTTGCTTTTTATGCAAATTCTGCTCAGGAAGGCAACATTTTTGCAATGTTGAACTTTTTTTTATCTGTTGTTGGGACCGCTATTCTTTATTGCCCATCCCTATTTGCCCCTTGAGAAGGTGGCAGGGGAGCTGCCTTCTGGAAATGTTGCAGTCAGTCACACCTTAATGTGAAGGGACAATGTGTGTGCAGTCGGCATGGGTACTTTCAGGTTAAAAGAAATGTTGGTTGTGTGCCCTGGAATTCAGAAGGTTAAGGAGTGATGTGATTTCAAGTTCTCAAAATGTTAAGGGGGACTAATGCAGCAGATAGAGAGAAACCATTCCTGCTTGGTGGAAAGTCTAGGACCAGGAGACGTGGCCAAAAGGATTAGATCTCTGAGAGTGAAATTAGGAAATTTTTCTACCCACAGAGGGTGGTCGAGATTTGGAATTCTTTGCAGCAAATGAGCAATTGTTCTTATGGCTGGCACCCAGATGGTCTCATTGAATGATGGAACACGGTTGCAAAGATAAATGGCCTCCTCCTGTTCCTGAAAGAAGCATTGAATAGTGATCACCAGTTGGAGCCTTGGCTAATCACATCTTTAAGAGTGCTGCTCCTTCATCAGATGGAGTGCAGGCAAATCCTGCACTCACTTAATGAAGGAGCAGTGCTCTGAAAGCTTGTGCTACCAAATTAAACCTATTGGGCTTTAGCCTGGTGGTGTGAGATTACTTACTGTGCCCACCCCAGCCCAACACTGACGTCTCCACATCATAATCACATCCTTGCAATGGATTCCTAATATCTCAGAAAACCCGTTGACCACACATTGCTCCATGGCCTTATATTTAGCTCTGTAGCTCCACCAGTAATTTGGAGTCTTCCCAGATAACTCGAGGTACTAACCAAGCATGCTTTCTACCGAGCGTGCTTTCACTACCATCTCGGTGTGGATGAAGTGTCCAAGCATGTCACTTCCCAAAACTTCTCCAGGACTGGATTGGCTGCCATAACTGAATGACCCTTGACTATTGAGGCATGAAGCAGGTGGGCGCTAAATTTGGCCCTTTCATTTGTTACATTAACTTCTGCGTGATTTTTTATAGTGCAATTCTTTTGCTTGCAAATATGTGTTTCCAGTTTACCACATGCACAACTTCATTTGTTTTAGCACCAAAATTAATTTCCAGTTCTAGAAACATTGCAGTGCGCAGATTGTACAGTAGACGGCACAGTGGTTAGCACTGCTGCCTCTCAGTGCTAGGGACCTGGGTTCAATTCCGGCCTCAAATGACTATCTCTGTGGAGTTTACACATTCCCCCTGTGTCTGCATGGGTTGCCTCTGGTTTCCTTCCACGGTACAAAAATGTGCAGGTTAGGTGGAGTGGCCATTTTTAATTGCCCTTTCATGTCAGTGGAATAGCAGGGAAAATAGGTGGGGTTATGGTGATATGGCCTGGGTAGGATTGTTTTTGGGTCAGGCTTGATGGGCTGAATGACCTCCTTCTGCACTATAGGGATTCTATGATCCTATGAATATTGGGTCATGGGTTTTACACCTTGTGTCTGTTGTCGATGTTTTAGATTGTATATTTCACAGAAGCAGCAACTCCCTGGTGCTCTTCCAAAGCCCTGTCCCCCGCATCCTTGCAACTTTCCATCTCCCACTCTCACTTGTCTCACTCTGTCCCCCTCCAACACTGTTTTATCCCCAAAACGCTATCTCCCTTAAAATCGCCCCTCTAATTGCATTCTGCTGCTTTCCCCTCTGATAACCTCCCCCTCAGCATCACAGACCTCCCACCCACCCAGCCCTACCAAGACTGAAAGGTTGGCTGACCCCGCAGTTAATGTGGGCTAAAGGCAACTTCAGGACCTGGCTGCCTACACACACACACACCACACACACACACACACACACCACACACACACACACACACACACACACACACACACACACACACACACACACACAATCTCCTTTTAGGCATTTTGTTTTGAAGTGATTTTTCTCCCTCTTGCACAGTTGGGATTTGATGGTATCAGGACAGAGAGCGGTGCAGGCTGGGGCTTTGGGTGCATGAGTTATTGTGTGATATTATCAGCGCGGAGGCTTTTTGACTTCCTGCCCATGGCATGCTTCAAAGGAGAGGCTTGAATTTCTGCTGTGATTTATGCTAACCACTCGAGGCAATCCATCATAGTAACCTCCATGAGACGCAGAAATAAGTTGGAGCCAGTAGGATAATGGTTATTGAATTCATTCATGAAAACCATTTTTATTAAGATTAGATCTCAGTACAGAATTTTTTTTACCTTTGCATTCCTAAAGTGGAATGTTACAAGATTTTATTTTTAATCAATGAACTCCTTGACATGTCGACAAAATGATTTGCATGAAATGAACGGCCTTCCTCCAATCCCTAGGGTGACTGTTTATAGATACACTGAAGAGTTATCATGTGGAAGTGATTACATGCTATTACTGGATGCGTGCATTGTTACTTTTGTGAGCTTTACTTCTCTTAAGACCAGGTAAAAGTCAATGAATCCCTCCTCCCCAATCTTATCACCCACAGTCCCACAATTTTCTCTGATTTTTTCAGTTTATGGGATGTGGGCATCATTGGCTGGGCCAGCATTTTTTTCCCATCCCTAACTTCAGAGGGCAGTTGAGAGTCAACCACATTGCTGTGGGTCTGGAGTCACATGTAGGCCAGACCGGGTAAGGATGGCAGATTTCCTTCCCTAAAGGACATTGGTGAACCAGGTGGGTTTTTACAACCACTGCCAATAATTTCAGAATCATCAGACTTTTTAATTCCAATTTTTGTATTGAATTCAAATTTCACTATCTGCTGTGGTAGTATTCGAACCTGTGTTCCCCCTGTGTCAAAGCCAGGTCTCTGGATTACTAGTCCAGTGACAATGCTACTATGTCACCATCCCTCATGGAGCACTGGCCCTTCCTGGAGTGCACTTGGTGCTCAATGACTGATATCACACCCAGACTCTCCATTTCTTGGGGTGGCATCATGTTGGGCATCAATACTGAATCTCACTCTCTCTGTTTTCATATAACACAGTCATACAAGTATCCATCAAGCATCAGAAACTGAAGGAGGCCATTCAACTTCTTAATGCTGTTCCATCATTGTTAGATTATGATTGATGTGTATCCTAACTCCATCCTTCTACTTTTTCTCTTGCTTGGCAGAAGTCAATCGCTCTTGGATTTAGGATTATTCATTGAGTTGTATCTACTACTTACAAGAGTCTGCTTCCACCAACACCTTTTTGAGGTTCCAAAACTCTCAATCCCTCGGAGAAAAGAATTTCTCCTCATTTGTGTCCTAAATGGGCTTCCTCTTTTAAATAGTGGCTCCTTGTATAGTTTCTCCCACAAGAGGAACCATCCTCTCCACATCCATCCTGTCAAACCCCTCAGAATCTTAAAGCTTCAATGTTCTTGTCCCTCTCTCTATATATCAGCATCAAGTAGACTCAGATCAGGTGCAGCACCAGTTGAATGTCCCTCTCTACTTTGCCCTGTGAACATGCCCAGGATCCCAGTGTGGCAATGTTGTCAGCTGTCCAGGGGGAATCTTAAAGGCAGCTGGATCCTCAAACTTTCTTCTCAAATATCATGTCACCCCTGAGCCATATCTTTCTCTTTCCTGTGCCACTAGTGCCCGGGACTCCAGTCTATGTCTGTATTAAAGTGTCAGTTGTGGCTTACTCGGTAGAACTCTTACCTCGGAGTCAGAAGATCGGCGATTCAATTCCCACTCCAGAACACAGTCGCAAAAGTCAAAGCTAACAATTCCAATGCAGCACTGAGAGAATGCTGCCTCCCAGATGTTCCCCCATCTCTCCTCACAGATGACATACCTTTGGAGAGGAGTAGGAGAGTTCTCCCCAGAATCCTGCTCAATATTCACCCCTCAATCAATGTCAGTAAAACAGATAATCTGGTGATGATTGTATTGCTGTTTGTGGGAGCGCGCTGTGTGCAAATTAGTCACTGCTGTACCTTTGGGTCATGCTAGGGTGCTGAAGTTAGATATATAATTGCAAGTTCTTTATTCCTGCTTCATTGCTGGGAGGCATGCACCCTGAGCTTTGCTTTTAAGTTATATCTAAATTGTTTGCCCCATTCCCTCAGAAACCTTTGCTCTCCACTTGTTGCTGGTGATAACACTTACCCCATTGGGGAGGCGACGAACTTTCGTGGTATTATTGCCAGACTATAATCCAGAAACTCAGTGAATGTCCTGAGAGTCCAAGTTCGAATCCCGCCATAGGATGAAACCATTGTCAGAAAAACTCATTTGTTCACTATTGTCCTTTGGGGAAGGAAATCTGCCACCTTTATCTGGTCTGGCCTACATGTGACTCCAATGTAGGTGACTCTCAAATGCCCTCTGAAATGGCCAAGTAAGCCACTCAGTTGTATCAATCACTCAAGAAGGAAGGCTCACATTCTCAAAGACCAGAGTTGGGCAATAATTGCAAATAAATAAATGCCCATTTGACACGAATTAATAAAAGAAATTAAGATTAGAGAGGCAATTTGTATCTACCTTCAGGCAAGGTGCACTGACTGGGACAGTGTTAAGCTTTAAGCTGGTGGGAGAACATGAAGTTAATTTACCTGTTCGAAATTCAAGTGACCAGTGATCCAGCAATTTCCTGCTGAAAAATGCTTGTGTGTCTGCACATCAAATGAGGACTCAGCAGAGATCCCCCAAGCTCACACCCCCCCCACCCCCATCCAACCCCATAGTTGAATAATTCTCTGGCTCTTGCTGTCTAGGTTCGCAATGAAACGGGCCATATTGACGGGCTACTGGGGAGGCCTAGGGTGAGGGAGGGGAATATAACTCTGATCATTCTTAGTAGAGGAAATAAAGAGAGTTCATGTTTGTGGCACAGCCGTTAGTTACAGTGGACATAGCACTTAATTAAAATGTTTGCTTGGAGGTTGTTCCTGGGTGGGTGGTTAGGTAGCTACAATGAGGGACGAATTAAAATGACTGATTTGGCCACTGTGTTACGTGTTGTGTATCTCTGTCCGGTGGTACTTTATAACTGGTAGTCTCAATCCAGGCCCCTGGTGTGGTGTAGTGGTATTATCACTGTACAGGTCCAGGATAATGACCGTAGGGCATGGGTTCAAATCTCACCATGGCATCTGTGGCAAATCGGGAATCAAAATATTTACAAATACACCGAAGAGTTATTAACTCAGTAATAGTGATTGTGACGGCTCTCATTGAGTGTCATAAAAACCCATTTGATTCAACAATGTCCTTTACGGAGGCAAATCTGCCATCCCACTTTGGGTCTGGCCTACATGTGACCCAAGACCTACAGCAATGTGGTCGACTCTTAACTGGTTGAGCAACTCATTCCGTGTGGGGAGCAGTTACAGATAAGCAGCAAAGGCCAGCGATGCCCACATCCCGTGAAATAATTTTTTTTAAATGCAGAACTTCACAGTATCAGATTTTCATGGACTGTGAGATGTGCCTGTCCTTATCAGATTCCGCAGTAGATCCGTTACTGAGGTGGGGGCGGCACAATGGCTCAGTCGTTAGCACAGCTGCCTCACAACGCCAGGGACGCAGATTCGATTCCCGGCTCGGATCTTTGTTATGTGAAGTTTGCACATGTCTGCGTGTATTTCCTCCAGGTATTCCGGTTTCTTCCCACACTGCAAAGATGTGTGAGTGAGGTGGATTGGCCATGCTAATTGCCCCTAGGTTGTCAGGGGAGTAGCTAGGGTAAATGCATGGCGTTATGGGGATAGGGCCTAAGTGAGATTGTGGTCGGTGCAGACTTGATGGGCCAAATGACTCCTTCCGCACTGTAGGATTCTATGATTCTAGCTGCTAACACACTGGTTCAAAGTTTTATTTATTAGTGTCACCAACATCGTAATGAAGTTACTGTGAAAATCCCCTAGTCGCCACACTCCGCTGCCTGTTTGAATACACTTGAGGGAGAATTTAACATGGCCAATGCACCTAACCAGCACGTCTTTCAGACCATGGGAAGAAACCCTGAGGAAACTCACGCAGATTCGGAGAGAATGTGCAGACTCCGCACAAAGAGTGACCCAAGCCGGGAATTGAATTCGGCACTGCGAGGCAGCAGTGCTAACCGCTGTGCCACAATGTCAATGCTGAGGAGAAAGGAGAGAAATCTTCCTTTTAGTTTGTCATCTTCCATTCTGTTTGAACCTAAAAGAGAACATAAAAATGCCAAAATATTGCTTTAATTGATGTTAAATGGCAATTCCTTATTTGGGAATAGATGTAGTGATGTTGGAGGCAGTTCAGAAGAGGTTCAGTAGATCAATTCCAGAGATGAGGGATTTGTCATGTGAAGAGAGAGTGAACAGTTTAGGCCGATACTCCCTGGAATTGAGAAGAATGAAGGGAGATCAAATTGAGGTGTACGAGATCACAAAAGGTCTGCATAAAGTAAACATGGAGCGGACGCTTCTACTTGTGGGGCATTTTAGTACAAGAGATCATAATCTTAGGATAATTTAAAACACGATTGAGGGGAACTACTTCTCCCAAAGGGTTGTGAATCTATGGAATTTGCTACCACAAAGTGCAGTGGACACTGGGACAATGAGTAAATTTAAGGAGGAATTAGACATTTTTTAATTGGCAACGGGTTGAAGGGTTATGGGGGGAAGGCAGGAAAATGGGGATGAGGAGCATATCAGCCATGATTTGAATGGCAGAGCAGATTCGATGGGCTGAATGGCCTAATTCTGCTCCTGTACCTTATGAACTTACGAATCTTAAGCAAGCTGTGGGGTAGTGGCAAAGGGAAATGTCAAATAGGTGCTAAGGTGGCTGTTATTCTGAGACTGTGATAACACCAAAATAAATTGATCTTTTCATCTCACCGGATCTGAGTGAACACAGCTTATCAACAGTGAACTGCACAGTCAGCTGCAAGCACTGAAATTCACGATGCATCTTGAATACTGTATCCAACTCGGAGAAATGGGAGCGACTTCACAGTGGGAACCGCACAGAGAGACCCTTATCCAATGTCATGAGTTGCAAGGAAATAGTGGAGAATTTTACCTGGGGAGATGAGTGTGACGGAAGGGTTGAGAATCACATGAACAGATCTGAGGTAATCGGCAATTGGAGGATAAACATTTTTACGCAGCAAGTGGCTGGGTCTGGAATGCACTGCCGGAGAGCGTGGTGGAGGCAGGTTCTATCATGGTTTTCGAAAGAGGTTTGGGTAGTTACTGGAGGAGATAAAGATCACAGAGAATAGAGTACATTGAACTTTCCTTACAGGGGGCTGGTCATGAACACAGTGTAATAGGCTGAGGGAGCCTTCACCAGTGCTTCACCCTGTGGGTTGAATCTTAGAATAGAATCATACAGTGCAGAAGGAGGCCACTCAGTCTCCACCAACCACAATCCCATCCAGACCCTATCCCCGTAACCCTATGTATCTACCCTAGCTAGTCCCCCTGACTCTAAGGAGCAATTTAGCACGGCCAATCCACTTAACCCGCACATCTTTGGAGTGTGGGAGGAAACCAGAGCACCTGGAGGAAACCCACGCAGACACGGGGAGACAGTGCAAACTCCACATAGGCACTGACCCAATCTGGGAACCCTGGCACTGTGAAGCAGCAGTGCTAACCACTGCTATCCAAATCTTGAGCGCTGTTGTAGGAAGGTAGTCGCTGTGTTACTTCTAATTCTCTGAACATTCCCCCGGACTATTTTAAAAGAGAACCCTGGAGAGCGGGATCGAGCTGTACTGAGGAGCAGAGAGCTGGCAGAGCTTTCTCAACCTGCTGTGCCTGTTGTTGCCAACCTCTCAGCTGACGTGCCAAAGAGCTTTTTTGTGTTCCAGCTCTCCCCTTTCAAGGCTCCGTCCTGGTAGAGACTTTAACAAGGTCTCCCGGGTGAGCTGGATTCATCAAGGTAAGGGATATGGAAAAATAATAACTTGAGTACTTCCACTCTGGTGCCTTACACTCTTTGAATTGGTTCTGAATTGTTTATGGGGGGGAGTGTGTGCCTCAATCAGGCTTCCTGCTTTCTTGCTGCTATTGTTTCACTCGTGCAGTAGTTCAACATACTGGAGCTCGTGTTTGAAAAAAAGCCTGATCGTACTTTACATTTGCCATTTATTTTAGCCAATTTTCCCGCAGAGACTTGTGTACTGGAACACAAAGGTTGAGTATTGATATTTGTGTATGTCTTAATAAGTTTAAGGTTTATTTATTAGTGTCGCAAGTAGGCTTATATTAACAGAGCAGTGAAGTTACTGTGAAAATCCTCTAGTCGTCACACTGTGTAGCCTGTTCAGGGCTGTGTTGATACTTGTGTTTACCTATATAAGCTTAAGGTTTATTTATTAGTGTCGCAAGTAGGCTTACATTAACACTGCAATGAAGTTACTGTGAAAATCCTTTAGTCACCACACTCCGACACCTGTTCAGATATACCGAGGGAGAATTTAGCAGGGCCAGTCCGCCTAACCAGCATGTCTTTTGGACTGTGGGAGGAAACCAGAAGAAACCCTTGCAGATACGGGGAGAACGTGCTGACTCCACACAGATAGTAACCGTGCTCTGGAATCGAACTTGGGTCCCTGGTGCTAATGGTTGTGCCACCGTGCATGTTGAAGGCATCAGCAGATAGTCCGACTCATCTTTCTGCCTGTGCGCCCCTTGGGCTAGATTCTGTTTCCGCCTAGGCTGATGTTGATCTCCGCTGATGAGAACTCGGCTGGCACTCCTGCTCCTGATCACTGCTGTTCCTGGAGAGCACCAGTTCTGGAATGGGCCATCTGATCTCAGGCTGCTTTGGGCTGGCATCCCAGTTCCCAATCCGGATTTGAAGCTACTTTGTTTGGGAGTCCTTAGAAGAGTCACCTGATTGTCTCTTGGCCAGTTATTGCAGAATGAAATCTTAGCGTTACACTCTGACTGGATATCCGAACACTGTTCAACGTGTGATCCAGAGCCAGGTATAATGTCAGCCAAAATAGAAAGTGCAAATCTCTCAGACCAGTCGCCATCAAAAGGTTGCTTGTAATGAAAGCACCAGGATTGACTAAAGTCTTTCGTTTAGAAAAGCTGAGGCACAGCAAATGTTGAATGTCATTACGCAGAGAGAACTGGGTTTTCACTTGAGATTCTGACTGTGCTTCAGAGCTGGAGAGCTTTCAGAGGTTTAATTACAGCTTTAATTCTCCAGTTCCCCTCCCCCCTCTTTACAAGACCTGGTTACCTCTCATGTTGTGGTTACTGTCAAGAGACTCTCATCTGATATAAATAACAGCAGCTCTGCCTCTCAAAGCATTAAAACCCTTTGCTACCTGGAGAGTGTGTTTGATCATCTACTGCTTTCCATTTTAACTAGTTTTGGGGGATGGCATAATTAATTGTTTTTGGGGAGGGAGTGGTATTTTAAGAGCACAAATGAACCAGGGCAGTACGGTGACACAGTGGTTAGCAGTGCTGTCTCACAGCGCCAGGGATCTGGGTTCAATTCAGGCCTTGGTTCACTGTCTGTGTGGAGTTTTGCACATTCTCCTCATGTCTGCATGGGTTTCCTCTGGCTGCTCCTGTTTCCTCCCACAGTCGAAAGACTTGTAGGCTAGGTGGATTGGCTATGCTAAATTATCCCTCACCGTCCAAAGATGGAGGTTAGGGGGAATTAGCAGGATAAATGTGTGGGGTTACAGGAATAGGATGTTGTGGGGCATGGGCTTGGGTAAGATGCTGAGTTGGTGCAAACTCGATGAGCCTCATTTTAGGAATTCAATGATATTCCCGAATCCCACCTCTTCATATTTCCCTGCCCCCGCCCCCCCTTTCTCTGTCCCCCATCTCTTCCCTTTCATCTTTTAACTTCCCTCTTGCTCCATCATCCTTTTGTTTTTTTCCCCTCCCCCATTTTTTTTTCCACTTTCTGTTCCCCACAAAGAAGGTTGTCAAGCCCTCTCACATCAGTGTGCAAATATTTGTCTTAAGTTTGACAGATTAGTTAGGACAAATTAACATTTCAGTTGATCTGTTGTTGGGACGGCCCAGTCTCGAGGAGGTTAACAATATCTGCTCGATACATAACCAATCAACTGGTACAGTAAACATTAGTACACCGAGATTGTGGTATAAGGTATATTACTGAACCTATTTGTCTGGGTTCCTTTTCCTTATCGACCCAGAGCTGTGAGATACCTGTCGCAAGATCAGTTATTAGCAAAGGTAGTCCTCATGAGTGACGTGTTTTTTGTTTGTTAGTTGTTAAGGTCAAAGTATTTGGCATTGGGTCGACTGAATAATACAGAACAAACAAAGAAAACTTTGCATTTCTATTGTGCAAGGAAGTGTAAGGGCGTTGGGATGTTTCTGAGAAGTTATTAAGTTATGTTGTCAGCCTTTCGAAATGAAGGTGATGTCTGGCAAGGATTGGCGTGTCCTCGGGTGACTCAGCAAGCTAATCCTGGAGTCACAGGTCTTTGGGCAGAGAGGATATCTCTCTGTGGGCGGCACAGTGGTTAGCACTGCTGCCTCACAGCACCAGGGATCTGAGTTCAATTCTGGCCACACTGTCTGTGTGGAGTTTGCATATTCTCCCTCTTGTCTATGTGGGTTTCCTCCAGGTGCTCTGGTTTCCTCCCGTAGTCCAAAGATGTTAGGTTGGTTTGGTTGACTGGCCGTGCTAAATTGTCCCCAGTGTCAAGGGGCTGAGCGGGCTAACTGTTTGGGGTTACAGGGTGGGATTCTGGTTGGTATAGACCTGATGGGCCTACTGGCTTCCTTCAGTATTGTGGGGATTCTGTGATGTGCATGATAGGTGAATTGTCCACGATAAAATTGACCCTTTGTGTCCCAAAATATGTAGGTTCGGGGATCTAGCAGAGCAAATATATGGGGTTACAGGGATAGGGCCTGAGTGGGATGCTTTGTCGGAAAGCCGGTGCAGACTCAGTGGGCCAAATGGCCTCTTTCTGCACTGTGTGGATTCTGTGATTCTATCTGTTGCCCTGAAGGAGAAGTTCTTGGGCCTGGGTTCTGTTCTTCCTCTCCTCCCGCTGGGTCACTTTGACAAAACTTTACACAGTCAGTTTCTGACTTGTGTCGAGTTGGGTAAGGTATGATTTGGAGCAAGTTTTCCAATGTTAGCTCATCCCCAATTTCAGTGAGGCTTTTAGAGTGTCCTTAAAACGTTTTCTGTGTCCTCTTTGAGAGCAGCTGCCATCCTTAATTGGGAAAAGAGGATTTATCAGTGTCTGGACAGCTGATTTCACCTGATCATGGGTGAAATACTGGAGTTTCTCCATCTGCCTTCACACTCCGATGCCATCAATGGAAGTTCTCCAACACCCAGGAGGAGCTCTTTAGCAGCTGACTCAGTCTCACTGCCATGTGACAGGGTAACGACCACAATAGACTGAAACCTTTGCCCTGTAGTGAAGATTTCTGTGGCCAAAGATTATTGTGCAATTTTTGGAAGGTTGTGCTGACACAGTGCATTTACGTAGGCAGACCTGGCAGCCATTTTTCAGACAGGAAGATCCCATGAAGGATAGTGGCCAGTTGTGGAATCCTGTGGAGGGGAGGGGTGGGATGGGGCTAGAGAGGGCCATGTCAAAGGATAGTGTCTTTAACAAGGTAGCTGTCCCTTCAGAGATGAACAGGACATCTTTGGGAGGTGTTGGCCTAGTGGTATTATCGCTAGACTATTAATCCAAAAACTCAACCAATGTTCTGAGGACCTGGATCCAAACCCTGCCATGGTAGTTAGTGGAATTTGAATTCAATAAAATGTATCTGGAGTTAAGAATCTTCTGATGACCATGAAACCATTGTCGATTATCAGAAAAACCCACTTGGTTCACTAATGTCCTTTAGGGAAGGAAATCTGCTGTCTTTACCTGGTTTGGCTTATATGTGACTCCAGAGCCAGAACAATGTGACTGACTCTCAACTGCCTCCAAGGACAACTAAGAATGGGCAATAAATACCGGTTAGCCAATGATGTCTCTGTCACATGAATGAATTTAAAAAAAACCTGATCAAGCTGTGCCAAGTTGACGTTTATCTGTGCCAAAGCAATGAGGTGACAGAAATAGTACTTCCCAAGTTTATTCAAACTGCTGGGAGCCAATTGAATTTATGGATTTTTTTATTAAGATTTTTCTTAGATGGTAGAGTGCGTTTGAGAAGAGAACCTTCAATGTACCTGAGCAGTCAAGGATATGGAAAAGATTGTATTTTCTGGCAATGCGGTTATGGTTTGGAATGTAGCACCTGGTAAGGCAGTGGAATCAGATTGAATAGAAACTTGGGAATTGGATAAGTACTTAAGGGGAGGAACCGACAGGACTGGGAAGAAGGA
This sequence comes from Sphyrna mokarran, assembly GCA_024679065.1. Lineage (NCBI taxonomy): Eukaryota > Metazoa > Chordata > Chondrichthyes > Carcharhiniformes > Carcharhinidae > Sphyrna > Sphyrna mokarran. The sequence goes on along the minus strand of JAGIQG010000030.1, from coordinate 11,840,216 downwards.
GCTAAAGAGTATTTGATTTGATTTATTATTGTCACCTGTATTAACATACACTGAAAAGTATTGTTTCTTTCGCGCTATACAGACAAAATATACTGTTCATAGAGAAGGAAACAAGAAAATGCAAAATGTAGTGTTACAATCATAACTAGGGTGTAAAGAAAGATCAAGTTAATGCAAGGCAGGTCCATTCAAAAGTCTGACAGCAGCAGGGAAGAAGCTGTTCTTGAGTTGGTTGATACAAAACCTCAGAATTTTGTATCTTCTTCCCGAAGGAAGAAGGTGGAAGAAAGAATGTCCGGGGTGCAGTGGGGTCCTTAATTATGCTGGCTGCTTTGCTGAGGCAACAGGAAGTTTAGCCAGAGTCAATGGATCAGAGGCTGGTTTGCGTAATGGATTGGGCTACATTCATGACCATTTGTAGTTTCTTGTGGTCTTGGGCAGAGCAGGAGCCATACCGAACTGATACAAACAGAAAGAATGCTTTCTATGGTGCATCTGTAAAAGTTGGTGAGCAGTATGGATTTTGATTGGTTAGATAGTGAGGTCTTTTTTCCCTGGGCTAGGGAATCTTAAACATAGAGGCCCAGTCTCAGCATAAGGGAGTGATCATTTCAGACTGAGATGAGGAAAAATTTCTTTGGCATTTTCTACTCTCCAGAGTTGTATGTGCTTCAACACTGAAGTATTGAAGGCTGGGATAGACAAATTTTTGAATGAAGGGATGCAGGGAATGTAGAGTTAAGACAGCTCAACCAACTGTATGGTCTATTCTCTTATGTTTCCTACAAACAAGGGTAGTGGGACTACTTGGATAGTTCTCCAAAGAGCTGCCACTAACGTGATGGGTTGAATGGCTTTCTCCTGTGTTGTATCATTGTCTTGATTCATTGAAGTCAATTGATCCACATAAGAGGTAGCGTTGGGCTGCCAGTCCTCCATCACTGGGGCAAAACCAGTTGTCTTCTTACTATATAGCAATGGTTAAAATGGACTGAAGGATAAGCTAAATAAACTCATAAGGGAAAAAGGAAGGGAAATATATGCTGACAGGTTGGGAGGAGGCTTGAATGGAACATAAACTCCAGCATATGTCTGTTGGACCGAATGGCCTGTTTCTGTGCTGTAAATTCTGTCTCTGATCTAGAAGCTGTGTGGGTTCATGTTTCAACAGAAACGTTTTGTGTTTGAAAAGTTAACCGAACGGAAAATGGTTTATTGCTTCATGAAATTATGGAGCATACGCTGGGATAGATTAACTGGTCCGATTTTAGTTGTGTGCTGGCCGCAGTGGAGCTAGAGAGGGCCTTGTCAAAGGATAGTGTCTTTAACAAGGTAGCTGTCCCTTCAGAGATGAACAGGACATCTTTGGGAGGTGTTGGCCTAGTGGTATTATCGCTGGACTATTAATCCAGAAACTCAATCAAGGTTGTATCGAGTGACCTCAGCTTCTGCTCATCATGGGGGTGGCACGGTGGTACAGTGCGTCACAGCGCCAGGGACCCGGGTTCAATTCCCAGTTTGGTTTGCTCTCTGTATAGAGTCTGCACGTTCTCCCCCTGTCTCCATGGATTTCTTCTTGGTGCTTCAGTTTCCTCCCACAGTCTGAAAGACATATTGATTCGGTGGATTGGTTGTGCTAAATTCTCCCTCAGTGTACCAAACAAGCATCGGAAGTGCGACGATTAGGGGATTTTTAGCAGTAACTTCATTGCAGTGTTAATGTAAGCCGACTTGCGATACTAACAAATAAACTTCAGAATGTTAAACTTTAGGCACTTTCAAATTTGCACTTCTTGAGTCGGCAGAGTGCAGCTGTGTGTCTCAAGAGGTCATTGCAAGGCCTCCTGTACCTCCCTGCTTGGTTTAAGACGTTGGCTTGAGTACAGGCATCAGGAGCAGGGATAAAGCAGCATTGCAAATATCAAGCGGTGCCATACTCATTGTAGCAGCTTCATAATAATGAATTCAGCTGCAGAGAGTCTTTCTAGGGAATAAAATGGTGTTCCATTTTGTACTCTGAAGATATTGTTCCTACAGAATTTCCACTTTCTCGACGGTACTGGAGTTGAATCCCAACATGAAGCAGCAGTTGGTTTGTCTGTTCCTTGGTACTTCATCCAAGTGAAGCCCCAATTCACTGTTGAACCCACAGCTAAGGCATATTTAAGCTTATAAAATCAACTGTTTGCTCTTTCATTGATGCAAAGTGAAATTGTGTATGAAATATTCTGTATCAAGACTTGGAGTGGTTAGATCCGTGCCTATTTAGAGTGGCCAAGGAAATCCCAGAGAGGAGAGACACCAATGGGAGTGGAGAATAATTAAATCACTCCGTGTTGCAAAACTCTTCCTCTGTTGGTGTTTAACCTCCACTGTAACGTTGAACCCTGATCACCTGGTCAACAGGAGCTATCAATGAATCTCTTTCATGGAGCCACCTGTGAATTGGGATGGTAGCCTCTATTCAACTAGGATGGCCATCACATCACAGCTCAGCCGGTATCCTGTCCTTGCCCAATGCCGACAGTCACATACGTTCTCTGGGATGTGGATGAGGAGTTGTTGCCATGTATTTTTTGTAAAAGAAGTGAATGTGATGTGAGAGAAAGCTTTTTCACACAGCGAGTGGTCGGGGTGTGGGATGCACTGCCTGGAAGACTGGTGGAGGCAGATTCAATTGGAGGATTACTATTCAAGTCATCATCTGCAGGGAAGAGGCAGGAGACGACAGTGTTCACTTGGAGAGCTGGCATAAACATGATGGGCCAAATGGCCTCCTTCTGTAACAATTCTGTGATATTGTTTTCCCAATCTCGGTCCTTTAGGAAGAAGAGCCTGCATTGACTGTGAATGGATTTGTGCTGAGGGTGCAGTGATTCTCATGATGTAGCCAAAGACTAGTTAACCATTTGAGGCCAGTAGTGGCTGTATTGGGACCCTGGCTGTAACTAACCAGCCCAATGATCCGCATCAATCCTTCCCCCACTTTTTCCTGCCCTGCATTATATAGCACCATTCACAACCTCAGGAGGGTTCAAAAGCATCTTCCAGTCAATGAAGGTACTTTCAAGTAGGGTCGCTATTGTAATGTAGGAAACACAGCAGCCAATTTGAGCATAGCATGATCCCACAAACAGACTGGGGATAATTAGATAATCTGTTGTAATGATGAGTGAAGGAAATTTCACCACATTACAATTTCTGAATTTATAATAAATGGGAGTTAATGTCCCTTAATTCAGGCTGCCACTTTGAGTCCAGTAGTACACTGTTGGACTTGGCATCTTCTGAATGAGGCCTTTTGAAATAATTGGTCTTCCTCCTCGGATGGTTGTCAGATACTCCCTGGCACCATTTCTAAGAACAGGGCAAGTTGTCCCCAGAATCTTGTTGTTATTAATTACTCATTTGCATCAGTGATGTCTCAATGATCATACACACACTCCTCCTAATCTCAAGGTTCTGGGTTCGAATCCCACTCCGGTGCTTGTATACTGAAATCATGGGTGACACAGCCATGCAGTACTGAGGGGGTGCTGCACTGTTGGCAGTGGTGTCTTGCAGATGAGGTGTTAAACCAAAGTCCCACCTCCCATTTCAGGCCATTGTAAGATTTCCCAGGACAGTGTAGAGTAGAGGAATTCTCTGCAGAACCCTGGCCAGTACTTGTCCCTCAATCAACATTGCAAGAACAAGTGATCAGGTCTTTATCAGATTGCTGTTTATGAAAACTCTGTCTACACTTTCTGCTGCCTTGAAAAAAACAGCCAGCATAACTAAGGACCTCACGCATCCTGGATGTACTCTCTTCCACCTTCTTGCATTGTGAAAAAAACACAAGTTTGAGGTAATGTACGAACTGACTCAAGAACAACTTGTTCCCATCAGACTTTTGAATGAACCTACCTTAAGTTGATCTTTCTAAAACCCTAGCTATGACTGTAATACTATATTCTGCACTCTCTCATTTCCTTCTCTATGAATGGTATTCTTTATCTGTGTAGCACATAAGAAACAGTACTTTTCACTGTATATTAATCATAGAATCCTTACAGTAAGAAGGAGGCCATTCGCCCATTCAGTCAGTTCTGATCACAGTCCCACCCAGGCCCTATTCCCATAACCCTCATTTACCTGCTAATCCCCTTGACACTAGGGGCAATTTAGCATGGTTAATCAATCTAACCCACACATCTTTGGACTGTGGGAGAAAAGCGGAACACCTAGAGGAAACCACATAGACACAGGGAGAATGTGCAAACTCCGCACAATGACCCAAGGTTGGAATTGAACTTGGCTTCCTGGCGTTGTGAGGCAGCAGTACTAACCGCCATGCTGCCCTCGTAATACATGTGACAATAATAAATCAAATCAAATCAAAAACATGCGATGTACAGTTTAAAAATACAACATTGATGACACTTCAAAGCGTACATCATTGGCTGTAAAGAGCTTTAAGATGTCGCCAAAAATGCTACACAAATGCAAGTCTTTCTTTCTCAACCAAGATCAATAAAAGAGATGATCTGATCTTTATCGCTGCTGTGTACAGCTTGTCTTCTGCATTTCTTACAGTGACTCAACTTCAGAAAGTACTTGATGAACTTTTTGGATGTACTGGGATTAGGAGCCATGCTACATAATTCTCTCTGTAATAAGAGGTCTTGGTACAGTGCAGGTCAGCGTGTTGGACGCCAGTCAGTGCCTGTTTGCTACATTCCTACAAAGGCAGCCAGCGACATAGAGTTTCGAAACCTTTCTCTGAACTCTTGCTGATCAAAAGTTGCATTGTTCTTGGGCGCCTGCGAGACCCTGGGGCACGGAGTGACAGCTCGAGCTCGCTCCCTGTTTAAGGGCTCGTGATGTTCTGCAGCATCGCACTTTGAGACAGGCTGGCTCCAGCGGCGCATTGCTCCCAAGCGGGAGAGTCTTGTGTTTCCACGCCCACCTCTCCCCAAGCGGCAGTGGGATGCGATTGTGAGCTGGCAAGATGTTGGTCAGCAGCCAAGAATTCCCGCATTCCAGCTGCAGTTTGGGTGTGTGGAAATTGGGGCGGCGACTATATTGGGGTTCACTGTAATAACTCACAATGTGAATAAGCAAGCTCTTGCATTTTTGTGTTTTACATATCCTTGGAGCGTCCAAAAACCTTTTGTTGTTAAAGCTTTTTTTGAAATGCAATCATTGCTATAGCACAGTAACCAATTTGCAGACAGCAAGTTCCCACAAACAACAATAATGATCAGCTATCTGACGTTAGGTGAGGGATTATAGAACATAGAACATTACAGCGCAGAACAGGCCCTTCGGCCTTCGATGTTGCACCAACCAGTTAAGAAAAAGCAATGACCCTCTAACCTAAACCATTCCCTTTTCATCCATAAACTTATCTACTAAACTCTTAAACGCCACCAAACTTGGCGCATCTACAACTGCAGCAGGCAGGGCATTCCATACCCTTACCACCCTCTGGGTAAAGAACTCTGACATCCGTCCTATAACTACCACCCCTTAATTTAAAGCTATGTCCCCTCGTGCTAGCTTTCTCGATCCTAGGAAAAAGGCTATCACTGTCCACCCTATCTAAACCTCTAATCATCTTATACGTTTCAATAAGGTCTCCTCTTAGTCACCTTCTTTCCAACGAAAACAACCTCAAATCCCTCAGCCTCTCTTCATAAGACCTGCCCTCCATACCAGGCAACATCCTGGTAAACCTCCTCTGTACCCTCTCCAATGCCCCACATCTTTCTTATAATGCAGGGACCAGAACTGTACACAATACTCCAAGTGCGGCCGCACTAGAGTTTTGTACAGTTGCAACATTAAGATTGGCCAAGACATTCCAGCCAGCTCCCCTGTTTATTGAATCATTGCTATGGGTTTGGTTGTATCCGTCTGAGGGAGGGCTCTCAAGATGCCAACAGTATGGTATGTCCTCAGTCCTGCACTGGCATTGCCAGTTTGGATTTGGCATTGTCTCTGGAATGAGTGGGACTCTGGTTCTCAGGTGAGAGCCACCGAGCCACAGCTCATAATATAGGCAAGGTGATGGCCAAGTGATATTATCACTAGATTATTAATCTAGAAACTCAGCCAATGTTCTGAGAATCTGGGTTCGAATCCCAGATGGGTGGAATTTGAATTCAATAAAAAAACACTTGGAATTAAGAATCTACTGATGATCATGAAACCATTTCAATTGTCCGAAAATCCCATCTGCTTCGCTAATGTCCTTTAGGGAAGGAAATCCCTATATGGTCTGGCCTACATGTGACTCCAGAGCCACAGCAATGTGTTTGACTCTCAACTGCCTGAAGAAGGGCATCAAGGGTTGGGCAATAAATGCTGGCCAGCCAGTGATGCCCGTGTCCTACAAATGAATATAAAAAATTCAATGGGCATTTTCAGTTCTGACCTTCTCTCCATAGATGCTGCCTGACCTGCTGAGTATTTTCAGCAATGTTTAGTCTTGCTTTCATTTCAGGCTTTCAGCACTTGCATCTTGTTCACTGGAGGTCGTAGAAGGAGAATGATCTCTCGGACGGGGTTTCAGCTGATAACTGGTTACCATCAAATAATTTCCCAACATCAGCCAAACACTGGGTGGATCGTAACCAGAAACTGTGTCATGGTTCCTGGAGGTTGCAGCAAGGGTTGAGTGATTAGATGATATTTTTTATGGCTGTTGCTTGAGAGCAATTCATAAAACCTCCACACCTTGCATTGATGTTGCGTCTTTTAACATTGTAAAATAGCCCAAGGCACTTTGCAGGAGTGACTGTCAAGTGGAATTCAACACTGAGTCTCACCAGCAGATATTGGGACAGGTGACCAAATGTTTGGTCAAAGATACAAGTTTTAAGGAGCATCTTAAAGGAGGAAAGAGAGTTAGAGACTCGGAATTTCTGAAATTCCAGTCTAGATTCAGCCAGCGATGGAGAGAAGGGAAATTGAGGAAGCACCAGGAGATCAGGGCTGGCAGAGTGCAGAGATCCCAGAGAGATTTAGAAGTGGAGGAGATAACAGAAAGGAGCGAGGAGACCCTGGAGTGACCTGAAAACAACGATGAATATTTTAAACTGGTCACAATGCATCCCAGTGGCATGTGTGTCGGTGCTCGTGTGTTTGTGTGTGGGTGTGTGTGTTTGTGTGGGTGCTCACATGTGGATACGTGTGTGTTTGCGTGTGTGCTCGTGTGTGGGTGTGCGCATGTTATTGAGGTTTGAGATATCTCGTGCTCACTGCATTCACTCCCACCTCGGCAGACTTCCTGTAGTATGCAGGGGAATGTGAGTCTCCTTGCATTTTACATTCAGGGAATATTTCCTCTGCTCCAGCATTTCAAATTGGCAGCAACAATTAAGAAACCCAAGCTCGTTGACATAAAAAATGCCCGGGCAGTGAATATCGTGTAACGGAAAGAAGATCAGAGCAGATAGCAACCTATAAAAATGCAGTGGATTGAACTGCCTTGCAGTCTGTGAGCAGAGTATCTAAGTGATTGAACTGGGGGGGCTCTCCTGTGGCTCGCTTCCACTGAGTCTGGACAGCTCGAATATGAATCTCTGTGGAGTTCACACATCAAATATCCCATTCCCAGCAGAGTCCCAACCTGTATCCCACAATAAGGTTTCTCCCCGATTCGCCTAGTGTGCCCCATAATGTGTTAATGTGTTTCTTACGCTGCATTTTCACTCTCCACACCTCCCCCCCCAGCCCGCGCACCCACCCACCCCAACAAGCTTTCCCGTTTTGCCCCTAAAATGGAAATCTGCTTCCCATCCCAGCTCAAGACACTTTTTTTGCTTTGGTTTCTCAATTCATGTCTCGTTTTTTGCTCCCTTCTCTCCCTCCACCCTGTCCCTCCACCCTTTCCCTCCCCTTTTGACAGTTGCGAGGTGATGAGGTTCGAGGGAGAGTGGGACAGGAAGGGATGGGAGGTGAAGGAGAGAGCACAGAACTACTCCGTTGGCAGAAGGGTTAGCATTTGAGGTCTGGAAGTAGCCTAGTGCCCACATACCGATGCATTAGAATTGAGATCTTGATGTGTTCGATTTTGGCCAATTGTTTGTAGAGGAGGGGGGATCCCAACCTCAAGTACAAAACATCAGAGCACTGTTAGCATGCATTAGTTATTTGTAGAAAGGAGCATGGAAGGAGTTTTTGGAATTTGGTCACATTTGTGGATAATGTTTTTGTTATCATGTGATTTGTTTAATTTTGAAGAGATTTTAGTCATGGCAGTTCTACCTTGATATTCTCATTTGGGAATGTGGGTAGAATCTGGTCTGTGACTGGGGCAGCATTGTAAAACTGGAGAAAGTGGTTTTGCAATTTTAAAAACTCATTCAGGAGATGTGGGTGTCACTGGATAGGCCAGCATTTATTGCCTATCCCTAATTGCCCTTGAGAAGTGGTGGTGAATTACCTTCTTGAACTGCTGCAGTCGCTGAGGTGTAGGTACACCACAGTGCTGTTAGGGAGGGAGTTCCAGAATTTTGATCCAGCGAGTGAAGTAACGCTGATATATTTCCAAATGGTGTGTAGTTTAGAGGGAAACTTGCAAGTGGTAGTGATCCCGTGTATCTGCTGCCTTTGTCCTTCTAGTTGGTAGAAGTACCGGGTTTGGAAAGTGCTGTCAAAGAAGCCTTGGTGAATTTTCAGTGTATGTTGTAGTTAGTTCACATTGTGGAGGGTGATGATAGGTATGAATGTTTAAGGTGGTGGATAAGGTGCCAGTCAAATGGCTTGTTTTGTCCTGGATGGTGTTGAGCTTCTTGAGTATTGGGAGATGCACTCAACCAGGCAAGTGGAGAGTATTCTTTCATACTCCAGACTTGTGCCTTGTCAATGGTGAACAGGCATTGGGGAGTTAGGAGGTGAGTTACTCACTTATATTCCTTGCTTATCAGCTCTCATTCATCAAAAGCTTTTGCGTATTGCCGCTATCAAGTCAACTTGTTAAGCTTTCATCTTCTTGTGAATTAGATAACCGTTTATCGTGCTGTCTGTGTGGTTATTTTAAGTTTCTGTTTAGCTGAGACTGAGGCATTTGCAGCCGCCTTCAGCCCGAGTAAATGACCCATCTCGGCCTTTTCCTGAGGTCCCCAGCTTTACAGGTATCAGTCTTCAACCAATTTGATTCACGCCACGTAATTTTAAGAAAAGGCTGAAGACACTCGATATTGCAAAGGCTGTGGGTCCCGACGACATTCCAGCAAAAGTGCTGAAGACTTGTGCTCCAGAACTAGCCGTCCCCTGTTTCGGTACAGCTGCAACACTGGTGTTTACAAGACAATGAGGAATGTTCGGAAAACGTCCTGTACACAAAAAGCAGGATGAATGCAACTTGCCCAGTTGCTGCCCCATTAGTCCAATCCTGATCATCAGCAAAGCAGTAGTAGGAGTCATAGTTATATTCCCAGCCTCTGATCTACTCAGTATTTATGTGGCTGGTGGAGCTCAGTCTCAATGGTAACTCCCAAGATGTTAATAGTGGAGGATTCAGAAACTGTAATACCATGCATTTCAAGGGGAAATGCTTGGATTCTCTGCTTGGAGATGGGCCGAATGGCCTTATTCTGCTGCTGTATTTTATGATCATTGCCTGGCACTTTGTGTGGTGTGAAAGCTACTTGCCAGTTGTCTTGCTAAGACCTTGGTTAATTGTTGAAGTCTTGCTGCAACTGGACGTGGGCGGTGTCTGAGGAATCACGAATGGTGCTGAACATTGTGCAATGATCAACGAACATCCCCACTTCTGACTTTATGATAGAACGTCATTGATGAACATGCCAAGGACACCACCCTGAGCGACTCCTGCAGTGATGTCCCGAGTTGAAATGATTGACCTCCAACCACCACAATCACCTTCTTTTATGCCAGGTATGAGTCCCAAGCGGTGAAGTGTTTCCCCCTGATTCCCCAGCTTTGTTAGGGCTTCTTGATGCCACACTTGGCTAAATGTGGCTTTGATATTAAGGGCTGTCGCTCTTGCCTCCTGCGTTCAGCCCCTTTGTCCACGTTTGGATCGAGGCTGGAATGCCAGGACATGTGGTGGAACCCAAACTGAGTGGCTGTGAGTGGGTTAATTCTGCGTAACTGCCATTTGATATCACAGTCTATGACTCCTATCACTGCTTTGCTGATGATCAGGATTGGACTAATGGGGCAGCGACTGGGCAAGTTGCATTCATCCTGCTTTTTGTGTACAGGACGTTTTCCGAACATTCCTCATTGTCTTGTAAACACCAGTGTTGCAGCTGTACCGAAACAGGGGACGGCTAGTTCTGGAGCACAAGTCTTCAGTACTTTTGCTGGAATGTCGTCGGGACCCACAGCCTTTGCAATATCGAGTGTCTTCAGCCTTTCCTTAAAATCACGTGGCATGAATCAAATTGGTTGAAGACTAGTACTTGTAAAGCTGGGGACCTCAGGAAGAAGCCGAGATGGGGTCATCTACTCTTTGGCTGAAGATGGTTGCAAATGCCTCAGTCTCAGCTAAATAGAAACTTAAAATAACCACCCAGACAGCACGATAAATGGTTATCTAATTCACAAGAAGATGAAAGCTTAACAAGTTGACTTGATAGCGGCAATATGCAAAAGCTTTTGATGAATGAGAGCTGATAAGCGAGGAATATTTAAGACTTAATTTGGAGCTCACCGTTCTGTGAGTGGCCAATTAGAGCCCAACGTTTAATTTGATAGTTTGGATTTTTTTCCCTTGGTGGAAAGGTTTGGTGCTGAATGGAAATAATGCCCGAGGGGATTGCTGGCATCCTTGTCTCTGGACCCTCCTGCTCAGTGCTGTGTGTTTTACAGATGTCGCAGAGAAACATGGCACAGATCAAAGATCACAACAGCGACTGCCTTGTTCAACCTTTTCTTCCCCTCTCCTGGATAACTGACTCTTTGCTCAGGTACAAATCCACAGCTCAAGGGGTTTTCTGGTCTGCAGCCTACTTGCTGTGAGCAGACTTACGACCTTCCAAACACTGCTCCAAATCTGGCCTCTTCTGCCTCCCCTGATTCCCGTCGTTCAGTGCTGCTGGCCATGCCTTCAACTGCCTGGGCCCTAAGTTGTGTAATTCTCTCCTTAATCTCTCATATTTCTTTCAGGCAGCCTTTAAAACCTACCTTTTGGGTCAAGTTTTTCATCAAGTGACCTAAAATCAAATCACTTTGTGGTTGGGTGATTGTGCTCCTGTGAAGTGTGTTGAGACTATATTAAAATCACTATATAAATGCAAGTGGTTGTTGTATGGTTCAGCCACATCCCCCTGTACTGGGGGGAGTGTGATGGGGGGCTCAGTGTTAATAAATTGCTGTTTGAACTGATTTTTCTGCACTGTCGAGAGAGGGGGCACCATTGAATGCCAACTGGGGAGCGTGCCCCAACACGGGGCTATAACCTAAGTATAATATTGGCTGTCTTCACAATGTTAGTAGCACAATCTGTTATCTTGTGTATGTTTTACATACGTAGCAATGAGCTCTCCTACATCTGACTACCAGAGGCGGGAAAGAAATCCAGTGATCAGTTTGAGAGACAGAAAAGAAACTTGGGTGGGGGTGACTTCTGCCATTTGTCATGGGTGTTCTTCACAACCTGTAAGATAGTTCCTCTTCTGCATCAATTCCCCCCCACCATCCTGTTTTTTTCTTCCCTGCTCCCTCTTAGGAACATAGATTCTAAACACGTGAGTCTCTGTGCAGTACCTTGTGCAGATACCCTTTATCCACAACCTATAGCAGCCTATTTGACTGCAGAGGCATCACAGCCAAACCCAGTGACGCTCCTGAAATCCACACGGAGGTACTTCGCCGTTGATTTTTCTTGTGTATCTCTCTCTCTCTCCCCCTCTCTCTCTCTGTCTGCCCCCCCCTCCCCCCCCCCCCCCCCCACCCCCGCCTCCACTCTACTACTACCCCTGCGAGATAAAACATCAGGGCAAATGTTACGGTTTTAAACTGCCATAAATAATTTTAATGGCCAGGAAATTGTCAGCCTTGAATTTGGATCCTGTCCAGGTTCCTGATGCACAAAAGGTTCCGTACTGGCAGAGTACACTCGGAAAGTTTTGCGCCAAAACGTGTTTGAAAACAATATATTTTGTTTGCGACAAAGTACACCGATCTTCGAGCCTGCTGAAGGACTGGCGGTGCCTCGGAATGCGGGGGTCGGGAAGCTGTTGGCCAGGGACTTTCCTCCCGGGGTTGGATCCCTCAGGTCCTGACAGCCGGCACCCATTGTGCAGTCAGATCGAAAAGTAGTCAGAAAGTCTGGCTGAAGCCCCGCGATGGTCGACTGGCTGGTGCCTGATGGGTTTTCCCAGCGCTACTATTTAAAGAGCAGGGCACGGTGCGGATGACAGTTGCTGGGCAGGCATCTTGCTGTGGGGAATTGCAAAGACAGTTGTTCACAGGACGGAATCCAGTAAACACGGGCCTCTGGCTAACAATTTAAAAGCAATGGGATCAGCCACCTATTGGGAGTGCCGTGAGCCTGGGATTTGAATTCCTTCAAAGCTGTAATAGATCATCCTTTCACATCAGTGTTCACACAAAGCCGTGAGCCTTTTGTCTCCCGACCTTTCTTTCATGGTGCTGTGGCCTTTTGCTTCACAGAATCAATAGAATTTTACAGCATGAAAGGAGGCCATTCGGCCCTTCATGTCTGTGGCAGTTGATGAGGAGCTATCCAGCCTCTGCCTCTCTCTGATTGTAGCTGACAGCATTTCCAGCGTGTATCCAATGTTACCAACCTCTGTCACCCTTTCAGGCAGTGAGTCCGAGATCCCCATCAAAGTCTTGGGCTTCCCTTCAAATTCCTACTCAGACTCCTGTCTCTTACTCTCAATCTATGCTTCCTGGTTCTGGACCCCTTATTCAAAGTGAGTGGGATCTTCCTATTCACTTTATGGAGATCCCGCATGGTTTTGTACATTTCAGGCCTCCCCAGCTTATCCAGTCATCCCTCATAACCAACCTTCTCCCATCTGGGTGTTATCTTTGCGTAAATCTCCTCTGTATTCTCTAATACAATAAAAGTGAGAAGGGCTGTACACACCTGCTGCCTAACTAGTGTTTTATACAGTGCCAGGCTGCAAGGAGATCGGGTGACATGGTGGTTAGCACTGCTGCCTCACAATGCCAGGGACATGGGTTTGATTCCCGGCTTAGGTGACTGTCTATATGGACGTTCTCTCCGTGTCTGCATGAGTTTCCTCCAGTTTCCTTGTACAATCCAAAGATGGATGGATTGGCCATGCTAAGTTGTCCCTTTGCGTCCAAACTATTCCCTGTATATGTGCAAGAAATAATACTTTTCACTGTATGTTAATACATGTGCTAATAATAAAGATGAGCAGGTTAGGAGATCAGCAGGGTAAATATGTAGGGTTACAGGGATGGGGGGGGTCGGTGAGAGTGGGTAAGATGCTCTGTTGGAGAGTTGATATGGACTCGTTGGGCCAAATGGTCTTCTTCTGTACTACAGGGACTCTGTGATCATCCCCAGCAAGAAACTTTACAACACGCTCCTTGTTCTTGCATTCTGTGCCTCAGCTAATAAAGGCAAACATCCCGTATGCTTTCTTGACCACCTGAACTGCCTGCTCCGCCATCCTCAAGGATCTCTAAGTATTCCAAAGTCCCTTTGTTGCTCCGACCATTTATTTATTGTGCGTTCCTTGCCTTTTAACTTGCCTCAAAATGCATGGCCCAAACCATCTCCTCCGCAGTTTCCCTGCTTCCCCTCCTGACGAAGGAGGGAATTTGCCTGACGAAGGCCATAGAGTCGAAAGCTCGCAAATTTATTATCAAATAAATTGGTTGGATTTAAAATTGGTGTTGTAAAACTTTACTGAGTTCCCTCCTGAGCCCAGTGGCCTGTGTGGGCCTCAGGAAAATGACAGGTCCCTGCGTGTAACGTCGCAGAGTGAGCAGCAGTGATTCTGTGACTCACCCAATTTCCATGCGAGGGGTCACCGGATTCAGCAGGTGGCTGAGTAACAACCCAAGAGCAGCTCCTTTAGTTCATGGGATTTGTTCTTCCTGTCTGACACTCCCTTTATCCAGTTAGAGCAAATGCGAGCAAGTTTCATAGGGTGTCATCTGTGGATCCGTTACAGAGCAGGTACCGTGACCATCTCAGTATCACATATTGTGTTGACTGAGTGAACCATCAAAGAACGACCTTTGTTTTAATGACATTTACAATGGAGGCCCTTGAGTTTATGAAAGAGTTTGATCAGGTAGACCAGAGCAAGGAGTTATTAATATATGATAGTCACCCAATAGGGAATTTGGGAGAAACGTCTTTAGTCAGAGTGGGGAGAATGTTGAATTCGCTGCCACAAGGAGTAATTGATATGAATATATTTAGGAGGAAGCTGGATAAACACATGAGGGCAAACACAATAGAAATAGACATATTTCTAATAGAAAAAAGAGAAAGAGGGATATGGGGAACAGCTGGGGAGGTAGATTTGAGATCAGGGAGAGATCAGCCATGATTGAATGGTGAAGGGGACTGAATTTGCCTCCTTCTGTTCCTAGTTCCTATGAGAAGGAGATAGTAGGGTGTGTTGTCTGAAGAAATGGATGGAAGTTCACGTGGAGCATAATCACCAGCACAGACCAGCTGGGCCGAATGGGCTGCTATAAATACTTTTATAAGTTTGTAGAAGCGATACGTTGGGCCCTGTGGGCTTAGGGTCTGATCCTGAGCCCAAGCCATGCTTACTGAAGCTGAAATAATGGTGTGGGATCTGGAAACCTCTGATCCTCAACGGTGACCACAGTAAAGAAACAGCTGTGGGTGGGTCTTCTTCTGGTCACTGAGAGGGAGCAAAGGGACAGAAAATGGTGCAAACCTCTTTCAAAAGAAAGGCACTGGAAGGTTTTTTTGCTATCTGTAACCCGGACTCCAGATCATCCCTTTGTAAACGGGCTGAACAGGGGCAACTATAAAAAGGCTCCACTCTCTTCTTGCTCCCTTCGACTGGACACCTCGTCCAAACAACAGCAGAAAAAAGGCTTACTACAGCCTTAATGAACTCCCTTTGCTTAGAGAGCAGTGCTGATTATGCTGTGGTGACCCTTGGGTTCAGCTTGCTTTGTATAAATTGCTTCAGGCCTCAGTTAGTGGCTGTTTCCTTTCAATCGGAGGCCCACTCTGTCGGGGTCATGACATCTGACCTCTTGGAGAAAGCTGTGTCATCCAGTTTGAAATATGGGAGTATTCTCCTGACTTCTCTCTCTCTTTCTCTCTCTTTCTTTCTCCTTTCCAATCAGGACTTCATTCCTGAGGTTCCTTTAACCGTCCACTGTCAACCCCTAGCAAACAGCCACTCTATTTTCCCTGCAGACGATTGAGGAGGGAGAACTGTTTTGCTGCAAGTTTACAGTCTCATGGCAGTAGGTCAAAATGCCCCCAATGATTGGGACTTTTTGTGTAACGGTGACTAACCTGAACAGCTCATTGTAAACTCTCATTTCCAAATTAATGGGGAGCAGAGGAATGTGGGCCTGTTGTTGCTAGGTTGGCCATTTTGGATTGACTCCCAGAATTCCAAGCAGCCCTTAATTGAAGATGACAACAGCAACTTTGTGAAATTCAGACTTCCTTCTTTGGTTTTCCTGTGCTTCTCAACAGTCAGAACATCATCGCTGACTGTAGGATTCGGACCTTGTAGTCTAGTTAAACGGGCATGTGGAGTCGTAATTTTCATTGTTGAAGAGTTGCCTCGTACTTTCAGATATTGAAAAGATGCCAGTGTTAAATTAGGGCAAGTTTACCAGGCTCAATTTGCCCATTTCATCTTTTTCTGTATTTTTTAAAACAAATTTGTCTCCTTGCGAAGAAGATTCTGGTTCAGAGCATGGCTTCCAAGGGGTCAAAGAACAAAACAGCATGGAAAACAGGCCCTTCGGCCCAACGATCCCGCGCCGCCACCTCGATGTTCCCACTTCTACTCGTGATCCCTGTCTGTGTTTATAGATCTATGGACAATGTACTGGATTTTGACTTTGTGCGAGAGAATGGATGAAATTCGATAGGCAACTTGTTTTACATCTAAGTTTAAAGTTTATTTATCAGTGTCACAAGTGGACTTATATTAACACTGCAATGAAGTTACTATGAGAATCCCTTTGTTGTCACTCTCCGGCACTTGTTCAGGTACACTGAATGAGAATTTAGCATAGCCAGTGCAGCTAACCAGCATGTCTTCCAGACTGTGGAAGGAAACAGGAGCACCCAGAGGAAACCCATGCAGACACTGGGAGAATGTGCAAACTCCACACACAGACAATGATCCAAGCCAGAAATCAAACCCAGGTCCCTGGTGCTGTGAGGCAGCAGTGCTAACCACTGTGCCATCATGCCACCTCATCTTTAATTAAGGTGTTTAACATAACCAAAGGAGTTTAAGGCGGGAGGGTGGTTAAGAGATTTGAACTATTTCCTGTGGTGATAGTGTCCAGACTAATAGGGCAGAATCTTAAAATTGGAGTTAGGTCATAGGGGGAATGATATTTGGATGCATTTCTTCAGATACAAAAGGAAATCCCCAAAAAGTGTTTGTGACTGGAGGTCAGTTGGAAATGCCAAGACTGGAATTGATCGATTTTCCTTCCGAAACGCAGGGTTGTGTGGCGAAAGCAGGTCAAAGGAATTTGGGTGCAGCCTGGTCTAACGGTGAATGTAATGGTGGAACTGGCTATAGAAACTGAATGACCTCTTCTTGTTCCAAATAAACCCACAAACGGGGTCCTGTCAATCCTATTGGATAAGTCTAAAAGACTACGTGATGAAGAGCTTTGCTTGCTCTTTGCTGGTGTCGTGACTGATATTTCATTCAACCACTATTACCAAAACAGATTGCCAGAGGGGTGGCGCAGTGGTTAGCACTGCTGTCTCCCAGCGCCAAGAACTCAGGTTCGATTCCTGACTTGGGGTGCTGTCTGTGCAGAGTCTACACATTCTCCCTGTATCTGTGTGGGTTTCCTCCACATTACGAAAGACATGCTGACTAGGTGCATTGACCATGCTAAATTATCCCTCAATGTACCCAAACAGGCACCGAAGTGTGGTGACTGGGGGGATTTTCATCGTAACTTCATTGCAGTGTTAATGTAAGTCTATTTGTGACACGAATAATTAAAATTTTTTTGAAAAGTATAGAATATCCAGTGATGATTCTCAATGCTGTTTGCGGGAGCTTACTGTGCAGAAATTGTCTGCTGAATTTCCTATGTTACAGCAGTAACTGCACTGCAGATGCTGTTGCTCAGCATTCTGGAGCATACTGCAGCCATAAAAGGTGCTATATAAATTCAGTCATTGCTCTTTATTTCATCTAAATCTATACCTGTAAAAAAACGAACCAAGAGAAGTGGTAGAGCTAAACAGAGCGGGCGAAGAATTTGGCCAAAGTCCCACTTCAGCTTTATTGCGGAATGAGTCATTTCTTGGAGGATATTCGTGATTTATCCCCTGAAGTTATTTCGCCCCACCATAACTATCACCATTGTCCGACCTCTACCCATCAGCACTCTCCCTCCCTCCCTGTGAGTGCTAGAAGGCTTAAAAGTCTCCCTCTCGACACTGGTTGGGTTTGGCAGGGAAACAATCCATCGCTGCGTGTTTTCTTTCTCCCAGTGCAACCTGAGGATCATACAAAAATTTCACACACCCACTGGCTCACTTCACCAGAGTCTGTGTGCCAGCACAGAGAAACTTTATTTAGGAATTTAGAAATTGGCGGACACTTAAAAGTTAAAAACTATTACCCTTCTCAGGAAGTCATAAATGACTAAGATACTAATAAACAGAGAGAGACTCTTGTCTTGTGGACCTGCAGAGAGATTTAATTAGGGGCCTTTAACTGCAGAGCTAATCCATCGTCCAATAGTAGCCTCAACCTTCACCCTTTCGTAGCGAGGAATTCCAGGAATTTTCATTATTTTCAGTGGGAATTTGATGGGCCTGAGATGTGGAGAAGAGTTAACACTGGGCCCAGCTCTGTGGGGAGGGGCAGGGGGAGCTGGGTGGGGGGTAGTCGGTGCCTGGCATGGTGGCTTCTGGTAAACACGGGAACTGAACAGTCATAGTGTTCACTCAGTCTGCAGATAAGGTGCTGGCCGTGTGACTAAGAACAGCTATTGTGTACGTGCGTGTGTACCTGCCATACAGGCAAACATGGTTGCACCAACCCTTCCCCATGCACGCACACCAGTCACAGATGGGTATAGAATCTTGCTGACCACCTCCGCCCCACCATTGACCACACTGTAGGATGTGGGACTATACCTTTAATTCCAACACCATAAATTAACTGCAACAGTAACTATACTGCAAGATACTTCAATATGGAAATATGCAAGCAGGAGTAGATACGATAGTGATTCTTAAATACATGAATAGGATGGGAATAGAGGGATATGGTCCTTGGAAGGGAAGGGGGTTTTAATTCAGTCGGGTAGCATGGTCTGTGCGGGCTTGGAGGGCCAAAGGGCCTGTTCCTGTGCTGTTTTTTGAGTAGGCCATTCGGCCCTTCGAGCCAGCTTTGCTATTCACTTTGATCATGGTCGATCATCGAATTCAATACCCTGATCCCTTCTTCTCCCGATATCCCTTGGATTTCAAAAGTAATATCTAATTTCTTCTTGAAATCACAAAGCATCTTGGCCTCAACTACTTCCCGTGGTAGTGAATTCCACACCCTCATCACCCTCTGGGTGAAGAAATTTCTCCTCATCCCCTTATCCTCTAACTACGACCCCTACATGTGAATGGCTGTAAAGCATCTACAGCCAAAGGGTGCTAAAGAAATGCAAGTCTTGAAAAATCTTTTTGCGCTTGTAAGATTCGATAGAGCTAGATAGAAAGGAAAAGCTCCTGTTCTTAAAATGATTTGGGACGGAGTTACAGCACAGTCTGAAGGAGGATATATATGGTTCTTCCCTACCCCCACTCTCGTGTCCACCGTTCAAGACGAGGCCTACCTTTTCTGCTGGGATTACTTGATTCTCATCACAGCATTACTGTCACCATGGTAACCCCAGTCTTGACGTGAGGCAGGAGTCACAGCCCCTGGAGGGGTGAATGAATAACAACCTTAAGGTTTAATTTTTTTTGCATTTAATGTGTTTCTTTACTCTGTCCTCAATGCTCGATACTCATACGACACTTCAGTTATGGAATTTTTATCCTTTTTGAATCGCTCCGTGACCAGCGTTCGGCATTCCTCCAATCCCGGATTCTTGTCCTTTGCCCAATTTTATCGCTCCACCATCTATTTTCAGCTGCCAATGGCCTGAGCTGTGGAACTCTCCCCTTGAACCTGTCTGCCTCATGACCACCTCTCTCTTATTTTCAATATGTTCTTAAAGCCTACCCTCTTTTGACCAATCTTTCAGTCATCCATGGGGAAGATATCCCAACGTGTATCAGCATTGGATTAAGGGTGGTACAGTGGCCCAGTGGTTAGCACTACTACCTCACAGCGCCAGGGACCCCCCCTAGTTCAATTCCCAGTTTGGGTCACTGTCTGTGTGGAGTTTGCACGTTCTTCCTGTGTCTGCATGGGTTTTCTCCGGGTGCTCCGGTTTCCTTGCACAGTCCAAGGATGTGCAGATTAGGTGGATTGGCCAAGGTAAATTGCCCCTTAATATCGGGGGTGCTAGCTAGAGTAAATGCATGGGGTTATGGGGATTGTGGTTGGTGCAGACTTGATGGGCCAAGTGGCCTCCTTCTGCACTGTAAGATTCTTATGAAAAGCTTTTGCAAAGTGCCCTGGGATGTTTTTCTTTTGTTGTGTTAAAGGTGCTATGTAAATGCAAGTTGTAGCTGATGCATTGGACAAGTTATTTCTTGGTGATGTGAGCAGCAGGCAGAAGGAGCGTGAGGCCATGTCGCTTGACAAGTTGGCTGTCCTTACACTGAGTTGATGGGTGGGAGATAGCCAGAGGAAGTGGTTTTGATGGTTTGGAATGCACTGTGTCTCTGAGATTAACTCCTAATGAGCACTGGATAGAGGCCCTCGCAAACACAGCGAAGAGATAAAGTGAAGGAGGGACATTGAATGTTGGGGGTGGGGAGAGTGGGGTAGGTGGAATCTGTAGATACTGGGGTGGGGGTGGGGATTACAGAATGATGTATTGAGCTGAGTTACTCTGTTGCAGAAGACATATGTACTTGGCATCTATTAAGACTCATTTACTAGAGAAATGCCCTAAACTTGCTGGCAAATGGTGCTGGAAAAAGTACACAGGATATAAAGTTTATAAGCTTCAAAATAAAAGTGTCTTCAAGCCAAAATCGCAGCACTCAAAGTATACACATTTTCAATTCAATATTTGGCATAATTGAAAAAATCTGGGTTGCACTAAATTTCGATATGTGCCCCTGACTCTCACTCTCTCCGTCTATCTCGCACTCTCTTTCGATCCCTCATGCTCTCTGTCTCTTGCTCTTTCTCTTTTTGCCTCTCTTGCTCTGTCTCTCTTGCTCTCTCACTCTCTGTCTCTTTCTCTCTGCTTCTCTTGCTCTCTCTTTCTGCCTCTCACTCTCTTTCTGCCTCTTGCTGTCTTTCTGGCTCTTTCTGTCTCCCTGTGTGTTTCTCTTGCTCCCTTTTTATCTCCCGCTCTTCTCCTTGCTCTCTTTGTCTCTCTCGCTCTTTCTTTCTCGCTCTCTCCCTGTCTCTATTGGTCTCTCTCGCTCTCTCCGTCTCTCGCTCTCTCTATCTCTTGCTTTCTCTGTCTCTCTCCCTCTCATTCTATCTCGCTCTCTCTCTCCCTCTTACCATCTCTCTCTCTCTCCCCCTTACCATCTCTCTCTCTCTCTCTCCCTCTTACTGTCTCTCTCGCTCCCTCTCACCGTCTGTCTCGCTCCCTCTTTCCGTCTCTTTTGGTTTAAATATTAGATTGCGACCTTGTCTACTCTTCAAGGTGGGAACAAAAAGGTTTCTGCTGCTATTCAGAGGGGAGAAATGGGGTCATATGCCCTGTCTTGGGTAACATTTATCCCATCATCAACATCAATTAAAAAAAACAGATGATTTGGTCCTTATCACATTGACTTCTGTTTCTGATATTACAACATTTAATTCAGAAAGTATTTTATTGTCTGAGATACCCTGAGGTGGTGAAAAATGCAATGGAAATGCAAGTTTCTCCCCCATGATTAGATTGGGGAGTTACCTGTGTTTTTCTGAGCGAGAGTGAATATTCTCATTTGTCACAGACAGGGATTCACTCATTGGCAGCACTGAGGGAGTTTGGTCCATCAGGTACAAACTGTATTCTCCCTCCCTAGCCTGAAGGATAGGAGACTAGCAATGGGCCACACACTGCGTGGAAATAATGGTCAACTCTATTAGACTTACCCTGATGCCCCTGAATTTAATGCCCCCTTCAAAAGCTGTAAAATCATAACAGTGCACCAATGCTCCAGGGTATAACTGCGTAGAACCAAAGAAATCCTGCAGTGCAGAAGGAGGCCATTCAGCCCATCGAGTCACCACTGATTCTCCAACAGAGCATTTTACTTAGGACACCTCCCTCCTTGCCCTATCCACCTAACACTATGCACAGCTAACATCCTCTAACCTGGACTTCTTTTGACTGTGGGAGGAAACCGGAGCGCCCAGAGAAAACCTGTGCAGACACAGGGAGAATGTGCAGGCTCCACACAGACCGTGACCTGAGGCCAGAATCGAACCCAGGTCCCTGGCGCAGTGAGGCAGCAGTGCATTCTCTGCCCTGCCCAGTGTTTATCCCTTGACGGATGTCACCAGTGTAAATGATTTGGTGATCATACTGCTCTATGTGGGAGTTTGCTGCGTGCTGTGTGGCCATCCCACCGCCCACAACTGTGACCACACCTCAGTGAGTTCAGTAAAGTGCTTTGGAACATCCTGAGGTTCTGAAAGACATGGAGAAGAAATAATGTCTTTCTTATTCCTGTGTGCTTAATCCTTGTTCTCAATCGTAGCAAATGTATTTATCTTTCTCTGCTCTTATCACTACTGTACTACCCTTGCTCCTTTTCCAAGTGCCGAGAATGTATCTTTTTTCCCTCCCTCTGGAGTCAGTTTGGGTGTTTTTCAGGGAACTTTTCTCTCCAGCTCCCCGGGAGTGACCCATCCGCTGGCCACTGTGTGTTTGTCCCGTGCGGGCTGCAGAGAGCGGGGGTAACAAGCAACCACTTGGAATGAGCGGGTGACTGGGCCGAGGAGCGCTTGGTTGTGTGTCAGGAAAGGTTAGCAACAAAGCACATCTCGGACGCTGCTTAATGAAGACCTTTCGCTTGGAGGCGTGGGGGGGGGCGGGTGGTGCTGAGCTTCCTGTGATACAGGGGGCTCCACAGTGCGTTCAGAAGTTACCGCATCAGTTATCAGCCATTAAACCGGAAAAAATTTCCTGTTTTCCCAAAACTTTGCAGTAGTTTACAAACCAGAGTTTTGGTCGGAGCGACCTCCCTCCCAAAAGTGGTTGAAGTCACTGGGAATGGAAACTTGAAACTGAGGCAATATTTTTTTTTTGGCAGCTGGAAGAATTATAAAATGTGTAACTTCGACAAAAGCAAAGAAAATGTTGAAGAAAATCTCAAGCTTTCTTGCTTCGCCAAGCCCACTGTTTGCTGGCTGCCCCAGAGAAATGTAATCTGACTCCGTCCTTAAGTCTACACTGAGATAAGGAGTAGGAGGAGGTCAGGCAGCGAAGACATACAGATCAGAGCAGGGCCTCTCTACTCATTAGGAATTCACTTCGGCAAATCCCACATTCCAGTTTCCAGACCGGGTAATCTGATTCGTGCTCACCAGCGTGGCTCAGAAGGACTTTCGACCAAAAAAAGTCTTCTCCTCAACGCCTTGCCTGTCAGTGGGGAGGGGGTAGTTGACTTCTGAGCATCACCTGGGAGTTTGCTTTAACCTGCATTCGTAGAATCATAGAACCCTACAGTGCAGACAGAGGCCCTTCGACCCATCGAGTCTGCACCAAACACAATCCCACCCAGGCCCTATTCCCATATCCTTACATATTACACCCGCTAATCCCTTTAACCTACACATCCTTGGACATTAAGAGACAATTTCTCAGCATGGCCGATCAATCTAACCCATATGTCTTTGGACTGTGGGAGGAAACCGGAGCACCTAGAGGAAACCCACACAGACACGAGGAGAATGTGCAAACTCCATACAGACAGTGACCCGAGCCAGGAATCGAACCCAGGACCCTGGAGCTGTGAATCACCAGTGCTAACCACTATGCTACCATGCCATATTCTTCCCCCATTCCACTCTCTCGCATCATTTCTCTCGGGCGATGGCATCAAGTTTCAGGATGCCCGCTGCCATTCTGCTACGATTGTCAGTGGCACTCAGTATTGGGTGGCACGCTCCCCTCAATAACCAGAGGGTGATGGCTTCTGAAGGCCCAGTCCAAAGAGCTGAGCACAAACATCAAAGCTGACACTCCAGTGCGGGACGCGAGGGGTGCTGCACTGTCATAGGCGCCGTTGTTTGGATGAGGCATCAAACCAAGGCTCCCCGTCTGCCCACTTGCGAGAACATGATTCTCAAACATAATTCATGCCCTATCCCATTGCCATTGCCAGAGAGTAGTCATGATATGGAGATAACAGCGTTGGACTGAAGTAAGAAGTCTCACAACACTAGGTTAAAGTTCAATCAGTTTATTCGATATTAAACCTTCCACACACCTGACGAAGGAACAGCGTTTCCGAAAGCTTGTGGGTTTACTGTCAAATAAACTGGTTGGACTTTAACCTGGTGTTGTGAGACTTTCTACTGTGATTGCCAAAGAGGACAGGGAATTTGGCACTCAGCCAAATCTCTGTTCACCCCAGCAGATAGGGAGATTCCGATTGGAGTAATAAGGCAAAGAATCCTGGCCAATGTTGAGGAATAGCCGGACAGTTCTCCTCTGTGTCGTGGCCGATATTTATCCCTCAATCAACATCACAAAAACAGATTGTCTGATCATCGATATATTGCTGTTTGTAGGAGCTTGCAGTGCACTCATTGGCTGCCGCGTTTCCAAGCCTTACAGGAATGGCTGCAGAAGCACTTTGTTGGCTGTGAGTACTTTGCAGTGTCCTTTAGTTACAAAAGACACTACATAATGCAAGTCTTTGTTTACCAACAGCCAGACTTAGCGTGCAGTGGCGCAGGGTTTTTTTCACTTGTGGAGTAGGGCCACAGGGAAGCTCAAAGCTCTCCTCAATCTGCCCAGAAAGACGCAACGGGTGATTGTCCATAGCAGAGTCCTCTTGCTGAGGTCAATTGTACCCAAGCCGGGGGGTGGAAGCTGGTATTTGGTCTATGTGGCTCTCTACTACACTGATAGTGCAGAGGCATATATCTCGAGGGCATATCTCCGAGTCCCACCCACCCACAATTTACCCCTCTGTACAATGCCCTGATTTCCTCTCCAGTGTCTTCTCTTTGCTATCTCATCATCCGAGTGTAAGTACAATAAAACTGCACAAAACTCAACGCATTCAAAAATCTGCGGCCTGAATTCTAACCTGTAGGCCCTGTGTGTCCATCCATCGCCCACGTGCTCTCTGACCAGCGTGGGTGCTCAGTTGCGCCATGCCTCGATTTTTAAAATTCTCGTTCTTGGTTACAGATCCCACCATGGCTCCCTGCATCTTATCTCGGTATCCTCCACGCAGCCCCACCTCCCTTCTGAGATATCTGCCTTCCTTTCCCCAGTGTCTTGTACTAAATCTGTCCTTCAGTCCACATCACTAAAAGGCAGGCTATCTGATCACAGCACCGCACTGCTGTTTATGGGCGCTTGCTATATGCAAATTGACTGCTGTGTTTCCCACTTTGCAGCAGTCATAGAATTCTCCACAGAGCAGAAGGAGGCCTTTCAGCCCATGCCGATCATGTTGTCCTAATTAAACTTTAAAAAACCCTTCTGCTTTTGGTTCGTATCCCTTTATTCCCTCCCTATTCATGTACCCATCCAGATGCCTCTTAAATGTTGCTAATGTGCCTGCTTCCACATTAAGACATAGGAGCAGAATTAGGCCACTTGGCCCATTGAGTCTGCTCCGCCATTCAATCTTGACTGATATTTTTCTCATCCCCATTCTCCTGCCTTTTCCCCATAACCCTTGATCCCATTATTAAACAAGAACCAATCTATCCCTGTCTTAAAGACATTCAATAATCTGGCTCCAAAACTTTCTGCGGCAAAGAGTTCCACAGATTCGCCACTTTGTGGCTGAAGAAATTCTTCCTCCTCTCTGTGTTTTAAAGGATTGTCCCTTTAGCCCGAGGTTGTGCCCTCTGGTTCTAGTTTTTCCAACTAGTGGAAACATCCTCTCCATGCCCACTCAATCTAGGCGCCACGGTATTCTGTAAGTTTCAATAAGATTCCCCCCGCTAATTCTTCTAAATACCAACAACCAGAGTCTTTGATCATTCGTCATATGTGAAGCTCTTCATTTCAGGGATCATCCTCTGCCAGCACGTTCCAGGCACCCATAGAATCCCTACAGTACAGAATGAGGCCATTTGGCCCACTAAGGCTGCACCGACAACAATACCACCCAGACCCTATCCCCATAACCCCTCGTATTTCACCCCGCCGCTCCCCTGTCAATTACACTTTTCTTTAGAAATAACAAGTACTTCAAGTTGATGTCCAGGCTGCTTTAGACAGATAGAGGACGTAATAGGCGCTATGTAGATGCAAGTTCTTCCTTTTAGTGACCAGGAGCAAAAAAAACATTGGATTTTGTACAAAAAAAAATCCTTTTCTTCTCATAGTCTTTTCCCAGACCCACCCAACTTTGTGTGTGTGTGTGTGTGTTTTTAATTTTTTTTGTGGGGAAAAAAACCATTATTTTGGAATACAGATTTAATATTTTCTTACTGAAGGACATGTTTTATGTTTCCTCAGTTGTGTCAATGTGCTGCTGGCCAGAGTTCTTGCAGAGGGGAAATGATGACTGCTCGATACAGTCCCACATACAAACAAGGGCAGTGTTTCAGTGTATATGTCTGGCTGATAAGTTGGCTTTTGATGGAAGAGATAACTATGTCGCCAAACTGAATGTTGCTGTTATAATTGCTGGTTGTCCCTGTAATAATAGTTGTTTAAAGCTTTGGGCTGGTACCATTTCGTTCAAAGGGAGAGGAAGAGAGCAAACCATTCCCTTTTCTCTCATTCCCATTTCCAATCCTTTTCCATCAGAACTTTGACTGGACTCTGTTGACGCAGAAGCGTTGGGTTTTGAGTTCAGAAATTGCAGTTTCTTCCCATTTTTATGCGGCAAATGGTTGTTCCACATTCAAAGCGTTCAGGCCCTCCCGCTGTCTCCATAATGGCATCACCTAATAGCTGCCGGCAGAGTGAAGAGTTGGCTCCAGATCAGACAGCTCAGGCCCCTTGTATTAGGGGCGGTGGAGAAAGCTTTGCATCTCGTCGGGCTCTGCTCGTTGAAGCCATCTTTTAAAGATTTTGTTTTGAGTATCTATTTGGCGATTGGGAAAGAAAAATAAATAAATGACTCCATTTCAGCAAAGCATTGTGCAGAAAGCTCACACAGAGACATTGCACACAGCAATATTCCCCTGGTCTGCTGTGTAACTGTTTCCTTCAGGCACAATCCTTTTATTGCCCCTCTCTTTTTCTGTATCTCTCTCCCTCACCCTCTCTCTCTCTTATACTTCCTCTCTCTGTGTTGCTTTTTCAAGGTTTCTTTATGCTTTTTTGTGTCTCTCTTTTTCTCTGTGTGTGTGTCTCTCTCTCTCTTATGCTCCCTATCTTTTCCTGTGTCTCTCTCTCTGTCTGTCTTGTCTTTCACCATCTCTTTTATCGTTTCTGTCTTCGCCCTGTCTCTTTCATCCTCTTTCTCTCTGTTTGTGACTCTCTTACTGTCTGTCCCTCTCTTTCTTTGTCTTCCTTCACCGTCTCTCCTTTATCTGTGCATGTCTTTCACCTTCTCTCTTACCATGTCTCTCTTTCTCTCCATTTCTCCCTTTCATTATCTTTCTATCTCTCTTATTCTTTTTGTGCATCTGTCTTTTACCATCTCTCTTTCATCATCTTTCTCCCTGTTTCTCTG
Source organism: Sphyrna mokarran (assembly GCA_024679065.1). NCBI lineage: Eukaryota > Metazoa > Chordata > Chondrichthyes > Carcharhiniformes > Carcharhinidae > Sphyrna > Sphyrna mokarran. The sequence goes on along the minus strand of JAGIQG010000030.1, from coordinate 11,813,089 downwards.
TATCTCTCTTTCATCTCTATCTCTTTATCTCTCTTTCTGTCTCACGCACACATTAATTCTGGATTCTCCTCCACCCTGTAATCTTTTTACCTCTCTGAACCCTTGATAGTTTAACTCTTTCAATTCCCTTATCTCCTGATACGTAATCACTGACTCACTTGCTAGATTGCCAGGTTACAGTCCATATCTCAAACTGTCGAGTGTGCTTGCACGCATGTTTTAACCCTTTCAGTGCTCAGCAGTCATAGGAATAGGAGGAAGCCAATCAGCCCCTCGATTCTGTTCCATCTTTCATTTAGACCATGGCTGATCTTGTATCTTAACAGGGAACAATCCTGCCTGGAAGTTCCCCTCCAAGCCACTCATCATCCTTATTTGGAAATATAATCCCGCTGAATCACTGTCATTATTACACTGCTGTTTGTGGGATCTTGCTGTGCAGAAATTGGCTGCCACTTTTTCTATATTACAACAATGAATACACTTCCAAACTAAAATACATTTCATGGTCCTGAACGCACCTTGTCATGTCCAGAGATTGTGAAAAGTGCTGGATGAACGCAAGTCTTTTCTCTTGTGATGATGCATTTTGGAGGATCAAATTTAGGTGTGAATTACCCTAAATGGCAGAATCCTTAGGAACATTAACATGCAGAGGGATCTGGGCGTGCAGATCCACAGTTCCCTAAAAGTGGCAATACATATGGCCAAGGTGATTAAGAAGGCATATGGCATTGAGTACAAAAGTTTGGAAATCATGTTGCAGCTATTATTAAACCTTGCTTAGGCCACATTTGGAGTATTGCACACAGTTCTGCTCACCACATCAGAATAATGTGAAGCACTGGAGAGAGTGCAAAGTAGGTTCACCAGGATGTTGTCTGGTCTTGAGGGTGTTGTGGCTATGAAGAGAGATTGAATAAACTAGGATTGTTTTCACTGGAAAGTTGGAGGCTGAAGGGAGACCTAATAGAGGTCTGTAAAGTTATGAGAGAAGGTGGAAAGCCTCTTCCCAGGGTAGAAGTGATAATTACAGGCTCAAGGTGAGAGGGCTGGGGGAAATTTTTCATGCAGAATAGTAGTGGGTGCCTGGAAAGCAGTGCCAGAGGAGGTGGTGGATGCAGGCACATTCGCAACATTTAAGAGGCATCTGGATGGGTACACGAGAAGGGAGGGAATAGAGGGATATGGACCAAGTGAAGACAGAAGGGTTTTTTTTTTGAGTTAGGGCGTCATGATCAGCTCAGGCTTGGAAGGCCGAAGGGCCTGCTCCTGTGCTTTGTTCCCTTCACAGCATTTAGCCCCACCCTCCGTCTGATTTTTGATTGGCTTTGACAGTCTTCAGCCCTGCGTGTGCACCATCCAATCACTTGGCTCCAACGGACCTTTAGGCCGGTATCAAGTACGGTCTCATTGGCTGAGTCAGCCTTTGGCGTGGCTCGCCCTCTGATTTAATTGGTTCTGACAGCCTTCACTCCCACCTTCCAACCAGTTAGGTGCTGCCCGAAACCTTCAGTCCCGCCCTTCCCCCCCCCCCCTTAGCCTTGTTAACCAATGCGAATTGATCGTTACTAACCGTCTCCAATCCCGGTGGGAAAGGAATTGGACGTGCCTTTCGACACACTAAGCAAAGGAAACGTGGCTTAAAATACCAGCAGTCAACTCTGCTGTCACATTGTTATCAGGCTGTCGTGGCTTAACCAGATTGAGATCAGGCTCTTGAGTGATGGTGGGAAATTCTTGCACACTGGCATCTGTTGATTAAAGTACTTGAGCGAGGAGCCATTGAGTCGCCATCAATCAGCCTCAGCATAGCTGTTGGGGAATCCAGTCTCAGATAAGAAGGGGAGTGAGAAATGGCAGCAAACAGACCAGGTGGCCCTTGTTTCAATTCCCAGTCAGTGACTTCTGGGGGTGGCGAGTCAGTCGGAGTTATCTGTACAGTGCAAAAGGAGACCATTTGGCCCTATTGTGTCTGCACCGACCACAATCCCACCCAGGCCCTATTCCTATAACCCCACATATTTACCCGACTCACCCCCTGACACTTGGGTCAATTTAGCATGGCCAACTCAGACTTCACTCGCGATAGTTGTGCAAGAGAACCCTGCATAGGAGAGGTGTCAGACAGCACAGAAGGTGGGGTCATTCGGCCCATCGAGACCGTGCTGGCTCCTTGAAAAATCTATCCGATTAATCCCACTTTCCACGCTTTTTCTTCCCCAGCCCTGCAAAATTCACGCATTTACCCCTTATCGTTCTGCTGGTTCGTTTGCCAGGCGCACACAATCTGTATCTCCTGGTTTCTGACTCTCCTGTAGTAAATCAGTGTTGTGTGAGGACTATCCTGTCCAAGTTCAATTGGTGCAGTCCCTTCCCACAATAAAGCACATCAGTGGCTCCCGTAGCCAGTGTTCAGACCCGGAGAAGAAATCGAGAAACGGGGGGCTATCCAGCTACATAGAAACGTGGCCAATGCAGGAGTTAGCAGAATTGAACTTTTTCAGTCAAACTCAAATATTGGAGCATGCAATTCAGAAGCAGAATATGCAGAATTAAGAATTGGAAAATGAATTAAATTTCCATTGATGACAAGTGGTAAGTTACTGGGCACAAGAACCTCCAGCTATGAGTGGTTGGCTAAACGTGTACTTTTTTTAAGTCTGTGTGGAGTTTGCACATTCTCCCCATGTTTGCGTGGGTTTCCTCTGCTCTGGTTTCCTCCCACAGTCCAGAGATGTAGGGGTTAGGTGGATTGGCCACGCTAAATTGATCCTACTATCAGAGGTAAATACGTTTGTCTGTGGGGATAGGACCTGGGTGGGATTGCAGTCGAAGCAGACTCGATGGGCCAAACGGCCTCCTTCTGTGCTGTAAGGATTCTCAGTTAAGCTTCAAAGAGATGATGATAAGAGTATCATGAGTTCATCACTTCTTCGTACCAACCCACCCACAAAATACCCCATTGTCCCAACACCACAGAGAGAGGCCAGTTACCCCGACAGGAGGGGCAGTGTGAATCTGCTAACAGTGTGTGCTTTTCGGAGAAGGGTGATGGTGGGGAAGGCTCAGGGCTGGAGGTGGGCGGCGGGGGTGGATAATTAAAGTTTGCATTCGGTACAACCAGAGTCAAGTGTTGTTTACCACACAATGGGAAGGGCAAAGAGTAAGATTGATAGTGGGGGGGGGGGTTGATGTGCCGGGAGAGGTGGAAAGAGAGGGTAGGGTGAGGGTCTGTTAGGAGAGGGAAGGTTTGACGAGAGGGGGTTGTTAGCAGCGGCACTGGGGTTTGCACAGAGGCTTTAACGAGGTGTGGGGAAGCTGCGGACGGAGAGAGGATTGGAGGAGGTCTTGAAGGGTGGGCCGGGGGTGGGGAAGAGGCAGGCTCGATCTGAGAACATGAGGCAGCTTTTAAAGCTGTTACGGCAGCGGGCTTATCGAAGGGAGAGAACAGCATCATTCTGTGAGTGAGTTAATTGGAGCTGATGGCATGAGGAGAAGGAGGTCGAGAGGGCTCAGTCTGCTGATAAGTTGTCAGAGAGCTGAACGCAGCCTCGGAGACAAGCTGGCTCAGAATAGCAGCCCCCCTGCTCAGCTTGGAAAGCTGGGACCAGTGCCCAGATAGAGACTGTTGGACACATTTCGCTTTTTTAATTGTGTGTGTGTGTGTGTGTGTGTGTGTGTGTGTGTGTGTGTGTGTGTGTGTGTGTGTGTGTGTGTGTGTGTTTAAGGAGTGCATAGTGTGACTAATAGGAACCTTAAAAAAATGTTGAAACAAGCGGATATAGCCTTCCTTAGTGTACTTAGTCTGCTTTTTAATGACTTGTGGATGTGTTGCACAGAGAAAATATGCATGGAACTGTTCGACTCTTATTAACTACGTGTTTGTATTGTGCTTAACGGACCTGGCACAGACACAGCTTCACCAGAATATAGCTTTCGTTGAAGCATTATATTCCTGCCCTTAATATCATAGCTGTTTCTGCACAGTTCTTTGCCTGTGATTCTTGGTCCTTAGCTAGTTTCTGGTTGGGGGAGTATTGGGTGCTTGCAACAGTCAAAAGTGTTGGCTTGATATTCCTACTGGTTGACCCAGGATTCCTGCAGGATGTGAACACATTATCCAGGCTGATATTCCAGTGTAGTATGGAGGGAGAGCTGGATTGGCCACCCTCGGAGAGATGATGCAAGCCAAAGCCCTATATACCTCTTCCAGTGGATGGTAAGATGTGCTGTAGCATTATTTGAAAAGCAGAGAGATGAGAGCAGTCTGGACAACCCAACCTGGCAATATCTGACACATTGCTGAACACTGACTGATTTCTGGGACTTTGCTGTATTTACCTGCTGCATCCAAAGTAACTTTTGGTGATGTTCCTGAGAAAGGGGTTAACATCCTGTCGAAATGTACATTAGCCTTGCTGCGGTGACTTGGTTAGCCCAGTCGAGCAAGTCCCTTTTCACCTGTGGAGCTTGGGGTTGCTATCTGCCTGCCTTCAAATTGGATAGATCACGCTTGGTTTGTGTCGGAAATCACAAAATCTCATCTCTTAATTCCAAGGCAGTTTTTCCTCCTGCCTTCTGAGAAGGAAACCACAATAAGTGACAGTTTATATTGAGTTTTTAATCAGCAACTTCAGTCGGAAGTCCTGATCCCAAAACGATGTCCAGTTCCTGACTTGGCGTCGAATAACATCCTGACCCAGTTTATAGAGATGGGAGTCGCCTCTTTCTCTTAGCCCCATGTTCACAAGTTACCTGTTATAGTAACAGCTGTTTCCGGCAATGGAAAATGACCATTGGAATGCCACTCTGCCCTCTGGCCTCTTGCAATGAGGTTGCTCAGTATCCCAACTCCATTCACTCACTTTGGCTCCATATCTCTTAATGCCCTCAATAGGCAAAAATCCACCATGCCAAGAGTGGATGTTATCGTAGAGAGAGCATTGCCCTATTTCTAATCCATCTAGTGTGCGTCCCAGTAGTCTTTGGAATAATGTACGGAGAACCATACACTGCATGTAGCCCATGTTGGAAATGGCCCATGAGTACCTGATTGCGACACAGGATGGCCGAAATGGGAAAATCCTGTCTTTCCAGCATGACTCCCATCCACCCCCACCCCCTCAAATGCACAATGGCCTCTTCCTGTCTGCAGTATTCCACGATTCAAAGTTCCCTCTCCTTAAGGAGCAAAGGGCCTAAAGTTCAGAAAGGTTGCATTTTGAAAGCTTGTACTCATAGCAAATAAATGGGAGGTAATTATATCAAAAATAATCTACAAGGACGTTGAGGGCTAATGGGAGATTGCACAGTGGAGTTAAGACTGCAATCAGATCAGCCATGATCTTGTTAAATGATAGAATGGGCTCGAGGGGCTGAATGGCCAACTACTCATTGTCTCTGTGTTCCAGTAATACTGTGGTACATAGTACATAGTCACAGGTGGAAGATTCCAGACTAACTGTTGATTGAATTTTAATCACAGAGAATATTAATAAGACAGCGTCATTGCAGTTCTGCCATGATGCCCGTAGAGTTTAAATACCAGAAAGGAAAAAGCGCACTTAATATGATTTAATATGGGATCCACTTCTTACAAGATATTAAGTCAAGTGCCCCTACTGAGCTTCCCCTCCGTCCTCCGCCACCCTCAGCTCCCTCACATCTGTGACACTATGACTGCATAAGCAATATGAGCAATGACAGAATTGCGAATATTTCTGTAGGAAAATTGTGTGAATCTTTCTTCCGTCACATGGGAAGAATTGTGTATAATTCTTCAGGTTTGGGTTTTGATGACAGAGCTTGGTGCAGTGAGCTGGACTGACCACAAATTGTGCAAACTTCCATTTGTGCAAACTTGCAGTTGTGGATCTAACCTTTCAGATTGTGCCCCCCCCCACTCCTGACTGGCCCCACCTCCCGGCTGGGAGGGCCCCTCCCTCTATCCTGGCTGGGCTGTGAAGTGGGCCTGCGTGGACATGGTGGGATGAATTCCCAGAAGGAATGGGCATCCTGTGCTGGGGTTTCACATGTACAATTACTGCCATGTTCCATCCCATACAGCGCCAATGGAGAAGGCCCAACCAATGTTGAGATTGAGGTCAGGAGTGGGAACATGATAGCAATATTACTGGACAAATAATTCAGGTTAACGATCTGGAGACATGAGTTCATATTCCAGCCGAGGAATTTTAAATTTGCTTCAAACATTTCTTCAATTATTCGTAATTACAGAATCACTACAGTGCAGATGGAGGCCATTCGGTCCATCAACCCTTTTTGACAATAATCCTACCCAGGCCCTATTTGCATAATGCCATGCATTTATCTCATGAATGCCTTGAATTTTACACATTTTTGGACACCAAGAATGGTATTTTCCCATCCCGCAGGCAGGACAGAAAATCCTGCGGACGCTGCAGATATTTGTTGACCTCGGATTGGAATTTCTGGCCTTGGGGCAAGCACATCTCGAAAATCCTGCCCTCAAGGGCAATTCAGCACGGCCAATCCACCTAATCTGCACACCTTTGGAGTGCAGAAGTAAACCGGAGCACCCAAAGGGAACCCATGTAGACGTGGCGAGAATGTGCAACCTCCACACAGACAGTGACCCAAGCCGGGAATCGAACCTGGGTCCCTGGCACTGTGAGGCAGCAGCGCTAACCACTGTGCCACATGATAAAATGGTGACCACAATTGTACTGGATTGCCATGAAAGTCGAACAGTTTCACAAATGTCCTTACTTGGTCTGACCTATATGTGATTCCAGACCCACACAATATGTTTGAAACTTAATTCCTTCCTGAAATGGCCCAGTGTGTCTGAACTGTTCTAATGGAAGGCAGCAATTCAAGAAGGTAGCTCACTACCACTTTATTGAGGACAATTAGGGATGGGCAACAAATGCTGGCCTTGCCAGTGATGCCGACATCCCATGAATGAATGAATATGAAAGGAGTAGTGAGTGGCTTGTAAAATTCAGTCCCATCAGCAGAAATTCATTGAGTGAGCACAAAATCTTTTACGCAATGATGAATCTGTTTGATGGCCCAAGTCTATAAAGACTTACAGTCACAATGCTGAGGGATGCAATGAGCTATTCCACCCATATAATGATGACAAATGATTCGACTTAGTTATGAAGTGAGAATAAGGAAGGATGTTTGAAGACTTCTTTTGGGAGATATTAGTAAATTGCCCAGGTCAGGTGATGACCAAGACAAGATGGTGCTGGAATTGGGAGAATCTCACTCCACAGCACCACCTCCTGGCCGTAACCTGTGACTGCTCCGGCCACTGTTTACATACAGGATTTTCATTCCGAATGTTTACATGGGCAGTTCCAATGTTAATATAAAGTGGTATCTCAGGAAGCCCATGTGGAATCAGGTTTTTGAAATAATAATCGGTAACAGTGGCGAATGATGGAAGTTTCTCCTGCGGAGGTGCTAATATTATTTAAGACTAAAATTGATAGACATTAGAAAAACAACACATTTCCCAGTATCCTTTTATCTTATTAATTGTGCAGCACTAGTTGGATATCAAATATGAAGAAAGACTTGTATTTATATGACAAACCTTTCAGGACTTTGTGACATCTTGCTTACCCATCTATTAAGTAGTTTTCAACTGTAGTTGCTGTTGTTAGCCAATAGGATTGTGGTAATGACCAAATAATCTTTTTAGTGGTGTTGGTCTAAGTAATAAATATTGGCCAAGACACCAATACTGGTGTCCCTGGCTTTTCTTCACAATCTACCTTTAAGAGAGAACGGTCGTTCAAAAAAACAGCATCTCTGACAGCGTAGCAGACCTTCAGTACTGCTCTGCAGTGTTGAGCACCTAATTTTTTTATTCAAGTGATGTGAGACTCGAACCCACAATCCAGGAGAGGAGATGGGAACCTTTGATGAAGGGGATGACCTAGTTTTATCACTAGATTGTTAACCCAGAAACTCAGCTAATGTTCTGGGGACAGGGGTTCAAATCCCACCAGGGCAGATAGTGGAATTTGAATTCAATAAAAAAAAAATCTGGAATTAAGAATCGGTGACCATAAAACCATTGTCGATTGTTGGGAAAATCCATCTGGTTCGTTAATGTCCTTTAGGGAAGGAAATCTGCCATCCTTACCTGGTCTGGTCTACATTTGACTCTGGAGCCACAGCAATGTGGTTGATCTTCAACTGTCCTCCAAGGGCAACTAGGGATGGGCAATAAATGCTGGCCAGCCAGCGAAACCCATGTCCCATAAATGAAATTTTTTAAAAATCCACTGGAACCATTGATTGACATAATGGCCTCCTTATGTGCTATACATTATGTTGTTAATATAAAGAACATTTTAGTTTTGTTATCCATGTGGGCACCTTTAGGAAAATTGACCTAAATACACTTCAATGCTGAATGATTCACTACATTTCCTCTGACTGTTTTAATGGCTTTGCTTCAACTTGCCTTCAGCTGTCCCAGACCCATCAATACCGTACTCTGGTCTTGCGTAACTCAATAAACTTCCCCATACCCAAGCCATGTTTGAAAGGACAGAGATCAGAATTCTCCAGCCATTCATGCTCCACCATCACTATTCGCAAGGACAAGAGAATTTGGCACTTAGCCAAATCTCCATTCACTGCAGCAGGACTGGAGAATCCCATTGGCACCAATAGCTGGAGAATCACACCTAGAATTTTTCATTGTGTGGTACAGTGGTTAGCAGTGCTGCTTCATGGCGCCAGGGATTCCTGGCTTGGGTCACTGTCTGTGTGGAGTTTGCACATTCTCCCTGTTTCTGAGTGGGTTTCCTCCAGGTTCTCCGGTTTCCTCCCACAGTCTGAAAGATGTGCCGGTCAGGATGCATTGGCCATTCTAAATTCTGCCTCAGTGTACCCGAACAGGCGCTGGAGTGTGGTGACTAGGGGATTTCCACAGTGACTTCATTGATGTGTTAATGTAAGCCAACTTGTGACAATAATAAATAAACTTCCATTGGATTCAAGTGAAAGAGTGCAGCCACCAATCTGGAGTAATACTGGAATTATGTCCATTTGTAGAAGGACTGATGTGGATAATGTAGAATGGAGGCCACACTAGTACTTGAAGAAAGGAATGTTTTGGTTCCAAAGTTGATCTTGAGCCTCTTATGGGCACCGGTGATTTGAGTTTCATTTGTCCTGATGTTTGTTTCTCTTCCTCCTTCCAGATGCCAGCCTCTCTCCTGACACGATGAAGCAAAGTCACTGGTGTATCGTGGCGTACTGGGAGCACCGGACCAGAGTTGGCCGCCTGTACACTGTGTATGAACAGTCTGTCAGTATCTTCTATGACCTACCTCACGGGAACGGCTTCTGCCTGGGACAGTTAGCCCTGGACAACAGGAGCGAGACCGTCAAAAGGACTCGAAGCAAAATTGGCTATGGGATCTTGCTGAGCAGAGAGCCGGATGGGGTCTGGGCATACAACCGGAGTGAGCACCCGATCTTTGTCAATTCCCCAACACTAGACATTCCCAATTCTCGGACTTTGATTGTTCGGAAGGTGATGCCAGGATACTCGATAAAGGTCTTTGATTATGAAAAATCTTGCCTTCTGCAGCAAGCCACAGATACGGACTATGCAGACGGGCCGTATGATCCTAACAGTGTTCGAATCAGCTTTGCTAAAGGTTGGGGACCTTGCTATTCAAGACAGTTCATAACCTCCTGCCCCTGTTGGCTGGAGATAATGCTGAACAGTAGCAGATAACAGTCAGCCTCCAGGAATGAAATCCTATATTAGAGAAAAAAAAACAAGACTATTCCAAATATCATCTACCTAGATTTAATATAAAGTTTTATATATTATATGAAATATATATTGTACTTGTAAATATGGAGTCATTTTTACATTGTAATTATTTATGTATGGTGCAATGTGTATGAATACAGAACACAACAGGAAAATGCACTTTGCTTTATATATACTCATTCAACATCAGACTAAATTACACAGCAAAAATAGGGGAAAGCCTAGTTTTGGTGTATAGTTCTGCCGTACTACTCGTACACAGACAAAAAGCTAACTTACCATTAAGACAACAAAATGAGTCACTCATTGATAATAAAGTATTTGCATTATAGATCATTTGTTCTTGCTCTTTGTTTCATTACCCCCGTCCCCCCCAACCCCCCACTCAGTGACTAATCCAGTTATATACCTCAGTCCCCAATGCTGTTCTCCCTCCCTGTACACTGGACTATTCTGATATTCTGCTGTCCATGTTCGAGCTGGTGCCAAGTCCCATTCACTCACTACCCCTGTCCTCACTGATCTATTCTAATTATATTAAGAAATGCCTCCCATTTTAGTATCCCCATCTCCGTACTTTCCTCTGACTTCAGCAATTCCCTCCCTTCTTCGCCTCTTTCTTGAGGACATTTCTTAAAACCACTTTAACCAGACTTCTGGACCTCTCACCTCATATCCACATAATTGATTTGTTGCCAAATTTTGCTAAACTTCCTATAAAGCCACCTGCGATGTTTTTATTTAAAAGATACTTCTTAAGCAAACATGTTGTTGTCTTCTCCTCTAGAGATGAAGGAGCACTTAGGAATTCCCTCCAGGGTGTGCCGTAGCATGGAATAGAAACCATAAAATCCCCACAATGCAGAAGGAGGCCATTTGGCCCATCAAGTCCATCCTGACCACAATCCCATCCAAGCCCTATTCCCGCAACTGCACACATTTACCCTACTAATCCCCCTGACACATGGACAATCAACCTAACCTGCACATTTTGGACTGTGGAAGGGAACTGGAGCACCCGGAGGAAACCTACGCAGACATGAGGAGAATGTGCAAACTCCACACAAACAGTGCCCCGAGACCAGAATTGAACCTGAGTCCCTGGTGCTGTGCGATAGCAGTGCTAACCACTGTGATACCACCTAGGAAAACATTTAGGCCATTCGGCTCTTCAAGCCTGCTCTACTATTCCATAAGATCATGGCTGATTCTCGATCACAATGTTCTATTTCTGCTCTTTCCCCTTGATGTCATTAAAAAAAATTTTAAATCAGTTTCTTTCAAATGCATTCAGTGAGTCCACATCCTTCTGTGATAGAGAGTTTAACTGGTTAACTACCCTTTAGAGAAGAAGCGCCTCCTCAGCCCTGTGTCCTGAGACTCCCCTGGCTCTTGATTCCCCAACCAGGAAAAACATCCTCCCTGCATCTAATCTGTCATCTTAGAATTCTGTACGTTTCAATCAAATCTCTTCATATCCTTCAGGTGAATAAGGCCCAGTCAAACCAATCTCTCCTCATAGGACAGTCCCACCAACCCCGGTATCACCCACTGCTCTCCCTCTATAAACGTATCTTTTCTTGGATAGAGAGGCCAAAGCTACTTGCAATACCTCAGGTAAATTTGCACCTCTCAGTTCCTCAACTGATCAGTTCTAAGTTATAATTGTATAATTTTCGGGAGTTTTCAAGTGAAAACCAAGAGGTTTTCCACAAGGAAGCCACCAACGAATCGAAGAGGGAATTCAGGAGCAACCTCTTTCTGTGCTTAAGACAATGCAAATCTGCTCACTCTCACTGAGGTGAACAATATAGCTGTATTTAAAGGGGATCTGGATAAACATATGCGGAAGGAATAGAGGAATAGGTTTATAGAAAGTAGAGGTGGAGGAGACTGGTGTGGAGCATAAACACTGGTATAGAACAATTAGGCTGAAATGTTTATTTCTGTGAGCTTTCAATTCCATGCACTGCCAATGGTTGAATTATATAGTTGTATTTTAACAGGGCCCCTCACTTATTCAAGGATCATAGAATCCCTACAGTGCAGAAGGAGGCCATTCAGCCCATCAGATCTGCACCGACAACAATCTCACCCAGGCCCTATTCCCGTAATCTCACATGTTTACCCCTTTAATCCCTCTAACCTACATGTCGCAGGACACTAAGGGGAGTTTAGCATAGCCAGTACTCCTAACCTGCATATCTTTACATGGCCAGTACTCCTAACCTGCATATCTTTAGACTGTGGGAGGAAACTGGAGCACCCGGCAAAACCCTTGCTGACTCCACACAGACAGTGACCCAAGCCAGGAATAGAACCTGGCTCCCTGGCACTGTGAGGCAGCAGTACTAACCGCTGTGCCACAATGCCTACCCTATATGGAATTTTATTTCCTGTTGGAATCATCTTGTTTTGTGTTGAGACATCACAAATCCACCCCAGTTAACATTATAAGGTAGGCTAAAAATGTACACCAACAATCAACCGGGGAGGGAGGGAGTCGGGTCATCTAAATTTTAACCACACTTTTATAGACCTTGTATTTGGCACGTTGTCAGTCTCAGTAAGCAGTTGCTAAACATTTGGTCAATTGTAAGAGAAACCGAGAGATTCCCAGTTCCATTCCTTGGTGTAGTTTGGGTTTATTGATTAAGGCAGAGTGCTTGTTGGGAGCACTGGCATGTGGGCTTCTGAGAGTGGGTGGGAAAGTCAGCCTGATTGATCACTGCTGGAAAGTTCATGTGTGTGAATGTCAGCTGAGCATATTGCAGTATATTTATGGCCTCTCAACTGGACTCCCTCCACATTATGACATTTAAACACTTCACGTCTCATATACATGATTACATATTTATTAATTAGTCAACAATTGAAGGCTCTGAAATGGCCAGGATTTTAATCTTTTAATGTGCGGCAAACTCGTTCCTTCTCGGTCTACAGCTCGTCCTGGTGTTGCTGTGACTCAAGAGTAGGTCTCACAGGATCCTGCCTTTTCAGCACATGCTAAAACACAGAAAAAAGAAGAGCAAACATGATTCTAAGTATGAAGAATTTAAGTTCTGAAACTTTGTTAAAGAAAATGTAGAGTTTTTGGGAGGAAATCTTCAAGTGTCAGCATAGTATTGAAATGTTCTACATTGGTGAAAGGTTAGTAAATGATGGGAGTTTGATGTACAAGAAAAAGCCACATTTACCAATCACCTTCTGCTGTTCCTTCAAATTTTATTCTCTCTGCTGTCTAACCATTTGTTGCTACGTTTTCTGATCATCTGCAGAAATGCTTAGCAAATGCTTTGGTAAGAGTAATGAGAAACTCCAGGGACAGTCAATAACTCAATGAGACAGATCGAAACACTTTTTTACCCAGATATTTGAAATAGGAGCACTTGCTGAGTTATGGAGAAAGAGTATGTGCATGGGGGAGTAGGACTAATTAAATAGAACCATACGATCCCTACAGTGCAGAAAGAGGCTATGTGACCCATTGGATCTGCACAACTCTCCGAAAGAGCATTTTACCCAGGTTCATCCCACACCCTATCCCTGTAACCTTGCAAATTTACCATGGCTAATGCCCCCCTAACCAACATCTTGGGACACTAAGGGGCAATTGAGCACAGCCAATCCATCTAACCCTCACATCTTTGGATTGTGGGAAGAAATCAGTGCACCCAAGACATTGGTAAGGCTACACTTGGAATATTGTGTACCGTTCTGATCACACTATTATAAAAAGGATATTATTAAAATGGAAAAGGCGCAGAAAAGATTTACTAGGATACTAGGACTTGATGGTTTGAGTTATAAAGAGAGGCTGGATAGACTGGGACTTTCTTTGGTGCATAGAAGACTGAAGGGGGATCTTATAGATGTCTATAAAATAATAAGGGGCATAGATCAGGAAGATAGTCAATATCTTTTCCAAAAGGGTGGGGGGTCTAAAACTAGAGGGCATTGGTTTAAGGTGAGAGGAGAGAGATACAAAAGTGTGCAGAGGGGCAATTTTTTCACAAAGAGGGTGGTGAGTGTCTGGAACGAGCTGCCAGAGGTAGTAGTAGAGGCGGGTACAATTTTGTCTTTCAAGAAGTATTTAGATAGTTACATGGGTAAGATAGACATAGAGGAATATAGGCCAAATGCAGGCAATTCGACTAACTTAGGTGTTTAAAAAAAAGAGCAGCATGGATAAGTTGGGCCAAAGGGCCTGTTTCCATGCTGTAAACCTCTGATTCCACGACCCAGACGAAATCCATGCCGACATGGGGAGAATGTGCAAACTCCACACAGACAGAAACTGAAGACTGAATGAAATCGAACCTGGCTCCCTAGTGCAATGAGGCAGCAGTGCTAACCCACTTGATCTTTAAAAGAACTGGGAGGAAGATGCTGAGCTGAACAGTCTCCTGAGCAGCATCTAACATTCACATGGACAATTTCCAGCAAGGGCCACTGGACTGTGACCAGGAGAAGGAACCATGGCTGATTTTCATGTAATCCACTTCCTGGCCAGTGAGTCTTGGGATGAAATGTGGCACTGCTGAATTTTACACTGGTCAGTTCGATTGAGGAATCTGTAACAATACAAATAACAGTCAAATCAGGTCACACCAATCTGCACAATGCTAAAGATGATGGCTGTAGATGATTAGAGGAAAATGCTTTGGTGTAACTGGGTGAAATGGTGATGAACCTACATGTCTGACCATAGTGTCCCTAGTGGCTGGAGGATTGAAGAGCTGGTATTAATGTTACCTATTAAAACATAGAAGCTCTTTATTTTTAAGCTCCAGGGCATACATATTAAAAAACTTAATAAAATTTGGCGTATTATAGGTGTGACATACAGGAAATCTATAAATGTGAGAGAGTTAAGTCTACGGTTAATAGAAGTATATAATCACCTTTCTAGCTGTAGAAATTCAAAGCCAGTCAGATAGAATAAATAGCATAAAACAGATCATTTGGCCAAACAAGTCTACTCTAGCAGATATATCACAGCAAGATTGTGCCACCGTGGTAACATCATTAGATTAGCCATTGCTCTAAGGGTAAGGTTCGAATCCCATCACAGCAGCTGGTGAAATTTTAATCCGTTTAGCCTCAGTAATGTTCACCGCGAATCGATTGTTGTAAAAAAAACTCATCTGACAATGTCTTAGCAGGAAAAAAGTCATCTTTACCTGGTCAGGCCAACATGTGACTTGGTACTATCAGCAGTATGGTTGAATCTTAACTGCTCTCTGAACTGGTAAGGCAAGCCACTTGGTTCAAGGGTGGATCGGGCTTGTCAGCAATGCACACACCCAATAAAAGTGTACACTTCTAAAAATTATATCTTTATTGTCAGATATATCTATCACACACATAGTTTTATATATCATTATTTGTTTAAAAATTACCATCTTAGGACTGATTCCTGATCTGTGGTCAGATGATGGATAGCTTTATCCCAGGGTGGAAGAGTCAATTACTAGGGGACTTAGAGTTAGGTGCAAGGGGCAAAGCTTAAAGGAGATGTATGAGGCAAGTTTTTTACACAGAGGTAGTGAGTGCCTGGCACTCGCTGCTGGGAGGACATAGTGGAAGTGGATACAATAGTGAATTTTAAGCGGTGTCTTGACTAATACACGATTAGAATGGAAATAGAGAGATATGTCCTTGGAAGGATAGGGGGTTTTATTTCAGTCCGGCAGCATGGTCGGTGCAGGCTTGGAGGGCCGAAGGACCTGTTCCTGTGCTGTAATTTTCTTTGTTTTCTGTTCTTTGAGTATGTCCAATCAAGGCAGGAATTGAGGATTATGGAGGTGAGCGTTTTTGCTCCTGATTGCTATCCCTTCTTGCTGTGAGCGCTGATGAGTGTCACCAAAGCAGAAATGTCCACTCCATCATTTAAACAAGGTGCCGCTCCTGAAGTGGAGAACGACTATGTGGGCAAGACATTGGATAGTTGTCTGTGCCACTGAAACTGGCTAGTGATGTGAAGCCTTCAGATGAGAAGAAGGAAACTTTGGGAGGAGATTGAATGTGTCTCCAGAGAGAGATTGAGGGTTGAGCCCATGAGGTGTACTCAATAACAACTGAATATCCATACAGTACGCATTGATTGGAGGTCTTGTGACACAGTGGATAGTATTCCTACCTTTGAGCCAGAAGATCCGGGTTCGAATCCCATCCCAGGACTTGTTGGCCAAGAAAAGCGCATTAATAAAGTGGTCAAATAGGTTGAATATCAACCTATAAATCCTTCCAATCATTCCAATGACTGGTGGTAAGAGTGGGAGAGACTCCTGGTCAGCTACATTTGATGCAGAGTGATGTCCCTCAATCTACAGCCCCTGGTGATAGACTAGTGTAGCGAACTGTTCCAAGAATCGCTAGCTATGGAAACAGACAAAAGTCTGCCTTACAATACCACCCAGTGCGAGATAATTGGAATGGAACCCATTGAATCATTTAGAAATTGATCATATACAACACAGGATGTTAGCAATCCAGAGACTTAACTTTCATCTTGGAGAAGTGAATCCCTCCACCAATGTTCACTTCAAAAAGTGACACTATATCATGGTTACACCTGGCATGAGTTACACTGGAATCTAACACAAGGCGTCAGCTTATCTTCCTTCTAACAGACACACAGGAATTAGTTATAAACTCAAACCTAAATGAAGGTTTATGAAGATAAATTAATCAATATTTGGGAGTGAACTACAGGTTGACTTTGAATTGAGACATCCCAATAGTTTACTTTCAGAATACTGTGCCATCTAGGACTAAGCTTCAGATTGGAATCTACTTGAGGGGATTCAGCTAGTTTACATATTGAAATAATGGATACGGGGCGGGCAAACCCAGGTCTGGAATCTAATCGATGGGTTGATGATATTTGTATAGATTAACAGATATCTGGGAGTAGGTTGCAGATCAGAATCTTGTAAACGGTCTAAATATTTCTGAAAAGAGAAAAGGAATGCACGTTTACATTGCGCCTTTCATGACCTCAGGACACTGCAAAGCATTTTACAGCCAGAGATGTGTTTTTGAAGTACAATCACTGTTGTTATGTTGGCAATGTGGCAGCCATTTTGCACACAGCAAGCTCCCAGAAACAGCTGTGAGATGCTTAATTTTAATGATGTTGTTTGAGGCAAAGGTTTGGCCATATTTACTTAGAGAATAGCTGGGAGTCTAATTGAGGCATTCAGCTGGTTTATGTTTAGAAAATAATTGATTTCCAGCAGTGCGTTATAAACTGGAATCATATTCAGGCTTTTATATGGAGAAAATCAGATACCCAGGAAAATGAATTAAAGAGCAGATACCCAGAAACTTCTGCTTATTTAGCAACCAATGTTCACATTCGATAATTAGATTACAGCCTGGGGGTGGGGAGGGAGGGGGGGTCACTCCCTGTGTGTATAGTTTGCTTGAGTGTGTTGAGTATGTTGCAATTAAAATCAATGCCACTCAAGAATAATGTTTGAGTTTCTGTTTAAAAAAAAAGCTTTGTATATTGGCCAGTATTTGCTGTTAGTTTATTAATGCAGAGCAAAGCAAACTAAACCCGATTTGTCAAGTATGAAATTGTCCCCTGTCAGTCAGTCAAATAACCCCAATAAGACCCAGATTCACAAGTGCTCCTTGTCCCCATTAGAGAGGAAATATATCGGAGATTATTTTGGGTTCTGCTTTTTTGTTAACCAAAGGAGGAATTAAAGTGAATGTGGAACTATTTTTGTTTTCTCACTGTTACTTTCAGGCTCCCAGGAGCTAGTTGCATCAAGCACTTATCTATTTATGAGGCTTACATTAACATTGAAATGAAGTTACTGTGAAAATCCCCTCGTCACCACACTCCAGTATCTTTTCAGGCACACTGAGGGGAAGTTAGCATGGCCAATGCACCTAAACAGCACGTCTTTCAGACTTAGAATCATAAAATAGAATCCCTACAGAGCAGAAGGAGACCATTCAGCCCATCTAGTCTCCACTGACTACAATCCTACCCAGGCCCTATTTCCATAACCACACATATTTACCTTGTTAGTCCCCTGACACTCAGGGCAATATATCATGGCTAATCCACACATCTTTAGAATGTGGGAGGAAACCCACACAGACACAGGGAGAATGAACAAACTCCACACAGACAGTGACCCAACATCAGAATTGAACCCTTGTCCCCGGCTCATGAAGCCACAGTGCTAACCATTGTGCCAGTTAGAGAACTTGTGGGAAGTTGCATTCCCAGGTCAGTTGCAGTGTGTTCCAATGCAGAATGAAGCTCCCTTTCTCTTGCCCCACCATGAAAAAGTCAAATCATGCAATTTTTCACACAGGGTTAATAGAAACCTGGAACCTCCTTATCAATCCTTGCTGTCCTTATCACTCCAAAAATGCTACACGGCTTGAAGTCAGTTGGAGCTTGAGTTTAATAGATCATAGAATCATAAAGCGCAGAAGATGTCCTTTGGCCCATCGATTCTGCACCAAGATCCTTAGTGGTTAATTGTATCAAGGAGCATGGACAAATGCAGAAACGGAATTGAGGTGTTACACCCCACATTCCCCAGAATGAAATTTCTAGGCCATTTGAAAATTGTCCCAAATTTTTCAAGACATAATTTTCTTCATACATTTAATGAAAAATAATAATTCAGGATTATTACATTTTCATTCATTTTAAAAGTGATTCATTTTGTTTTCTAATATTTATACAAGGGGAGGGGAGGAGGGAGAGAGGGTTCCAGGGTTCCACAGAATTTGACAATATGAAGGGGTTTCCTTAACCAAGAAAAGATTGAAAACCGTGACTGTTGCTGAATGATAGGAGAGGTTCAAAGGGCAGAATGGCCTTTCCTGTTTCCAGCATTGTGCCTCAGCCCTCAACCTTATGTTCCCAGGTATTCCATTTCCCTTAGTTGCCATCTTGTGACCCCTTCCCCTCCATACCTGACTTCCTCTCCATGTCCCCCTCTAAGTGAAACTTGCCAGTTCACTGCCATATTAGAGCTCTTCCCCACCAGGACTAATATTGCCCCACTCGTGGGCCGAAGGGCCTGTTTGTGCTGTATTGTTCTATATTCACTCCATTTTATTTGATTTTGATTTGATTTGTTTTATTATTGTCACGTGTTAACATACACTGAAAAGTATTGTTTCTTGCGTGGTATACAGACAAAACATACCGTTCATAGAGAAGGAAATGAGAGACTACAAAATGCAATGTGCCAGTCATAGCTAGGGTGTAAAGCTAGGATGGTCCACTCAAAAGTCTGATAACAGCAGGGAAGAATCTATTCTTCAGTGGGTTAGTATGCGACCTCAGACTTGTGTATCTTTTTCCCGACGGAAGAAGGTAGAAGAGAGAATGTCTGCGGTGCGTGGGGTCCTTGATGATGCTAGCTGCTTTTCTGAGGCAGGAAGAAGTGAAGACGGAATCAATGGATGGGACGCTGCATTGCATAATGGATTGGGCTACATTCACAACCCTTTGTAGTTTCCTTTTCGTTTTTCATTTTTTAATTCTGTAGTTTCTTGTATTATGTCTGATTCTGGAGGCAGCAACAGGGACATTCTCATCTCAGCATCCGTCTCAGCTGGATTCAGACCCAGATCTCAAGTACCAGTGGTCGATTTCTAACCTATCGTTGCACTCAGTCCGAGAAATGAAAGATCAGCTCATTAACACACTGTACAGTCCCTCCAGTGCACAACTTACGCAGACGAATACTGAGATTGCCAACACTTAGACGTAGTTGAGAAGGATCAAACTTGGAGGTTTGGCTGCACAAGGGAGAATAGGTTTTATCGAAATAGAATAGGAGGAGGCTCGCGTGAAGTAAAAATACCAGCACAGACCAATCAGGCTGAATGGCCTATTCCTGTCCTACAAATTCCATGTGATTCCATTCAGGCCATTATAAGTCGCTGGAAATAATCTCTAGTCCCCACATTCCAGCACCCAGCTGCCAATTTAAGTGACTCCAGAGTTTTTGTTTTTACTACATACCAGGAAGTCCATTGCATGTGTTGATCACTCTTTCTGCTAATAACTTCCTGTCATCAGGTCCTAGACTTGCCAGTTGCTACTTTGAACTTGTGCCCCTCGTCTTAATGCTGCAGTTTAATTTGAAGTAGATTTAATAAATGCCCGGCGGTGTTTAGCCAGATTGCAGAGAATCTATTGCCCCTGGGTTCAAACCACCTCCGGCGAACGAACATGGACTAAGGGGGAAAACTGTGACAATATCTATTTAAGGAGAGTTTTATGGCCATCCCACAACTATAGACAATTGATAACTTTCAATATAATAAATGGACAGATGTTCCAGCAAATTCTAAAAGGTTTTAATTAACAATTCTTAATTCGTCATAGTGACAGGCGGGATAGCACGAAGGCTCAGTGATTAGCACTGCTGCCTCACAGCAGCAGGGACCCAGGTTCAATTCTGACCTTCAGTGACTGTCTGTGTAGAGTCTGCATGTTCTCCGCATCTGTGTGAGTTTCCTCCGGGTGATTTGATTTATTATTGTCACGTATATTGTGCAAAACATTGTTTCTTGCACATTATATAGACAGAGCATACTGTTCATGGAGAAGGAAAGGAGAGAGTGTAGAATGTAGCGTTACAGTCATAGCCAGGATGTAGAGAAAGTTGCAAGATAGGTCCATTCAAAAGCCTGGTGGGAAAAAATTGTTCTTGAGTTGATTGGTACGTGACTTCAGACTTTTTTGTCATTTTCCCGAAGGAAGAAGGTGGAAGAGAGAATGTCCGGGCTGTACGGGGTCCTTAATTATTCTGACTGCTTTTCTGAGGCAGCAGAAAGTGTAAACAGAGTCGTATGGATGGGAGGCTGGTTTGCACGATGGACTGGACTTCAATGTTCCATTGAATGGACTTCAATGGACCCTTTAATGTTCCAGTTTCCTCCCAAAGATGTGCAGGTTGGATAGACTGACCATGCTCCATTGCCCCTTAGTGTCCCAAATTGAGTGGGATAGATGGATTTGCCCTGGTAAATGTGTAGATATGGGAAAGGACCTGGTAAGTTACTGTGTCAGAGAGTCGGTGCAAACTCAAAGAACTGAATGACTCCTCTGCACTGTCCGGATTCTCTGATTCTGGTTTTTTTTTTAAATTTTCATTAGATTTATTATTGTCACATGTATTACTGTACAATGAAAAGTATTATTTCTTGCGCACTATAAAGACAAAGCATACCATTCATAGAGAAGGAAAGGAGAGAGTACAGAATGTAGTGTTACAGTCATAGCTTGGGTACAGAGAAAGATCAAGCTTAATGCAAGGTTAATCCAATCAAACATTTGATGGTAGCAGAGAAGAAGCTGTTGTTGAGTTGGTTGGTATGTGACCTCAGACTTTTGGGTGCTGTATTATTAGAGCAATTAAAGCCAGTTTATGGAAGACAGGAGCAGGAGGAGGCCATTCGGCCCCTCAAGCCTGCTTGGGATGAAATCATTGATGATCTATGACCTTAACTCCATGAACCTACCTTTGCCCTTATATCTCTTAGGACTTTGCTTAATGAAAATCCATCAGTTTCAGACTTAAAATTAGCAATAGGCCCAGTGTGATTTACGGAAGAGGGTCCCAAATGTCCATGGCCATTCACAAACTGAATAGTTTCTTAACTTCACACCCAAAAGGTTTAGCTCTCGCTTTTTGACTGTGACTCCTGGTTCCAGATGCACCAGTCAGTGGAAACAGATTTTTTCTTCTCCATCTACCCTGTCTGTTCCCCTTGATATCTTAAAAATGATCACAGCATCTCTCAAACCCCTAATATCCACCAATTATGTCCTCAGGATCCTTTACGTGCACCTGGAAGATGCAACAACTCACTGGATTAACCTACAAAAAACTTTCGTTTAGCCTCAGTCAGAGCACTGTACCCAATTCCAGGCTCCATAGCAAAACTTTTAGATGGGGCACAGAAAAGATTTATAAGAATGGGATTTCACTTAGGTGGTTAGGTTGGAGATATGGGCATGTTCTCTGACATAAGATTTGCGAAGAAATATTCAAACCTATCAGAGATTTAGAGAGGTATAGAGGTGATGACCTTGTGGTATTATCAGTAGATTATTGATCAGAAACTCAGCTAATTTTCTGGGGACCTGAGTTCGAATCAGGCAGATGCTGGAATTTGAATTCAATAAAAAAAACCTGGAATTAAGAATCTACTGATGAAACCATTGTTGATTGTTGGAAAAAACCCAACTGGTTCACTTTTAGGGAAGGAAATCTGCCATCCTTACCTGGTCTGGCCTACATGTGACTCCAGAGCCATAGCAATGTGGTTCATTCTCAGCTGCCCTCTGAAATGGCCTAGCAAGCTGCTTAGTTGTATCAATCACTACTGCAGAGTTTCAAGAAGGCAGCTCACCACAACCTTCTCAAGGGCAACTAGAAATGGGCAATAAATATCTCTCTAGCCAACGATATCCATGCCCTACGAATGAATAAAAAAACATAAGGGACGTGGGATATTAGGATCTAGGATACGGGCCCTGGGATACAGATTGTGATGGAAAAAGCTTCAGTCTGGCTTTTGAAAGCGAATTAGATAAATTCCTAAAGAGAAAAAAGTCCAGGACTGCAGGGAAGGAGTAAATTTTGCAGAGAGCTAGCATGGATTCAATGGGCCGAGTGGCCTCCTGTATTCTAACCATTCTGCGATCGCCCTTCAAAAGAGCCAGCAGAGGCTGGTTGGACTGAATGGCTTCCTTGTATGCTGCTCTGTTCTATTTTATGAGCACTCGTCAGTACGCTGAGGAGAGCGAGTGCGAGGAAAAAAAAACACTCCATTCAAAAACCATGCTGAGCTAAAAGTCAATGAAAGGTCAGTTTCTAAAGGAGCTTTTGGTATTTTGTTTAAACTCAGGAAAACTAGATTGCTTCCTGTTTACAGAGTAGTTA
This sequence comes from Sphyrna mokarran, assembly GCA_024679065.1. Taxonomy (NCBI): domain Eukaryota; kingdom Metazoa; phylum Chordata; class Chondrichthyes; order Carcharhiniformes; family Carcharhinidae; genus Sphyrna; species Sphyrna mokarran. Next base: position 11,790,343 of record JAGIQG010000030.1, on the reverse strand, counting down.
CCCTGTCATAAGAGCAATAGGAATCCTTCCACGGCAGCTAAATAAAACTGGCCGTTGAGTCCAATGCCCTGGAATGGGGGAGCCATTGTGAGTCCTAAGTTGCCAATGGGGTGCAATTAAATTTCAATAAACTGTACATCCGCCCTTGCTCCCCCACTTTACCCACCGTCATTATCTCACTGGTCAGTTTAAGTAATATCCTGCGTCCATTAATTACACAGATTGTCCCATGAATTCACAGGCACTGTGCAGTCTGCCTTGCTGGGTATTTTTACAAGCCATTGAACTGTATCATGCACTGTCCTTGAACTGGAAAGACTGCAACCCAGAAAGAAGTTAATAAAGGCAAGGACTATTGCACCTTGGGGAAAACTGAAGCTCTGCAGACAACTGGCATATCAGAAGAACACAAGCCCAGAATATCACGTCCCCACCTAATAAAAAGTGCCCGTTATAATTGAAACCATTGTTGTTTTCTCATTCGATATTTTTAAAGGGGCACTCTCTTAGTGGAGAGAGGGTGGGGAGCGGGGGTTGGGAATGCTGCACAAAGAGATTTCTTGTGCGCTGCGATGGAAAAACAGGTTCCACGCGAGTAAGATTTGCCATAATGTGTGCCTTCCCTGAATATCTTTTCCACTCTAAAGGTCATAGAATCGCAACAATGCAGAAGGAGGTCATTTGGCCCATCAAGCCTGCATTGACAACAATTCCACTCAGGCCCCATTCCCGTAACCCCACGTATTTACCCTTCTAATCCCTCTGACATTCAGAGGCAACTTAGCATGGCTAATCCACTTAACCTGCACATCCTTGAAGTTTAAAGTTTATTTATTAGTGTCACAAGTAGGCTTGCATTAACACTGCAATGAAGTTACTCCGGCGCCTGTTTGGGTGCATTGAGGGAGAATTTAGCACGGCCAATGCACTTAACCAGCACGTCTTTCAGACTGTGGGGGGAAACTGGAGCACCACGCTGACATCTACATAGTCAACCAATGCTAGAATTGAACCCAAGTCCCTGGCGCTGTGCAGCAACAGTGCTAACCATTGTGTCACTCAATAGAGTGTGCTTCCATATATTTGTGACTGCCCTCCATTCTTTGTCCAAGGGGTCTTTTCTCTGTTAGTGTGTGTCTGTGAGTGCACGTGACAGAGAGAGAGAGAGCTTGGAGAACCAATGCTAACAAGCTATTCTACAACAGAGGCATCACAGCCAACCAAGTCCAATCTTGCATCAGCAAGCATAAACATCGGAGCAGGAGTCACTTGAAGGCTTATTTATTTATTCGTGACACAAGTAGGCTTACATTAATGAAGTTGTGTGAAATTCCCCTAGTTGCCACACTCCAGCACCTGGTTGGGTACACTGAGGGAGAATTTAGCATGACCAATATACCTAACGTGCACATCTTTTGGACTGTGGGAGGAAACCAGAGCACTTGGAGGAAACCCATGCAAACATGGGGAGAACATGCAGGCTCTGCACAGCCCATTCACTGGCTAATTCACTGCCTCTGTACTTCCTATGGGGAATCTAATGGCCTCCTTCTGTGCTGTAATAATTCCCTGAGGTTCAATTTCTTCTCTCATCCTGTCTGCCTCTCACTATTCCTTTTAGATGCCCCTCGCCACCTATCTCTTAACCAATGGTGTGGTCTACACACCCTCATGTCTTCTGATTTGGCCTACTGTCAGTTTTTATCTGATTAACATTCCTGGGAAGTGCCTTTGAACATTCTAATACGTTAATGGGCACTATATAAATGCAGACTGCTGTTGCATTGGTGCCGTGCTGTCTCTGGGATCAGTGTTTGAGCCTGGGTTACCAGCCTTCCTGCAATAATAGCGCAAATAAAACTTTGTTCGAGTACCAAAAAAACTAAAAAAAAATTTGAAATTAAACCAAGCAATACTGAAAAATGCCCAGTGTCTGAACATCAAAAAGCCAGTTGGCATCGACTGTTTGGCTGGGGCCAGCTCCAAGGAAGCAGCATTCACAACATTACATTATGAACAATTCTTTTTTGCCAAGCCGACATGAAGACTTTGTCCTTTTAAAAAAGCCGTAACTCTTCATCTGCAGACTTGGCTCCTGGGATTTATTTAGGCATCACGTTTGAGCTCCACGTTTAATGTGATTAATTAAAATAGACTTAAATCCAGCATTATATTTAAAACATGAGCCAGTTATTCTGGGCTTTGACACTCATAACCAGATAACTACAAAGAGTATTCTGATGTAAATCCATTCATTCAGGCTATCACTTTGGGACATAATGAGCCTGTTGTGCTCCATTGGTGGACAGTGGACCTCCAACTGTCTGTTTGTCAATCACATGGATGTCCTTCTGGTGCCATCTCATGACCTTGAGTCACATGTATGATCAACATATGCAGAGGAGAATATGAAGGGGAACCAACGAATTAGGGAATGGCAGTTGACATCATCCTAACTTAGAAGCTTAGCAAAGGAGACCATTCAGCCCTTCAAGACTGACCCATCATGTTTTGATTTGATTTGAATAATTATTGTCACATGTATTAGTGTATAATTCTTACATGCTATATAGATCAAACATAGAGAGTGCAGAATGTAGTGTTACAGTCATAGCTAGGGTGTAGAGAAAAATCAACTTAATGTGAGGTAGGTCCATTCAAAAATCTGATGGCGACAGGGAAGAAGCTGTTCTTGAGTCAGCTGATACATGACCTCAGAACTTTGTGTCTTTTTCCCAACGGAAGATGTTGGGAAAGAGTATGTCCAATGTGCATTCATTAATTATGCTGGCTGCTTTGCCAAGGCAACAGGAAGTGTAGACAGTGTCAGTGGATGGGAGGCTAGTTTGCATGATGGACCGGGTTTCATTAATGACCCTTTGTTTGGAAGGTTTTGGAAGCAGATTCAAGAATAATTTTGCAAAGGGAACTGGATAAAAACTCAAAGGGGAAATACTTGCGAGGCGATAAGGAAAGATCAGGGGAGTGGATCTAATTGGATAATTCTTGGATAGCCGACTTGTTTGGCAGGTTGACCTTGATTGACTCTGTTATGAATGTTCTTGACTTCATCAAGTCATGGGGTAAGACTTGAACCCTGAGTTTCATTTCTTTTTCCCAATATTCATTCAGCTCACCTTAACGAGCGCAAAACTTGGGTCTGGAGCAAGCCGTTCCCAGCATACCCTCTAATTCTACTTTTTACTCTGATTTTAAAACTGTAGTCCAACTTTTTAAAGCTCAACCTTTCTCTGTATCCTAGCTATGACAGCAACACTATCACCAGAATTCTGCCGACCCGCCCACCAAGTAAATTGGAGTGGGCAAGGAGCGGACAATGGGAAGGTCAGTTGACCACAGGCAGGATTTTCTGCTCTTGGGTGAAGGCCGTAAAATCCCAAAGTTATTAGTGTCACAAGTCTACATTCACATCATAATGAAGTTACTGTGAAAAGTCCCTAGTTGTCACAGTCCGACCAATACCTGTTAGGCTACACTGAGGGAGAATTGAGCGTGGCCAATGCACCTAATCAGCACATCTTTCAAACTGTGAGAAGAAACTAGAGCACCCGGAGGAAACCCATGCAGGCACGGAGAAAATGTGCAGACTCCACACAGACAGTGACCCAAGCTGGGAATCAAACCCGGGTCCCTGGCACTGTGAGGTAGCAGTGCTAACCACTGTGCCACCGTGTTGTCCCTGCCCTATATTCTGCATCTTTCCTTCTGTCCTATGTATTCTATAACAATATTCTTTGTCTGTATAGTGTACAAGAAACAATACTTTTCACTATATCTCAATACACATGACAATAATAAATCAAATCAGATCAAAACTTTTAATCACGTCTCTTTAAAAAAGAAATTGGGAGAAATGAAGTAAAGCGCCATTTTAATCATACCTCCTGTTAATTTCCAAACTGTTTTAACCTGAAGTATAAAATGGTACAACACTAGAGGAGGCCATTCAGCTCATTGTGTCTCTACTAGCTCTTTAAAATAGCTGTCCAATTAGAACCACTCCCCTGACCTTTCACTGTAACCTTGCAAATATTTCCCCTTTGAATTTTTAACCAGTTCCCTAATGAAGTTTTCTTGAATCTGCGTCCACTGCCCTTTCAGGCAATGCCTTCTAAACCACAACATATCATGTTGTTTTTAAAAATCCTTATCTTGTCTCTGCTTTTTTTGCCAATTACCTTAAATCTGTGTCCTTTGTACATTAACCTTCCTCAGTAAGGATATTTATAATAGCCAACTTGTTGTGTTAGGATGGAGTTTGCCCAGGAGTCCATGTATTCCAGTGCCATTCTAGTGCGATTATCTTGTACTCTCCCAGTCATATATTTTCAGAATAGTCACACTACAAAACCATCAACCAGTTACCTTCTGATAAACTAAAGTTGTCATGTAGGGATCATTTCATTGCATCATCATGGTGGCACGGTGGCACAGTTGTTAGCACTGCTGGTTCACAGTGCCAGGGACCCAGGTTCAATTCCAGCCTCTGTGCAGAGTTTGCACATTCTTCCTATATTTGCATGGGTTTCCTCTGGGTGCTCCAGTTTCCTCTCACAGTCCAAATATACGTGCATTAGGTTGATTGGCCATGCCAAATTGACCCTTAATGTCAGGAGGACTGGCAGGGTAAATAAGTGGGGCTATGCGGAAAGAACCTGGATGAGATTGTGGTTAGTGCAGATTTGATGGACCAAATGGCCTCCTCCTGCACTGTAGATTTCCGTGTCCTATATGATCACGACGTCTTATTTTTCCTTAAAAAATCACTACCAACTAGTGAACTGTGAAGCGATTGTTGAATTTTGCAACCCATCCTGTCCTCCTCTTGGCTTGGGCTACCGATAGTTGGTAATGATCAAGTGGGCCATTTGCAGAAAGAGGAGGGTGTTCTCTCACTAACCATTCATCTTGCTACCACATATCAACTTCAGTAGTGCGTGAACTGTCTGCTGCAACTGCCTAAGTAACTGTACACCAGATTAATTCATTCTGTGCAAAGCACTCCGGGATGGCTCCTTTTTTTTCAGAAATAAATAATTCTCAGACATCGCTAAAAAAGCCAACATTTCTTGAGCATCCTTGGTTGCCGTGAAGTAGTTGGCCACGGGCTTTCTTCCAGATCCACTGCGGGACGTGCAGTGAAGGTGCTCCCCGTGAGATCAGGAATTTGACCGGCACTAGTGAAGGAATGATTGAGTCACGGAACATTTCAGGACGAAATATGACTTGGAGGGGATCTTGTAGATTCCCATGCGCCGGCTGCCCTTGTCCCTTTAGATGGTAGTGGTTGTGGGTCTGGAAGGTGCTATCTAAGGAACTTTGCTGAGTTCCTGCCATGCATCTTGTAGATGGTACACACAGCTGCCAATGTGTGCCAGTGATGGAAGGAGCGAGTTTGAAGGTGGTGGATGGAGTGGTTGTTACTGGCTGTTTTTATCTTGGAGGGTGCTGACCTTCTTGAATTCACAGAAACATGATAAATGCTCAGGGTGGAATATTCCCAACACGCCCACCATAGGAATCGTAGCAGGCGGGTACTGTGCAAAAAATCTGTTGAGCACGGGTGGGATTTTCCTGTCTGGGATGAGCACAGCCGGAAAGTCCCACCCCCAACTCGGGTGGCACAGTGACACAGTGGTTAGCACTAATGCCTCACAGCGCCAGGGATCTAGGTTCGATTCCCAGTTTGGGTCTATGTGAGGTTTTTATGTTCCCCCGTGTCTGGTTTCGTCCAGGTGTTCCAGTTTCCTCACACACTCCAAAGATGTACGGATTAGTGGATTGACCATGCTAAATAGGAGGAATAACATTAAAAGGGATTGGAATGCCAGTTGCCATATGAGGAGCATCTGAAGATGCTGGGTCTGCACTCAATGGTGTTTAGAAGGATTGGGGGTGGTGGAATCTCATTGAAACTTAGAGAACGTTGAAAGACCTAGATAGACTGGACATGGAGAGGATGTTTTCATAAGTGGGAGAGACTCAGATATGAGGGCACAGCCTCAGAGCAAAGGGATGACCTGGCTGACCTGAGATGTGAAGGAATTGCTTCAGCCAGCGGGTGATGAATTGATGGAACCAAAAGAGAAAATGCTGGAGAATTGCAGCAGATGTGGCAGCATCTATAAGGAGAGAAAAGAGCTGACGCTTCAAGTCCAGTTCACCCTTTGGTCAAAGCTTTGGCAAAGGCCTGCTGAAATTTTCCAACATTTTCTCTTTATGTTTCAGATTCCAGCATCTGCAGTAACTTGCTTTTATCCCATGAACCTGAGGAATTCATTGCCACAGAAGGCAGTGAAGGTCAGGTCATTGAGTACATTTGAGACAGAGATAGATAGATTCTTGATTGGTTTCCTCCCACATCCCAAAAATGTGCTCTTAGGCTAATTGGCAAAACAAATTCTCCCTAAATTGTCTCAAATTTGGTTTTTAATCCATAGTTCTATAAACATAGACAAGGATCGCGGGTAGACGTGGGAACATCGGGGTAGCGGCGCGGGCTCGTTGGGCCGAAGGGCCTGTTTCCCGTGCTGTTTTGTTCTTTGTTCTTTGTAAAGGGATCAAAGGTTACAGGGAAGTGACAGGATAATGGGATTGAGAAACTCATCAGCCATGATGGAATGGTGGAGCAGAATCCATGGGCTGAATGGCCTAATTCTGTGCCTATGTCTCATGTGTTTGTCCTCCTTAAATCTTTGTTAATTGTTGCTAAGTATCTTCCATTCACACTTTCAAAGCACTGAAGCATTTAGGGGAGGATTTTATGCTGCCCCCTTGGGTTCTGAAGTGGGTGGGGGTGGAAGGAATGTAAAATTCATTAGATGGGATTCCCCTCCAGAAACCACTGACTCAAACCCAGATCATTTCACATTTGGACAAGGCAGTGTTTTGGTTGGGAAACTTGCCCATTCGCCTATTGAGGCCATTCCGTGATCTTAATGACTTTATATCCCAAACTATAGGCTGGAGGGTGTGAGGAAAGGATAGGAAAGTCACATTTGCAGCTTGCCCCATCTCGGGCTGAAAACTGGGGGGGGGCACTTTACTCTGAAAAACTCCCTCTGAATTGGGGCTGGTGTTTCAGGAGGTTTTGAGCTTGTGAGAGATGCAGTAGAAACAAGGATTGTTCTATCATTTCCCTCATGTAACCCACCTATTCTTAAAGTTTTAGCACATTGTTTGGCCACAGAGATTGAAAATTCAGCAGACTACGAACCAACTAAGTCTTTTACAGAATACCGACACACACACACACACACATATTTTAGCAGCAGGGGTGGAGTGCAGAGTAATCTGAAACAGGAACTTTGGATCAAATATCCCTCCCGTACAGGTCGAGAGGAACTTCTGCACCTTAATTCCCACTTCAAAAAGAACCAATGAAAGAGCCCAGAGTCTTCAGTGACACCAAACAGAGATCACCCCCACCCTCGCAGCCCTCCCATTCAACACACATGTCCCCCTACACACACAAAAATGTCCTCCACACACAGACACTCACACACTCCAATCCCCCACACGCATTCACATTCACACATTCCTCCCATGCACACACATGTCCCCATTACACGCACATATCCCCGTCTCACACATACACACACACACACACACACACACACACAAATGACCTCCACCCACATCCACACATCCAAACACACACATGCACAACCACTTTCACACTCTTCAACCCATCCACACCCGTATACACACACACCCTTCCCACACATACATGCATCCACCCTCACTCACATTTACTCACCCACACATACCCTCGCACACATACCCTCCCAAGCTTGCACAGACCCACCTTCACACACACTCATCAGCACTCACAAAATCTCCACCCAACACCCCCACCCGCACCACTTATACCTACACACTCACACATACTCACACACACTCACACGTACACACACACGCTCACATGCACACACACATTTACATACATACATATACACAAATACACTCACACACGCTCACACATACTTACACACGCACTCACACGCACACATCACATACACTCATATACACACGCATTCACATACACACACATAATACACACACGCACATACGCTCACATACACACATTTACACAAACACACACACACACTCGCACTCACACACACACACCATGTGCCACCAGGAAGCCTCATCGTTTTAAACGCACAGTTAAATTCTCAGCCTATTTTTCTGTGCCGCCGGTGCGAGGTCATCCAGAGAACATTATAAAAAGTTTGAATATAATCCCGCCCGTGCGATAGATCTCAGTGTTTGTTACCACTTGATTGGGAGACCTTTGCACAATGAGGTGGGTCCTTATGTGGCAATTGGCCTTTCTCTATGTGGAGGGGGAGTACTGCTGTGTAAACGGCAGCATAAAGGGGCTGGATGTCATACTGCTCGGTCCACAACAAAAGCTCTGGCATTTTGTTTTCCTTTACCATGTATTTAGCTCCCACACCAGCTCAGGTATGTGCTAGTCTAAACATTCCTGACAGCTTCTTTTTTAAAACGGATTCCCAGTCTGGCTAATGTTCAACAGTGTTTCATGTTGGTTCTGATGATGTCACCTACGAACTGGCCTGACCTTTTCCTTTAACGACATATCATTTCCAGTACTGATTCTATGCTGCAAGTCCATGTCTGGGTCTTACAAGCTGCATTTTTATAGCACCTTCAGTGTAGTAAGTGGATGCACAGTGGTACAATGGTTAGCCCTGCTGCCTCACAGCACCAGAGATTGGGTTCAAATCCCAGCTTAGGTCTGTGTGGAGTCTGCAAGTTCTCCCCACGTCCACATGGGTTCCCTCTGGTTTCCGCCCACAGTCCAAAAGACATGCTGGTTAGGTGTATTGACCATGCTAAGTTCTCCTTCAGTATACCCGAGCAGATGCCAGAGTGTGGCGACTAGGGGATTTTTGCACTAACTTCATTTCAGTGTTAATGTAAGCCTTACTTGTGATCGTAATAAATAAATAAATAAATGGGTCCCAGAGCACTACAAACAAAAATTGGCATAAAAACCACATAAGGAGATGTTAGGACGGTTGTCCAAAAGTTAGGTTCAAGGGTTCAGTTGGAAGAGAGATATGGAAATCAAGAGATTTGGGAAGGTAATTATGGAACTTGGGTCCCAAGCAGCTGAAATCCTGTTGCCAATGTCGACATGATTAATATCAGGGATTTGTTAAGAGGCCAGAATTGGAGGAGAGCAGAGGTGAACACAGGAAGGAAATAAATTGGCAGAGCTGCAGTGCAGGTGAATAGGATCCACTAGATTACTATAGAGAGAGATGGGCATGGAATAGATTTGCTACATGCTACTGTAATGACTCTGATTCAATCACGGATCAATGTAAAGAATGTCGTGTGGTCAAAGTCATTGAGATTTACAGCATGGAAGCAGGCAGTTTGGCCCAATCTTTCCATGCTGCCCAGTTTTTACACCTGAACTAGTCTCGATTGCTCACATTTGGCCCATATCCCTCTCTGCTCATCTTACCCATGTAACTGTCTAAATGCTTTTTAAAAGACAAAATTGTACACGCTCTAATACTGCCTTTGGCAGTCACTTACCACCTTCTGTGTGAAAAGATTGTCCCTCTGGACCCTTTTATATCTCTCCCTTCTCATCTTAAACCTCCTAGTTTTAGACTTCCCCATCTTTAGAAAAAGATATTGACTATGTAACTGATATACGCTCCTCTTTATAGACCTCTACAGGATCACTCCTAAGCCTCCAGGGAAAAAAAAATCGCAGTCTATCCAGCCTCTCCTTACACCTCAAAACATCAAATCCCAGCAGCATCCTAGTAAATCTTTTCTACACTCTTTCTAGGGATTTGGTGAGCAAAGATGAGACTTCATAGAACCATAGAATCCCCACAGTGTAGAAGAGGCCTTACGGTCCATATAGTCTGCCCTTCCCTCTGCCATAAACCATCCACGTGGACCTTTCCCGAGAAGAAACATCCCCCCACGGCCCCCCACTGACACTAGAATCATAGAATTCCTACAGTGCAGAAGTAGGCCATTTGGCCAAACAAGTTAATGCCAAGTCTCCAAACATGCACTGCTCTCTGGCCCACCCCTCCGTGTTCTGTTCTATACCTGTAACCTCATGCATTTACCATCACCAATCTATCGAACCTACAACAAAAATAAAAAAATGCTGGAAAACCTCAGCATTCTGACAGCATCTAAAAAGAGAGGTCATTCAGTCCCCTGAAAGGCATGGCGGTACAGTAGTTAGCACTGCTACCCCACAGCTCCAGGGTCCTGGTTCGATTCCCGGCTTGGGTCGCTGCCTGTACAGAGTCTGCACATTCTCCCTGTATCTGCGTAGGTTTCCTCCAAAGGTGTGTGGGTTAGGTGCATTGGACATGGTAAATTGCCCTTTAGTGTCCCAGGATGCATAGCTTAGAGGGATTAGCGGGATAAATATGAGGGGCTACGGGGATAGGGCTTGGGTGGAATTGTTGTCGGTGCAAACTCAATGGGCCTACTTCTGTACTGTAGAATTTCTATGATTCAATGAGAATAGAGCCAACATTTCAAGTCTGGAGGATCTTTCAACTCAGTCCTAACCTACCGACCTACACATAACCTACACATCTTTGGACATTAAGGGGCAATTTAGCATGACTAATGCACCCGCCCTGCACAGATTTGGAGTGTGGGAGGAAATCGGAGCACCCAGGGGAAACCCACACAGACATGGGGAGAATGTGCAGACTCCACACAGAGTGATCCAAGGCTGGAATTGAACTTGGGTCTCTGGCGCGGTGAAGCAGCAGTGCTGACCACTGTGTCACTATGCTGCATGGAATCATGCTGGACAGAAGGAGGCTATTTGGCCCATTGCATCAATGCCAGCTCTTTCAAACTGTTTTGAATACGTACAGTAAGAAGTCTCACAACATCAGGATGAAGTCCAACAAGTTTATTTGGTATCACGAGCTTTCGGAGCTTTCATACAATGTTGTGAGACCTCTTGCTGTGCCCACTCCAGTCCAATGCTGGCATCTCCACATGTTGAATACAAATAAATAAGAAAAAAAGACCTGGAGAGGGATTTGAACGCAAAACCTTCTGACTCAAAAGTAAGTATGTTGCCCATTGAATCACACCTGGCATGTGAAGACTACCTCACCCATATTGTTCCACTTCTTGATCTGGAGGCACTAACCAATTCCAGCTGGCAGCTTCCCAGTAATTTGGTCACACTTGGTGTGTGAGCCAGGATGTGTAATATTCAGCAGCGATTCAAGATTGCAATCGGGGGTGGAAATCACGACTGATTATTTTTTTCACCTCAAGGATATTGAACGATGGAGAATTGGTCTGAGGTTTCAACTCCACTTCCAATGCAATGAAATCTCAGTCATTCCTCGGGGAAGTACCAGGAACTGGATTGGTCTAAGAAATGGGAAGGAGAGGAATATTATACGGCACATCCTTCAACATTCCAAAGTGCCAATGATTAAGTCCCTTCACAATGAGGGAACAAGAGAAACCAATTTGCACACACTGTTACAATGCAGAGATTCACCCCCTTTTGAGAAGACACGCCAAATCCCCCAAAGAGGAATACTTTGCTTCGTAATCTGTTAAAAGTGTTTGGGAAGATGTGAACTGTTCTTCATTAATGTTTAGAGATTCATTAACAGAAAGACCCGAAATTCGCTTTAAGTGAACAATTAACAAGTTATTTACTTAACCAATTGGGAATTTTAACTAAACAAGTAATATATTGATTAAAGTAAGATAGTACTGGAATGCTGATCAAATAAACCTAAGGACCATTCATTACCAAAATATATTTAACCAGGTGTTTTGGCTTTGGAAAAACCATTGGAGCTCTTCTGATGATTCTGCTCTTTCTGATTTTGGTACCCTTCATTAGAAGGATGGAGAGTTCTCTTATTTTAGGCTGGCAGGGAGCTGCTGTTACTCTGTCTAGATATTAAGAGGTGGCAGTTCTTCAGTTGAACTCCTCAGGCTAGGCAGTTGAGTTCTTCTTCTGATGTTTTTGATCCTGATTATAAATATTGCAATCTGTGTACCCTGTAGGCACCTGTATTTTAAACATGCACGCGCTGATACAAAACTAGCTTTTAAAGAGACCACACTTCACAAACTCAACTTACAATAGCAAGCTCTCCCAAGGACAATGGCCCAATTATCTATTTTTGTTGCTTCATAAAATTGGATGACTATTAATTATCTGCCAGAATATTGGGTAGAATGAACATTCCCGATGCCGGAATAGGAAGACAGCAATTTGGAAATGAGGGATTAGAATGTGGAAGGGTCTCTTTAGAACATTGAACACAATGTTGTGCTGAACACAACGCCAAGTTAAACTAATCCCCTCTGCCCACCCTTTGTCTATATTCCTCGCATGTTCTGGTGCTTACTTAAAAGTCACTTATATGCCCTGTTACATCTGCCTGCACCACCATACCTGGCAGTTTGCTATGACACCTACCACTCTCTGTGTAAAAAACTTGCCCTTCACATCTCTTTTGAACTTTTGCATGCCCCCTAATATTAGACATTTCAACTTTGAGGAAGAGATTCTGACTGTTATCCCTATCTATGCCTCTCACAATCTTATCAATTTCTATCTGGTCTCCTCTCAGCCTGCGCCACTCCAGAGAAAACAACCCTAGTTTATCCAGCCTCTCTCCTTATAGCTCATATTCTCTAATCCGGGTAGCACCCTGGTAAATCTCTTCTGCACCATCTCCAAAGCCTCCACATCCTTCCTATAATGTGGTGATCAGAATTGAATGCAGTACTCCAAGTGCAGCCTAACCAAAGTTTTATAAAGCTACAACATGACATCCTGAGTCTTGTATTCAGTGCCCCAACCAATAAAGACAAGGATGCCATATACCTTCTTTATCACCAGGTCTACTTGTGTGGACACTTTCAGGAATACATGGACTTGAACCCCAAGATTCCTCTGTACATCAATGCTGTTCAGGGTCCAGCAATTAACTATATACTTATCCTGAACATTTGATCTCCCAAATTGCAAGACCTCATACGTGCCTGGATTAAACTCCGTCTGCCATTTCTCCACCCATATCTGCAACAGATCTATACCCTGTTGTAGCATTTGACAATCTTCTAAATTGTCCACAACTCCACTTATCTTTGCGTCATCTGCAAACTCATTAACTCACCCATCTAAATTTTCATCCAAGTCATTTATAGACATCACAAACAGCAGAGATCCCAGTGTGGGACACCATTAGTCACAGACCTCCAACCAAAAAACATTCTTCCAACACTATTCTCTGATTTCTATGGGCAAAACAATTCTGAATCCAAGTGGCCAAGTTACCATGGATTCTATCCACCTTAATCATGATGAGCCTACCATGAGGGACTTTGTTGAAAGCTTTAATAAAATCCATTTGGATAACATTCATTACTCTATACTCCTCAAAAAAAAATCAATCATATTTTCGTAATCCTCTTGCTGCCTCCAGCACAGAGAAGGATTCCTATCAGAAGTGTTTTGGTTAGTCTGAATCAGGGTTCACACCAGGCAGTTGTCTTCATCCATTTCACCATCAGAAGGTGAACTGTTTGACAATAAAGGGGCATTACAGCCACAATTAATCCTTTCCTCACCAAAGTTTCATGCACTTTCCATCCAGAACCACTTTTTTTTTAAGTTTCAATAAGATCATTAATCAAATGGGTTGCTTTGTCCTGCATGGTATCAAACTTTTTGAGTGTTGTTGGAGCTGCACCAATCCAGGCAAGTGGAGATTATTCCATCACACTCCTGACTTATGCTTTGTAGATGGTGGATACGTTCTCGGAAGTCAGGAGGTAATTTACTCTCCACAAAATTCCAGGCCCCTGGCCTGCTCTTGTAGTCATGATGTGGAGTTGCCAGAGTTAGAATGGGATAAACACAGTAAGAAATCTCACAACACCAGGTTAAAGTCCAACAGATTTATTTGGTAGCAAACGCCACTGGCTTTCGGGGCACTGCTCTTCTGTCAGGAAAGTGGGAGATTTGTTCAGAAACAGGGCATATAGAGACACAGATTCAATTTATAGAATAATAATTGGAATGCGAGTCTTTACAGCTAATCAAGTCTTAAAGGTACAAGGAATGTGAGTGGAGAAAGCATTAAGCACAGATTAAATAGATTATTGTCTCCAGACAGGACAGTTAGTGAGATTTTGCAAATGCAAGCAAGTCATGGGGGTTACAGAAAATGCGCCTTGAACCCAAGATCCCAGTTGAGGCCATCCTCATGTGTGCTGAATTTGGCTATCAGTCTTTACTGTGCAACTCTATGCTATCGTATGTCGTAAAGGCCGCTTTGGAGAATGCTTATCTGAAAATCAGAGGCCAAATGCCCATGACGCTGAAGTGTTCCCCAACAGGAAGAGATTGAGTGGTGTTCATTTATCCGTTGTCATGGCATCCGCATGGTCTCCCCAGTGTACCATGCCTCGGACATCCTTTCCTGCAGTATAACAGATAGACAACGTTGGCCTAGTTGTAAAAGTACGTACCGTGTACCTGGTGGATGGTGTCCTTTCGTGAGATGATGGCATCCATGTCGATGATCCGGCGTGTGTTGCAGAGGTTGACAAAAGAGCAGTGCCCCGAAAGCTAGTGGTGTTTGCTACCAAACAAATCTGTTGGACTTTAACCTAGTGTTGTGAGACTTCTTACTGTGTTGTGGTCATCGTTCTCCTGAAGGTTGCGTAGTTTCTGTTTGAAATTGTACAGTTGCTTGAACGCAAGAAGTAGGGATATGGGGACGGCCTTGGCGAGATGTTCGTCTTCATCAATGATATATTGAAGACTCAGGAGGAGATGTATTAGTTTCTCTGCTCTGGTGAAGTACTGGATGATGAAGGGTACTCTGTCCACCGTTTCCTGTATTTATGTTCTGAGGAAGTCGGTGTGGTTTTCCGCTGTGGCGTGTCAGAACTGTCGATCAATGAGTCTTATGAGGATATCTGAAGTTGTCTGTTGTGATCTTCCTCATCTGAGCAGATCCTGTGTATACGCAGGGCTTGTCCATAAAGGTTGGCTTTTTTCACGTGTTTAGGGTGGAAGTTAGAGGCGTGGAGCATCGTGAGGTTATCTGTGAGCTTGCAGCACAGTGAAGTACTGAGGTGACTGTCCTTAATGGAGGCGCGTGTCCAAGAATGCAACTGATTCCAGACAGTAGTCCATGGTGAGTCTGATGATGGGATGGAACTTGTTGATGTCATCATATAATTGTTTCAGTTCACCATGAGTCCAAAGGAAGAAAATGTCTTTGATGTATCTAGTGTACATCATCGGTTGAAAGTCCTGTGCAGTGAAGAGGTCTTGTTCGAACATGTGCATGAAGATGTTGGCATATTGAGGTGCGAATTTGGTCCCCATGGCCTTTCCGTGTGTCTGGATGAAGAACTAGTTAGTGAAGGTGAAGACATTGTGGTCCAGGATGAAGTGGATGAGTTGTAAAATTGCAACACTACGGACTTCCTACAGAAACTCACCATACATGGAGCAGTTAAACCATTGGCAATCCTTGTCACGATGGATGTCTTGACACTCCACACCAGTATCTCCCACGCATTGCTGCAACTGGCTCAGTAGTCAATGCCAACAACTGCCAGTTTCCAGATGTAATTTTAGATACACTTGAGTGGCGTGAATGTTACTTGCCACTTGTCATCCCAAGACTGGATATTGTCTTTTGTATTAGTTGCATTTGTACGAGGACTGTTTCAGTATACCTCAGGAATTACAAATGGTGCTGAACATTATGCAATTAGCAGCGAACATCTCCATTTCTGACCTCTTGATGGAAGGAAGGTCATTGATAAAGCAACTGAAGATTATTAGGCCGAATACACTACCCTGGGGTCTCCTGCAGTGGAACTGGGTTGATGAAAGATTCTGCTATTATTCATTGTCTGAGTGTGTAGGTCAGAGCAGTGCTCATCAGCAACTCTTTGAAAGTAAAATATGTCACTTTTAACATGAGGACACAGTGGCAGGTTTCTTGGATGACATTAAAGGATTGAAGGATGAAGAAGGCCTTCCATATGACTTTATCCCAAATACCAGAGCAACCCAAACTCTCACTGCAGCAACTGGTAATTAAGTAACTTCAATGATTTGATCTGAATGGCCATCCCTGACTGTTAATCACTTTCTATATGAGCCCTAAATTTATTGGTCACAGCCATGATCCCACCGTTTTCTCGTTCCATTGGTCCTGCTGTTTCAGGAATATTGCCCCAGTATACATCTATCAACTCCCCTCTCAGACACCGATTCAGATAATAAGAGGCAGGTTAAAATGGGGGTGGGCAGTTAATATCGATGGGGGTTTCTATAATGGGGCAGTTTCTATAATGGGTTGTTTCGATAAGGGGGCAGTTTCCATATTGGACAGTTCCTATGAGGTGGGTTTCCCATAAGAGGTGGCTTTTGGATTGGGTGGTTTCTATAAGGGGGCAGTTTCTATAAGGGAGCAGTTTCAATGGGCACTAATTTAAATTGCCAGCTCCACATCTGGGTATGAAGTTGATATTTGACCCTAATTTCTTCATGGATACAATGGTGGAAACATACCATTGAAACCTTATAGTGCAGGAGGAGGCCATTCGATCCATCAAGTTTGTACTGACCACAATCCCACCCAAACCCTATTCCCATAACCCCACGTAATTATCCCACTAATCCCCTGACACTAACGGGCAATTTAGCATGGCCAATCCATCCAACCCGCACATCTTCAGACTGTGGGAGGAAACCCACACAGACACAGGGAGAATGTGCAAACAGACAATGGCCCAAACCGGGAATTGAACCCGGGTCCCTGGCACTGAGGCAGCAGGGCTAATCACAGTGTCACCATGCTGCTCTACCAGAAGAAAATCATAAGCATGCTGAATCTATTTCCTTCTTTGAACCAAATATTTTGAGCACAAGGGATTTGAAAACCTCTCAGTTTTCTGTGACATCCCATACTTCACTCCCAGTTAAATCTTGCGGTTTCACAGGTTGTGTTAAAGTGAGGACCTAGCCACTAATTACCTCTTAGAAAAACAGGCAGTATTAACTGACAGTGAGACATGACCATGTTGACCTTGTTCATTGGGAGGGCCAGGTTTTAAACAAGCATTGTCTGCCATAAGAGGCTTTTCAACTGCTTTCCCATTGAGATCTGCAGTCAGATGGAATGTGTGCTTGAGAAGCAAGCACATACCTGTCTCGCAAAGTGATCTCAGACTGTGGCACTTACCAACCTTCTCCTTAAAGGAAAACCCAGCTTTTGTGCCGAAGTTGAATCCTTTCAGGAAATGATCTTACAATCAGCTTCTTTGCTGGTTTCAAGGCACCTATAAAACTCATAAGAAACCTCAATGAGATCTTCCTTCCCAGTACCGCAAACAATAATAATAATTCAGAATGCTTTACTTTAACCCGTAATATTCCAACAGGTCCTAGTAAACAAAATTAGTTTCCATTTCTTTTTTAGTTTAATTATTTATTAATATCACAGGTAGGCTTTCATTAACGCTGCAGTAAAGTTACTGTGAAAATCCCCTAGTCGCCACACTCTGGTACACCTAACCAGCGTATCTTTCAGACTGTGGGAGGAAACTGGAGCTCCTGGAGGAAACCCATATAGACGTGGGGAGAATGTGCAGACTCCGCTCAGTCACACGAGGCTGGAATTTCTACAAGATAGAACAAGAATAGGGTGACTGTGTGGAATCTGCATGTTGTCCCTGTGTCTGTGTGGGTTTCCTCCAGGTACTCCAGTTTCTTCCCACAGTTCAAAGATGTATAAGTTAAGTAGATTGACCATGCTAAATTGCCCCCAGTGTTGGTGGGACTAGCAGGGTAAATGCATTGAGTTATGAGGATAGGGTCTGGCAGGGATTGTTGTTGGTGCAGGCTCAATGGGTCGAATAGACTCCTTCTACATTGTAGAGATTCTATGATTTTATTCTGAAGAATTTATGAAACACCTTTAAAATACTAAAACATCCCAAGGCATTTCACTTGATTAAATACAATTTGACATTGAGCCAACAAAAGGAGACATCTGTATTAGTTTTAAAATTTATTTAGTAGTGTCACAAGTATGTTTGCATTAACACCGCAATGAAGTTACTGCAAAAATCCCCTAGTCATCACACTCCAGTGCCCATTTGCATGAAGTGTGGGTGAATTTAGCACGACCAATGCAACCAACATCTTTCAGGCTGTGGGAGGATACCGGAGCTCCCGAAGGAAACCCAGCAGACACGTGAAGACTCCACACAGGTAGTGACCCAAGCTGGGAATCGAACCTGGGTTCCTGGCACTGTGAGGTAGCAGCGCTAACCACTGTGCCATCATGCCAGCCCTAGCCGTTAAGGAAGACAACTGAAAGTGTTGTTGAAGAGGCAGATTTTACGGAGTGTCTGAAAGGAAGAAAGAGGGGTAGAGAGGTAGAGAGGTTTAGTGAGGGAATTCCAGAGCTTAGGGTCTAGGCAGCTGGAGGTATAGCGCTAATGATGGAAACTGGGAATGCTGAAGAGGGCAGAAGAGCACATATAGCTCAGAGGGTTATAGGGGTGGAAGACCTAACAGCAATAGGGAGGGCAAAGGCCATTGAGGGATTTGAAATCGAGGGTGAGGATTTTAAAACTGAAGTGTCACTTAACCGCGATTCAGTGTGGGTTGGCAAGCAGAGGGTGATGAGTGAATATGGGACTTGGTGCAGGTTAGGACAAGCAGAAGAATGAAAAACAGAAAATCCTGGAAATCCTCAGTAGGTCTGATAGCATCTGCGGAGAGAGAATAGAGCCAACATTTCAATTCTGGATGGCCCTTCGTCAGAGCTGAAGACAAAATAGGACAAGATTTATACTGTAAGGGTGAGGGGAAGGGTGGAATTGACAAAGATGTCACAAACGAGAAGGCAAAGGGAATGTAATTGGTGGCAGCAAAGACTGAGAACGGTGCTAATAGTGTCCATTAACAAAAATCAGAATTTGTAAGTGGGAGAACAAAGGTGTAGGGAGTCAAAGGACAACATGAGGCATGTTGCAGGTGGCCCTAGTGGGGGTGCAAGAGGGATGGGTGGGAGGAATAAGGACAGTGGAGTATTCGATGACCTCCAGTTTAGGGATGGAGCCATGTGTTAATGTTATCAGATCCAGAGGTAAGAAAGGCCTGAGAGATTTTCAGCGATGTAAAGATGCCGGTATTGGACTGGGGTAAGCACAGTAAGAAGTTTCACAACACCAGGTTTAAGTCCAACCAGTTTATTTGATAGTAACCCACAAGCTTTAGGAAATGGTGTTCCTTCGTTAGATGTGTGGAAGGTTCCAAGCGGAGAAAGGCATATAAAGACACACACTTTGTCCACCGGCGTCCCACTGACACATGAAGATTTGCATTCTAATCAGTATTCTGTAAACTGTGTGTGTCTTTATATGCTCTTCTCTGATAGAACTTTACACTCACCTGACAAAGGAACACCGTTTCCAAAGGTTTGTGGGATTACTGTCAAATAAATTGGTTGGACTTAAACCTGATGTTGTGAGACTTCTTACTGAGATTTTCAGCAGCAGATGAACTGAGATGGGGGGAGGAGGGGGTGAGCCTGAGCATATTGATGTGGAAATAAGCAGTCTTAGTGATTGCCCTGAATATAAAGTAATTCTCATTTTTTATGGTGCTTTGCTCTCAATGAAGAATTAAAGAGAATATTACGCAAAAGGGCATCAGGGAAACCTCCCACCCACAAATCACTGAGAAATTAAAGAAAGTGCCTTCACTATTTCTGTGAATGTTGAGATGATCCCTCCTCCATAGCCACATTTTCTTTACTCTCATCCTCCACTGAGGAAGAGGATGAGGATATCTGTAAATCTCACATTCAGGGAGGCTCGGCACAGAGAAAAGGAACTGGAGTGGTGAGGAAGAGGGAAAAGAGAAGAGAGGCTGATGAGAGAAAGAAGGGAAAGCGTGCTACAGGCAATTTGGCATGGCTCGCAGCTTAGAGCCGCCCTAATGTTTTAACACAAAGTGATGCCTCAGGCAGGTTGGCTGAAGAGCTCACACCTGGAATGTCTCTAATGTTGACAATTCTGGCTCTAGACAGCATTCGAAAAATGCCAATCTCCTTCAGTCCCCCACTACCTGGCATCTAAAGTGCAGCTGGGTCTTAAGACTGCACATGAGCCCATGTCAGGCAAAAGATATTTGTTGGCTTGGCACTAGGCCTGACATGTAGATAAAGCCAATTCAAAGATAACTCGAATTCTCTGCTCCAAAGCCATTGCGATCATAATCAGGTTGTGTTTGCCAAAGTTTGGATACTTGAGTGGGGTTGTGGCATTAACGTTGGCTCCCACTCGATGGAGGATGGCCAAGCTCACAGCCCGTGACAATAAGAGGAAGCAGAAGTGTAAGAGATGGGGATAGATGACGCTGCCTTCATTGAATGTCAAAGTGACCCCTCAGCCAGACCAAACAGGGTGCCCAGTTGACTATACAATGCACATAACGAGTAAGGCAACCCAGCAGAGATCTGATAAACAAGAGAGGTATTCCTGGAATTTGAAAAGCCAGAAAATGATTTCTTCAAAGATTTCAAGCTATTAAGGAGAATAAATAGAGAGAAACTACTTTTGTTGGGTGATTATGCTACATTCTCAACAATTGAGTTGCCTGTTGCCCAGACAAATTGGCACTGTTTTAAACCAAGCTGATTTTCAAACATATCCCTCATGATAAAACAACATTTCTGCAAGGTACAGTATCACCCCATTATTATCTTGCTATTTGTGGGAGCTTGCTGTGCACAAATTGTCTTTCACATTTCCTGCTTAACGGCAGCTGCACTTCAAAAATATTTTGTTGGCTATAGAGTGCATGGGGATGCCGTGAGGTTGTGAAAGGAGCTATATAAATGTAAATCTTTCTTTTCTCTTTGAAGGAAAAGAGACAATGGAAAAAAGGTATGAAACCAGAAAAAAAATAGCCTTTCTAAAGCTAACACTGTGCCAAGAATTTTGGAAGTTGGCGTGCTGGAGAATTGTCTCTTTAATGCCAGTTACGAAAACAAATTTTTTATTTTGTCAACAGGTTTACCACTGCATCCTGTTAAGCAATTGTTTAAAAGAGAAGGAAGGACAAATAGTGTGACAAAACAATCGCAATCGCAGCCAAGATTGCTGACCCAGGCCTCACTGATCTCCTCAACTTTTCTGACCTTGTTGGACGCCCTGGGCTTCTCAGTATGGACCACACAACCTAGCTTGCTGGCCGCTTCTCCTAGCATACAAATCTGGAAACAACTCCTTGTCCAACTTGGCGACACTTATTGGCTCTGGGCCTTGCTCGACTCCAGCCAGAACAACAATCAACAGAAAGAGACATTTATCAATCTGTACTTTGCAACTGTACATCTAAACTGTGTGCTTTTTTAGCCTTACATATAAGTGCAATATCAAATGGAAAGAAAAGTGCTTTTAGTCTGGAGTTACCTTCAGGGTTGGACTAGAGTCAGTTGAGAACCAGGTTAGAGAGAAATCGTAGAGGTATTTAAAAATACAGTCGCTCTTGTCATTTTATTGTTTTTTTGGCTATCAGAAATATTGGAGAAACCATTAAAACTCTACAGTGCTGAAGGAGGTCATTCGATCCATTGTGTCTGTACTGACTCTCTGAAAAAGCATCATCCCAGGGCCCTCTTCACCCCATACTCCCCACACATTCACCATGGTTAATCCACCTAACCTGCACATCTTTGGAGTGTGGGAGGAAACCAGAGCACCTGGAGGAAACCCACACAGATACGGGGAGAACGTGCAGACTCTGCACAGTGACCCAAACTGGGAATCGAACCCGGGTCCCTGACGTTGTGAGGGAGCAGTGCTTTCCATTGTGCCACTAGAGATTGGGGTATAAATGCTGGTTGGCTAACAGTAAAGAATTTTGTAATAAACTATTTGTTTTCTGTTTGGTGAGGGGGACGTAGGGGGAGGCAAGCATTGTGAGGATTGCCGCGTCGGGCAGAAGTGGGGGATTATCGGAAGTTGCAATTCATGTGATGAAATCTCCAGGAATGCAGTCAACCAAAGTTGGCAACCCCAATTTAGCCTCGAGAGAATCTCTTTCCAATTTGCGATAACACCTCTGTTGTTGTGACCTCAGATTTGTAAGCATTCTTAACGAGGGTGTGTATTTTTTGTTTAATTCATTCGTGGGATATGGGCGTCACTGACTGGGCTTGCATTTATTGACCATCTCTAGTTCCCAAAAGCAGTTCAGAATCAACCACGATGCTATGGCTTTGGAGTCACATGTAGGCCAGATCAGATAAGGACGACAGATTTTGATTTGATTTGATTTATTATTGTCACATGCATTAACATACAATGAAAAGTATTGTTTCTTGCACACTATACAGACAAAACATACCATTCTTAGAAGAGGAAATGAGACAGTGCAATATTACAGTTAAAGGTAGGGTGTTGAGAAAGATCAATTTAATGCAAGATAAATCCATTCAAAAGTCTGACAGCAGCAGGGAAGAAGATTTCTTGAATCGGTTGGTACGTGAACTCAGAATTGTGTATCCTTTTCCCGTAGGAAGAAGGTGGAAAAGAGGGGTCCTTAATAATGCTGGTTGCTTTGCCAAGGCAGTGGGAAACGTAGACAGAGTCAATAGATAGGAGATTGGTTTGCGTGATGGATTGGGCTACATTCACGACCTTTTCCCTAAGGGCATTACTGAACTAGATGGGTTTTTCTGACAGTTGACAACAGTTTCATGGTCATCTGTAGATTCTTAATTCCAGATATTTTTTATTGAATTCAAATTCCACCAGCTGCCACGGTGGGATTCGAACTCCGGTCCCCAGACATTAGATGAGT
The DNA here is from genome assembly GCA_024679065.1 of Sphyrna mokarran. Lineage (NCBI taxonomy): Eukaryota > Metazoa > Chordata > Chondrichthyes > Carcharhiniformes > Carcharhinidae > Sphyrna > Sphyrna mokarran. The sequence goes on along the minus strand of JAGIQG010000030.1, from coordinate 11,767,392 downwards.
TTCTAGCGATAATAGCACATGGCCATCACCTCCCTGCATTTAAGATCCAGTTAAACAGAACAAGAATATTAAGCTGCTTGAAGAATTGGGATGGAGATGTGACTCAAAGGGAACAACAAGGAAGCTTTGGTGTGATGAGAAGGGAATTTGAACCTTACTCCCAAACCTCAACATTTGACTAACTGAAAAGTCATTTAAAACAAAGAAGAGGTCATAAATATTGTGAGGGAGGGCGGTTGATGAGGCATTAAATCCACGCTTTCTGGGTTTGTATTCATGAGGAATTTTTATTCATTCAGTTGTTTGGTCTGAGTTTTGTTTGCCACACTCTGCACGCAATGCTATGTAATCAATAGTACGCAACCCACTCAAGCAAATATTGATGCTGCAGGGAGATAGATTCGTTCTCTGTATATATAGGAACACTCTGTGTTAACCTTCACAATGCTTTTGTTACATAAAATAGAATTTGTTTGCCTTTCCTTGCCCTATTGGACGCAGAGAACCTGCAGAATCGTGCCGAGTGCTATTTATTCCTGTTTCCTTTTGCCGGCTTTCCTCGGAGTGGATGCACTTCGGATGGAATCTCGCCACTGTCCATGTTGACGGGATTTTCCCATCCCACCGCCATGAATGGAGATTTGGCTGGGCGCCAAATTCTCGCTGGAGCATGGCATAAATTGCAGGTAAGATTGTGCTCTTCACGTGAGACCTTGTCAGCAGAGACTTCCAACACACAAGTCACGGTGACACTGTGGTTAAGCACGGCTGCCTCACAGTGCCAGGGACCTGGGTTTGATTCAGGCCTCAGATGACTGACTGTGTGAAGTCTGCACATTCTCAGAGAATCATAGACTCACAGATTATCTACTGTGCAGAAGGAGGCCACTCAGCCCATCGATTCTGCATCACAATAATCCCACCCAGGCCTTATCCCCATGGTCCCAGGTACTTACCCTGCTAATCCTTTTGGCACTAAGGGGCAATATTACATAGCCAATCAACCTAACCTGCGCATTTTCGAGCTATGGGAGGAAACTGGAGCATCCGCAGGAAATCCATGTGGACACGGGGAGAACGTGAAACTCCGCACAGTCACCTGAGACATGAATTGAATCCGGATTCTTAGCACTGTGAGGCAGCAGTGCTAAACACTGTGCCACCGTGCTGCTCCATATCTGCATGGCTTTCCTCTATGTGCTCCGGTTTCCTCCCACAGTCCTAAAAGACATGCTGGTTAGGGTTCATTGGCCATGCTAAATTCTCTCTCAGTGTGCCCAAACAGAGAGTGGCAATTAAGGGATTTCCATAGTAACTTTACTGCAGTGTTAATGTAAGCTTACTTGTGACACTAATAAATAAGCCTTAAAATAAGCAAGAGGGAATTCTCTCCTTGACTATTGCACATTTCATTATTCCAGGATTATAATCTGGTGAAAGCTCCAGGCAATTACCAGCTGACTTCCCCCTTTCCAATGCTGTGATGGGAAGCCTCGGGATGGATGAAATTGGGTCTGGGCCAAGCTCTGACCAAGAAAGGTGTGCTTATATCAGGCTAGGGCTTTGAGGTTTACCACAAATGTATCTTCCAACTCATCAGCCTTTGGTTCACAGTCAACTGTTGCTTGGCAAGCCTGGATGTGCCAGCATTCGTGTGGGTTGTCATAACAGTATATTCAGTGCCCTGCGAGGATGGCACTGCTACCAATGATGAAGAAGCAGTGCTCCAAAAGTTCATGATTCCAAATAAACCTGATGGACTTTAACCTGGTTGAGACTTCTGACTGTGCCTACCCCAGTCCAACGCCAGTACCTGCACATCATGGTTACCAACATAAGTTACACTATCTATAGTTACCAACCTTCCGGGAGTCGTGGAGTCACCAGGAAGTGAGAATTTATCTCCATGAGCGAAAAAAATGGGAGGAAGATCATTGGAGCATAAAACAAATAGAGTTTTATTTTCATTTTTGCTGCTCATTCTTTAATAAAGATATGGGAGATGGGCTAAAAAAGCTGCTTGACCGGAAGTTAAGCAATATCCAATCAGAATGTAACACTACATTCTGCACCCTCTTCTTTCCATTCAGTGACAGGGAAACGGGTTCAGTTCCAGCCTCAGGTGACTGTGCAGAGTTTGCACATTCTCCCCATGTCTGTGTGGGTTTCCTCTGATTGTTCTGGTTTCCTCTCTGTGTAACGCGCAAGAAATAATATTTTTCACTGTATACTAATGCATGTGACAATAATAAATCAAATCAAATCAAATCAAATAGGTGATTAAACCCATTGATTATGTCTCCCAATTGGCCGGAGAATTGCAGAGTCTCACGAGGAAGATCTCGTTTGATGACCAATGAGAGGACTGTAGGGGCAGAATAGGAAATGATGGGATGAGGCCTTCAGGAATAAGCCCAACCTAGAGTGGACAACCCAATCGTATTGAAGAGAGAGTGAGACTCTCAGGTATTTCTGCCAGCGCTTCTCCCCATTGGCCAGGACAGTTGTAATACCAATAGCCAGGATGTCACTGCACTCATACCAGCAGGATTTTCCCATCCCACTCATTATTTGACTGATTGGGAGTGGTAATATACATCTCCCAAGGAACAGCAAGTAACTTTCACCAATGACAGCATTGAAAGAATGGATGTGGAGAAGGTGTTTCCTCTTGTCAGAGAATCTAGTACCAGGTGTCACTGTTTAAAAATAAATGGCCATTCATTTAATAGAGAGATGAGGAGAAATTAGTTCTCTCTAAGAGTTGTGAATCTCTGAAACCTTCTTCCTCAAAAGCAGAGTCTTTGAATATTTTTAAGGTTCAGTGAGATGGATTCCTAGAATCATAGAAACCTCACAGTGCAGAAGGAGGCCATTCAGCCCCACCAAGTCTGCATTGACAACAGTCCCACCCACGATCTGTAATCCCACGTATACACCCTGCGAAATCCCCTAACACTAAGGGTTAATTTAGCATGGCCAATCAACCTAACCCACAGATCCTTAGACTGTGGGAAGAAACTGGAGCACCCGGAGGAAACTCACACAGACACAGGGCGAAAGTGCAAACTCCGCATCTGAGGACGGAATTGAACCTGCGTCCCTGTCACCGTGAGTCAGCATTTGTGGCCTCTTGCTGCCTACAGAACAGTTAAGAGTCAACCACTCACCACATAATGGAGTCACATAGGCTGTATAGATTAGAACAGCAGATTTCTTTTCCTAAAGTGAGCTAATCAATGATATAAACATGCAGATTAGGAGTAGAAATACATTGTGATAGTTTTGTTTCTGACTAGTTCTTAATTTCATTTTTTTTAGTTAATTGAATTAAAATTCCACCAGCTGCCGTGGTGGGATTTGAACCCATGTCCGCAAACCTTTAGCTTGGGGCTTTTGATTACTAGTCCATGATATTAAATTACTTCACTGTATCCCGCTGTAATTAGCATAGAAATCTCTATAGAGGAGCAAATGCTTAGGGAAACGTCAGCAAGTGCACAGTTTTATAATGGAGAGCAACTGGAAATAGTCCCAATGCAGCCATGAAAATTAAGGACTCCATACACGCCCGACCTTCTCCCTTCCACCTTCTCCTGTCAGGAAAAAAAATTAAAAAGTTCGAGAATACGTACTAGACAACTCAAGAACAGTTTCTCTCCTGCTACCAACAGACTTTTGAATGAACCTGCCACACATCTTTCTCTTTCCCCTCTCTGTAACTGCAATGCCACCTTCTGCACCCTCTCCTTTCCTTCTCTATGAATGGTATGTCTGTACAACGCGCAAGAAACAATACTTTTCACCGTATACCAATCCATATGACAATAATAAATCAAATCAAATCAAATCAATCAATTGCATGGATAATCCCTCTCAAAGTTGACATGGAGTGGAGGAGTGTTGTTCTCATGGAATTCTGATGCCTCACTTCAACTTGACCAGTTCCAGTAGTTCTTAGGTGTGTTTCAGAGCATATTGCCACTGTATTCTCTAGACTAAGGATAGTTTGTAGGTGGAGGGTGGGGATGGGCAAGATGAGAGATAGATAAACCTACCTGGCAAAGATAGCACCTAATGGAAATATAGACATCTACATTAAAACAGAGATCAAGCTTCAAAAGTACTTCATTTGCAATAAATGAGGTCACAGAAACATAGAAACTAGAAGCAGCAGGAGGCTATTCGGCCCATCGAGCCTGCTACACCATTCATTTTGATCATGGCTGATCATCAAATTCAATATCCTGATTCCCCTTTCAACCCTTGATCCCTTGAGCCTCAAGAGCTAGATCTGATATCTTCTTGAAATCAGACAATGTTTTGGCCTCAACTACTTTCTGTGGTAGTGAATTCCACACATTCACTACCCTTTGGGTGAAGAAATTTCTCCCCATGAAAGGCACTATAGTGAGGCAAGTTTTTAATGTTCTTTTTACAAGGTTACTAGTGAGGCACTTGTTTTAAATGTGTTAGCTTCCTTTCAGGAAAAGATTTAAGAGCCAATTTTTTATCTTCAAGTAGATTTTCACATGCCAGGCATACATATTAATGATCAGGCATGTGCCCAGATTTGCATCATGCGCCCCTAGAATGGGCAGACCTGCCAAGCGCACCAAAAAATAACTTAACCCGTTGTGTTGAAATTCTGGGTAATTGCAGCTGGATTTACCTCTTGCCTGTTGTCCCTTTCCACCAACCCCCTCCTTCCCATCTCCACCACCACTCTGAAAGTCACAGAATCACAGAACCCCGACAGAGCCGCTCTTTGAGCCTGCAGCGATGACAATTCCATCCAGACGTTATCCTTGCAACCATCTGATACTTAAGGGAAATTTACCATGGCCAATCAACCTAACTTGCACATTTTTGGATCGGGAGAGGTAACCGTATCACCCAGGGAAAATCCGCATGGACATGGGGAGAACATGCAAACTCTACACAGGCAGTCATCTGAGGCCAGAATCGAATCCAGGCTCCTGGTGCTGTGAGGCACTGTGCCACCACGCCATTGGAAATTGCTGGTTCTCCATTGAAAGGGGGTCGCACACTTCATTCCTGCTCACTGATTAAATTCTAGATTTGGTAATAATAGACTTTTCCTAACCAAGGGTGTGGACTGGAGAATGGAATTAAGATACAGATCAATCCTATGAATGATACAATCTGGCCAAGGAATAAATGATCTACTCCTGCTCCTAGTTTGCAATATTCACCTTCTCTTTTACTGATTTAACCCTCAGTTGTTGGTTGTTATATATTCAGTAGATCCAATCCAAGCAAAGTATGTTTGACTCACTAAGCCTTGAATATGTTTGGAGAGCGGGCATAAACATAATGAGCCAAATGGCCTCCTGCTAATAATTCTTTCCGCATTTGCCTTTGTGAATGTGGCAAATAGAACAATTGAAATAATTCATTCAGTCTTCTGTATGAGCTTGGATTGGGGTGTGAGCAGCTATTGAACAATTGAGATAGTTCATTCAATCTTCTGTGTGAGCGTGGATTGGGGTGTGAGCAATTATTGATGTACGATTATGTCCTTCACAACAACTTATATTTCTCCAGGTTGGGAATTTACAGCCGGGTTCGCCCCAAAACAGGAAAATCCTGCCTGAGGTCAACAGACCTCTGCACGGTCCACCTCCTCACCTGCTACGATTCTCATCCTCTACGATGGGCAGAGTGGGAAAATTCCTCCAACAGTGTATTTAATGGATAACAAGGCCAAACACACTAAAAAGAGCAATGCCAAGGAAAATATTTGCCATAGAGAAAGATATCAAGATAGATGACTAAAAACTGCGCAACAAGACATTGTCAAGGAGCATCTGAAATAGAAGGGATGTGATAAGGAGGAAAGTTTAAGGGAGGAAATTCCAAAGTTTTAAGAAAAAAAGCAGCTGAAAGAAAATCCATCTCACCTAATGTCCATTCACGTTCACATATACAATAGAATAGTGTAACGTTAATGTACCTTTAAGAGTTCTTCTTAAATTATGTTCTCGGTAGTTCTCAGCTCTCATTGATGCTGGGCTGTCCATAGGAGTCATTTTATTGCTCCTTCACTGGTTTAAATGGGGTTGTTTATGTTTACTCTGAGTTGTTTTATGGTCCTGCATTATTAGGAGGAAGGTCATGGGTTCTGTTCAGCACTTTTTCCTTTACAGGGAATTCAAGGTTTCATTTTCTGTTTTTGGTTAGCAGCAGTGTTTAGTTTAAAAGGAAGTGGGCATCAGACTGAAGGCAGTGTTTTCCCTTCTCTCTCTCCCTCTCTGGCTTTTGGAAGTTCTGCTGGTAAGACTTCTTGCCTTCCCGCAGTAGAAAATCTGCTGTCGAGGGCTTGACCCTGGTGTTTTGGGAAGCTGTTCTGACTTCAAACTGTTCTGAGTGTTTCAAGAGAACTGCAGCATTCATCCATAGGACTCGGTTTCAGTTTCACATGAGCATTGGCCTTTGCTGTATTAAACCCATAGAAGGGTTTTGTTTATGGGATTGGCTTGATTAGAACATCTTAAATATATTTGTCAAGGGTTATACATTATTGTGGTTGTTTTGTTTTGTTTGCAATTGATAACAGTTATTGCTAATATTCTTACGGTCCATGTTAACTGTATTTTTAAATAAACATTTTTTACTAAAAGCTCCCTAGTGAGTCATTCGAATCATACCTGAGATGAAACATCTCATCTTTACCCAAACCAAATTTAGGGTGCAAAACTTATGATCCAGGTGGGCTCCATAAAACACCTTGAAGTTCCTGGCCTGAACCATAACAATGGACTGAGTATAGGAATCACTGGAAACTATTCTGCTTATTAAGCCCCTTTGCACTACTCCACGGGACACAATGTCAAGTGAAGTGCAGGAGGCTTGTGGGGGGGGGGGGGGGGGTGTTAGGAATAAGAGGAAAAACCTTTTTACCCATAAGGTGATGATGGTATGGAATGTGTAACCTGGAAAGGTGGTAGAGGCAGGTTGCCTGACATCCTTTAATAGGTCTATAAAATAATGAGGGCCATAAATTAGCTAGATAATCAATATCTTTTCACAAAGGTAGGAGTCTAAAACTAGAAGGCATAGCTTTAAGGTGAATGGGCAGAGATACAAAAGGGTCCAAAGGAGCAATTTTTTCACGCAGAGGATAGTGAGCATCTGGAATGAGCTGCCGAAGGTAGTTGTAGAGGTGGGTACAATTTTGGAACATAGAACATAGAATACTACAGCACAAACAGGCCCTTCGGCCCACGAGTTGCGCCGATCACATCTACCAATCCGCAGACCTATCTATAACCCCCTATCCTATTCGTTCCCATATACTCATCCAGAAGTCTTATAGAACATAGAACACTACAGCACAAACAGGCCCTTCAGCCCACGAGTTGCGCCGAAATTTTGTCTTTTAAAAAGCATTTAGGTAGTTACATGAGTAAGATGCGTACAGAGAAATATGAGTCAAACGTGGGAAATTGGGATTAGCTTAGTGGTAGGAGCTGGGCAGCATGGATAAGTGGGGTCGAAGGACCTGTTTCCATGTTGTAAACTGATATGACTTTATGAATATAAATACCTGGATGAGCATTTGGTACATCATTTGGCACACCATTTGATTCTATAATTCTATCATTATATACCTGATCTGTATGTTACACTAGAACTAATTGGTTTTAATTTTCCTGGCAATCTACCAACTTCAGTTTTGAAATTTCAATTGACCCTACCAGCTTTTGAGGGAGACAATTCCAGATTTTCGCAAACCATTGTGTGAAGATGTGCTTTCTGACATCATCCCTAGGTGTCAAAGACCAGAAGGGCATTGTAATCTCCAGGAAGTGGTGGCACGGTGGCACAGTGGTTAGCACAGCTGTCTCAGAATGCCAGTGACCAGGGTTTACGCCATTTGCAACTCATGAATGTTCATTAAAAGGTTAATTTACAGGAATTACATTCTCCCTCCAAATAAAGGAGTCACATTTGTTATCTTCCAATCTAATGGGAACTTGCTCAAATCTAGGGAATGCTGGAAAATTTCAAGTTCAATTTTTTAGATATCCAGGTCACCAACAATCTGTTCTGGTCCCCCCCATGCTGACACTTTCATTAAGAAAGCCTATCAGCGCCTCTACTTTCTCAAGAGATTAAAGAAATTCAGCATGTCTGCTACAGGTCTCACCAACTTTTACAGACACACCATTAAAACATTCTTTTTAGTTGTTTCACAGCTTGCTGTGGCTTCTGCTCTGTCCAAAACTACAAGAAGCAGCAAAAGGTCATGAACGAAGCCCAATCATTCACTCAAACCAGCCACCCATCCTTTGACATGGGCCGGTATTTTATGACCACGCTCGAGCGAGGCTCGTAAAATCCCATCTGATGCCAACGGGGAATTCCGTTTCATAAGCTGAGCCTGCGATGGTAAAATTCCAGCAACTGTCTACACTTCTTCCTGCCTTGGAAAAGCAGCCAGCCTTAATCAAGAACCCCATGTACCTCAGACATCCTCTCTCCCAACTTCTTCAGTCAGGTAAAAGATACAAAAATCTGAGGCCACGTACCAACTGATTCAAGAACAGCTTTTGAATGAACCTACTTGAATTAAGTTGATCTTTCCCTACACCCTAACTGTGACACTATATTCTGCATTCTCTATGAATGGTATGCTTTGTCTGAAAACTTTTTTTTTATGTTCTATGTTCTAACAATCTTTTCACTGTATCCCAATAAATATGACAATAATAAATCAAATCAAATCAAATCAAATCAAACCAATGCATCTAACTAGCTACTTCTTTTATGACCCTAGTGAAGTCCATTGGGACCCAGGGATTTGTCAGGTGAATAAAACGCGATGCTAGAGATGTGTTTGTGTATGCCGGGATGTGTTCACTGCCATCTGCCAACATCTCCAGTATGAGACGAGGCTTCCAGGACTCTGCAGAAATATTGCTGAGTTTCTGCCCTGTATTGAGCGAATGTCTCCCCAGGTGCCAGGCCTTTGGCCCCATGAGGTGGGTGACTTCCTGTCCCCTTTTCTCCACCACCATCGGATTCGCTGAGCTCCTCAGGATTGCAAAATGAGCTGAAAAGTGGAACATCGCGTGTTCTTCCATCCCCTCGCCCAGCGGGAATCACGCCAACTTTCCCATTGGACTTAGGATTCTCCAGCCATGCGTGACCCAAGACTAGAAATTCCTGCGCGAGGTCAACGGATCTTTAAGTGGTCCGTCAGATTTCCTGCCCCTCCGGTTGTGATTCGCCCGGTGGACGAATGTTAGCCAGTATGGAAAATTCCACCCTGGAAGACAACGGGGAACGGAATCTCAGCTCATTTTCTATCCTGCTGCCTCTTGGTTAGCCGGGATACTGGGATTAATCGCTGCATCTGCTATTGCTCCCTGCGTTCAGAACAGTCTACCCAGACTGGATCTCAGATTAGTCTCTGCAAGCTCCAGTTTCACATTGAGTGCTTCAGGGAACTCCACTGTATCTTTAATATCATTCCGTTTTACTGATCACATGCAAGAATTAAAAAAAATCACAATAAGCTATTTCACATTGCCTGTTGTAGTCCAATATTATGTCATTATGTGGGACAAATGCTCCAAAGTGGAGCAATTATCTCTCTTTCATATACTGCTACTTTTTCCACCGACATTCTATATTTACTTTCCTGTAAGCTTATAATTGATGGTTTGGTAAATTTCAAAGGCGTTTACAACATGCTGGTGCATGTACTGTGGTAAAATGCCTTTGTACGTGATTCACTCCTTAGTTGTACCCATGCCCCCATCTAAAATTTGTCACAGAGACAGAAGCACTCACGTACGCATCTACTGGAACGACACGGCAGATCATGACTGAGATAAGAGCAAAGTTTTCTGAAAACAATCAGCAGGCCAGGCAGCGTTTGAGGGAGTAACAACACTGTCAACAATTTCGGGTCAATGATCTTGCATCAGAGTTGGAAAACGTTTTGAGATTTCGCAATTCTCAAAGCAAGCGCAGAGTCAGGGAATGTGAGGGTGGAGGAGGTACGAGGGATAAGGTGAAAGGCAGGAGTGATAAATAAGAAATGTGTTGCTAGTGCAATGCAAATATCGATACTAATGGAACAGGAAACAAAAGGATGAGACAAGAGGAGGTATAAATGGCAACTGCAGGAATATTTGCAGCATTTGCTGTGTCGAGCGGTTACGATGGGAAATCGTTGTGCTCAGTGTCCAGTCCAGAAGGATGTAAAGTGTTGAATGGTGGATGGTGGCACAATGGTTAGCATTGCTACCTCACAGTGCCTAGAACCTGGGCTCAATTCCAGCCTCGGGTTGCATTCTCTCCATGTTTGCGTAGGTTTCCTCCGGGAGATCTGGTTTCCTCCCGCACTCCAAAGATGTGCAGGTTAGGTTGATTGGCCGTGACAAATTGCCCCTTAGCCCCTCAGGGGGATTAGCAGGGTAAATGTATGGGGTTATGGTGTTAGAGCCTGGGTGAGAGATTGTTATCGGTACAGGCTTGATGGGCCAAATGGCCTCCTTCTGCAGCGAAGGGATTCTATGATTCTATGAGACACTCTTACTGTACTGGCATGACACTTCATTTGAGGCTATAGTATCGAAGGAAATGAAGCAGCCAATTTCACACACAGCAAACTCCCTCAAACAGAAATGTGATAATGATAAGGAATTTTAACACCATTAGCATAAAGTAGCCTGCTTGATTGGCACCACATTCACAAACATCCACTCCCTCCACCACTGACACTCAGTAGCAGCAGTGTGTACTATAAACAAGATGCACTATTGCAATTCACCAAAGATCCTTAGACAGCACTTCCAAACCCATGACCTTCTAGAAGAATAAGGGCAGCAGAGACACAGGAACACCACTACCTGCAAGTTTCCCTCCCTGCCACTCACCATCCCGAATTGGAAATACATCGCCTTTCCTTCACAGTCGCTGGGTTAAAATCCTAGAATTCCCTCTCTAATGGTATTGTGAGTCAACCCACAGTAAGTGGACGGCAGCGATTCAAGAAGGCAGCTCACCACCACCTTCTCAACAGCAACTCAGGATGGGCAATAAATGCTGGTCAGCTAATGACACCCATGTCCCACAAATGAATAAAAAATATAAAACCATACAATTCCTACAATGTAGAAGAAGGTCATTCAGCCCATTGAGTCTGCACTGAAAGAGCATCTCACTCAGGTCCATCGCACCCCGTCTTATCCCTTTAACCCTCTGGATTTACTACGGGCAGTTCTGCTAATCTGACATTTTAGGACACTAAGGCACAATTTAGCAGGGCAAATCCACCTAACCTGCACATCTTTTGGACTGTGAAAGGAAACTGGAGCACCCGGAGGAAACCCACACAGTCATGGGGAGCGTGCAGACTCCACACAGACAGTGACCCCAGCCGGGAATCGATCCCAGGTCCCTGGGGCTGTGAGGCAGCCACTGTGCTGGACACTGTGCCACATGATCACCTACTTTTGTGATCATTCTCTAAATAAAAGTCCTGATTATCATCTTATAAAGGATCAATTTTATTTCCTACATGAGGTGCTAAGAGTTGATAGTCGGGGGTGGAGGAGTTGGAGGGGAGGGCGCAGTTGCGGATGGAGATTGCCATCATGCGTGAGATGTAACAAAATTACAGCAGCATTTCCAATTTGGTGAATCTGTCAGAAGCCACTGATTCCATGACTAAATAACATTCATAGTGAAATATCACCGTCCTCATACTTCATTATTTAACACAAGTTCCCTCTCTCTGCCAACTTGGCTATGACAGTGTTGCAGCCACTTCTAGTTCAGGTCTTTAATAAAACAGCGGAGATTGGGGAATTTGACACATTTGAAACTTGCAGATGGAGTTTGGTTCTGGAGCAAGAAACAAAAGTTGGAATTGTTTCCATGTATCAAACCCTCCCCCAAGGGGATGAGAGTCACTTGTTGGGATGTTTATGGGGATGGGATGGAGAGCTTAATTGGCATGGAGACTGCTTTGCTGCCCAATTAAGGATGTTGGGTGATCTCTATAAGCTGAAAGGCCCATCATTGGCTTTCTGACTTGAGAGAAGCAATAGGTAAGAGGTAAGTAAGGGAGAAATTGGTTCAAGATGGAGATACTTTCACTCCAACTTTCCCAAAACTTTAATGATCACATGAATTCAGCAGCCAGGCCATTTCTGGCTGCAGGGATTAGGGATCTTTACTGCAAGGAGGCCTGTGGTTGCCCTTTCAATCAGACAGACAAGGGGCTTTCCGGTCAGAGACCCCTCACCCCAGTCCTGCCTCTAGGTGTGTAAACTGGTTTCTAAGTGGAAAACCCCAGTCAGCCTCACTTAATTAGTCCCCATCTCATCCACATTTAATTGGTCTCAATTGGACTCTTAACAAGACCCATCCTTAGATTATCTTCAGTTATAAGCTTTTTTTTGTCACGATGACTGTATCAGTGGGCCATGGTTGGTTTGAGAGCAAAGACATTTGTAAATCTTGGCGAAATATGGATGTTAGTTTGTGACGACACAAACAAAGAACAAGCAGAAGTTTTATTGCCTGCTTGCCACATATAGGTGACTAAACCAACTCATCCTTATGCCAGCTGCCCATCCCCATCCCACCTGCCCATTACTATGCCACCTTCATAAAAATGACCTGGGAAGTGGGAAGGAGATGGGGAACCAAACATGATGGCTGGTATGGCTAATTTAAAGCCTTTTCCTCCTCCAATCCCATGTCTGACATGGCCAAATATCCCTCACTGTTTGCCAGCTATTATGGAAGCTTGGACTGACAACGATCCCACCCAGGCCCTATCCCTGTAATCCCACGTATTTACCCTGTTAGTCCCTTTAACACTAAAGGATAATTTAGCATGGCCAATCCACCTAACCCGCACATCTTTGGACTATGGGAGGAAACCGGAGCATTCGGAGGAAACCCAAAGCAGACACGGAGAGAATGTGCAGACTCCCCACTAGACAGTCACCCAAATCCGGAATCGAACCGAGCTCCTTAGCGCTGTGAGGCAGCAGAGCTAACCACTGTGCCACCGTGCCACCCATACCCCCAACCACCAACACACCGCTGCCTAACTTCAGAGCCAATCGTCTTCAAAAGAGTTAATGTCAGTGCTGATGAAATGGGTTTAATCAAGCTTTAGGAATCTCACCCAAGAGAGGAGGTAATTTGAAGGACTTGAAAAAGGCTTTTACTGCGGAGTCATAGAATAATAAATCCAAGGAACTGCAAACATTAAAGTGAAGCCTAAGTAATAAGTGTATTTTGCCACTAATGCGTTCCACATTTTTAGACTAAATGGGGTAGATTGCGGAAATGCAGTCACTCTGCATCACTTCCAAGCTTCCAACACACGGCCTGTTCCAAGCATGCAAGACTCCAGAGAAATGCCACTTTGAAGCCTGCTCATTAAAAACCCTGCTTTGTTTTTCTCCTTCGCGTGACGCTGGGTACAGATAGTGTTCAGCCTCACATTCTGAAATAAGGAGGAGATAGTGCAGTGAAAAGAGAGGGGGTGGGCAAAGAAGGGAAGAGAAAAATTAGAAGAAAAGGCAAGCAGTTTAAACAAATGCAGCCCCGCAAACAAATTACCTTAAATAGCCCCGGAGGTCAACAGTTTGCAAGGGCACAGCTGGTAACTATTAAGCGAGTGTGTTCTAACCAGGCAAAGCAGGACACTATGCCAGCTAACCACAGTGACTTATTGCTGCTCTGCAGACAGTAGTTTACGGACAGCTTCCGATTATAATAGCGTGCCATCGTCAAGGGTGAGGTATTTAAACACATCAAGTTTTATTTGCAAAGAAGTTTACACATCGGTCCTGGGGGAATGGGATATGTGCAGAGAAGCAAAATGGGGGAGAAGAGAAATCACAGAAAGGAGAAAGAGAGAGAGGGAGGGGAGTTTAACGTGGTGAGGTGCGATTGTTATTTGATCACAGACTGACTGACTGAAGATGTAAGGATTCTGGCAGCCGCTTCAATGTGACATGTGATTGGTTTACACTGGCAGGGCAGGCTCGTGTTTAATGTCCCTTCTGAGCTACGGCATGAGAGTTCTTTCAATTTTTGTTGTTCCTGCCAACTGCCTTCCTCTGTGAGGGGCAAAGACATCTATGGGCATTGACTTACTGTCCCCTTGAGGAGGGTATGACAAATACGAGTTGGATATTAATGCACTACCTCCAGGAGAGAAGTTGAATGTTAGGTTCACTGTCGGTCTTGCTTCACAGCTCAGATCTAAGGAGGGATTGACACTGACATTTGTCTTTCCCAGAGATACATGTTGCACTGTTTACTCCCACAATATCCCTGGGTGCATGCTGGTTTAGAACCAGCCCCGCCTGCCGGGATCAAGAGAAACTGGGAACTCGTTACCTCCCCCCAGTCAATCCTTCCTGATCCAACTTTTACGACCCAAGCTTGGCATCTCAAAAAGCCACAACTTCTGGATTTATTTAATTGTCTCTTCTGCTCTTCCCAATCTTTGCTGTTTCCCTGTGTTTTCAATTTTGACCCTTCACCAGATTTCTCAAGAAAAGAGGTGTAACCAATCGCCTGTTAATCTTTATACCAGACACGAGGAGGGATGTTGAAAGAACTTGCATTTATATAGCGCCTTTTATGGCACCCCTCCTCCAACCCCACCCCAGGCCATCCCCAAGTGCTTTATATCCATTGTTATATTCACTCTTGCAAAGCTGGAACCATTTTGCACACAGCACACTTCCACAAACAATGGCTTGATAAATGGCCTAATGGTATTACACTGGACTATTAATCCAGAAACTCAGCTAATGTTCTAAGGACCCAATCTTGCCATGGCAGATAATAGAGTTTGAATTCAATAAAAAATATCTGGAATTAAGAATCTATTGATGACCATGAAACCATTGTTGGTTGTTGGAAAAAGCCATTTGGTTCATTATTTTCCTTTAGAGAAGGAAATCTGCTGTTCTTACCTGGTCTGGCCCACTCTAGAATGATGTAGAGATGCCAGTGTTGGACTGGGGTAAACTCAGTAAAGTTTACGACGAACTCACATAGTGTCAAAAGCTCGCGAATTTACTATCAAATAAATTGGTTGGATTTAAAATTGGTGTTGTGAAACTTTACTGAGTCCACTCTAGAACCACAGCAATCTGACTGACTCTCAACTGCCCTCAGGCAATAAATGCTGGCCCAGCCAGCGACGCCCGTGTCCCACACAGGTAATAGAAAATATCTCAGATAAAGAATCAAAATTGGCTGGGAGATGGGGTAAACTTTCCAGGTCTTCTTTAAATAGTGCAATATATTTATTCGTGTCACTTACATTAACACTGCAATGAAGTTATTGTGAAAATCCCCTAAGCCACCACACTCCGGCGCGTGTTCGGGTACACTGAGGAAGAATTTAGCATGGCCAATGCACCTAACCAGCTTGTCGTTCAGACTGTGGGAGGAAACTGGAGCACCCGGAGGAAACCCATGCAGACATGGGGGAAAGGTAGGGACTTTGTGCAGACAGTGACCCAAGGCAAGAATTGAATCCTCGTCCCTGCCACTGTGAGGCAGTAGTGCTAACCATTGTGTCACCATGCCACTCCTGTTGCATCTCATCCAAGAAAGACAACACTAGATCAGTGCAGCACTCCCTCTGTGCTACAAAAAATTGTTATCCTAGAATATATCTTTGAGTTTCAGTTATGGGACTTGAATCAATGACATTCTGACTGATCACTGACAGAGGGAGTAGACATTTATCTTTATCCTGAATGAGTACCATTTCAAATCACTCCAAACACTTTTATCCAAACTGACAACATCCCTCCGCACCAAGAATGAAAACACAACCTTGATATGTGAAGTTAGAAATGCTTTATAAAGAACGCATTCTTGGAAATGGGCATCACCCACTCACAAGCCTGATTTTTGCCCAATCATAGATGCACTGAAATGGTGAAAAGAGGCCTTCTTGTTGAAACAATCAACGAAGAAAATTACAGCAAAGGAACAGGCTCTTCAGCTCTCTAAATCTGTGCCAACCCATGCTGCCTGTCTGAACTAAAACCGCCTACCTCTCTAGGAAAAAACTTCTGACTATCCACTCTGCCCATGCCCCTTGTAACCTTTTAGACCTCTATCAGGTCGTCCCTCAACTTCTGTTGTTCCAGTGAGAACAAACCAATTTTTTCCAATATCTCCTAACAGCTAATACCAGGCAACATTCTGGTAAATTTTTTCTGCATCCTCTTCAAAGCCTCCACATCCTTCTGTAGTGTGGCAACCAGAATTGAACACTAAAAGTGGTTTGAATACCATTGAGTGGCACGCTAGGCCATTTCAGAGGGCAGTTGGAAGTCACGAACATATTGGTATCCAACTGGAGTTATAAAGAGGTCCAGAAAAGGTAGGGATATTAACTCTCTCTCCCTAAAGGGACATTTATGAACCAGTTGGATTCTTATGACAGTCAACGGCTTCACGGTTTGGATGAAACTGCATGTAGGTGTTTAAATAAATCTTATGTCCTTCAGAAAATGAAAAATATCAAATTTGCCTCACACAATGAAATTAATTTTGAACATTCTACCTCTGAAGCCTATCCCTACATTCAGTTAGATAGTATTGATCCGTATCTTGGATCCACACATACCCCCGACCCCCACCTCCTCTCCCAACTCCATAACACTTAACACTCTCAGCTTCTCTATCCAAATCAGATTTTAAGATTTTCAGTTGATCAACATCCACTCCAGTCAAGACAGCTTTTTAGGAAGAGGGTTCCAGATTTTAGGAGGCATGGTTAATAAGTTTGCAGGTGACACCAAGGTTGGTGGCATTGTGGACAATGAAGAAGGTTATCTAGAAATTCAATAGGCTCTTGATCAATTGGGCCAGCAGGCTGATGAATGGCATATGGAGTTTAATTTAGGTAAATGCGAGGTAATGCATTTTGGTAGATCGAACAAGAGCAGGACCACTCAGTAAATGTTAGGGTGATGGGGAAAGTTATAGAAGAAAGAGATCTTGGAGCATAAGTTCATAGCTCCTTGAAAGTGGAGTCACAGATGGCAGAGTGGTGAAGAAGGCATTCGGCATGCTTGGTTTCATTTGTTAGAACATTGAATACAGGAGTTAAGATGTCTAGTTGAGGTTCTACAATACATGGGTAAGGCCACATTTGTGGAATACTGTGTACAGTTCTGATCAACTTATTTTGGAAAGGATATTATTAAACTAGAAAGTGAGCAGAAAAGATTTACTAGGATGCTACCGGCACTTGATGGTTTGAGTTATAAAGAGAGGCTGGATAGATTGGGACTTTTTTCCCTGGAGCGCAGAAGGCTTAAGGATGATTTTATAGAGGTCTATAAAATGATGAGGGACATAGATCGGCCAGATAGTCAATATCTTTGCCCAAACATAGGGGAGTATGAAGGTAGAGGATAGAGATTTAAGGTGAGAGGGGAGAGATACAAAAGGGTCCAGAGAGGCAGTTGTTTCATGCAGAGGGTGGTAAGTCTCTGAAACGAGCTGCCAGAGGCAGTAATAGAGATGGGTACAATTTTGTTTTTTAAAAAGCATTTAGACAGTTACATGGGTAAACTAGGCATCATGGACAAGTTGGGCTGACAAGTTTCCATGCTCTAAACCTCTATGACTCCACTGCCCATTATGTGAAGAATTGCTTGCTGAATAGCCTCACTCTAATTTGAATGGACCCTTATTCTGGACTCTCCCCACTACAGGAAATAATTTCTCTGGATAGAAAGATCCCATTGATCCTGTGGGTGAATATTTTGTACTTTTGTGGGAAGGCAACATGAACGTAATTCCCAACCTTTCCAATGCCCTGGCTATAGAACTTGTTGTGTTTTCCCATGACAGCTTCAATGAAAACCCATTGGGCTATCCCCTAGCATCAATACATTAGCTGTATACATCCTTCAATATATCAGCTGCGGTCCTAATAATGTTCAGTAGTTCTTTGTGAAGGTGACAGGACAGGATGGATACCATGCACGCTTAATACACCGTTACCTCTACTTGTAACCCCACATATTTACCCTGATAAACCCTCTGACAGTAAGGGACAATTGAGCATGGTCAATCTACCTAACCTGCACATCTTACGAGTGCGGGAGGAAACCAGACCACCCGGAGGAAACCCACGCAGACATGGGGAGAACTGCAAACTCCACGCAGACAGTTATCCAAGCCGGGAATCAAACCCGGGTCCCTGGCACTGCGAGGCAGCAGTGTTAACCATTGTGTTGCTCTCTTTTTTAAAATAAATCTGCAATTGGCAGGATTCGAACCCAGGTTCTCAGAGCTATACCCTGGGTCCCTCGATTACTAGCCGAGTAACAATACCATTGCATCACTGCCTCCCCTAACAAATGCTTAGCAAATTTCCTGCTATGTTTCTTATATTACAAGAACCACCAAACTTTAGAAGTACTCTGTTGACTGTAAAACATTTTAGGATATCCCAATGTCCTACCCTACAGTACTCACTCACAAGGAATGATCCAATAGGTTGGGTACCAAGCAAAATGTTACCAGTGATCCAGAACGCTATTCAAGAACTTTCCAGAGAAAAAAACATTATTGCCAAAAATAGGTGTGGACTAAATGGGCTGAATGGCCTGTTCCTTTGCTGTAAAATTTTACATCAGATTTTTCAAAAATTTAAGAAATCAAAAAAAGTTTTAAAGATGGAAAAGAACTAGGGGTGAACATCGTGAAACATTTTAATGTACTGAGTGGTTAGGATTTGGAACACACTGCTGAATAGAGGATATAGTGGATATAGCCTGAGAACTACCCTTCAAAAAGGAACTGGATAAATACTGGAAGGATAAAGTAATGGAGGAGATGAGGAAGGTCTGTGGAGTGAGACAAATGGGGTTGTTCTTCAAAAGAGATGGTGTAAAATTAATGGACTAAATGGCCATATTCTGTGCTGCATTATCCTCTGGCTCTAATTATTTGAACTAATTATGAAAATCAGTCAAAAACTGCAGTCTCCTTCTTCAGGCACCATGGTGTCAGAGGGCATTAGTGAGCACAGACCGCCATTAGATTGGTCCAAGAATCGCTACAGTGCAGAAGGAGGCCATTTGGCCCATCGAACCTGCATTGGTCACAATCCCACCCAACCCATATTCTCGCAACTCCACATATTAACCCAGCTAATGCCCTAACATCAGGGTCAATTGATCAAGATCCCGTTGCAATTAGAGATAACATTTTTTCACTGTCCACTATGCCACCAACCTTGGTGTCATCTGCAAACTTACTAACCATGCCTCCTTTATTCTCATCCAAATCATTATTATAAATGACAAATAACTGTATGCCCAGCACTGATTCCCGAGGCACATCGCTGGTCACAGGCCTCCAATTTGAAAAACTCTCTACAACCACCATCTGACTTCTGTTATTGACCTGAGGACAGCAAAACACTATTGCTGTACTTTAGCATGCATAACAATCAATGGCCAATCAACATAATCCACGCATCTTGGGACTGTGGGAAGAAACTGGAGAACCCAGAGGAAACCCATACAGATGTGGAGAGAATGTGCAAGCTCCACATAGACAATCATCTGAGACCGGAATTGAAGCCAAGGCCCTGGTGCTGTGAAGAAACAATGCTAACCACTGTGCCACAATGCTGCCCAATTATGCATGACATTGGTAAGGCCACACTTCGAATACTGTGTGCAATTCTGGCCACCCTATTATAGAAAGGATATTGTTAAACTAGAAAGAGTGCAGAAAAGATTTACTAGGGTGCCACCGGGACTTGACAGATTGAGTTATAAGGAGAGGCTGAATAGACTGGGAGTTTTCTCTCTCAAGCATAGGAGGCTGAGGGGTGACCTTATAAAAGTCGATAAAATAATGAGGGGCATAGAAAGGTAAATAATCAATATCTTTTCTCTAAGGTAAGGGAGTCTAAAATTAGAGGGCACAGTTTTAAAAGGTGAAAGGGGAGAGATACAAAAGTGTCCAGAGGGGTAATTTTTTCACACAGAAGGTGGTAAGTGTCTAGAACAAGCTGCCAGAGGTAGTAGTAGAGGCAGGTACAATAAAAAATCATTTAGATAGTTACATGGGTAAGATGGGTATAGAAGGATATGGGCCAAATGCAAGCAATTGGGATTAGCTTAGGTGTTTTTTAAAAAAAGGCAGTATGGACAAGTTGAGCCAAAGGATTTGTTTCCATGCTGTAAACCTCTATGACTCTATAACCAAGAATTAGCTAACCTGCCATCTATCATGAACATTGGAAGAAGTTGCAGGCTAATAATCAGACAGATTGGCCACATTATGGACACACATGCCATGATCATCAGATCCTTATGTGGGACTTGAACTCAGAGTGTGTGCAACAAGGACACATGAGGACGGCCTCAACCGGGATCTTGGGTTCATGTCACACTATCTGTAACCCCCACGACTTGCCTAGGCTTGCAAAATCTCACTAACCATCCTGGCTGGAGACAATACACATCTCTTTAACCCGTGCTTAACGCTCTCTCCACTCAGATTCTCTGTACCTTTAAGACTTGATTACCTTCAAAGACTTGCACTCCAACCCATTATTTTGTAAATTGAGTTGGTGCCTTTATATGCCATTTTTGTGAACTGAAATCCCACTCACCTGATGAAGGAGCAGTGCTCCGAAAGCTAGTGGCTTGTGCTACCGAATAAACCTGTTGGACTTTAACCTGGTGTTGTGAGACTTCTTACTGTGTTTATCCCAGTCCAACACCAGCATCTCCACATCAGAGGGTTGGTAGATAGGGGACATGGATTTAACAAATTTGACAGAAGAACCAGCTAGAGGTAATCAGCAGGATTTTACAGCCTGGCAGGTAAATTTCCACCTGAGATTGATGGACCATTCCATGGTGTGCCCCTCTCCCACCATAATTCTCATGGCGGGCAGGACAGTAAAATTCCAGCCTATGAGTTTTTCTTTCCACAGGGAGTTGTTGCGATCTGGAAGGCGCTGCCCAAGAGGCTGGACAAAGCAGATTCTACAGTAACTTTTCATCATTTGGAAGGGGAACATTTGAGGCCAAAGGGGTACAGGCAGGGGAAATGGGATTCATTACATAGCTCTTTCAAAGAGCTGTCGGAGACGCGATGGGCTGAATGGCCTCCTCCTGCGCTGGATTACTCTTACGATTCCACAAATTCAGCTATCTGTCAGAATAGTTTCCAGAACTTATTGATTGTGAGTTTCAAGCAATTACAGAGGAAATAAGCTAAGACTTAGTGCCCAGTTTTAAATAATGACAGAGGGACTATAAAGTAACTGTTCTAATTGGATTGTAAATTATGAACAGCCCTCGAGGAACCTCAGAAACACAGTGCAGGCCAGATGTTGAAAACCTTTTAAAGGGAAATCCAACTCTTTTTAACTGAAACTGCTAATGGTTCCCACTAAAGAATGTTTTGAAGCCACTACAGCTGGAACAGTGCATCCTAGTTAGGAGTTTATATACAGAGTTTAAAAATGCCTGATTGTTTAACAGATGTCTAAGGAGGGTATGTGAATGTGCTTCTCTGAACTATCTATTAAAAGAGAGGATGTGTGCTTTCAGTGGCTAGTTTATTCAAGGCTAGATATTCATTATCAAGCAATTACAGTCAGTATTGTAAACTCCCAGGCAGCCGGTGGACATTGTTACTGTGCGCAAAAAGGTTACTGGTATGATCTGTAAAGCTCTCAGTACGAGGGGTTCTTCTTTCCCAGCAAATAAACAGAGGCCCCAGGCATCCCTCCAACCAGCTCACTAGGCTATTTCAGGGGGTGGTTAAGAGTCAACCCCATTGCTGTGGGCCCTGGAGTCACACATAGGGCAGACCCGTTAAGGACGGTAATTAAATGCAAAAATACTGCAGATGCTGGAAATCTTAGAATCCTTACAGTGCAGAGGGAGGCCATTCAGCCCATCAAGCCCACACCGATAACAATCCCACCCAGGCCCTATCCCCATAACCCCAAGTATTTATCCTACCCATCCCCTTGACACTAAGGGGCAATTCAGCATGGTCAATCAACCTAATGCACACATCTTTGGATTGTGGGAGGAACTGTTTCCTCCCACAGTCCAAAGATATCCAGGTTAAGTTGATTGGCCATGCTAAATTGCCCCTTTGTTTCCTAGGGGCATGAATGGATTAGCCTACATTAGATGGATTAGCCATGCTAAATGTGTGGGGTTACAGGGATAGGGCAGGGGGAGATACTCTGTCAGAGTTTCAGTGCAGACTCGATGGGCCAAGTGGCCCTTTCTGTTCTGTAGAGACTCTAATCTATGATCTATGAAGCTGGAGGACTTAGAGGAAACCCACACAAACACAGGGAGGACATGCAAGCTTCACTCAGACGGCCAAAATTGAGCCTGGGTCCCTGGCACTGTGAGGCATCAGTGCTAACCAAATAGAAACAGAAACCGCTGGAAAAACTCAGCAGGTCTGGCAGCATCTGTGGAAAGGGAAACAGAATTTTGGCCCTCATTGAGATGTTGTCAATGTTAGGGAAATTGAACATTTCAATTTCTGACCCAGCATTTTAAGCATTGGCAGATATAAGATGCTTGTATGGAGAGTAAAGATCGCCGTATATGTTCTTTCATCACATATCAATGGTCAGATTCTCCAACCTAAACAAGACATCTCAGTCCTAATCTCAAAGATCTGCATTTTTATGTGCCCCTTTACAAACCTCAGGGTATCCCAAAGTGCTTTAGAGCCATCTTTGCACAAAAGGACTCCACAAGTAGTGGAATGAGGTACAGAACAGATGAGTTTTTCAGAGTTTATTTATTAGTGTCACAAGTAGGCTTGCATTAACACTGCAATGAAGTTACTGTGAAAGTCTCCTAGTCACCAACTCCCGCGCCAGTTCAGGTACACTGAGGGAGAATTTAGCATGGCCAATGCACCTAACCAGCACGTGTTTTGTACTATGGGAGGAAAACCGGAACATTCCAAGGAAACACAGGGGAGAACGTGCAAACTCCACAGAGACAGTGACTCAAGCTGGGAATTGAACCCGGGTCTCTGGTGCTGTGAGGGAACTGCACCAACCCGCACTGTCACCTTGTCGCCATGATAATTAGGTGATAAATAGGTGTTGGGCGAGGGATAGATATTGACCAGGACACTGAGAGAACTCCCCTGCTCATCTTTGACTAGTACATGGAATCTTTTGCATCTACCTGCAAACGTTTGATCTGAAAGCGCTGCACTGGAATATCAGGCCGGATGTTGTGCTCAGGTCCCTGGATTCCTTGGATCCAAAACCTCCTGATTCCAGAGACAAGAGTGCTACCACTGAGTCACTACTTGGACCTGCAAGATCCGAATACCCTTCACTCTGCTTTCCACACTAGCCCCTTTCAGTGAGACCCTCAGTTTAGCACAAAATTAGAGGCAGTTCCAAACTCTCTAAAGAAAAGTGTGATTGAAAGTCCATTTCGTGCAGTGAATTCCAGCAAAGAACAGAGATTTTCATCCAGAGAATTCCAGAAGACAAAAAAGGAGTGTTCATCACCTGCCTTAACCTCTTAAAACAGCTCAGCAATGTGCCAATTTCCCTGTTAAATAATAATCATTCCCCAGTTTACTTACTTGTTGCTCAGCTTATTGAAAAACCCATCTGGTTCCCTAATTTCCTTTAGGGGAGGAAATCTACCATATTTACCCTGTCTGGCTCACATATGACTCCAAAGCCCCAGCAATGTGGCTGATTCCCAACTGCCCTCTGGTAACTAGGAATGGGCAATAAATGCTGGCCAGCCAGTGACATCCATGTCCCACGAATGAACAAAATATAGATGCTCCTCATATAAAGCCACTGTGTGTTTTGTCTTACTTAAAGCTCCATTTAAATCCCTGCTCCCTGTGATTATTAAAACCAGGAATGAGCAATAAAGGCTAGTCTTGCTAACAGCACCCATGATCAGGAAGTAAAGCATCTTGCATTGTGATCACTCTTGCCAGCTGAGCCTCAGCAGTCAGGGTTAGCTAAGTGTTTTAGCTGAGGACACAAAACAAAGTCTAACCACTTGTCCACACTTAATGCCGAAAATCTCCATCTTCCCTCGTGGCTCCGGTGCCACTGAATGGAGTTTTGGCTGGAACTCCAAAATCCCCTGTTTTTACTTGCTGCGGAATGGCACGGGCAATATTGGAGAATCCCACCCTTGCATCATCAAGTGTCACTGGATACCAATCGGAAATGGGGATCCCAGCGGATTCAAAACCGAAAAATTCCTGGATAGACTCTGCAGGTCTGACACCGTCTGTGGAGAGAAAAACAGAGTTAACAGATCGTATCAGGTAGACCATTTAGGATGGAGGTAAGGACTCATTTCTTCGTTCAAAGAGCGGGTGAGCCTGTGGAACTCATTATCATGGGAAATAGTTGATGCCAAAACATTGAATGGATCCACGGCAGGATATAGAACTTGGGGTGAATGGGATCAGAAGTTATGGGGTGAAAACAGGATTAGACTATTGAGTTGGATGATCAGCCATGATCGTGATGAATGGTGGAGCAGGCTCGAAGGGCCAAATGACCTCCTTCTGCTCCTATCTTCTACATTCCTATGAGTCTTCCACAGATCTGATCCCAGCTGATTTCTTGTCCCTCTTTCTGCTGTCAAGCCCCTTATCGCTAATCTGATCGGTTAACTGAAGTACAGACTCACGATGGAACCTGGGACTTTTCCTGTTTTCTTTGAGAATCACAGATCAAATCATCCGGAATTTACTCACCAGGCCCAGTGGAATAAACTTAGTCTTCAAAATTAACTAACTTGAAACAAGTTTGTTATTTAAATAACCAGGATATTGCAGTATATTTATACTACTATATCTGCATCCTCAGGAACTGATTACCTTGAGTTTTTAAGATAATTTAAATAAAGTTCAAGGATAATATTGTTCATTATTCTCTCTGTTTACTTGATCAGGATGCATTTCATGTAAAACTATTATATTTTTTGCTCTATTTAAAGTCCCATTTCCCCCTCCTGTCTGTGATTGTTTTTGTCTAATTGTTAAAAAAACTCCCATTTACTTCATAACCTTGCAATTCTTGTGGAAGCTTTCAGGCGCATTTCCTGGGAAAACAGGAATCAATAAGTGTAATTCCTTGAATCTTCAGGGGTGGTCAGTGTTAAGACAAGTTCTAGGATGATGGGGTACAGAACAAGAGAGAGGCAAGGGCAGAAGAATACATGTTTAAAATACAAGGAATTATTCTGTCTTCGCAAGGAGCGCAGGATGGAGAATTGAGCTGGATCGCTATTCCTCCATTGTTCTCCTTCTGGGAATTCCATTTTGGGGCATGGGATTGAGAATAATCCTATTCCCCTCTCCATGCACACACTAATAAATATAAGGATAAGGTGACCCATAAGGTAGATGATGATGATGTGTGTAGGAATATTGAAAATATCAGAGGTAATATTTGAGATGTGTGTCTATTGAATCGATTAAGCCCAATGGATGGAAAGAGTCGTTCCTACTTGTGGGGAGAGAATTGAGCCAATGCTTTGAAACGTTGGCTCTATTCTCTCCCCACAGATGCTGTCAGACCTGCTGAGATTTTCCAGCATTTTCTGTTTTTATTTCAGATTCCCTGATCCATGGTATTTTGTTTTTATCATTCCTACTTGTGCAGGATCTTTCATTCCTTCAGAAGTTGAGACAAGTTGGGAGAAGCTATGGATCAATGTTCTAAAACTTCTAGATCTATTTCTTAATCAGGACATTTGTATACCCATTCATGCATACAGCACAGTTCCTTCTTTGAGTTACTTGATTCCATGCTAATTAATTAGTTTCCTAAATTAAACTACATTTGAAACCTTTTGGACCAGTAACATAAAAATTCAAATCTTTCTCAACCTGGTTCCATTCTGACTCACTTTTTGCACTGACTCCTGTCAATCTTGCCTGAAATCCCAGATCCAATGCACACAATATCCCACCTGAGGGGGCAAATTTTCCCATTCTGCAGGCCATGGGAATCGTAGCAGGCAAAGGGCGGACCACAGGAAGGCCCGTTGATCTCAGACGGGATTTTCCGGTGTTGAGGCGAATGCGGCTAGAAAATCCCACCTGAAGTCTTTAATGAAACTATCAGTGAAAACTTTCCTGTCACTTTACTGTCAGTCTTTACTGTCTTTACTGTCAGTCTTTACTGTCACACTTAGACCATAAGGACCATAAGGCATAGGAATTAGGCCTATTGAGTCTGTACTGCCATTCAATCATGGCTGATATTTTTTCATCACCATCCTCCTGCAACTTCATTCAGCCACTACAACGTGTTGATTGATTCAACATAAAATAAAGAGGAACATAATTAAAAAGATGGAGGCCGTAAAAATCCTCGGAAGGGAAAGGGCTAGAAAAGGGGTCTAATTCCACACTGTGTGTTGCGTAACTCTCCACACCACCATCTCACACTCCCCACTGTTCTAAAGCCGCATCACTTAGTGTTATAATACCAAAGGAGATAAGCCCATCACACGCTTTGCCCGTCATATTTATCATTTATGCATAAGTTTTATAAAACCATAAGCCACAATTCTAACCAGCTTTGTTCAACCCACTGTATCGCTGTGCTGTGTAGATACATGGATTTGGGCCTGTGTCTGTGGGAGTTTGCACATTCTCCCCGTGCTTGTGTGGGTTTTCTCCAGGCGCTCCGGTTTCCTCCCACATCCCAAAGATGTGCTGTTAGGCTAATTGGCAAAACAAATT
This sequence comes from Sphyrna mokarran, assembly GCA_024679065.1. Classification (NCBI taxonomy): domain Eukaryota; kingdom Metazoa; phylum Chordata; class Chondrichthyes; order Carcharhiniformes; family Carcharhinidae; genus Sphyrna; species Sphyrna mokarran. The sequence goes on along the minus strand of JAGIQG010000030.1, from coordinate 11,740,575 downwards.
CTCCCTAAATTGTCTCAAATTTAGTTTTTAATCCATAGAGCTATAAACATAGACAGGGATCATGGGTAGAGGTGGGAACATTGGGGTGGCAGCATGGGCTCGTTGGGCCGAAGGGCCTGTTTCCTGTGCTGTTTTGTTCTTTGTTCTTTGTTTCATATTATACTTGGTAAAATATGGTAGCAATGCATTGATCTGTTGAATGTCAAGTCCAGGAACAAGAACACAATCTGAAATAATTGCTTGGTGGTCATCAATCCAGTGACAGATGTTGGTAGCAGGGCTCAGGTACATTCAAGGGATCATTGGATGGTGTTTCCATTGATATATCGACAATAACTAGATCAGCCAGTCCATTTTTCCAATGTGATGACAACTAAATGGAGGAAAACCAGTTGGTGCATTAGGAGCTGATACTTGGGGCAAATTATCATTCCCTACACTCAAAAGAAGGGGCAGGATTTTCCAGCCAGACTTGCCCCCAAACTGGAAAATTCTGCCTGTGGTCAACAGAACTTTGCATGCCTCCTTCCAATCGCCTCACCCTCCAGACCCCCCTACCCCCATACCCACACCCCCGTCCTCACCTCCCCACCCTGTGGTGTAGGACAGGAAATGACCCCTCAAGATCTTCCTGAGCAATGTATCATAGAGTCATTGAACTCCTACAGTGCAGAAGTGGCTATTTGGCCCATTGAGCCTACACCAACTCCCTGACAGAATATCTTACTCAGCCACCCCCCCCGACTTCCCTGTAACTCCACACATTTCTGTTGGCTATTCCACCTAACTTCACACATTTTGAGACACTAAGGGGCATGGTCAATCCACCTCACCCCACATTTTTGGAGTGTGGGAGGAAACACATGCAGACGCAAGGAGAATGTGAAAACTCCACACAGAGAGTCCCCCCGAGGCTAGAATTGAACCCGGGTCCCTGGTACTGAGCAGCAGCAGTGTTAACCACAGTGCCGGTGACTAGCCTGGTGACTAAATTCCGGTCGATAAATTTGTGATTCTCAAACACAACAGGAAAAGTCCCAGATTCCGTCATGAGTCTGTATTTCAGTTAACCAATCTCAGTCAGATTAGCTGTAAGGGATTTAACAGCAGAGGAGCTGAATGTGACTCATTCCAATAACAACAATTTACTTTTATATAGCCCCTTTAATGTAATGAAACAACCCAAAGCACTTTGCAGGAAAATTATAAAAATGAAGTCTAACACAGAGCCACATAAGGAAGTGTTAGTGCTTGATGAAGGAGGTATGTTTTAAGTAATGGATTAAAACAGCAGCATGCTGGCACAGTGGTAGCACTGATACCTCCCAGCACCAGAGATCTGTGTTCGATTCCCATCTTGGGTCACTGCCTGTGCAGAGTTTGCATGTTCTCCCTGTATCTGCATAAGTTTCCTCCAGGTGCTCCCGTTTCCTCTCACAGACCGAAAGATGCTTTGGCCATCCTAAATTCTCCCTCAGTGCGTCTGAATAGTTGCTGGAGTTTGGCGAATAGGGGATTTTCACAGTATCTCCATTGCAATGTGAATGTAAGCCTACTTGTAACTAATAAATAAACTTTACTTTAAAAGAGGAAAGCGAGGTTGAGAAGCAGTGAGGTTTAGGAGGGTATTCCGGAGTTTAGGGCATAGCCTCAGTGTCCAATGGTGGAGTGATTGAATTCGGAGATGCACAAGAGGCCTGAATTAGAGGAGCACAGAGATGGCAGAGATATTCCAGGAGGTGAGTTTGTCCACAAACCATTTAAACAAGCCGTGGATTGTTTGTGCTTAATGCCATTTACTGATTATTCCAGGGTTACAGCACTGAATTGTGACCCCCAGTTCAAATACAGCCTCAATTAAATTAAAATGGGACAGACAGACAGACAGGCTGGCAACATTAATGTGTATATTCAAGATCTGGAGAATATTAAACATAATGAAAGTGATACCACAAGAGGTAAAGGCAAAGCAGCCTTGAGCAGGTTCACAGTATTCACAAAGCAGTAGTCCAGGCACTATTCCTGCATCTCAATCAGAGACCAACGTTCGCAGTTAACTGTTCTGGGTTAAGCTTAGGAGGGGGTGGGTTTCGAAACAAGGGCATGTGCCCACCGGGGCAGTCATGATGTTAGCAGACACAGTTCTTTAGGGTCCTCAGTTACATGTGAAGGGCCTGAGTTGGAATAGGCACTTGTATGAGTTTGCCTCAGATGCTGAGAGCTTGCAGAATATCTGTGACAACTCCTGCCTTTGAATGCTTAGAATGGGGCACTGTGAGGGGGATTCTATCTTTAACAGAGGGCTTGTTTACAAAGTGAGCACAAAGAGAGGTGGCACAACGCCAAGACTACAAGGAGCCGTCTGAAAAGACCCTTCTCCATTACAAAGTAAAAGAACAATGATATATTATTCCGCAGCAACTGGATAAGCATTTAATCATTGTGCGACATTCAGCAAAAGCTTCATGCCCCAAAAAGAACCCTCAAAAATGTGTTCACTTTGTTACTTAACATACTAACCTAAAGAGCTAGCATAAGCCGTGCTCATATTACAGACTTTAAATGCTCCCCTACATGCCTAATATCACTCGTAATAATTGTCACCAGGAAGAGATGTTTATTGAAATTGGGAAGTTTGGTCCTACCATTTTCGTAAAGGCCAAGAAATAGTTCAGTGTCCATTCCTAAAACAAACATTTGGCCCACATCTGAACTTACAATATCCTGCTGTCATTCCTGTGCTGACCTACACTGTCCCCAGTCAACAAGCAAAGTCTTGGTTTGAAAATTCTCATCCTCATTTTCAAATCCCTCCCACAGCCTTGCCAGCTCCCTATCTCATTAACATCCTCAAATTCCACAAATCTCCACTGGAATTCTAGCCTCTTACTCATCCCAAATCCGAATCACTCCATCACTGGTGGCCATGACTTTACTTGCCTTGGCCCCAAGCTCTGGAGCTCCCCCTCAGCCTCTCCACTTCTTGGGCCTCGCTTTCCTCCTTTAAGACATTCCTTAAAACCTGTCTTTTTGACTAAGCTTTTGGCTATCTAACCTAATGGTCCACATTTTCTGATATTTTTTGTTTATTCATTCGTGGGACATGGGCATCGTTGGCTGGCCAGCATTTATTGCCCTTCCCTAGTTGCCTTTGAGAAGGTGGTGGTGAACTGCATTCTTGAATTGCTACAGCCCATGTTGTGTGGGTTGCCGTTAGGGAGCGAATTCCAGGATTTTGACCCAGCAACTGCAAAGGAACGTTGATATATTTCCAATTCAGGATGGTGACTGGCTTGGAGGGAACTTGCAGGTGGTAATGTTTTCATGTATCTGCTGCCCTTGTCCTTCTAGATTGAAGCGGATGTGGCCTTGGAAGGTGCTGTCTAAGAATCTTTGGTGAATTGCTACAGTGCACCTTGTAGAGGATACACACTGCTGCTACTGAGCATAGGTGGTGGAGCGATTGATGTGGTGCCAATCCAGCAGGCTGCTTTGTCCTAGATAGTGTCAGGCTTCTTGAATGTCATTGGAGCTACACTCATTCAGGCAAATGGGGAGTATTCCATCACACTCCTGACTTGTACCTTGTAAATGGTGGATAGGCTTTGGGGAGTAGGAGGTGAGTTCCTTGCCGTTATATTCCAAGCCTCTGACCTGCTCTTATAGCAACTATGTTTATGTGTTGAATCCAGTTGAGTTTCCAGTCAATGGTAATCCTAAGGATGTTGACAGTGGGGGATTCAATGATGGGAACACCAGTGAATGTCAAAGTGCAGTGGTTAGAGTGATATGGAGAGAGGTTTGAGCAAATCCCCGCATACAAACTTTGCTGTACTTAATCATGAAGTTAAAGTTCCAATTGCTTGTTCTATCCTGCTTGGATTGCAGTGAGATTCCAATGACAGTGTGATCAGATGGCCAAAACCATGGAGCTTTGAGCTGTTTGTACTATACCTATCCTGCTGTTACATGGATTTAATTTGGGTTTTACATAATAGGCATAAAGCCAACGAAATTGTAAGTATCTCAGCTTGAGTATCTCCGAGCACTCCAGTACTCATAGCAATGTTCACCCCCCTGTCCCGGCAAGGTTCATCCCCCCCCACACCCCCTAGCTGACAATATTTAACCCCCCTCCCCCACCTCCACCGAATCTTCACTCCTCTGTCCCATCAATGTTCACCCCTTGCCCCATAGGCAGTGCTCACCCGTCCTCCCTTGAGTAGGTGCTCGCCCTCAAAATGCTGGGCTCCTGCCCAGCCAATGTTGGAAAGGTCAGTGTTCGTGGAGAAGGGGTTGGGGGTGGGGGGGCAGGAGGATGGTGCTGGTTGATGATTGAACATTTTCGTGTTCTCGTGGGGTGAGGAAGATGAAGATTGTCGGGAGAGAGGATGAGGGAGGGGAGTGGATGATTTCAGAGGGAGAGAGAAGAAGGGTGAACAATGTAGGGGGTGAGAGTGTTGGGTGAGCATTGCTGGAGGGTGAGGGAGAAAGTGGTTAATGCTGTCAGTAAGATGGGGCTGTGATATGGTGAGAAATGTGGCTGCACTGGAATTACATCAGGCAATTTGCCCCTGGACTGAGTTCAGCTCTGCATCCCTAATGGAACCGTTTTAGAATGTGCAAAAATTCCAGCATTAAACTGCAAGGGGACAAATTCAATTACAGTCAGCACTGCCGGAATTTTAATGTCCTCCCGTCATGGGAATCGGAGCGGGCAAGGGGCAGAACATGGAAAAGCCCATTGCCCTTGAGCAGGATTTTACGGAGTCGGGATGAGAGAGGCTGTAAAGTGCCGTTCGCTCCCTCCCACACTGATTGGACGATCTGGGTCAGAATCCCCTTCTGTGGATCAATGTCAAATTTAATTTATAATGTTCGTTAAAGGTGCTATACAAAAATATAAGTTGTTGTTTTTAATCATGCTTAATAGGGACTTATCACCTGTTTTGAGGCAGATATAGTCAGACTAGTCTTAACCCATGGCAGCTAACTCAGGAAATTCAGACCTACGAAGTATTTAAAATAGTTTTACGTGAATCTATATTCAAATTGTTGCCAGCCTCTGCTCTCTTTCTATCCTCCCAGTTATCACCACTGTCCACCATTACTTGATCTATATTTCCAGCCACTGCTCTTCATCACCTATCTAAGAGCCACTGTGTATGTCAGAGTGAATTGGTCCTCAATCCTCCAATGAACAGTCTGAGATACTTTATGAGGCCTTTAAGCTTTAGCATTAATGCATCCTGGGTCCCACTTTACAGCAACTCCAGAAATCAGGGGACGATGTAGAAGTGGTTGAGAACTTCAAGTTTTTAGGTGCCCAGATCGTCACCAATCTGTCCATTGCCGATACTACAGTTAAGAAAGCTCACCAACGCCTCTGCTTTCTCAGAAATTTGGCATGTCAGCTACAACTCTCACTTACTTTTTACAGATGCACTATAGAAAGCATTCTTTCTGGTTGTATCACTGCTTGGCATGGCTCCTGCCTGCCCAAGGCTGCAAGAAACTACAAAGTGTTGTGAATGTAGCTCAATCCATCATGTAAACTAGCCTCCCATCCATTGATTTAGTCTACATTTCCCGCTGCCTCAGAAAAGCAGCCAGCATAATTAAGGACCCCACGCAACCCAGACATTCTCTCTTCCACCTTCTTTTATTGGGAAAAAGATACAAAAATCTGAGGTCATATACCAACCAACTCATGAACAGCTTCTTCCCTGCTGCTGTCAGACTTTTGAATGGACCTGCCTTGCATTAAGTTGATCTTTCTCTACACCCTGGCTGTGACTGTGACACTACATTCTGCACTCTCTCTTTTCCTTCTCTATGAACAGTATGCTTTGTCTGTCATTTGTGCACAAGAAACAATACTTTTCACTATATGTTAATACATGTGACAATAACAAATCAAATCAAATCAAAATGACTACGTCCAAATTTTAGACATTTGTAGGAATGCTATCTTTCCAATGAGACATCCCTTATCATGTAAGAGGACCTCATGACAGAATATCTTATAATTTAATGATAGGATGTGAGTGTCACAAACATTTAAAGCCAATGTTTATTGCCTATCCCTAAAGCCCCTTGAGAAGATAGTGATGAGCTGCCTTCTTGAATTGCTGCAGTCCATGTGGGGTAGGTGTGCCCACACTGCTGTTAGGGAGAGAGTTCCAGAATTAGCCCCACTTGCCTGCATTTTTTCCATTGTTGCTCTTGTTGCCTCATCATTTAGTCCATTTTTAATACATCTTTCTTGAAAGCATTGATTCATGCCATGATATGACTGCCACTGCCAAATTCCCACCACTTCCATGTAAGGGTAGGCATCTTTTTTTAACACTGGCGATATGGAAGGAGGGGGGCAGGGAGCAGTGATTCATGTAGAAAAATCAAATTCTGCCATCACACATCATTGCAATCCTGGAGTGGCAGAGCAGGCGAGTAGGGTTGTTAAGAGGGTAAATGGCACAATTTCTTTAGTCGTGGTACAGAGTATAAGAATGCAGAGGTTATGTTGGAGCTGTACAGAAAGGTGGTGCGGCCACAGCTGGAAAATCTGTGTGCAGTTCTGCTCACCTCAGTATCGGAAGGATGCGCTAGCACTAGAGCGGGTACAGAGAAGATTCACCAGGATGTTACCTGGGATGGAGCATTTGAGCTATAAGGAGAGACAGGATAGGTTTGGATAGTTTTCTTTAGAGCAGAGAAAGCCGACATGATTGAGGTATGTAAGATTATGAGGGGTATGGACAGAGTGAGTAGGGAGCAACTGACCCCCCTCAGTTGAGGGGCCAATCAGGAGGGAGCGTAGTTTAGGATGAGGGACAGGAGATTCAGAGGGAATTTGAGAATAACAAATGACATTCAGGGGTTGGTGGGAATCCGGAATACCCGGGCTGGGAAGGTAGTGGAGACTGGAAACCTTAACCTTTAAAGAGTATTTTGGTTGAGCACTTGAAACATCTCAACATTCAATGAGATGGGACAAATGCAGGAAAATGGGGTTAGCTTTGGTGTTAGTTATTGTCGGTGCAGACTCAATGGGCCAAAGGACCTTTTCCATACTATATGACTTTACAACATCCACTTTGAAACCCCTCCCCACTCCTCATCCAGACTCACACAAGCTGGTTTTAAAAACATAGATTTTCCTTTTCATAGCACCTCTGATGACTTCAGGATGTTGCAAAATTCTTTGCAGCCAATGAAGTGTGTTTGAAGTGCAGTCACTCGCGTAACATAGGACGCGCAGCAGCCAATTTTCACACAGCAAGATCCCACGCACAGCAACGAGATAATGATCAGACAATCTGTTTTAGTTGCAGCTCTTGGATAAATAATGACCAGGACATAGGGGTAAATTCCCTCGCATGTTGAAACAAGGATGCTTACATTCACCAGCAGACGTGACTTCTGTTTAAAGCCTCATCTGGAAGATGGCAGCTCTGACAGTGTGGCACTCCCTTAGTATTACACTGGAATATCATTGTTATGAGTTCAAACTTTTGGATTGGATCTTCAACTTCAGACTAAGAGGACAGACTGTGCAGAGTCTGTATATTCTCTCTGTGTCTCTGTGGGTTTCCTCTGGGTGCTCCAGATTCCTCCCACACCCTAAAGATGTGCAGGTTAGATGGATTGACCATGCTAAATTGTCCCTTAGTGTCAGGTGGATTAGTGGGGTAAATACACGAGTCAAGGGAATTGGGCCTGGGTGGGATTTTTATCGGTGCAGACTCGATGGGATGAATAAAGCAACACAGTGGTTAGCATTGCTGCCTCACAGCACTGAGGTCATAGGTTCGATTCCCGGCTTGGATCACTGCCTGGAGTTTGCACATTCTCCCTGTGTCCATGTGGGTTTCCCCCAGATGCTCCAGTTTCCTCCCACAATCCAAAGATGTGCGAGTTGGGTGAATTGGTCATGCTAAGGTTCCCTTACTATCAGGGCGACTAGCTAAGGTAAATGCATGGGGTTATGGGGATAGGACCTGGGTGGGATTGTAATCAGTGCAGACTCGATAGGCCGAAAGGCCTCTTTCTGTAGGATTCTATAATTCTATGAAGATTCTTTTTCTGTACGGTAAGGATTCTATTCTATGATTGGTCTGGAATCTTTGAAAATTAATCTTCAGGACTCTGTAAAGAACATAAACACTAGGAGAAAAATATCATATCGACATTTTGTAAAGATGTGTTTTGTTTTTCAATTTTTCTTTGTTCTGAAAAAAAAAGAGTTCTCGAGATGGGGAAGGTAGGCTGACTGTCTGGACTTGGATGATTGGAGACAGTGAGGATCACGTGATAAAACCTCCAGGGATATGTCCAGCCAGAGCTGGCAACACTAGCCGAGGCGGCCGTGATGGTGTAATTAACATGTTTGACAATTCTCACACGACTGTCAGCCCACAGCATAAATGCTCAGACTGTCTGACAGAGCTGCAAACCTGTGGCCTGGACATTGATACTTCTTGTGAAATTACAACAGCACCATCCAGTTTAACTGGAATCGTTCATTACCTGTCACATTCCCTTACTGTAATTATCATTTAACACCCGCGGCGCTGCATATTTATAAGAATCATTGCTCCGATCTTCCTGCACTGAGGGAGGTCATGTGGCCCATTAAGCTTATTTGCTGGTTTCTATCCAATTATCCCAACTCCCTCATTCTTTCGCTATAGCGTAGCACTTTATTTTTCCATTTCAAATGTTTATCCAATTCCTCTTTGAAAGTTATTATTAAATCTGCTTCTGCCAGTCAGTCAGGTAGTGTATTCATAGAGTCATAGAGATATTCAGCACGGAAACTCGTCCATGCTGACCAAGTTTCCTAAAATGCGTTAGTCCCATTTGCCTATGTTGGCCCATTTTCCTCTAAACCTTCCCCATCCATTTACCTGTCCAAATGTCTTTTAAATGTTGTAATTGTACCCGCCTCTACCACCTTCTCTGGCAGCTCATTCCATACACGCACCACCCTCTGTGTGAAAGAGTTGCCCCTCAGGTCCCTTTGAAATCTTTCCCCCTCTCATCTTAAACCTATGCTCTCTAGTTTTAGACTCTACTACCCTGGGGAAAAGACTTTGGTGATTCACTGTATCTATGTTCTTCATGATTTTATAATCTTCTATAAGGTCATCCCTCATCCTCCTGAGATTCCAGATCACAGCAATCATCACACTACAAATATCTCATTTTTTCCTTCTGGTTCTTTTATCATAAAATCATATTTTTTTGGATGTGACTGCCCCTTTAAAAGTTGCTGGCACCGTACAGTTTTTCCTGATTAATAATTACCCTTTGTGTTTCTGATGAAGTCGGTGAATGTCCATCATCACAGATACAGTCGCTATATTGATGCATAGTTTTTAATACTTTGTCAATAATATAATTATCCAGGAGAGTTTAAAGTTTATTTATTAGTACCACAACAGGCTTACATTAACTCTGCAATGAAGGTACTGTGAAAATCCCCTTGTCATCACCTGGCACTGCCACTCTGGCACCTTGGCATTGCCCATCAGGCAATGACAAGTCGCAGGGACCTATGGGGATAGCCCAATGGAGGGGAGAGGGGCCCACTGCCACTCTGCAGTTGTGATCGGATCAGAGGAGCATCTCATCAGTTGACTCCGTCTATGCTTCCCGCTGCCTCAGCAAAGCAGCCAGCATAATTAAAGATCTCACTCACTCAGGACATTTTCTCTTCCACCTTCTTCCATCAGGAAAAAGATACAAAAGTTTGAGATCATGTGGCAGCCAACTCAAGAACAGTTTCTTCTCTGCTGCTGTCAGACTTTTGAACGGACTAACCTCACATTAAGTTTATCTTTCTCTATACCCTAGCTATGACTGCAACACTACATTCTTCACTCTCTCCTTTCCTTTTCTATGAACAGTATGCTTTGTCTGTACAGCATGCAAGAAACAATACTTTTTACTGTATATTAATATATGTGACAATAATAAATCAAATCAACTCAAAGGGAAAGGTCTGGGTGCATGGAGGAGGGGTGGCCAGGGGGCTAGATACCCATGCATTGTAGGTCTTGCAATGGGAACTTGCGTTGAGTTGGAGCTAGTTGAGGCTGCCTGCAACAGGGGCCTGATAGCTCCCTGTCTGTCAGACCCCTGCAGTTGCTACTGAGCATGTGGAGAATCAGAAGTCTGCACATGCTTAGTAGCTCCGTCTGCAGGCTGGTTGGTGAATTAGACCTGCCCACTGCCTGCAGCAGCTAGGAACAGTCTACACCATTTTTTCGATATCCAAGTGCATAAAATTGCGCATGAAAACACACCCAAAAATAGATCAGGAATCTCCCGTTTTCACATTAACTGGACTCTTCAGATCATTGTCGTAAAATTCTGCCCATTATTTAGTTGTTTATGCTGTGAGCTCATGAGAGCTTGTGTTGAGCAAATTGCTACTGTACTTCCCACATTATGATACAATCATAGAATCCCTACGGTGCAGGAAGAGGCCATTTGGCCCATCTAGTCTGCAGTAATTCTTACCCAAGCTTACCCTGTAACTCCATGTATTTACTCTGCTAATCCCCCTAACTATCTGGGGACAATAAAGGGGTAATTTATCATGGCCAATGCATCTAACGTACACATCTTTAGATTGTCGGAAGAAACTGCAGCATTTGAAGGAACCTCACGTTGACACGGTGAGAAGGTGCAAACTCCACAGACAATGACCCGAGGCCAGAATTGAACTCAGGTCCCTGGAGCTCTGAGGAGCAGTGCTAATGGCCGTGCAGCCCACAGTGAATGCACTTGAGAGTGAGAATGTTTTGAAACTATCTGATTGCAAATCATTTTTTAAATTCAAGAAATGTGTTTTGAAGAGAAAATCATGGACAATGAAATTCCCAATAAGTGGAACGCTCCACCGGAATATCAGAAGAATGCTCCTCAATGGCCTGCCTTTTGTTTTCACTGGAAGGATGGAGGCTGAGAGGGAGACCTGATAGATGTCTACAAAACTATGCGAGGCATAGACAGGGCGGATAGTCAGAGGCTTTTTCCCAGGGTCAATTATAAGGGGGCACAGGGTTCAAGATAAAGGGGGAAAGTTTAAGGGAGTTGCGTGGGGCAAGTTATTCACGCAGAGGGTGCCTGGAACATGCTGCCAGAGGAGATGCTGGAAGCAGGCACATTAGCAACATTTAAGAGACAGTTGGATAGGTACATGAATAGGGAGGGAATAGAGAGATACGGATCGACTAAGGGCAGAAGGGTTTAGTTTAGTTAAGACATCATGATTGACAGGCGCTTGAAGGGCTGAAGGATCTGTTCCTGTGCTGTACTTTTCTTTGTTACTGTTTCTTTAAGAATAGTATAAGCAAGGAGTTAGATAGATTTGAAATAATTTCCATCACTGTCGCTGCAAAACAGGATGTTTTCACTTGAGATTCAGCAGCACACTGACACCTCCTTGTCTATGTGTCACAACATGGTTCCCATTTCACTGTCTGATCCAGTTTTTGACATTGCTGAGAATAAGTATCGGAATTCTGGGTGAAACCACAGAGACTAGTCCATACACACCGTACACTGGCTCCTCCTCATGGCACAGTGTCAGTATAAGCATTCCGTAGGATGTACAACAATAGCTGTTTTGTCTGTTTTATTAAGTAAGTAAAGTCACCATTGTCCCATATGACCCCAGGCTGCTCACTCCCTTTGAGGGCGAGAGCTGACGGATGGTCATTTAACCTAAGAATCTTATTTTTTAATCATTTGTGGGACATGATGTCACTGGCTGGCCAGCATTTATTGCCCATCCCTGGCTGCCAGTTGAGAGTCGATCACATTGCTGTGGCTTTGGAGTCACATGTGGGCCAGACCAGGTAAGGACAGCAGATTTCCTTCCCAAGAGACATTAATGAACAAGATGGGTTTTTCCTAATAGTGCAGAAGGAGGTAATTTGGCCCATCGAGTCTGCACCAATCACAATCCCATCCAGGATCTACCCCTGTAACTCCACATATTTACCCCACAAATCCCTCTAACCTATGCATCTGAGACATGAAGGGGCAATTTACCATAGCCATATCTTTGCACTGTGGGAGGAAACCGGAGCACCCGAAAGAAACCCATGCAGATACGGGGCGAATATGCAAACTCCACACAGGCAGTGACCCAAGCAGGGAATCGAACCCAGGTCCTTGGAACTGTGAGGCCGCAGTGCTAACCAGTGTGCCATCGAACCGGCCACGATTTCACATCAACAATGGTTTCATGGTCATCAATAGATTCTTAATTCCAGATTTTTTTTTAAATGAATTCAAATTCCACCATCTGCCGTAGCGGGATTTGACCCCAGTTCCCCAGAAGATTAGCTGAGTTTTTGGACTAAGAATCGAGCAATAATACCACTAGGCCATCGACTTTCCCTATCACCACACCTCAGGAGTAAGGTTGACAAGGTTTAAATAGAGTAATCAACAGTGCAATCAAAGAGTCATATAATGAATGATTCCTGGAATGATTACCAGAAACAAGGTCAGCTTCTCTTGTCTGTTTTCAGCAGCTGCCTTTTATTGCCATTTCACTCGCCTCCCAAAACCAGCATTAATCTCGGTAGGAATGTTACAGGTATTTGAATACAACTGTGTAGTCTGTAAATGGCCAATCCTGAGTCCATATCATGCACAACTAGCTAATTATAGATTCATGTCATACGCAGCTAGCCAATCACAGGTCTTCAACAACTTACACACGACCCAAAGTGACACTCCAAGTTCCGTACTGAGGGAGTTGACCAGGGCACCAACAAAAACTCTTTGCCTTTGGCTAGCACCGAGGGACTTTTGAAGTTCAATTGAACAAGCAGAGCAAGCGTAACGGTCATTGAAAACTGAGACCAGTAACAATCCAGAGCTCTGTTTTACTGTCAGCCTGAAAAATGTGGACATGTGGTGGTTGTGAGACTTCTTAACCTGAAAAATATCCTAGGGATCTCCTAGGAGGAGATTGAATCAACCCTTTCTAGCTGAGAAGCAAGAGTGTTACCACCCTGCACAAGCCAGGGGAGCTGGGCTATGCGTGGTAGAGCCCTGAAGAGGAAATTTTCTTCTATATTTCACTTCATCTTTTAAATTACCTGCGAATGCTTGGTGCTGACATCAATGATTTTTTGGACAAAATAGCCCATTTCAATGCGGTAAATACATTGTCACAGATATTCCAGTCAGTGTCAAGTGAGTGAGTGAGTGACTGAGTACAGTGAGTGAGTGAGTAAGTGAGTGAGTAATAGTGGTTGGGTGAGAGGGTTAGTCAGGTGACTGTAGGGGCTTGTCGGTCAAGTCAGGGGAAAACCAGCTAGTCTGGAGAGTGTTTCAGTGACCAGGGGGTTCTTACTCAGGTGGTTGGGCTAGGTTGGAATACCAGGAAGCAGTTGGGTGGTCAGGTGGTGTCACTGGGTGATCCCATTGGATAGCTGGGAGGGGGTATCTGGGTCAGGTTAAAGGAGTGATCGGAGAATCAGTTGTGATGCTAAGTTGAGTTATACCAGTTGATCACCAAGTTAAACCAGGTATTAAACTGTGTAACATTTTCAGCGTCAGTCCTTCATATCCCACCTAAATCACTGCCTTGCACTCAGGGTCAGAGACATTTGCAGAGGGCCCTGGGCAGAGGAAATCGACCCACTGGAAGTTTAAACTTCCTGGCAATTACAGTGTGTGTTTGTCAGTATTTGCGTGGAACCCTGAGATACAGCATTGAACTTACATCCCATCTTCTTAGAGCCAGAGGCTGAAAAACTTGACTTTTGAGATTGGTCAATGTTCGGGAAACCCCACTCTGTGATGTGAAACACTATGGGTGGGATTTTATGGCCTCGCTCAAGTGAGACTGGAGGTCAATAGACATTTCCATTGTTCACCCCTCACCCACTCTGATTCTGTGGTGGGCGGGGCAGTAGAATTCCAGCTCAATTATTCAGACTTCCTCCAATCTGAAAACAACCTCTTATTCCTACTCTCCATTGTCTGTACTTTATAAAGGAGTTTTCTGTTCATGCTAACGGTCTCTTTTTTTATATCAAGGTGAAATCAAGAGAAAGCTGCAAAGACCACATTGGACTGTGCCTTATCAAGATCTATGTATTGGACCTTGCTACTTGTAACTACTCCTTCCAATTCTATTCTCATGAAATATCACACTCGTCTACATCCACTATGGCTGGTCTATAACCCCTCTGTAACATCCATCATCCAACCACACCCAGGTTCCAACTGCAGCTAGGTCAACCCTCTGTCATATTACTCTCTAGAAGAGGAATCTGTAAGATTTCAACATTGACCAAATGGCCAAAATATTGACACTTTATTTTCTGGATCTCACTTTTTAAGAGTTCTTTTTGCAAGCAAGGTGATGGCCCAGTGGTACTATCACTAGTGTATTAATCCAGAAACTCAACTAATGTTCTGGGGACCCAGGTTCAAATCCCACCACAGCAGATGATGGAATTTGAATTCAATAAAAAAATCTGGAATTAAGAATCTGCTGATGACCATGAAACCATTGTCAATTGTTGGAAAAACCCTCTAAAGTCCCTTTAGGGAAAGAAATCTACTGTCCTTACCTAGTCTGGCCAACATGTGTGACTCCAGAGCCACTGCAATGTGGTTGACTCTCAACTGCCTTCTGAAATGGCCTAGCCAGCCATTCAGTTCAAGGGCAACAGGGATCGGCAACAAATGCTGGCCCATGTCCATCGAATGAACAAATAAAAGTTGCAATTTCACACACCCCTTCATTTCTCTCCGATGATTCAACACTGATTAGATTTTATTCTGGTGAGAAAGTCGGACTGCATTTATTTGCCATGTACACAGAAGATTCTGGAAACTCAATCATTTAATTTTGATTCCATCCAGAGTCTGTCGATAGGGGGCCACCCCCCTTGCCCTGTCCGTCTGCCACCCTTCCAAAAAAAAATGCAGCTTGTTTCGTGATCTGCGGTCCAATTAATTCTCAATGGAGTGGAGGGAATTGTCAGATTTCAGGTCTTTCTGTCTTGTTCCTCAAGCCAAATGGTTTGAGGGACCCATTGAGGCTCTCTGGCATGACTACAAAGGAGTATGTAACCCGAACTGACAACAAGGCAAAAGAACCAGATGAAATGGTTGTGGAAAGTGAAGCTTAAACAATCCACAAAAGTGTCAAACTTCAAAGAGATCAGCAATTATGATATTTGGTGGCACTGAACTGTCATTTTTTTAATGTACAAATCTTACACTATTCATCAGTCCTGAACTTTATTTCCAAGTAGCATAAAATAATGAAACATAAATGAAGCTACCACCTCGAAACACAGCCTTGTGACTATAATAGGCTTTTCATATGCAACAGTGATCATTACCTCAGCACCTTAAGTAGCAGAAAGATCTATGAACGGATATTCTTATGGTATTCATAACATCCTGGACAAATGTTGGTAGCCATTGAGAGGACAGCATCATGCCCAACCAAGCTGCCTTCACAATGACTACTAACACTGCTGGTTCTTCACTTTCACGGTAAGTGCCAAACAACAGGCCCTTGGGACAAGGCACGGAGTGGGTCCAGATGAACCTCACATCTTGCTGCTATGAGCTGGAGCAACACTTGACTAAATACCCAGTGGGCATGGATCCATGGAATTGGATGGTAGAACTTGGAAGATATTGGTAGATCACCAACAATCTGTTCTGGTCCCTCCACGCTGACAATGAATAAACTTACCACCCTACTACCTTGATTTGATTTGATTTTGATTTATTATTGTCACATGTATTAATACACAGTGAAAAGTATTGCTTCTTCACATTATACAGACAAAGCATACTGTTCATAGAGAAGATATGGAGAGACCAGCATTGGACTGGTTCTCACAATACCAGGTTAACTTGGTACATAGAGAAGGAAAGGAGTGGGTTCAGAACGTAGTGTTACAGTCATAGCTAGGGTGTAGAGAAAGAACAACTTAATATAAGGTTAAAAGTCTGATGGCAACAGGGAAGAAGCTGTTCTTTAGTCAGTTGGTACATGTTCTCAGACTTTTGTATCTTTTTCACGATGGAAAAAGGTGGAGGAGAATATGTCTGGAATGCATGGGGTCCTTTATTATGCTAGCTATTTTCCGAGGCAGCGGGAAATGTAGACACAGTCAATGGATGGGAGGCTGAGTTGCATGATGGACTGGGCTATGTTCACGATACTTTGCAGCCAATGTGATAGTTAAGAAAGCCCACCAATGGCTCTACTTTGCCAGTAGGCTAAGGAAATTTGGCATGTCTGCTACACCAATTTTCACAAATGCACCATAGAAAGCATTCTTTCTGGATGTATCACAGCTTGGTACGGCTTCTGCTCTGCCCAAGATACAGTCCAAATGTCCTGGGAGGGCGTACAACTCACAATCCTTTTACTCAGAGACGGTAGTGTTATCTAGTGAGCCACAAGTGACACATTGTTTCCAGCCCCAAGCTCCAGAAGGGTCCAGAGAGACAACTATTTCAGGCAGAGGGTGGTGAGTGTCTGGAACAAGCTGCTAGAAGTAGTAGCTTGTCTTTTAAAAGCATTTAGATAGTTGCATGGGTAAGATGGGTATAGAGGGATATGGGACAAATGCGGGAAATTGGGGCTAGCTTAATGGTTCAAAATTGGGCAGCATGGACAAGTTGGGCCAAAGGGCCTGTTTCCATGCTGTAAACCTCTATGACTCAGTCTGACACCCTTTGGGATGGTGTTAGAATTACTTCAATCTGGGCAACTAGTGATAGAACAAAAAAAATACCAATCTTGGAATCATGGAAGATTACAACACAGAAGGAGGCCAATCGGCCCATTGTGACTGTGCTGGTTCTCTGTAAAAGCAATTCACCTCATGCCATTTACCTGCCTTTTCCCTGCAATCCTGCAAATTCTTCCTCTTCAGGTAATGCTCCAATTTTCTTCTGAAAGGACAATTAAATCTGTCTCTCAGACATTGCTTTCTGCTTCCTAACCATTCATTCCATAAAAGTCTGTCCCTCACGTCGCTGTTGCTTCTTTTGCAAATTACGTAAATCTGCATCGTCTGGTTCTCAATCTTTCCACTGGTGGGAACAGTTCTTCTCTCGCCACTGTCCTGATCCTTCAAGACCTCAATGAAATCTCTTCTCCAAGGGGAACAGTCCCAACATCTCCAATCACTTGCGGTAACTGAAGTTCCTCATCCCCGAACCCATTATAAAGAAACATTTCTGTGCCCTCTTTTAATACCACCAATGACCCTATTCCTGCAAAAGCTTCTAATAAAAACCTTCCCTTCCTAAATCAAGCCAATCTGATTGTCATACTGACCCTGGCTTTTTCTTTTATTCGTTCATGGGATATGGACATCATTAGCTGGGCCAACATTTATTGCCCATCCCTATGGGACTGGGTAGTTAAGAGCCAACCACATTGCTGTGGATCTGCAGTCGCATGTAGGCCAGACCAGGTAAAGACAGCAGATTTCCTTCCCTAAAAGACAAATTATAAACTGGATGGGTTTTTCCGACAATCAACAATGGTTTCATGGTCAACAATAGATTCTTAATTCCAGATTTTTTTTTATTGAATTCAATTTCCATGGCAGGATTTGAACTCAAATCCTCCTGAGCATTATCTTGCGTCTCTAGATTACTAGACCAGCAACAACAGCACTCCCCCCAGCCCCTCTCCCACCCCAATATTGGCCCAGACACAGGGATCTGTAAGGCTTTAACCAGTCACTGTATGAACTAGTTGACCCATCCAGAGAGCCTGTAGGCAGTGTCTTGCACCACATTATCTTTAAAACCATTGACTTAACACAACCCGTGCTTTTATTCTCACTCTCTCTCTCCCTGCCTCACTTGTTTTCTGTGTCACGCCAGCAGACCCACAGTCGCCAGACACTGACAGCCTGCCGCCAGACTGCACAAGTGTGGGCTGAGTCCAGCAATACTGAGACTCCAGGGCAGATGACAAATGCCCACGGGCTTGTCTGAAGCTGGCAATCCCTGTCTGTGTGACATTTTCCCTCTCTTTATCTCCCTCACTTCTCTTTGTTTGTTCCCTTTCACAGATGGAGCCCTGCAGCCAAAAAAAAGTACAAATAAAAGACCTCGCGGCGCAGCCCAAATTAACATACTTGCCATCAACATTGGTTGAGATAAAGCAGACAGCCACAAAGAGGCTGACAGTGACTTGTTACTCAAAGTGGGCCCTCCCCTTGATTCAGATTGCTGGATTTGCTAAAGCATCAAAAACCCTCATTTAAACAGGGCTTTACTTTCACCTGGGCCTCCTGCCAACTGCCAGAGAGCGTCTGTTTAAACCAGAATATTAGCGCTTGGGAGAGCACCTAAAGTAAGTATCACACAGTGGGAAGGTCCACGGCTGCTTCTCACATTAACCCATTACTCTGATTCACAAGCTCACACTTGGAATACTGTGTACAGTTCTGGTCACCCTATTATAGAAAAGATATTGTAAAACTAGAAAGAGTGCAGAAAAGACTTACTAGGCTGCAACTGGGATTTGATGGTTTGAGTGATAAGGAGAGGCTGGATAGATTGAGATTTTTTTCCCCTGGGTAGTAGGAGGCTTAGGTGTGAGCTTACAGAGGTCTATAAAATAACAAGGGGCATAGATTAGTTAGATAGTCAATATCTTTTCCTAAAGGTAGGGGAGTCTAAAACTAGAGGGCATAGGTTTAAGGTGAAAGGGGAGAGATACAAAAAGATCCAGGGGATAACTGTTTCACACAGAGGATGGGTGAGTGTCTGGAATGAGCTACCAGAGGCACATTAGTAGTGGCAGATATAGTTTTGTCTTTTGAAAAGCATTCAGACAGTTGCATGAGCAAAATGGGTATAGAGGATATGGGCTAAATGTGGGCAATTGGGACTAGCTTAGTAGTTAAAAAAGAGGACAGCATGGACAAGTTGGGCCGAAGGTCCTGTTTCCATGCTGCAAACCTCTATGACTCCATAAGAATCAGAACTAGAATAGACTATGCAGTCTTTGAAACTGATTTTTATATATATTATTGTCATGCACATTAGTATACAGTAAAAAATATTTCTTGCGCGCTAAACAGACAAAGCATACTATACGTAGAGAAAGAAATGAGAGAGTGCAGAATGCAGTGTTACAGTCATAGCTAGGGTGTAGAGAAAGATCTTACCTTGATGCAAGGTAAGTCCATTCAAAAGTCTGAAGGCAGCAGAGAAGAAGCTGTTCTTAAGCTGACTGATACATGACCTCAGACTTTTGTATCTTTTTCCCTACAGAAGAAAGTGGAAGAGAGAATGCCTGGGGTTGGTAGCATCCTTATTATGCTGGCTGCTTTTCTGAGACAGCTGGAAATGTAGATAGAGTCAATGGATAGGAGGCTGGTTTGCATGATGGACCTGGCTTCATTCACAACCCTTTGTTGTTTCTTGTGTTCTTGATACAAACAGAAAGAATGCCTTCTATGATGCATTTGCAAAGGTTAGTGAGTTGGTTGCTCCCACATTCAATAAGACCATGGTTAAGCTTCAGTACCACTATCATCATATCCTTTCATTTCTTTAATGTTCAAAAATCTATTGATTTTTGTTTTAAGTCTACTCCTGCCCCTTGTTCACACTGGGGGAATCGCACTGTCAGATCAGCCATCATCTTATTACATGGTGGAACTGGCTTATGATGGTACTTTTTTTAATAGGTATATTTTGATCATATTTCTCTGCAGAATGTTTCTAGCAGACCCTGGAATTTTGTCGGCACCATGTTGTCTGTAATCAGTGTTCTTTATTGTTTCTGAGGCAGTATAATTGATAGCACGTTGATTTTAATCTGGACTAATGCAGTATTCTGTGGTTTTAGTGTATCTCTCGGGATTGCTGAGTGGAGCTAGATTAGGGTTGATTTACAGGTCATGATGCCATGTGGTTAGGAATAGCTGCTTCAAAGAAAAATTTGGTTTTTAGTTTTATTTCTAGGTTGCTGCCAGGCATTGATGGAAAAAAGCAGTATCTTCCTGTCTGTCTGTCTCCCTCTCTCTCTCTACAGCTTATCTGAAAATTCCAGTGTAGGGAATCTCGGAAATTTGATTCAGCATTCAAAACATCAGTTGACAGCAGATATTAAAAAGCTGAGGCTCTGGCATCATATGAGCATACTTGCTTTCAGTGCTAAGTCTAAAGAAGAGTGTCTGACTGTGGGATGGTGTGAACTTGCCTGGAATGTATGTATTGGCCCAATGTCTGTTTGTGTGAGTATATTTCACAGCTCCAGGGACCTGAGTTCGATTCCTGGCTTGCGTCACTCTTTATATGGAGACTGCACATTCTCCCCTTGTCTGCATGGGTTTCCTCCAAGTGCTCCAGTTTCCTCCCACAGTCCAAAGATATGTAGGTTCAGTGGATTGGCCACACTAAGTTGATCCTAGTGTCAGGGGATTAGCAGAGTAAATACGTGAGGTTATGGGAATAGGGCCCTGGGTGGGATTGTGGTTGGTGCAGGCTCGATGGGCCAAATGGCCTCATTCTGCACTGTAAGGATTGTATGATTTCTATGGATTCTATGATCATTCTTGTGAACCTCCTCTGGACCCTTTCCAAGACCAGCACATCCTTCCTTAGAAAAGGGTCCAAAACCTTTTGTATCTTTTTCCCTACAGAAATACTCCAAATGGGGTCTGATCAGAGCCTTAGACAGCCTCAGTAGTACATTCCTGCTCTTGTATTCTATCCCTCTCAACATGAATGCTAACATTGCATTTGCCTTCCTAACTGCCGATTGAACTTGCATTAAGCTGTGCCACTGTGCCATGCACTAATTTAACTGACTGGATTTTGTGAGGGGAATGTTAGTCTGAAGGGAGCCAGCTTCTCCATGGGTCTGCCTCCTTTACGTTGATCCACAACTTCTCATTCAGAAACAGAAGACCTGAGGAATATGAGCTTATTGAACGTTTGCTCAGGTCCTGAGGGATGTGTGTCTTGGTGCCTGCCCTGACACTCAGGCTGAGGTAGAGAATGGGTCCTTTTCATCCAAATATCTAACCCAATGAATGGAATTCTCCCACGTGAGAATTAATTCCTGTGTTGCGGGAGGGTTGTGGGGTGGAGGTGTAGGGGAGTGGGCGTGGTGGTGGGGTGGTTGGTGGGTGGACTGTTTCCCGCTGTGGAGGCCGGTAGGAAAACATGTCAAATCTTTCAGCCCCGACCTCGTTAATTATGCAACTGGATATTTTGCATCATATTACGTGGCGGGATAGCAAGTAGTCTACCATCCAGTCCAAAGATGTGCGGTTAGGTGGATGGGCCATGCTAAATTGCCACTAAGTGTCGGGGGGATTAGAAGGGTAAATATGTGGGGCTACGGGGTCTGGCTGGGATTGTTGTTGGTTCAGCATTCTCCTTCAGCATTGTAGGGATTATATAAGATTCTTCTATGGAGTCATATGGCGGAATTTTACAGCCTTGCTTGAGTGAGATCAGAAATTCCCATTCAAGTTCAATGGACATTTCCATTGTCTGCCCCTCACCTGTGGCAACTTGGCAATAGAGTCATACAGCACAGAAACAGGCCCTTCAGCCCATCACGTATATGTTGTCAAATACTAATCAATACTAATCCCATTTACCAGCAATAGTAACTTTGAATTTAACTAATACCAGCTGTCTTTATTAATAATATTATTACAGCTACGTGGAGTTTTCCTGGTTTCATTCTTTTGTTTTCAGATTTTAAAACAAGTTTCCAAATCAGCAAGCTCTGCCTGGGATTCGAACTCACGTACGCAGATTCTGTGTCTCCAGATTGACCAATCAGGTAACATAACCTATAAACCATCAGGAAGGTCACTTTGTTAAAAGTTAAAGTTTATTTATTAGTCACAGGTAATGCTTACATTAACAGTGCAATGAAGATACTGTGAAATTCCCCTTGTCACCACGCTCCAGCGCCTGTTCGAGTCAATGCACCTCATCAGCACGTCTTTCAGAATGTGGGAGGAAGCCGGAGCACCTGGAGGAAACCCACGCAGACACAGGGAGAATGTGCAGACTCCGCACAAACAGTGACTCAAGCCAGGAATCGAACCTGGGTCCCTGCTGCTGAGAGGCAGCAGTGCTAACCACTGTGCTACCATTCACTATCAAACTGTATTGCCCACCTCTGTCACAGCCCCCCACCACCCCCCACCCCATTCTCCTTCGAATAGCAGCTGCCAGGAGATCATCAACTTCAACTGCGACGCTTACATAGTCGAACAGTTAGCAGGCTCCAGCATTTGAGCCTGTACTATCCCGTATCCGAAAAAGCAGAGAAACAAAGCAAAGAAGAACTTCTCTGCCGAGAAAAAATAATTATCCAGAGGAAGCCTTAACAAAGAAAAAATAGGAATCGCTTACAGTAACTTTACAATTAAGTTTCACAAGGCAGAGGGAAAGTATGTGATCAGCGAGCCTCATGTCACCAGTCAAAAGAATGCCCCCAGGGAGCGAATGTCAGATCACTGGGGCATGGAGTATTCTGTCAAATGAATAATAAACAATGTTTTATAAAGTAATGAGCTGGTCTTGTCCAGATCAAATTACCAACTCGGTTTCTCCTTACAGAGATGGGGGATCGCTGAAGAATTTGTTATGAAATTAGAGTAATGCACAGTTATTCCAAATACACTCATGGCTGCTCGATTAGCTGACAGAACTGAAACAAAGGATCGCTTAAATATATATACACAACCCTGGTCCCCATATAGTTTATTCTTTTGGGAAACATATCTCACAATCATTACAGATTACAACCGTAATTTCATAAATCATAGAATCCGGCAGTGCAGAAGGAGGCCATTCAGCCCATCAAGTCTGCACTGACCACAATTCCATCCAGCCCCTATCCCCAGAACCCCATGCATTTACCCTAGCTAAGTCCCCCTGATTCTAAGAGGCAATTCAGCATGGCCAATCTACCTAATCCACACATCTTTGGATTGTGGGAGGAAACTGGAGCACCTGGAGGAAACCCACACAGACACAGGGAGAGTGTGCAAACTCCACACAGACAGTGACCCAAGCTGGGAATTGAACCATTATCAATTACATGATGGATCAGGCTTAAAGAGCTGCATGGCCTCCTCCCTTCTTGTTGGAACATAGGAGGAGGAGCAGGCTATTCAGCCCTTCAATCAATCATGGAATTCCTACAGGGCAGGAAAAGGCCATTCAGCCCATCAAACCTGCACCAACAACAATCCTACCCAGGCCTATCCCTGCAATCCCATGTATTTACTCTAGCTAGTCCCCCTGACACCAAGGGACAATTTACCATGATCTAACCAGCACATCTTTGGACTGTGGGAGGAAATCAGAATAACCAGAGGAAACCCATGAAGACACAGGGAGAAAGTGCGAACTCCACACAATCATCCAATGCCAGAATCAAACCCAGGTCTCTAGCACTGTGAGACAGCAGTACTAACCATTGTGCTATCATGCATACCAAGGCTGATGTACCATCCAATACAATCATAGTCGATCATCCAAACCAATGACTTTATCCCTACACTATCCCCAAATCATTTTGTTTGATTGGAATGTTACTAGGTCCCATTCCTGTTAATTCAATCAGGATGATGCTCCAGATTCCAGATTAAAGCCTGCAGTTGGTTCGCAATTAATTCCAGCCTCTTTACTTACACAAAGGCTCATAAGAATAGGAGAATGCCATTCAGCCCTTCAACTTTGTACTACCATTCAATTAGATCATGGCTAATATATGACCGAACCCCATTCTGCCACCATCATTTCATATCCTTTGATATCTAAGCAGAATAAAATTCTGCCAATCTCAGTCTCGCGAATTCCACTTGTCCCTCAGCATTCACATGGTTTTCGAGAAGAGAGTTCCAGCTTTCTGCTATCTTTTATGTGGTCAAGGGTTTTCTGATTTCACTCCTGGGTGGCCTCGTTTTAACTTTAAGGTAATGTTCCTTTCGTTCTTGATTTCCATCCCCCCCCAACTCCCCACCCACTCCACCCCTAGAAGAAATGCGGATCCACAATACCTCATCAGATCGTTTGACCAATTTCACCTGGATCAGATCACCTCTCAATCTTTTAAATTCAAGCAGTGTCTCCAGAGAGGAAGCAAGTACTACCTTAAACTTTAAACAGACTTTGAATCGCATGCACGAACACACAAACCACTGGGGACACGGTGGTATAGTGGTTAGCCTCGCAGTGCCAAGGACCCGGGATCCATCACTAGCTTGGGTCACTGTATGTGTGAAGTTTGCATCTTCTTCCCGTGTCTGTGTGGGTTTCCTCTGGATGCTCTGGTTTCCTCCCACAGTCCAAAGATGTGTGGGTTAGATGGATTGGCTATGCTAAATTGCCCCTTAGTATCCTGGGAAGTGTAGGTTAGAGGAATTGGTGGAGTAAATTTGTGGGGTTATGGGCATAGGGCCTGGATTGTTTTCAGTGCATATTCGATGGGCTGAATGGCTTCCTTCTGCACTGTGGGATTTCTATAATCAAAACAATCTTCCTCTATTGTGTAATCTGTATTTCTGTGTCTGGTTTTTGAATGTGGGAGTCAGGGTATATTTTAATATTTTATCTGATAAGTATTTAATGTAATAAAACTAATCCTTGGTTAATTTTCTTGGGTTTAACTAATACTTAATTAAACCCAAGAAAGTCCATCTAACTGGTTTTTTCATGAGCACAGCTCATGAACAGTTAAACACTTATAGAATTGGCAAGTGCATCCTTTTAAATTACAATAATCGTAACAATACAATGTTCTGATCAAATGAATAAGAAAAGAAGGGAACTATTTCACCTCTTTTGATCTAATTGTAACAATCCACTTGAGCCCATCCCATCTCTCCTCATCTAAGTCATTCATTGTAATTCTCTAATCCCATCTCTCTTATATCCTTGTCTCGTTCTCCCTTAAATACATCATACTATTCATTTCAACCACTCCCTGTGATTGCAAGTTCCACATTCTCACCACTCTCAGTGCCTTCAGAACTCTCTCTTGGATATCTTGGTGACTATCTTATATCGATGGCCTCTAGTTCTGCTCTTACCAACAAAACCTGAAGAAGCTCCTTTGCATAAATGCCATCAAATAGGTAATCACTTGAAAATAAGTAGGCAATATGATCATCAAGGGAAGGAACACTTCAGAGAACACTGTCAGCTGTCATTGCCTGTTCATCAGAGGAGACACACAAGTTATTTGAGAAGTGTTTGCAAAGGGGAGTTAACTGGACAATGGTGCCATTCACTCGAGGTATGCGTTACCCAGAGAGGTGCTTCACAATTCACTTTGGCTCAGGCAACGAGCAGGGCCCCATTGTATGGCTGTTTAAAGTTACCCACCTCCCAGATCATTACAGGGATTCATTACATCCCCAGCAGAAGATGAAAAAAGAAAACAGTTTCGAATTGAGAACGGAGACATTTGAAGTGGCAGGTCGCTGAGATTAAAAGCAAGGACTCACCTGAGCAGAACACAGCCACGTGGTCCATGTAGAATGGACACTTCACCATATAGTCAGGATCGACAATCAAAGATTCTTCTTCCCAGGATGACCCAGTGTGGAAGCTCCCCTCTGCACACACACACACACACACATACTCGCACACACTCGTACATACATTCGCACACACACACACACATACTCGCACACATTCGCACACACACTCATACATACATTCGCACACACACACACACTCACTCGCACACTCACCCGCATACTCACGCACACTACATTGACACCCTCACACACACACACACACACACTTACACACACTCACATTGACTTGCACACACACTTGCACACTCACTCACGCACTCACACGTAGGTTCGGACACACTCACACACACACTCACTCGCACACTCACTCGCATACTCACACACACAGTCTCTCACACACACATTTGCACACACACACACACGTACTCACACACACACTCATACATACATTCACGCGCACACACTCACACATACTCACTCGTACACTCACCCGCATATTCACATACACTACATTGACACCCTCGCACGCACACACACACACTTATGCACACTCACATTCACTCACACACACATTTGCACACACACACACACACATATGTTTGCACACACACTCACACACATATTCACTCGCACACTCACACACATGCACACAAAACACACACACACAGTCTCTCTCTCACACACACACACTCGCACACACACACACATATACTCACACATACACACTCACACCCATTCACACACATGTACTCACACATACACACTTACACCCACTCACACACACACTCACAAACACACTTTCATGCTCACTCACACACATTCTCACACACATATATTCACACACACACCTGCTGACATACATTCACACGCATACACACATTGCCTCAACCTCACTTTGCTATTCTAATCTCAGATTCCTTGTTTCCCAGAGAGGACAAAGGTTGTTCCATCTCATCATTGGTAGTTTTAATTACAGAGGAATCACAACTTTCTGTGGATGGAGAATATTAAAAACAGCATAATCTTCTCCCAGACCGGTTTTCAAAACCTCATGATATTTTCTAGCTGCTGCTACCAAGGTTCTGGAGTTCATTATTAATTTTTGCTGCTCTCTCTGTTAGCGCTAGCTGTGTTAATCTAAATACTTAATTCCCAGAGGCCCTGTCTCAATCCTCCAATGTCAGCTGCGAATGTTGTGAATGTTCATTTCAGATGTGTGGGGAGGTGCTGGCTAGTGTTATTATCACTAGGGTATTTGTTCAGAAACTCAGCTAATGTTCTGGGGTCCGGGTTTGAATCCCACCATGGCAGATGGTGCAATTTGAATTCAGTAAAAAAAATCTGGAATTAAGAATCTACTGATGACCATGAAACCATTGTTGATTACCAGAAAAACCCATCTGGTTCACTAATGTCCCTTTGGGAAGGAAATCTGCTGTCCTTACCTGGTCTGGCCTACATGTGATTTCAGATCCACAGCAATGTGGTTGACTCTCAACTGCCCATGGGCAATTAGGGATGGGCAATAAATGCTGGCCAGCCAGCAACGTCCATATCACATGAGTAAATAAACAGAATAAAAAATACTTTCTCTTCAGCCTCAGCACCATCACAGGTCTCTGCGTCTTTCCAATTCTGATCTCATACGCTTCCCAATATCAATCGCCCATCCAGAAGGGGAGAAGAACGTTTGACTTGTGTTCTTATTTCCCCGTTTTACTATTATTTCCTTCTGGGCAATGGCAATTGTACACTATTTCTGCTAAGAAGGCCCTTAACAACTCCCCACCTCCCTCTGGTCTCCCTTCTTTACAGATGCACTTAGCCAAGTGTTTGACCACCTTTTGTATCCACATTGGTCTCTGTGTCAAATTTTGGCTGGCGATACTCTTATAATCTCAAGTGTGGATTAAACAGATCTCTCTCTTCCATTCTCCTTTGAGAGTCTGGATCTCCCTTTTCCATACAAACCAACACAACTCTCTCCAATGGGCTTTGAACCCTCAGACCTAGAGGCACCAGTGCAATGCACTGGGTGATGACTGACACTTTAGACCACAGCTCCAATGGAAATCACCACCCCCCACCCCACCGCTCCACTCAACTAACAGGCAGTGTAATGTCATAACAACTCGTTAGGCTTATCCACAGAAACATTGCAAAGGTTATGCTTAAATGACTGAAAAGGACATTGCTTTCCGACTGGTGAGAATAGTGGCTCTGCGAGGGGAGGGAATCAGTGGGCCATTCATGTTACAAATACTGAACTCTGAGCCCCAGGATCTCGAAGCCTGAAGGCCCTGTTGCCTTAAAAATGCAAACAGTTCCAACTGCCTTGACAGGAAATATGAATAGCTGTCTTCATTAGACTTCTGCAACATCTATTTACATTCATTGGTGAGTAAGGATGAAATGTGAGGCCACAGTTATGTCTTTGATGTGTTGCTTGTTAAGGTGAGAGATGACAGAGTTGCAGTTGGATTGGATTTCCAAACCTGCATTGAGTTTTATAAGCTCAGAATTCTAACGGCTCGAGCTTGGGTTGTCAACTCTGCTCAGCCATACATAAGCCGGAGGTTCCATCACATGACTGCTCATTATGAGTGATCTTATCCCTCTCTCTCTTGCTATTGGTCCATCCTCCTGGTGCATTATCTCCCCACAGCCAGTAAAAAAGGGACTTCTTGTTAACCAATTAGATTAATTTTGACAGTATAGTGAAACAGCCCTCGGTCCACACATTCCGAATGCCTTTATCATTATTAAAAGATTCAAAGAAAATGAAACACACACGCACACACACGCACACACACACACACACACAAACATGTGCACGCGCAAACACACACACATACACATGGGTGCACACAAACACACGCACAAACACACACACACACAAACCACACGCACACAAACAAATCACATGCACAAACAAACACAAGCACACAAATACATGCACACACACAAACACATAGGCACAGACACGCACACACACACACAAACATATGCACACACGCAAACACACAGACACGCAAACTACACACAGACAAATACACACACATACACGCGCACAAACACACACACACAAACACATACACACACACGCCAATGCATACATACAAAATCACACACATACATGTACAAACACATGCACACACAAACACATATATGCACAAACACAAATATGCACGCACACTGACACAAACACAACATAAACAAGCGTACATACACACAAATAAATATTCAGATGCACACTCACATAAAAACAGGGGCACATACACGCCCCTACACGCCATTCACACAACATGAACATTCACAGACACTCACACAAAAACATGCACACCCACATGCACAAACATTCATGC
Organism: Sphyrna mokarran; assembly: GCA_024679065.1. Classification (NCBI taxonomy): domain Eukaryota; kingdom Metazoa; phylum Chordata; class Chondrichthyes; order Carcharhiniformes; family Carcharhinidae; genus Sphyrna; species Sphyrna mokarran. Next base: position 11,711,639 of record JAGIQG010000030.1, on the reverse strand, counting down.
AAACACACATGCACACACACACACACAAGTGTGCCCTCAAACACAAATTTACACACAAACACACACACATAAACTCTCATTCACACATGTACAAGAACATGCACTCACACCCACACATTCTCACAAACATTTTTCACAAAACACTCACACACACAAACTCGCACTTAAATGCACATACAAGCACACTGTCACTTTCAGGTTGGGATTGGAACAAAGAAGGCCAAGGGTTGACTTGATTGAGTTGAACAAGATTATGAGGGGAAGAGATTGAATGGATAGGATAACATTGCTTCCCTTGATGGAGAATTCTAGAACAAGGGGACATAGATTCAAGATAAGCAGAATTAGATAAACAGAGGAAATGAGGAAAAATTACTTCACGTAGAGCATGGTGAGTGCCTGGAATTCGCTGCCCAAGTTGGTGGTGGATGCAGAGACACTAAACTCTTTTCAAAAGTATCTGGATCTGTTCCATAATTGCTGTAAGCTACAGGCTATGGGCAGTGTGCAAGAAGGTGGGGTTAGAAAGGGCACTTGGATGTCTTTGGACATAGACAAGATGAGCCAAATAGCCCCCTTCAGCGCTGTAATTTTTCTATAGTTCTATGGTTCTATACAAATGCAGTCTCTTATTGCATCCTGATACAATGGTTAGCACTGCTCTCTCACAGCACTAGAGACTCGGGTTTAATTTTCAACTTAGGTCACAATCTGTGCGGAGTCTGCACATTCTCCCTGTGTCTGCGTGGGTTTCCTCCGGCTACTCCGGTTTTCTCCCACAACCTGAAAGACATGCTGGTTATTTGCATTGACCATGATAAATTCTCCTCAGTGCACCTAGGAGAAAGAAAGGAGAAAGTGCAGAAAATAGTGTGACGTCATAGGTAAGGTGCAGAATAAGATCAGCTGAACATATAGTAAGACCATTCAAAATTCTGATGGCAACAGGGAAGAGCTGTTCTTGAGTCAGTTGGTACATGATCTTAGACTTTTGTAACTTTTCCTGATGGAAGAAGGTGGAAGGTAGTGGTGGTGGGGTCCTTGATTCATCTGGCTGCTTTGCCAAGCCAATGGGAAACGTAGATGGCATTAGTGGATGGGAAGCTGGTTTGCGTGAAAAAGTAAAAGAACTAAGGATTATGGGGTTAATTGAGAAAGCAAAGTTGAGGATTATTACATCAGATCGGTCAGCAATCATCAGTTAGGGCAGCACAGTGGCACAGTGGATAGCCCTGGCTGTACCAAAAAGGCACGGGAACTAGGGATTTTCACAATAACTTCATTGCAGTATGAATATAAGCCTCCTTGTGACACTAATAAATAAACTTTAACTTTAATGTTTTGTCTATATACTGTACAAGAAACAATACTTATCACTGCATCCAAACATAGGTTTTCGCTGTTCAAAGATGTACAGGTTAGGTTGATTGGCCATGCAAACTTGCCCCCCAGTGTCCCAGGATGTGTAGGTTAGAGGGATTAGCAGGGTAAATATGTGGGGTTGTGGCAATAGGGTCTGGGAGAGATTGTTGTTAGTACTGACTTGATGGGCTGAATGGCCTCCTTCTACACTGTAGGATTTCTATGGTTTCTATGTGACAATAATAAACCAAATCAAATCAAGTCTGAGTGTCTCAGCCTTGAACATTCTCAACGCCCCAGCCTCTACAGCCCTCTGTGGCGAAAATTTACACAGATTCACTACCCTCTGTGAGAAAGAATTCCTCCTCATTTCTGATCCTTTACTCTGAGATTATGTCCTCTGGGCATAAGCGATCAAGACAACCAAGGGAAAGTCCCTATTGAATCTTCTTCCACTGCCCTTTCAAACAGCACTTTTCACATACAGCTCATCATTAAACTCGATTCCCTTTATCTCACCTCTGACTTTTGCCAATTATCTTAATTCTGTGTCCCCCTGATTACTGATACCTCTTCCCCCCTTCCCTCCACCCCACCATTAGGGGAAACAATTCTTCCTTACTCACTTGATCAAAATCATCTGAACACTCGTATTAAATCCAACATGCAGCTCAGGTTTGGGATTGCTCAATTGAAAAGTTAGCCTGAAATTTGCACAGGGCTTTGTCATGGCAAGAAATGAATCAAAGTCAGTGTCAAAAAGGACGATGTTGTGGGAAAATATATCTCATGCCTTCGGCACTCCCCTTGTCCCTCCCGCATGTCGAAATCATCACAGTTACAACACAAAATTTTATGTACTACCGTAAGACTGATGTGGTGTCAGGTATACCCGCAACACATGTTATGCCAAATCCATGTATAGAATAGAATCATGGAATTCCTGCAATGCAAAAGGAGGCCATTCGGCCCATCAACTCTGCACCAACCTCAATCCCACCCAGGCCCTATTCCCCTCACCCCTATATTTACCCTACGAATCCACCCCCCCCACCACACTAAGGGGCATTTTAGCATGGCCACCTAACCAGCACATCTTTGGACAATGAGAGGAAACTGGAGCACCAGGAGAAAACCCACGCAGACACAGGGAGAACATGCAAACTCCACACAGACCGTGACCGGAGGCCAGAATTGAATGTGGGTCCCTAGTGCCATGAGGCAGCAGTGCTAACCACCGTGCCACCACTCTTTCAAGCTCAAAGAACAATACAGCACAGGAACAGGCCCTTCGGCCCATCAAGTCCATGCCGACACAGATGTCTTCCCAATCAAACAACTTCTTGCCTCTACATAGTCCATATCTCTTTAATCCCTGCCTATTTAAAGTTTATTTATTAGTCCCAAGTAAGGCTTACATTACACTGCAATGAAATTACTGTGAAATTCCCCTAGTCGCCACACTCCAGAGCCTGTTCGGGCCACTGAACCTACCCAGCACAACCAATACAGGTACGGGGAGAACATGCAAACTCTGCACAGTGACCCAAGTTGGGAATTGAACCCGGGTCCCTGGCGCTATGAGGCAGCAATGCTAACCGCTGTGCCATCGCGCTGCCCTTGTCATGGGCTTCTTGTCAATACATGTTCAAGGTTTACATTCAGAGCTGTTTTGGCACTGCCAGGTTTTATAAAGCTGTTTTGTCAAAGTTTTTTTAGGTTGGTGCACATGTTTTTATATCTTAACAATAAGCAGCACCAATACAGCAGTCTCTGCACACTGATGCAGGAGTTCCCCTGAGCTAACCCGGGAAGTCTGTGTACCAACGATTTTTCCCCCGTTCTAGTGGTTAGGTAACCGGAACGTTAAGTGCTCTTTGCTCTTTGTCCGACGCCACGTCCTCCAGTAAAATCGCAGCTCCTTCCGAGGGGCAAGCCGTCTCCAAAAATTAAAACCATTCTGAAATGTCTCTTTGTGCGAAAAGGACGTCTCAAAGTGTTTGTTTTCACTGCGGGTCAATTGTGCTCTTCCATAGCAACCCACTAATGGAGAGATAAACACAGCACCTTCAATAGGGACAGGTGTCTTTACACAGCAGGTTCATTCTCTGGTCGGTTAACCTGTTAGACTCCAGTCTGCGTCAGGAGGTGTAATAAAGACTCAATAGAAATCATGCAGTGCAGTAGAATGCCATTCGGCCCATCGGCACCAACAACAATCCTACCAAGGCCCCATTCCCATAACCCCATGCATTTGCCCTACCAATCCGTCTAACACTAATTTAGCACAGCCAGTTCACCCAACCTGCACATCTTTGGACTGTGGGAGGAAACTGGAGCACCTGGAAGAAACCCACTGTAAACACGGGGAGAATGTGCAAATTCCACACAGACAGGGGCCTAAAGCTGGAATTGAACCTGGATCCCTAGCGCTGTGAGGCAGCAGTGCTGACCACTGTGCTGCCGCGCTGCACTAAGAAAAGTTTTAAAGCTTATATTTATTAGTGTCACAAGTAGGCTTACATTCACACTGCAATGAGGTTACTCTGAAAATGCCCTATTCGCCACATTCTGATGCCTATTTGGGTACTCTGAGGAAGTATTTAGCACGGCCAAAGCACCTAACCAGCATGTCTTTCGGACTATGGGAAAAAAAACCGGAGGAAACCCATGCAGACATGGGGAGAATGTGCAGACTCTGCACAGACAGTGACGCAAACCGGGAATCAAACCCAGGTTCCTGGTGCTGAGAGGCAGCAAAGCTAATCGCCGTGTAACACCATCTTATTCTTAGTTGCTATCAAGAGTTTTTCAACACTTTGGCATTATTCTCCAACATTAATAATCCAATTTCTTTTCAGTGTCCCTGAGGTTGAGCTGTGGATGTGTGAGTTCAGTACTGAGGGTGTGCTGCATTGCCAGAGGTGCTGTCTGCCAGGTGAGATTTGAACTGAAGCCATGATAGGCCTTTCAGCTGAATGTACAAAAAAAGCCTATGGCATTATTGAAAGAAGAACAGGAAGATGTTCTGATCAGCATCCTTCACGCAGCCAACACTACTAGCATCATTGAACGTTCACGTCCTCTTGTGTTTGTGGAATCTCACTGTGTACTAAATCACCATTGACTAAATACAATGTGCCAAAAGTAAGTTGTGTGTTTTGGAATCCTGACAACACAGAGTTATACAAATCAAAAATCATACTGGGTGCAAATAAACTTTCACCTCATGCTCTTTTGTCCCAATTATTAAGCAGCCCAAAACATTCAACTCCTACACTAACACTCACACACATAAATACATTCCAACAAGCACATACACATGCACGCTAACATGACATACATATGTACACACAATACACTGTAACATGTGCACACAGACATGCACATTCATAAGCACACAATACACTGTGGCACAAACATGCATATACACACATACACAGTACACTTTGACATGTATAACACATGTACATGCACACAATACACTGTGACGTCTGCACACACACACACATGTACACACTTACACTGTGACACAATCAACTTCTTCCCATTCATGAATGTTCTTTTATTTCTCTCAAAATATATACATCTTTTCATACCGAAGGATGTAAATGGGGAACATTACCTTTAAATGCACCCTGTAGTATTAGGTAAAGAAAGCCTTTAATTTGTATAGTGCCGATTGCAGATGTCCCATGGCATTGCATGTACTATCAGTTCCTTTCAATTACAGTTACATCAATGCTGTATAGCATCATGCAGCTTAGGAGAAGCATCGCGGACAATCCCTGATAGCCTGTACCCAGTTAGTTGAACTTTGGAGATAGAGAGATACAGAATAGTTCAGTGTCCCCAGGCTAGCGAAGGGGGAAGGAGGATATTGGCTCCTCCTCCTGCTCATCGCTATCCCTCACAACATGACCCAGTTTCACACACGTCAGCCTTTTCTTGGTGCTTCGACCAGGCGGCCATTTTTCATCCATGACAGTGGCAATTAATAAGAAATTTTCAACTTTCACAGCTCCATCAACAATGCATCATGACCCGAACAATACACACTTGGATGTAATTAATCATTTTTATGATTTGGGCCTAGGCAATTCATTGAATCATGTGATAGCTCCTGGAATCATTTGCAAATAATGGGAGGCAATGGCCAGTGGTATTATCGCTATCTATTAATCCAGAAACTCAGCTAATTTTCTGGGGACCCGGGTTCAAATCCTGCCAAAGCAGCTGGTGGAATTTGAATTCAACAAAAAATATCTAGGATTAGAATCTACTGATGATTATGAAACCATTGTTGATTGTCAGAAAGATGCATCTGGTTCACTAATGTCCTTTAGGGAAGGAAATTTGCTGTCCTTACCCTGGTCTGGGCTACAGCAATGTGGCTGACTCTCAATGGCCCTCTAAGGTCAACTAGGGATAGACAATAAATGCTGGCCCAGCCAGCGACACCCATGTCCCATGAGTGAAAAAAAAATCACAAGACAAGATACAGTATAGAGCACATGAAAGATGAATTCTTGATAAGCAGGGGCAGGGGGGAAAGAGGGGTAAAAAGTTATCAGAGTAGGCAGGAATGTGGGGTTGAGGTTAAAATCAGAGCAACCCTGATCTCCTTGACAGGCGCAGCAGGCATGAGGGGCCAAGTGGCCTACTCTTGCTTCTAATTTCTATATTAACATGACCTGTTGACTCAGAGGTAAGAGTCACTGGAATTTGAAATCAGGAGCTTTCGGAATGCTGCTCCGTCATCACTCACCTGATGAAGGAGCAGCACACCGAAAGCTCGTGATTCCAAATAAACCTGTTGGACTTTAACCTGGTGTTGTGATACTTCTTACTTTGCTCACGCCTGTCCAACGCCGGTACCTCCATATCATTCTAGAAAGGTCTTGATTCTTATTTCAGTTAATAGCTGAGAGGGTTGAAAATCTGCTCACCTATATTTAATCCTTGGATATAGTGCCTAATAATTCCTCATTCTACTCTGGGAAAGGTGGTGAACAGATCTCTATTCAACACATATGTCATTAGATATAATTTGGGCTTTATGTGTACTGACTGAAATATTCTCAGATCCTTTCTTTATCTAGAAGGTCTTTAGTCCTCACTAAGTGCTTCATTTGCCTGCAGTCATCTGTCACTGAAAGCAAAAAATAATTGTGAGAAAGTATTATACAGGGAAAAGCCAACGAGAGCCAGAGGGAGAACTATGTACTTCCCAGATTGATCAACTCTTTTCGACATGTTTCAGCTGAGGAAAACCACATCAGGGCAAATGTTAATAAAAGCATGTGTCTGCAAAACAGATGCTGTTTAAGGTCTTAAGATGCTGTCCAAAGAGCATTGGATTGGACCAAGTAACGTAGAAACTTAGAAACCAGAAGCAGGAGTAGGCCATTCGGCCCTTTGAGCCTCTTCCTCCATTCATTATGAACACGGCTAATCATCAAATTCAATATCTCCATCCTCCCCATATCCCGTGATCTTTTTAGCCCCAAGACCCATATCTAATTTCTCTTGAACTCACAATTCTTTGGCCTCAACTACTTTTTGTGGTAATAAATTCCACACATTCACCACTCTCTGGATAAAGAAATTTCTCCTCACCTCAGTGCTAAAAGGTTTGCTCCTTATCCTCAAATTATGACCCTTAGTTCTGGACTTCCCCATCCCTGGAACATCCTTTCTGAATACACCTTCTCTACTCCTGTTAGAATTTTATTACTTTCCATGAGATCCCCTCTCACCGAACTCTCAATGAACACAATTCTAACTGACTTAGTCTCTCCTCATATGACAGACCTGCCTGATAAACCTTCACTTCACTCTCTCTATAGTAAGGACATTCTTCCTCAGATAAGAACACCAAAATTGCACACAATTCTAGGGGCCTTGTGTTTAAGGTGCGAAGAGCAAGATTTAAAGGAGATGGATGAGTTTTTACATCTCCTGGAACTCGCTGCCAGGGGAAGTGGTGGAAGCAGATATGATAATAACTTTCAAGGGGCATCTTGACAAATACATTTTTGGGATGGGAATAGAGGGATATGGTCTCTGGAAGAGTTGGGGGGTTTCGTTCAGTCGGGCAGCATGGTCAGTGCAGGCTTGATGGGCCGAAGGGCCTGATTCCGCGCTGTAATTTTCTTTGTTCGTTGTTTTTTGATTCACATGGAGTGATATCAAGGAAAGCTGAAGACATCTCCTGCTGCTTCAGCATCTCCAACAAGAGAAAATCTAACCATTGCTCCTTAAATTCAACGGCATGACCATCACTCTGCCATTATCCACTTCTTGGGTGTCAACATTGACAGAAACTGAACTGGGGACCAACCGTATAAATACTGTGGTTACAAGAGCAGGTCAGAGACTAGGAATTCGGTGGCGACTCACCTCCTGACTCCCCACAGCCTGTCCACCATGTCCAAAGCACAAGTCAGGAATGTGATGAAATATTCTCCACTCGCCCAGATGAGTGCAGTCCGCCAACACCCAAACTTTTGACACCATTCAGGACAAAACAGCTAACATTCTTTCCACAAACATAAAAAAATAAGGTAAGGAGCAAGTTTTTCACACTTGGTAGTGAATGCTTAGAATGCACTGCCAGAGGAGGTGCTGGAAGCAGATTCTATAACAAGGTTCAAAAGGCATCTGGGTAGTTACATGAAGAGGCAGGAAATAGAGGGATATGGACCATGTAGAGGCAACAAAATATCAAATTAGAGAGGTATCTGTGTTAGCACAGACTTGGTGGGCCAAAGGGCTTGTACCTGTGATATACTCTTTTCTCTTTGTTCTTTTCTTAATACCCAGGTGTGGCCTCACCAAGGCCCGAACCAAGTCCAGTGACAACTCTGCATATCAAACCTGTAATTATTAAAGATTTCAACATCCCTGGTATCAAAACGGAGTTTGTTGACCTGGGTACTGAGGTCAATAAACCAAGTTCCACCATTAATCTCCACTGATTTAGTTTATCTTGATTGGGTTTGTACCACAACAATTAACTTCATTGCTCCTAAGATAAACTGGGACACAAGCTCAGCCTGGTTTCCCAATCCAGACTGCTTTCAAGTGGAACAGTCATTTGTGTGAATATCGGAACATAGAAATCAGTGGAGGCCATTTAGTCCCTCGACCCTGGCCCTCCATTCAATCCAATTATGCCCAATCTGTCCCTCAAATCCATTGTTTGGAGTTTTGTTCCGTATTTGTTGGTTCACAGCACCCTCTGAACAAAGGTTTTATGGTGAATGTCTTGTAAATTTCTATTGTTTCCCTAGCCCAATGGGAGATACTTTTGGTTTCCACTACATGTGGAAAGGTCTTTCTAAATTCCATTCCTACTAGTCTAGCTCTCACTTTCAAATTGTGCCTCCTTGTTCTGGAGACCCCTCCCACCCCCCAAGGTAATGATCTATACTATCAAATCCTTCTGATAATATCTTGCTCAGATCACACCTCAACTTTCAGTTCTCAGGGGAATGCATGCTAATTTTATGCAAACCATCATCTCAACTGAACCTCTTCAGCCCAGTGTCATTCTGCTAAATCAGTATTGCACTCTGTCCGAGAGCTCTGTATTCTTCATGGGGTGTGGTGCTTAGATCCAAACACAATGCTGTACGCGCCATCTATCCTAACCCCTGGATAATGGAAGGGATTATGGGGTTGTGTTGATCTTTTCTCCTTTGTATTCCCTTAAAAAAAAGGCAAAGATTACGATCATCAACCATGATTAGTATTCCAAGAAGTCTTATCACAAATAATAGAGTGAATTATCATCGCATCACAGAGTCCCTACAGTACAGAAAGAGGCCATTTGGCCATCAGGCCTGTACTGACCACAATCCCACCCAGGCCCTATTCCTCTAACCTCACACTTCTACCCTACTAATCTCCTTAGTAGGGTCAATTTTAGCATGGCCAATCCACGTAACTCGCACTTCTTTGGACTGTGGAAGGAAACACAAGCATCCAGAGGAAAACCATGCAGACACGGGGAAAACAGGCAAACTCCACATGGACAGTGACCAAGACCAGAATCGAACCTGGGTCATTGGCACTGTACCACTGTGCTGCCCTGTGACTTGTCCGTACACCCAGCCATTAGTTGACCAACACATCCATTCTTGTGATATATGACCTTCCTACACCAATTGGAAGGCAACAGAAAAGTCCAAAGGTTTTTCTTCAATCTCACTTTTTTATGTTCCTATCATTTTCTTTCAAGGCCTTGCATACCACAAGACCATAAGATCATAAGACGTTGGAGCAGAATTAGGCCACTCAGCCCATCGAGCCTGCTCCACTATTCAATCATTGATGATATTTTTCTCAACTCCACCCTCCTGCCCTTTCTCCACAACCCCTCATTCCTTTATTAATCAAGAACCTATCTACTTTGATACTTAGATGGGCATATGAACAGAATGGGAATGGAGGGATATAGAAAACTGATCTAAAATAGGAATCATGAGCCTTGTGAGTTCCCTGGGAAGAGTGCAAATTGTCGATGATATTGATGTATTTGTTTTATCCTACAGGTACTTTGGTCCACCATGTTGTCTAACAAGGGGCATACACGCGATGGGTCATGAGAGCGCTGTTCTTGGATTTTTCAAGAGTATCCTAGTGCTTCACATCGTTAGTGTACGCTTGACCTGGACCATTTGATGGGCAACACGACAGCTCAGTGACTATCGCTGTGCTGTGCAGATATATGGATCTGGGCCTGTGTCTGTGGGAGTTTGCGCATTCTCCCTGCGCTTGTGTGGGTTTTCTCCGGGTGCTCCAGTTTCCTCCCACATCCCAAAGATGTGCTCTTAGGCTGATTGGCAGAACAAATTCTCCCTAAATTGTCTCAAATTTGGTTTTTAATCCATAGATCTATAAACATAGACAGGGATCACGGGTAGAGTGGCGGTGCGGGCTCGTTGGGCCAAAGGACCTGTTTCCCGTACTGTTTTGTTCTTTGTTCTTTGTACCTCTGTCTTAAAAGACACTCAATGATGAGGCCTCCACAGCTTTATGCAGCAAAGAGTTCCATAGATTCACCACTGTCTGACTGAAGAAATTCCTCTTCATCAGGTTGTGCCCTCTGGCTGTAGTTTTTCCTACTAGTGGAAAGATCCTCTCCAGGTCTACTTTATCCAAGCCTCGCAGCATCCTGTAGGTTTCAATAAGATCCTCCCTCATCCTTCTAAACTCCGATGAGTATAAGTCCGGAGTCTTCAACCATTCCGTCCATAGCAGTGTCCTGGAAATTGAACTTTGATTCCTGGAGACCCCAAGCCAAACATAGAGGGTTTGGCAACTCTGACAAAGTCCTCCTCCATTGAATACTGGACTTGAATATGAACAATAGACAAACTTGGGCAAGGTACCAAGGAAAAAAAAAGTTCCAATGAACAGAGAAGCAACAAAAATATATACATTGTTTCAGAGGCCTTGCTGATCTAGTATTTGCATTATTCTAAATCCAAAGGGTAGAATATTGCCTTGTGGGAAGATATGGCTTAGCACATTCAACTTCAGCCATGTTTGTGGGACTTAGGTGGCAGTAATGAATCCTAACTCGAGTATGCTCCTTATCCCACAGAATTATCCATCTGGCCTCAATATTCCATGAAACAATTGGTGGTATTTGAAACTGAGATAAATGAGCCAGCTAATTGAAATGTGCCAGTCCAATTATCTCATTACTCAGCTCTGCCTCAAATTGTTTGATAACATACCTATGTGGTGCCTTGGGCCATTTTACGAAGGCTGATACATAAATGCAAGTTGTTCTTCTCGTTATTGTGTAGGCGTAAGTTCTTCTTTGTTGTTGACTGTGTACAAACCACACCCAGAACACTTATTTTCATTTTCCCATGGAACGTTACAGCCAATTCAACATTAAGCCATCAAACATTTTGATTTATTGATATAGCCTGTTCACCAGACAGCAGGAAGTTCGAGACTCAACACAGGCTGCCTGCTATTGCACGTCTGGCTGCCTTCTTTGAGAAAGAGGACGTCGACCTTCATTGACCTATTTGTCCACTTGTTCATGCTGGAGATGCTAAAGATTTAACCAATAATGTGTTACACGTCACAATGATAACTTGCATTTCTATAGCACCCTGTGGTAGAACATATCATCCCAAGGCACTTCACAGGATCAAGCAAACATTGTCATTGCTGTAATGTTGAAAGAGCATTAGCAAATTTTCTCACAGCAATGCCCTACAAACAGCAATGCAATTACAACCAGCTGATCTATTTTTAGTGAGAATAAATATCAGCCCAGGACACCAGAGACCTGCTATCCTTCAGAAAATGTTGTTGTGGGATGTCTGAAGTCCAGCAGAGAGGGAAGGTGATGCCCCAGTTTAACATTACAATCCACAAGTTTAAAATACATGCTGGTAGATCCATGTGTAAAAACGTGCACTTTTTACCGTGGCCATGCTTTCTTTGCAGATGAGTTGGTAGTATTAGATCGAACAATGCCCTCAAATATGAAATTCACCAAGGATCCTTAACAGCACCTTCTAAACCCACAGCCACTGCTGTCTAGAAGGACAAGGGCAGCAGATACATTGGAACACCACCACCTGCAAGACTCTCACCATCCTGACTTGGAAATATGTCTCTGTTCCTCTGCAGTCATTGGATCAAAATCCTGGAATTCCCTCCCTATTGGCATTGTGGGTCAACCCACAGAACATGGATTGCAGCGATTCAAGAAGGCAGCTCACCACCACCTTCTCAAGGACAGCTAGGGATGGGCAATAAATGCTGGCCAGTCAGCAACATTCATGTTCCTCGAATTAATAAAAAAAGAATGAATCCGAAATGCATTCTCATCAACAAGATTCACCCTCAACCCCACCATCAGTGAAACAGATTATCTGATCATACTGCTATCTGTGGGATTTTGCTGTGTAGAAATTGACTGCTCCTGCATTACAATAGTAAACATATTTCAAAAAACTCAATCATTGGTCATAAAGCACTTTAAAACAACCTGAAAGTTACTACGTGGATGGCATGTTAGCACAGTGGTTAGCACTGCTGTCTCACAGCTCCAGGGACCTGGATTCAATTCCCGGCTCGGGTCACTCTCTGTGTGGAGTTTGCACATTCTCCCATATCTGCATGGGTTTCCTTCAGGACTACCAGTTTCCTTCCATACTCCAAAGATATATGGATTTGGTTGATTAGCCATGCTCAGTGTCCCGTGATGCGTAGGTTAAAAGGATTAATGGTGTAAGTATGTGAGATTACGGGCATAGGGCCTGTTGTCAGTGCAGACTCAATGGGCCGAATGGTCTCTTTCTGCACTGTACAGATTCTATGATAAGAAAAGATTCTCTCCTTTTTACCTTGCACCTTATTTGCCCAATCTTAATGGGTATCCTGAACTTCCCTCCTTGAGCATCTTGAACAGAATAGCAAAAAGTATAGCACAATAACAGGCCCTTCGGCCCTCCAAGCCTGTGCTGATCATGATTCCCTAACTAAACTAAAAAAACCTTCTGCCCTGATTCAGCCAATATCCCTCTATTTCCTTCCTATTCATGTATCCATCCAGATGCTTCTTAAATGCTGCTAAATGTGCCCGCTTCCACCACCTCCAGGTAGCACGTTCCAGGCACCCACCACTCTCTGCGTGAGAAACCTCCCCTGCACATCTCCCTTAAACTTTCCTCCCCCCCACCCCGCCTCGCACCTTGAACCTGCATTCCCCTGTAATTGATACTTCCATCCTGGGAAAACTCAGGAGTGGGTCATACAAATATAATTGCAGGAGAGGAGTTATCAATTTGTGTCTCTAGTTAGCCTGTTCGGTTATCACAATTCCCAGTAATTTGTAAAGGTGTCAGTTTGAATCTGTAGCTGGAGTCCTAGAGCACAAGGCAGCAGATGGCGGGGGCCAAGAAAGACCAAATGGAAATGCAAAATGTGCCCTTGTCTGTTTCCATATCGGTTTTCTGAAATCTACGCCTTCCAGAGACCTTTGAATCTTAATATTAGTGAATCCTTGAAGCCAATGGAAAACCTTTACAGCAATACTGGAGCTTGAAGTGGCAGGGTCTCTCTGTATAATCCCCTTATCCCAATCTCATCACTCTCACTGACACATTCCAGTTCGCTGAGTGTGACACTATTATAGCTAACAGTTACTTTTCTGACTGCTTTGCAGAAAGAGTGCAATATTTCAAATGAAAAATGATGTTATCTGACAGCATTTTACCCCCAGTCCGTGATGGCCTGCCTGTCAAACGATCATACTGAGCCCCATGCAGACAGATGTTAGAACACTGCATTTGTATGCCGCCTTTCGCTATCTCGGGGCACACCAAAGCACCTCACAGCTGATAAAATCACTCCAGTAATGGGGCTAGTTTTTGTGCATAGCAAGATTCCAAAAACAGACCTCTTGGGTGAGTATAAAAGATCCCAGACAGGATTCTTTCTGTCCCACTCTGCTGGTTGATCAGGGCGGTGGGGAGGCAATGTCTGTGTGTGCACCTCTGCAATGGTGCCCCTAGCAGTCTGCAGCCAGCTTCCTGGCGTGAATAGCTCCATCCACTTCCCTTACAGTGGGATTCAGATTACAGCCTCTGTATTGCACAGAGGGCCATAAATTACCACTATATACCTTGCCGTTTGACACTTAGAATTTTTCTGCGTAAATTCCTCCCTGTGATTCTAGCATGTACAAAAGCAGGGGAGTTTACCACAGTGTTCTGACCACCATTCATCCTTTAACCAACGTCACAAAAGCAGATTGTGTGTTCATCACAACATTGTTGTTTATGGGATCTTGCTGTGTGCACATTGGCTGCTGCATTTCCTATATTGTAACAGTGACTACATTGCATTGTTAAAGTTAATTCATCAGTCACAAATCAGGCTTACATTAATACTGCAATGAAGTTACTGTGAAATTCCCCGAGTCATCACACTCCAGCACCTGTTCAGGTCAATCCACCTACATTTCAGACTGTGGGAGGAAACCAGAGCACTCTGAGGAAGCCCATACAGACACAGGGAGAACATGCAAACTTCACACAGACAGTGACCCAAGCCAGGAATCAAACCCAAGTCCCTAGCTCCGTGAGGCAGCGGTGCTAACCACTGTGTCACTGTGTTGCCTGTTATTGGCTAATGTACCTAACGTATACATCTTTGGCGTGTGAGAGGAAACCAGGGCACCCAAATGAAACAGAACAGACATGGGGAGAACATATAGACTCTGCATAGACAGTGACCCAAGCTGGGAATCGATCCTGGGCCACTGGCGCTGTGAGGAGACTTACAACACTAGGTTAAAGTTGAACAGTTTTATTTGGAGTCTCGCTCCTTCTTCAGGTGAGTGAGGAGTTGTGTTCACAAACAGGATATATAAAGATACAAACTCAATTTACAAGATAATGATTGGAATGCGAGTCTTTACAAGTAATCAAGTCTTAAAGGTACAAACAATATGAATGGAGAGGGGGTTAAGCACAGGTTAAAGAAATGTGTATTGTCTCCATCCAGGAAACAATAGTGAGGCAGCAGTGTAACCACTATGCCACCATGCCACCTAGTGAATATTTCAAGTCGATGATCTTTCACTAACACGAGAAGATTATAGGCTGCAGAAAGGCATGAGCTCCTGAAGGCGCTATATAAATGTAAGTCTTCCTTTCTTCAGTACTTCTATTTGGAAGATCCAATTTTTTTTTTGCAGATTTCTGTTATCATTTGTTGATGTACAATCCATTGCCTGAACATCATACACCTGTATCCCCAGACATGTTGTCCAGAGTCAGACACGCAGTTACAAATGGCTGTAAGGATTGTGTTTGACATTGAGCTTGGTGAATAATTAATCGGAAAATCTTTAAACCCTTACTAAATATGAAATGTATATACAAGTCATATGTAACAGTCAAAACACATTCTAATGCCTGGCTGTAATGCTTATGCATAGTCTGATTAATGTCTAAATGTATGGTTGATGAACACAGTGGGGTTAAGTTACAGGGAGCTGCATGCATTGTAAACTATACCTTCACCAAACTCTGCACCTCGGTTACCATGGGGATGTTAACTCAGACTAGAATAACAAACCTCCAATACCCAAAGTTAGAAAAATACAAATTTTTCTTTGGGCAGGGACCTGTGTTAGCTTTGGAATCTTTGGCGCACTTCAGGTAAGACTAGCATAGTTCTGACTGTATTAAGAGTCATTCTGCTATGTCCCAAGCACAAAAACAATCTCACTGGTGCGCCAATTCTCCATTTACTGTCACACTTTTCCTGAAGTTAATTTGTCAATTAAGTGCCATTATCTAGTGCTTGTGGGACCCAAACCCACTAGGAATTAGATCAGCCCGAGAATGATCTAAGTGAAACCAGCCAGCATGGATGACCGAGTGCCCTTCCCTCTGTCAGGGGGCTAAATTTGAACATGGACCTTATTGGTGAGAGGTTAATATATGACCAAGAGATGGTGGCACAGTGGTTAACACTGCTGCCTCACAGTGCCAGGGACCCAAGTTTGATTCCTGACTTGTGTCACTATCTGTGCAGAGTCCACATGTTTGTATCTGCGTGGGTTTTCTCCAGTTTTCTCCCACAGTCTGAAGGATGTACTGGATGGGTGCATTGGCCATGTTAAATTCTCACTCAGTGTACCCGAACAGGCGCTGGAGTGTGACAACTAGAAAGTCTTCACAGTAATTTAGTTGCAATGTTAATGTAAACCTACTTGTGACACCAATAAGTAAATAAATTTTAAACTGTAAGGTTCCTAGTTGGGGGGGTGGGGCGGGGAAGGAAACAAAAAAAAGATTAGTCAGACTTCTAATGGAGAAACAACCGTTGGAAAGATGCCAGTTAGGGCTAAGAGCTTAACACTTAAGTGATTGGAGATCAATTAGAATTGGAGAATGGTGTTAAAATGTATTTTGAAGGAGGTTTTAGGATAAATGTATCAGATGATTAAAATATCATGCAGCCCCTCATTGCACTCTGTATCATTAAGACATCAGTCCCACCCTTGTCTCCACCATGGCTCAGTGAGTAGATGCACTGCTTGGTATGGTTTTGAGCCAACAGATTGGGACCAACACTTGCGGTGAGTCAGTGCGTGTCTCGGCTTCCTCAGCTGAGGAAGGAGAACGAACACTAAAGTTTTACCTTCCCCCACTGCCATCTCAGTTGGATGTAAAATGTTCCATGGCACAATTTTGAAGACGCTGTGGAGGGGGGCAGCATGGGGCCAGTTTCCTCTCTGGTGCTCTGTTCAGTATTTATCCCTCTGTCTGTGCCTCAAAGAATTGATAACTTAGTCATTATCATATTCCTGGTTGTGAGATCTTGCTGCGCAGAAATTAGCCATCACATTTTCGACATCACAACAGTGATTACACTTGTAAAGAAATTTACAGTCAATAAAAGCACTTTGAGATGTCTGATGTGAGAAATGCTAGATAATTGGAATTTTCCTTTTTTGTTTTTCATCGCAGTGTCAGTTTTTGCCTAATTATGCTGCGCAGCGTCCTGGGGCACCGCATGACAGGTGCTATATAAATGTGTGACCTTATCATTGCATACCTAGCAATGCAGACTTCTTACTTTAAAGTTTTAAATTTATTTATTTATTAGTGTCACAAGTAGGCTTACATTAACATTGCAATGAAACTATTGTGTAAATCCCCACCAAAATTAGACCACACCAAATGAGAATTGGACCTGATTGGTGCCTCGATGTCACTGCAACCCACTGACGGGACTCAACTGTGAAGAATGGATACTCAGGTTGGGTTTTGGGGTAGATCCCTATGTGACTGGTCCCTAACATAGGGTCTGGGATCGGGACAAAAAAAAATCTTAGGATTTGTTCTGAGATTCCCCCAGAAAACTGTGAACAATGAAAGCTCATTCTTTTAATCTGATTTGATTTATTATTGCCACATGTATTAATATACAGTGAAAAGTATTGTTTCTTGCACGCTGTACAGACAAAGCATACTGTACATAGAGAAGGAAATGAGAGTGGGCAGAATGTAATGTTAGGGTGTAGCTAGGGTGTAGAAAAAGATCAACTTAAAACTAGGGAAGTCCATTCAGAAGTCTGACAGCAGCAGGGAAGAAGCTGTTCTTGAGTCAGTTGGTACATGACTTCAGAATTTTATATCTTTTTCCTGAGTGAAGAAGGCAGAAGAGAGAATGTCCGGGGTGCATGGGGATCTTGATTATGCTGGCTGCTTTGCTGAGACAGTGGCAAGTGTAGACAGAGTCAATGGATGGGAAGCTGGTTTGTGTGATGGATTGGGCTACATTCATGACCTTTTGTAGTCCCTTTCAGTCTTGAGTGGAGCAGGAGCCATACCAAGCTATGATACAATCAGAAAAAATGCTTTCTATGGGGCATCTGTAAAAGTTGGTGAGAGTCGTAGCTGACATGCCAAATTTCCTTAACCTTCTGAGAAAGTAGAGGCGTTGGTGGGCTTTCTTATCTATAGTGTGTTCTTTGTTGCTAAATCAAAATGTCTGCATATATCACATTTTCTGTCTGAAATGAGTCATATCAATTCCTTTGCGTTATTGTTCCATATTTTAGATTCTTGTGAAGTTAATCGCAGCTTGAGACATTCTCAATCATTGTGAAAAGTCTTTTGAAAACTTCCTGCTATTGTGCAATCTATTCTCATCTCACTAGATAGCAATTGAGAATCTGTCGGTGCCAGATAAAACACACAGAGAAAGTTTAATGCCACGTTCGCATTCGTGTGAGAGAAAACTCCCAGGTTTCTCCCCTCTTGATTTCATTATGTTTACTGATATGTCCTGAGGATATGAGCAATCTGGCAATGCCACTTGCTGTGACTCAGTGGGTCGCACTCTCACTTATGAGTCAGAAAGCCAATTTAAAGTCCAATAGCCCCTCCAACAATCTGAATCTCTACTTTTAACTGTCACGCCCAGCGCAGAGCTGAGAGCATGCTACACTGCCAGAGGCGCTGACTTCTTTTTTATTGAGGAGCGTGAGTGTCACTAATAATGCCTGCATTTATTGCCCATCCTTAATTATTTTTGAGGAGGAGGTGGTGAATCATAGAATCTCTACCACGCAGAAGGAAGCCTTTCAGCCCTTCTAGTCTGCACTAAGTCTCTGACAAACTGCAATACCCAGACTCTTTCACCAATCCCCTTACATTCACCATGGTTAATTGAACAAACCTACACATTTTGGGACACTAAGGGACAATTTACCATGGCCAATCCACCTAAACTGAGCACATTTGGTGGCACAGTGGTTAGCAGGGACCTGGGTTCAATTCTGGCCCTGGGTGACTGTCAGTGCAGAGTTTGTACATTCTCCCCATGTATCCCTGGGTTTCCTCCGAGTGTTCCAGTTTCCTCCCACAGTCCCAAAAAAATGTTAAGTAGCCTGTTAAATTGACTCTAGTGTCAGGAGGATTATCAGTGTAAATATGTGGGGTTCCGAGAATAGGGCCTGGGTGGGATTGTGGTCAGTGTGGATTTGATGGGCCGAATGGCTTCCTTTTGCACTGTTGGGATTCTACGATTTGGATTGCGGGAGGAAACTGGAACAGTCTTCTTGAATGCAGCTTGCTGCAGTTTCAGAGGCAGCTCAGAGTTAACCACATTGCTGTGATTCTGGAGTCACATGTCGGAAAGGCTAAGGACGGCACTTGTAATTTCCTGAAGGACATTATTAAATTGGCTGGTTATTTTTACAACAATTCAATAGCTTCCATTACTGATATTAGCTTTTTATTTCAGATCTAAATTTGGATATTGGATGAGATGTGAAATCAAGCCCCATCCTCAAGTAAAAGATCCCACATTTGAAAATCCACATTTGAACAAGACTAGGTGAGCTCCCCCCACAACCCCCTCCCCTCCAGGGTCCGAGACAAATACTTACCCAACAACCAGCAACTAAAAATTAAGGAGCTGCTCATTGTGACATTGCTGTTGGTGGGATATTGCTGTGCGTAACTTGGTTGTTGTGTATCATGCATTACAACAGTGGCTCCATCTCAAAAATAATACAGTCATTGATTGCAACACTCTTTGTGGTGTCTGAAGTTTGTGAAATGCAAGTGTTTTCATTATACTCATCCCCTAACTCCCTGATTGCTGACCACTGGCATGGTGGTTAGCATTGCTGCCTCAAAATGTCAGGGACGTGAGTTCGATTCCCGGCTTGGGTCATTGTTTGTGCAGAGTCTGCATGTTCTCCCCATGTCTGCGTGGGTTTACTCCAGATATTCCATTTTCCTTCCATAGTCCAAAAGACATACGGGTTAGGTGCATTGACCATGCTCCCTCAGCATACCCGAACAGACGCCGGAGTGTGGCAACTAGGGGATTTTCACAGTAATTTCATTGCAGTGTTAATGTACACTATTTGTGACTCTAGTAAATAAATAAGCCTCAGGGGATATTACGGATAAATTGCACAACAGGAAGTTGGCCAAATAGCACAGGTTTCCTTCATTCAACATCACAAATGAACTAGTTTGAGTTATAACAGTTTCAGTTCTTATGCCAAACCACAAATGACGATTGTCAAGCTCATCTCAGCAGGAGTTGAAATCACACTCTGTGAGTTCTCCCCCAAGTGTGACTAATCCACCCTCACTCCCCTCCCTCAGTTTGATTGATTCTTCAAGCCACCATGACAGAGAATGCTGCCATGTTGTCCAAAAGAAGATTGATTGTGACTCCCAGAGATGGCACGGTCGTTAGTACTGCTGCCCCACAGCGTCAGGGACTCTGGTTCGATTCCTGGCTTGTGTCGCTGTCTGTGTGGAGTTTGCACATTCTTCCCATGTCTGCGTAGGTTTCCTCCAGGTGCTGCAGTTTCCTCCCACAGTCTGGAAGATGTGCTGATGAGATGCTTTGGCCAGAATGGGAGCCGGACTGTGGCGATTTGAGGAATTTCACAGTAACTTCATTGCAATGTTAGGGTAAGCTTTGCTTGTGACTAATAAATAAACTTTAAAACAGTTCTATTCATCCCATCTCTCCTCACTTTTCAGCCTTTTTCCTAGTCCTAGAAGCACTGAGAAGGCAATTCTACCAGCTTTCCTATAGATCTATGGTGTCGAGTACCCTACTGGCCATAACTCTCCCCACTATATCAGTAGGCACTGTTTCAAATATACGTCTTAAAACAAATAATAAATCATTCATCTAGAAGTATTGAAACTCAATGTAGAGCCACATTTAAAATCCCAATTAGGAATTATAGAATCATAGATACAGCACAGAAGGAAACCATCATACCAATTCTTATTCCCACATCCCCCTAATGTTTCAATTAGAAATAAATTCTAATATTTCATTGTAAATTGGACGCAAAATGTCAGGTTTCTGGAAACACAAGGGATCCTTTCCCAACCATCATTTCCAATAGTTGAAGCTCCATTGATGGCAGTCAGTATCGCCGGACTGAAAGAATTCTTTAACATATCCAACCTCCCTCAAGCAATTTGATTACTATTGGCCCACATGGAGAATAATTCCCCTCCCAAGGACATGCATGAGAGGATTTCAACGTTACTCTGTGTCTGCCACAGAGGCTGAGCAGAAATATAAAAGCGACAGGGATTTGGAACTGAATCTTTAAAGGTAAATTATTCTTAATTATAGTTTGTCTGAGTATTGTAATTGTCTCAGTGGATTCAACCTGCTCCTCTTTCAGCTAAAAATTGATGCTGTCCTCCTTCTCCTTCATTTCGTCAGGGTGGCTATTTTGAACTAACCTCTAACCAGTTAAGTAGGTCTTTATAATAACTCCAGGAGCCAGCTGTAAAGAAATAGTGCTTTATTGCACAAAATAAAGCAAAGCAAAGCTACAAGCCTGTGATGAATGCAACATGTCCCAAACTGGAGTAATGGACCTACTCAGGGGTCTGCTATATACAGGTTTGGTATACAAGCTCCACTTGGTGAGTTAATTACCCACTCTTTTTGCCAACCAAATAAACTAAATCAAATTAACGAAGGAACAAATAAAAAAGGGCAGCATCCAAAAGGACAGGAACCACCCGCAACAAAGGACAAAGTGGAAAGGAAACTTACAACATCAAATCAAAATATAATTAAAGGGGCCAATAATAATGAGTTAATTACCAATCCCCAGGGAACCCGTATTCAAGAGGTCCTACAGGGAGCTCAGTCAGCGATTCCCCATGCAATTTATGGAGGTTATCATGCTTTCCTAGCATGCCTTTAGTTTTACCTCTGATAAATATCATGGAGGATAAAATCAAGGGAGTTAGCACACAGCAGGGTGGTAGTGAACCCTTGGTGGTCCTGAGATAAAGGCATTATAAAGCACCTCCATCAGGGGCAACTGGAAATTAAAGGCAGCCGCTTTAATTCCTGCTCCTCATCGTGTTTGCTGTCTGGGAGATCTCAGTGCTCCTCCAGTTTTGCCCCCTTGTACATCCCGATTCCATTGTCACCATTGAACATAGAACATAGAACACTACAGCACAAACAGGTCTTTCGGCCCACAAGTTATGCCATTCATATCTATACCTGCCAGGCCATAGTACTATCTGTAATTCCCAATCCCATTAAATCCCATTGGTGGCCATGCTTTCAGTTGCCTGGGCCCAAAGTTCTAGAATTCCTTCCCTAAACTTCGCCATCTCTCTCATTTTCTTCAACAATTTCCTTAAATCCAAATTATATGGTTTTTTTTGTCATACATACATTTCATAGAAAATAGAATCAGAAGTAGGCCATTCGGCCCTTCAAGCCTGCTCCCACCATTCGTTTTGATCATATCTGATCGTCATATTCAATATCCTCATTCCTCTCTTCTCCCGTATCCCTTGACCCCTTTCACCACCAAGAGCTATGTCTAGAAATCACACAACATTTTGGCCTTAACTACTTTCTGTGAGAAATTCCACACATTCACCACCCTCTGGGTGAAGCAGGGGCAGCACAGTAGCACAGTGGTTAGCACTGCTGCTTCACAGCTCCAGGGACCTGGGTTCAATTCCCAGCTTGGGTCACACTCTGTGTGGAGTTTCCACATTCTCCTTCCGTCTGCATGGGTTTCCTCTGGGTGCTCCAGTTTCCTCCCACCGTCCTAAGATGTGTGGGTTAGGTTGATTGGCTGTGCTAAAATTGCCCTTAGCGTCCTCAGATGCATATGTTAGAGGGATTAGTAGGTAAATATGTAGGGATATGGGTGTAGAGCCTGGGTGGGATTGTGGTCGGTGCAGATTCAATGGGCTGAATGGCCTCTTTCTGTGTTGTAGGATTTCTATGACTATCTCAGTCCTAAAAGGTTTACCCCTTATCCTCAAACTATGACCCCTAGTTCTGGAGTCCCACACCATTCTTTCTGAATCTGCCCTATCTCGATTCCTGTTTGAATTTTATAAGTTTCTATGAGATTCCCCTCTCATTCTTCTAAACCTCAACGAACATAATCCTAACCAATTTGGTCTTTCCTCATATGACAGACCTGTCACCCCAGGAATCGGTTTACAAATTTTCTTTTAGGCTACCTGTCCTTTATTTTTTTATGTGGCTCAGGTTCCGGGACAATGTAATAGAGATGTCCCAATATAAAGAGAGGTTTGATAGAGTAATTAGAGTGTAACTGTTTCTCGTGGCAGAGAGGATGGTCCATCAAAACCAGATCCCCCCACGACTGACTTGCATGGATGACATTGCCACACACATGTTCTCGTTATCACGTGTACGTGTGACACCATCACTTATACGGTGACATCATTCTGTTCCGAGATTCCACACCCTTAGACCACAAGACAGGGCTGAGAGAGGGTTATGGAAAAAGGACTACAAGGTGTCAAAACATTCTTAATTTTTGTATCCCTGTTTCATCAAAAACAGTTAAAGAACAAACGCAAGTTTCCGTTGGTGCCTCACGATGTAAATAGACTAATGGTTAAAATAACGTATGTGAAGGCATCCAATACCATAGAATCATAGAATCCAGAAGCCCATCTAGTCTGCACTGATTCTCCAACAGAACATCCAATGCAGGCCATATCCTCATAACCCATTGCATTTACCCCGTGAATCTTTTTTTTAAAGCTTACTTATTAGTGTCACAATTAGGCCTACATTAACAATGCAAATAAAGTTACTGTGAAAATCCCCTAGTTTCTACACTCCAGCAACTGTTTGAGTACACTGAGGGAGAACTTAGCATGGCCAATGCACCTAACCAGCACATCGTTCAGACTGTGGGAGGAAACCATACCACTTGGATGAAACGCAGGCAGACACGGGGAGACTGTGCAGATTCTGCACAGATGGTGGCCCAAGCCAGGATTCGAATTCGGGTCCCTGGCACTGTGAAGCTGCAGTTGTACTAACCACTGTGCTGCCCACTAAATATCTTGGGACACTAAGGGGCAATTTAGCATATTCAATGCCCCTAACTTGCACATCTTTGAAGTGCGGACGGAAAGTGGAGTGCCTGGAGGAAACCCACGCAGACATGGGGAGAATGTGCAGATTCCGCACAGACAGTGACCCAATCCAGGAATTGAATCCAGGTCCCTGGTGCTGTGAGGCAGCAGTGCTAACCACTGTGCCACGTGTTGCTGTATATATTGGACAATGGCCAAACCAGTATTAAACTGAACGGTCCAATACAAAGCTGGATGTCCAACAATTCCAGGTTAAAGATGATTGATGAAAGAGCCTTGGATGGTGGGGGGGGGTGGGGTTGGTGTTGAGGGAGGAGAGAAGGGGGGAGATGCAGCAGGATGAGGAGAATTATTTTTGCGCAGCCAGTTGTTATGATCTGGGATCCACTGCCTGAAGTAGCAGCAGATTTAATCGTAACTTCCACAAAGGGGAATCCGATAAATTCTTCGCCAAGGAAGAAAATTGCGCTGCTACGGGGCAAAGTGCAGGGTGATTAACGACTCAGCTCCTCCAGCGAGCTGGCACAGGGACAGTGGGCTGAATAGCCTCCATCTGTGCTGGATCAAGAAGAAACAGTGAAACAAAAGATGTTAAGTGAGGTATGTGTGGAATGGTGACTATTAGCAAACTGGGAAGATAAGACAGTCGATACTGGGTAAACTATCTGAGGCGCCAGGTATTATAAAGAAGGAGACCTATTTTATAGCTGTGGTTAAATATTATGCAGGGAGTCTGTGGCTTGGAGCTGGTGTAAGTGCTGATCAATGAAGTACTGCTTTGTTATATTACTCCTTATCACTGCAGACTGGAGCATGCAAGCTGTTTTCATTGGGTTCCAATGCAGATTAAAAAGTCATTAAGGCAGCTGTTGAATTCGGGACTTGCTGTTTCTGTGACCGATGCATCATTGATACAAGGCAGTAAGGAGCAGACCCAACAGCTGGCCCTGAACTCTTGTATTATCTGATGTATTCAGCATTGATAGCTCAGCCCAGCAGAAAAAAGGGAGAAGAGAAAACAAGCTCACAGCAGTCAGACCGACTGGCTCCTCTCAATCCAGTTGTCCAGACAAGGCTGGGGGGAGGGTAGACCTCTCTTTGTGGGCTTTGCTTGCACTGGGGTCAGCTACATGAGCCAAAAGCTCCACCCCCGCCCTACAGTGCACGCACCCCCCACCCCCACCATCCCTTAACAACATCAGATGCATCAGCTTGCTGGGTGGGACCTGTCACACTCTGGTGCAAAGACAGCAAGACTACTAACATTTGCAAACATTTCACAAAGGTGTTTTACAAAGCTTCTAGATCTTCCCTCCACCCACCACGGCCAACGCCCCCCCTCCACCCAAACCACGGACAATTCGTCACAAAAGCAATATGTGACCACCTAAGGTGATTTTATTTTCTCTAAAACATACATGCTTCCAATAATTGGTTTAAAAATGTCACTTTTTTTTTGGTTGACTGAATTTAAAAGCCACCTTTCTCCAAGCCTCTCGGTACCTCGGGCTATTTTTAACTGTGCCCCTGGTATCTCCTATCTCGTCACCAGCCTATTGCCCATATCTCAGACATCAGCCATTGCCTGCGTGCTGTCACAGAGGTTACATTTCCCAGTCACAAAGTCTTAAGAGATTAAATTGGAGGCAGCGTCAAATTAACCCTGCCTTGGCTACGACCAAAGCTCTTATTGAAGGAATGTTTTTGTTTGGATTCAGTATCTTCTGCTCTCGCAATCATTCCAACTTTATATGGGTAAGAAATTGCACTTCAAACGCTGTGCCCATTTTTATTTATTCTTTCATGGCATCGCTGGCAAGCAGTGGCACTTACTGCCCATCCCTAATTGTCTTCGCATTGAGAGTGCAGTAGTTAAGAGTCAATCACGTTGCTACGGATCACAAGTCACAGGTAGGCCAGACAGGGTAAGAACAGCAGATTTCCTTTCCCCTCAGTGAACCTGATCAGTTTTTTACACCAACTAATGGTCACCAGGACCGAGACTACCTTTGGAACCATAGAAACCCTGCAGTGTACGAGGAAGCCATTCAGCTCATCATCTTACCCAGGGCCACCCACCACCGCACCACCACTGCCCCTCCATAAACCCCCCACTCCTTATACCCATGCATTTAACATGGATAATCCTTATAACCTGCACTTCTTAGGATCTAAAGGACATGCATTTCTTTGGCTGTTGCAGGAAACCAAAACACCAGGAGGAAACCCTTGCCAACCAAGCGATATAACTGGAGTTGGTATTATATTGGTATGTGATACAGGAAAGAAGGAGGCCATTCAGGCTGTTGTGCCTGTGCCAACTCTTTGGTAGTACAGTTAACCAGCATTTATTGCCTGTACTGTCCACAACTAGTGGTTTGATAGCTATGTCTGCAAACGATTAAGAGACAACCGCATTGCCGTGAGTCTGAAATCACATGTAGGTCAGACCAGATAAGGATGTTGGATTTCCTTCCCTAAAGGGCGCTATTTATAGAATCATAAACTCTCTACAGTGCAGAAGGAGGCCATTCAGCCCATTGAGTCTGCACTAACCACAATCCCACCCAGACCCTAACTCCATAAGTCCTGCATTTACCTTAGCTAGCCCCCTGTCACTAATCCACCTAACCTGCAATCTTCGAAACTGGAGCACCCGGAGAAAACCCACGCAGACACGGGGAGAGCTTGCAGACTCCACACCGACAGTGACCCAAGCCAGGAATTGAACCCAGGTCCCTGGTACTCTGAGGTAACAATGTTAACTACTGTGCCACCCCAGTGACAATTAGATGAATTGTTAAACAATACAATAGTTTCATGAATACTAGTCTTAGCATTTTATTCCAGAGTTTGGATTGAAGTTCCTCCAGTTGCCATGGAGGGATTTGAATTCTTGTCTCCGGAGCATTTGTCCAGGAATCTGGATTATTAGCGCAGTAGCAACAATGCCAGCATTCCCCATTAATTAATCCAATCCTTCTGCTATTTCCCATTACTATCATTTTCTTTCATTCAACCGTTTCTTCTTTGGAAGTTGCTGTTGAATCTGCTTCGGGCTGAGAATTTTGAGATTCCAACAAGTCACTTTGTACTAATAATGTAATTTGGTGAAATTTCCAGGAATATGTCCTGCCAGAGTTTGGACAAGCTTAAAGCAGATCCTATTATTAGTCACCAAGTATTCCCTGTCGATTCACTCAACAGTGCAGCGAGATGGGTTGGTCACATGTGAAGCTTTATTGATCTTAAACAATCATCTGTCAGTATCTGGCATGAAGTGCTCGGGGTAATTATAAAATCTGTTTGCGTAGTGTTTGTACATTGTCCCCGTGTCTGCATGGATTTCCTCCAGGTGCTCCAGTTTCCTCCCACAGAACAAACATGTGCGGGTTAGGTTGATTGGCTATGCTAAATTGACTGTAGTGTCGGGGGATATGTAGGGTAAATGTGTTATGGGAATAAGGCCTGGGTGGAATTGTGGCTGGTGCAGACTTGATGGGCCGAGTGGCCTCCTTCAGCACTGTAGAATTCTATGATAACAACCAAGTTGTACACAGCAAGCTTCCATAAGAACTGGGGTCACCTGTCCCCTTACCTTGTTAACCTGGCAAGCAATGCAAATATCCCAAAACACAGCGAGTAGAGGGATTGTTTGCAAATACCGCTGGGTATGTGGCAAAGTCATATTTCCTTTCTGTACCTTTTCAACATCTTGCTCCGAACTGCAGTACAAAATTCCATAAAACATTCCAGATAGTTAAATAGGTTTCACAGCCTCCCTTACTGTAAATAAGTCTCCATTTTTTTTGTGGAAGACTGTGACATACCCCCAAGAAACCTTTGGAAACAGTGGGACACAGCCTAGCAGTCTCCTGAACATTCCCGCAAACATCCCACAAATGTTTGCCCATTTCATGGACTCCCTATAAAACACTAAACATTGGCAGGGCTCCCAAAGATTAGCTTTTCCCAGCACCCCTGCAAATACTCCTGGGATATCCCCTGTGGTCATACCCAGTTTTCACTGTAGATGAGAAGAGGGCATTGTCCCAAAACACTCACACCCACTCCCCGCTCAAACTCAACCCCACACCGCACTCTCTCCAATCCCTCCACAGATATCGTACATTCCTGGGGACCCACTGACCTCATTTCCGATACACAATGCAGCTATCCAAAGCAAAAGAGTGCTGTCATTGCCCACTACATTTTATTTATTCGGACACGATCAGCTGGAGCCTTAATTCATCATGATGCTCTCAGTGTCTCTGGATGAGTATGTTGAAACTATGTTCCATGTGAGTAGGTCAGTATGTTTAGAGGACTCAATGGAACAGCTGTCATGAAGCTGTTTCCCCTCTCCAGAGGAGTCCAGATCTAGGAGTCATTATCTTCATCTAAATGGGGCGGCACAGTGGCACAGAGGCAGCACTGCTGCCTCACTGTGCCAGGGGACCCAGGTTCAATTCCCAGCTTCTTTCATTGTCTGTGTGGAGTTTGCACGCACTCCCTGTTTCTGCATGGGTTTATTCTGGATGCTCCAGTTTCCTCCCACAGTCCAAAGATGTGCGAAGTAGGTGGATTGGCCAATCACCTAAATTGCTTCTTCGTCTCAGGGAGACTAGCTAGGGTAAATTCATGAGTTATGGAGATAGGGCCTGGGCGGGATTCTGGTCGATAGATAGGGTGGACTCTCAGAGACTATTTCTCCGAGCTGAAATGGTCACTACAAGAGGACACAGATTTAAGGTGCAGGGAAGCAAATACAAAGGAGAAGTCAGGGGTAGGTTTTTCACTCAGAGGGTGGTGAGTGAATGGAACTGGCTGCCATCGGAGGTTGTTGAGGCAAACTCACTGGGGTCTTTTAAAAGACGTCTGGATGAGTACATGGAAAAGAATAGGATAGGGGGTTATAGATAGGTCTGTGTATTGGTGGATGTGATTGGCGCAACTTGTGGGCCGAAGGGCCTGTTTATGCTGTATTGTTCTATGTTCTATGTTCTATGATGCAGAATGGGTCAAATGGCTTCTTTCTGCACTGTAGGATTCTATGAAATGGCCAGCCATTTTGAGAAATTTTCTCACTCAGAGACTGGAAATTTTTAAAGTTCTCTACACCAGAGGACTGTTGTTATAAAGTGGAGGTGGATTCCCCCCCTTTGAAAATTAACACCAAAATCCCCAAAGTGGAGTACCTCACCTTATGATCTGTAAAAAACGTGTGAGACATGATGTAACCTGCTCTTTAGCAACTTCTAGTGACACTCACTCCAAAATCACAATAACAATTTAATTATCTATCCAACATTGAACAAATTAACTAAATTATTAACACATTGAATGAAACAAAATTCTAATGGTTTGCAGTTCAAATAAATACAATTCCCACTCACTAACAGAATAGAATTTAGTCACTGTCAAAACTACAACAGGTTTGGTGTCTTCCAGAATATCCTGGGTTTTCTCTGTTGAGCCTTCGGTCTGGCATCTTTTTCTTCTTTGGTACTTTTGCTATCTCAGTGGTGTTTTCTCTGAAAACCTATGTGAAGTTATGAGAGCCAACAAGTCTCTCTCTCTCTCTCACTCTGTAGAGCTGTTATCTCTGGCGAGTGATAGTTGCTCTCCCTCTCTCCCTCTCTCTGCTGTTCCATTGCCCCCCTTCTTTTATATGTGTGATGACATATCAATATTTCCCACAATAGTATTGGTCCTAGGTTGTCAAGACCATCAAACTTAAATTTAATAGTTTCTTGGTATCCTGGAGCCTGATTCCACTTGATTGGCTAAATGCCAAAGTCTGTTGTTTTGGCCAAACTGCTGCTTGGCCTTTTGATACTAATGTTTCAATTTGGGCTCTCTGTGTACTAAAAAAAAAACATCTTTCAACAGGACCATGCAATGTTCTCTGTTTTAGCATTCCATAATTTTGCAAAGACCAAATTCCAACTTTCAACTTCTCAATCTACAATTACTTTACTCAACTTCACAACATTGTGCATATTCAAGAGTCCTCGAAAATATTCAGGACTGAGAATCATAAACGTTCAGGCACCGAGGGAATAAAAGGATGTAGAATACAGCAGAATTGAGGTTGGGGATCACAAAATTGTCAAATGGCAGAGAAGACTGGAGGGACGGATTGGTCCAATCCAGCACCCAAATCTTATGTTCAGCCTGAATGCTAGCATTCACATTTTCACATTGTGTCAGTCACCATAGCAACAGTGATTCCATTTCTTCTGGAAAATTTTGTTGCCCTTTCAGCCATTATCTTCTTCCTTTCTTGATAAGATTACAATGGAAAATGGCCAAACAACAGTTGAGCACAGCCAAGTAAAACTTGATGTAAAAACACAACTCAGGTCACAAATCACAAAAGAAATTGAGCAGTGGAGGAGTTCCGTCTTAAAACCGGAGTTTCCTGTTCAGTCGAGTTTGCGCCAATATATTTCAAAAAGGCCATCGCTTGAGGAAAAATGTCAGGATGATATCTTGAGAAACTGTCTCAGTCTCCAAATCCAAGTAGCCACTCTTGGATAGCCTTTGTTCCGAATGGAAGGGATGTCAGTTTTGGATAAGGCCACATCTATTTGCTTCATGTACGCGAATGAAAAGGTCCCTGATGACGCACGGCACAGATTACACGTAGAGCAATGATCCCCTCTGAGCTCTGAGGTTTGAACAGGATACCCCTGACTCCTTAACCTTGTCACCTCGCTGAACAACATTGCCCCATTGACTCTGTTTACACTTCCCGCAGCCTCGATAAAGCAGTCTACATAATCAAAGACACAAACACCTTGGAAATATTCCTTTCCACCTTCTTCCGTCGGAAAAAATATTCAAAAGTCTGAGGACATGTACCAGTCAGTAATATCAAGGGCCCCACATACCCCAGACATACTCTCTTCCACTCCTTCCGTCGGGAAAAAGATACAAAAGTCTGAGAATACGTACCAACCGACTCAAGAACATCTTAGTCTCTGCTGCCATCAGACTTTTGAATGGACCTACCTTGCACTAAGCTGATCTTTCTATACACCCTAGCTATGGCTGTAACACTGATTCTACACTCTCTCCTTTCCTTCTCTATGAATAGTACACTTCATCTGAATAATGTGCAAGAAACAATACTTTTCACTGTATGCCAATACATGTGACAATAATAAATCAAATATGATGCCTATTTATTGTTCTACTTGTCAATCTACTTATTTTCTGCCTTTGGTGGCAGAGTGGTTTGCACTGCTGCCTCACATTGCTAGGGACCCGGGTTTGATTCCTGGCTTGGGTCACTGTGCGGAATCTGCCCGTTCTCTCCCTGTTTCTGTATGGGTTTCTTCCAGGTGCTCCTGGAAGAAACTCCCTGTTCTCTCCCTGTGCAGATGTGGTGGGTTGGCCATGCTAAGCTGCCCCTTAGTGTCAAAGTTACTAGCATGTGGGGTTATAGGAAATAGGGCCTGGGTGGGATTGTAGTTGGTGCAAACTCGGTGGGGCTGAATAGCCTTCTTTTGCATTGGAGGGATTCTATTATTCTAGTTATGTATTTACATGTCTGTTTGTTTATTTAAATCTATCATTCTATCTAACTGTCTGATTTTCTACATTCCAATTGACCATTTACTTGTTCAATATCTTATTGTCTCCATGATGTTGTAGTCAGTGTCAAGTATTGCTGATTAGCTGCTTTACATTTGGGTCAAACCAGAGTTTGGGATGTGTTGTTGTGAAACAGACCAAAGTCAATGTGAAAAGACATCAAGACTTATTTGGGGACTGGCACCACCCAATCGGGCGAGGTTCTTCCATCCACATCTTTTATCCCCTGATTTCCTCCCCTTTGGAAAAGACCCAATTCTTCCTTTTTCCACAGCACATGGCTAAGATTTGGAATACTGTCTGGATAGGTACAAATTCAATTTGCCTCCGAAAGGGAACTAGATAAATAGTTGAATGAGGAAGAATATGGGAAAAGAGGGGATTCAGACTAAAGAAATTGCTCTTTGAGAGAGCCTCGCAGTTTGGTGGGCTGAATGGCCTGCTTTCGGTTGTACCATTCTGTTATTCCATATAGCACACGATAGCCACATTGGAGACTGCAATTTGAGTGTTAACCTTCACGATAAGTTTTATATTGCTGTCCATACTCACTCCTACACTTTGTTTCTAACAGTTGGACATTGCTTTGCCATGAGATGCCAGAATCCGAACTGATGTCTTCCGATCTATACCCAGGAGATCAAAGGTCAGTTGTGACACCTCTATTCACCTGTTTCATGAGAGGTCGAGACAGAGCAGATGGAGAGAAACTGTTCCCATTGGCAGGATGGTCAAGAACTAGAGATGATTGGCAATCAAGCCAACAGCAATATGAGAAGAAATGTTTTTGTACAGTGAGTGGTCGGGATTTGGAATGTTCTGCTTGCGAGCATGCTGAAGGCAAGTTCAAATGTGGCATTCAAAAAGGAATTGGATAAAACCTGAAGGAAAAAAAAATGTGGGAGCATAGGAAGAGGGCCAGAAACTTGCTAAATTGCTCTTTCTGAGAGCTGGCATGGAATTGATCAGCAGAATGGCCTCCTTTTGCAGGAGAAAACAACCCCTGGGATAGACTTTACTCATGAATTGGCCTGAGTGCTAACCTGGTGAGTTGTCAACTGTCCAAGTGTCGAACCCTTGTTGGGGACTCGTGTTGTAAGAGTTTAATACAAAGACAATCATACGCAACCCAGGCCAAAGCAAAAAGCCCATTGCTCACTGTTCCAGGCTTTAGAGCATGGACAACAGAATATCCACCCACACTGGCACTTAATTCAAGTAGCAGGTCATCAAAAATGCCCAGACCAGTGCCCTTATAAAGAAAAGACAGGAAAAGACAATCTGGAGCCCAACACAATTGCAATGCCTTGTGCGTCATAGCATAGACACTCCCCACACCACCCAAAAGCCACATGATCTGTTGGGAGAGGTATCTAAACAGATAAAACCCCAGGAATAATATCTGAAAAAAAACCTGGCAACTTCATCTCTGAACCCCTGGACAATCATAGTTCATCAAGGTGACCTCTCTGGCCCAGATAACTTCAAGAACTGGCCCATCCTTTGTATGAGGTGATCTCAGCCCTCAGCCCATGACAGGTTTAAGTTCTCACCAGAAGGCGTTCGACACGCCAACATCACATATTGAGTGGTGGTATCTGCTTTTGGAGAAATAAGACATCAAGGGACTGTTGGCAGCCTCAGCAACTGCAGTTTGTTCTTATTTTATGAGTGCATATTAGGGAAAGAAAGCATTCAAAAGCACCATGATCTTTGAGCTGGTTGCTATCAGCTGCTTCAAGTTAAGGCAGAATTATCAAATGTTCATCTCGCCAACCACATTTCTTGGCACAGGGTGCCCTCCTCAGCCCACAACAGAGAGGCACACAGCTGGTGGCAAAGTTGCTTTAAATAAAAACAGTAGGAAAGTAAACGCTGGAGGGTCCTGGGGATGGGGAAGCGGGGTGCAGAAGCCTGAGGTGGATGAAGGGTTAGAGCCTGAAGAAGACCTAAGACCGACAGCGCAGGAGAATGTGTGATGGTTAAGCCTCTAAATGAATTCAGGAGCTGGTTCATGCTCCCCCGGTGAGAGATTATTAATACAGTTTAACAGACTGGAGGCAGTGGGGTGGTGGGGGACAACACATGTTTAAACTATGCAAAAATGGATGAAGAGATTAGATATTGGCAGTTCTACATCTCCTCCTGAGCCTCTGGAATATGTCACCAGTTGGTGTGCAGAGTGCTGTCTCTCTGACGGCAAGTCGGAGTTGGAGTCTAAGTTGTTTCATTCCATTCCAGATCACACCAAGTAAGCATCTTAATACAATCATTTTGATCCCTTGGATCAACTGAAGGTGTTGGGGAAGAATTAATCTTCCAGTGTATTTTTTCCTGTTTTTTTTCTCTTCTTTTTTTTTGCTTCCCCGATGGTGACACAGTGGTTAGCACCACTGCCTCACGGTACAAGGGACATGGGTTCAGTTCTGGCTTCGGGTGACTGCCTACGTGGAATTTGCACATTCTTCCCATGTCAGTAAGGGTTTCCTCTGGATGCTCTGGTTTCGCCTCACCCTGCAAAGATGTGCGGGTGAGGTCGATTGGTCATACTAAATTGACCCCAGTGTCAGGGGGATTAGTGGGATACATATCTGGGGATATGGGAATAGGGTTTGGGTGAGATTGTGGTCAGTAGAAACTCAATGAATCAAATGGCCTCCTTCTGCATTGTAAGGGTACTGTGAAACTAGATGACTGCAGGCATTGAGTGCATGTTGGGGTCAAAGGATGGTCCTGATGGGGGGTTGGAAGAGAAGTGTTTAATCATAATGGTTCTGCCATCCTGGCATGGGGCAGGCCTGATGGAGCAGCAGCTCTTTCTTTGTTCATCAGCACTGTAAGTTTGTCAGTGACCATTGTGTGTGTGTACAATCACAAAACTATGTAAAAAAGATGCTTTCAAATGCCTACTCCAGGCTCCTCTTTGCTTCCCACAATGCTGCAATTTACTTTTTCTCTGAGTCCATATCGAGGCTTGATTAATCAAATACAATGAGCATCATTAATAAATCGATTCACATGATCAAACACAGATCAGTTGAACAATTGAACACTACTTCTAGCCTGTAATGTTCCATCCTTTAAAAATTGATAACATTTATATTGTCTGTTTCAATAAGGAGAATGCCAATCTATTACAGAGGTGAAATACTATTGATAGGCACTTTTAGATAATATTACTGGGAGTGATAATCCCTGGGACTCTCTGGCCTCTCCGTGGCATTTCTGTCAGCAGCAGGAGTCACTGTGCCACTGGCTGCCAGCAGAATCTTCTGATCTCGCCATTGTCAACGGGATTTCCCATTGATTCCACCCCGTGCCACTGGGAAACTCACGGTGAAGATGCACAGTCGGCGAGACCTGGAGATCCCACAGCCATGAAGAGCCAGAAGATTCATGCAACAAGTTTTTATGATCTGCAGCCCAATGTAAGGGCTGCATCATCTATACAAGAAGAGAAAACGCATATCCTTGAGGAAGAAGTGAATGGCATTTCTGACTTCATACAATAGAGTGTCAAATAAAAAAAACAAGAGATAGATCTTAGGGAAGATGTCAAGGGTCCTGGAGAGGGTGCAGACGAGATTTGCTGGAATGGTGCTAGATATTTGGGTCTTCAGTTCTGTGCAGACACTAGAGAAACTGAGGCTGTTCTTCTTGGAAGACAGAAAACTACAGACAGGGATCACATGCAATGTTCAAAATTACGAAGGGTTTTGATAGAATAATTCAGAAGAAATTGTTTCCACTGGCAGAGACATTGGCAGTCAAATGACCCAAAATTAAAACAAATGTCAAAAGTTCCAGCGGGAAATAATGAAACTGATTTTCATGTAACGAGTTGTTGTGATCTGGAATTTCCTGCCCGAAATAGTGATGGAAACAAATTCAATTATAATTTTTGAAAGAAAATTATATAAATAGTGAAAAGTAAAAATTTGCAAGGCTGGGGAAAACGTAGAAAATAGGAGCAGGAGTAGGCCACTCGGCCCTTTGAGCCTGCTCCACCGCTCAGTATAATCACGGCTGATCTATCTCGATGCCGTACATTCACTCTCTCTCCATTCTCCATTGACTCCTTTAGTGTCTAGAAATCTATCTGTTTACCCTGTAAATATTTTCAGTGATTTTTACTTCCATAGCCTTCTGTGGTTGAGAATTCCAGAGATTCACTGACCTCCAAGTGAAGAATTTTCTCCTCGTCTCAGTCCTACATGGCTTACCCCCTATCCTGAGACTGTGTGACCCCTCGTTCTAGACACCATGCCCCCACCCTCCCCAACCCCTGCCTCCAGCTGGAGGAAACCACATTCCTGCATCTGGTCAGTCCAGTCCTTTCACAATTTCAATGAAATCCCCTCTCATTCTTCTAAACTCCAGTGAATATAGGCCTAGTCCACCCAATCGCTCCTCTTACAACAATCCTATCGTCTCAGGAATCAGTCCAGTGAACCTTTATTGCATTCCCTCTGAGGCACTTATAGGTAAGCAGACCAAAAAATGTGCACTATACTCAAAGTGCGGTCTCACTAAGGCCCTGTACAGCTGCAGTGAGACATCCTTACTCCTCTACTCAAACCTCTGGTAATCACTCCCTTCCCAACTGTTTGCTGTAAGGGAATAAGTCTAATTGGATAGCTCTGTCAAAGAGCCAGCACAGTTTCAATGGGACAAATGGCCTCCTCCTGTGCTATATCATTTGATGATTCTGAGCACATTCACATTGGTTGAGAATAAAAATTGGTTAATTCTTTTCAAGTTTGTCATCAATACTTGGACTCAGGTCTCATGCAATGGAAAATGGTTCTGTAACTATTACCTGAATGGTTTATTGATATTTCCAGTCTGATAAACTGGAATCAGCGTTACCTATCACACTGTCCTCTGCCTGATCCTGTCAACCTCTGATTGCTATTAGTTCATAGCACTGCGGACAGACCACATCTGATATCAATCTTTGATCTTTCAGTGCCCAGTGTTTACAATGGGTGGCACAGTGGTTAGCACTGCTGTCTCACAGTATCAGGGACGCAGGTTCAATTCCCAGCGTGGATTACTGTGTGGAGTTTGTACGTTCTCCCCTTGACTGCATAGGTTATTTCCGGATGTTCCAGCTTCTTTCCACGCTCCCAAGGTTAAGTGGATTGGCCATTCTCAATTGTGTCAGGTGAACTAGTAGGGTAAATACATGGATTTGCAAGAATAGGGCCTGGGTGGGATTGTGGTCGGTTCAGACTCGATAGCCCAAATGGCCTCTTTCTGCACTGTAGGAGTTCTATGATTCTCGATGATTAATCAACTAGCTTTTTACAAAGGCCAGGATTTAGTAGGATTCCATGGGATGCTGGTTTCTGTTTCCTTCTAATTATCTTTACAGCATATGTCATTCTACCACACAACACGAAAGCCTAGTTTCTGTAACGGAGTCTCATTTACATTCTTCCTATCTGCACTCCACTCTTAATTCAAAGTCACCTCATTTATCTATTAATGTGCATGATACAGACTTCGCTTTACCAGCTGTAGAATTTAAATGTGCTTAATACATAGTTTTAATTTATCCAAAGCAAAGAAACGATTTTTAATTAACAGGGAAGATATTCTCCGTCCCTGTATCTGTTTATATTTCACCTTCTCCCCAGTCTCTTCCATATTCATAGGGATTGTAGCGGGTGGGACACAGACCATGCAAAGGTCCGTTGATCTTGGGAGGGATTTTCCAATTTAGAGGCGACACAACTGGAAAATCCTGCCCATAGAATCACTGAATCCCTACAGTACAGAAGGAGGCCACTTGGCCCATCAAGACTGCAGTAACAACAAACAGGCTCTATCCCCATAATCCCACATATTTATCTTGCTAATCCCTCAACACTGAAGGGCAATTTTTTGCATAGCTAATTCCCCTTTCCAACACATCTTGGGACACTAAGGGGCAATTTAGCCTGGCCAACGCATCTAACCCGCACATCTTTGGACTGTGTGAGGAAATCGGAGCACCTGGAGGAAACCCAGGCAGACACAGAAAGAATGAGCAAACTCCACACAGTCGGTCACCCAACGCCAGAATTGAGCCTGAGTCCCTAGCGCTGTGAGGCAGCAGTGAGAACCACTGTGCCACATGCCAAAGTCAAAATGT
The DNA here is from genome assembly GCA_024679065.1 of Sphyrna mokarran. Classification (NCBI taxonomy): domain Eukaryota; kingdom Metazoa; phylum Chordata; class Chondrichthyes; order Carcharhiniformes; family Carcharhinidae; genus Sphyrna; species Sphyrna mokarran. The sequence continues at coordinate 11,674,076 of JAGIQG010000030.1, read as the reverse complement.
GCTATGGGGAAAAAAACAAAGGTATGAGACTAATGGGATCATTCTTTCAAAGAGCCAGGCCAGCAGTGACGGGCCAAATGTGAACAAGGAACAAAGAAAATTACAGCACAGGAACAGGCCCTTCGGCCCTCCAAGCCTGCACCGACCATGCTGTCCAATTGAACTAAAGCCCCCTTTTGGGGACAATTTCCCTCTATTCCCATCTTATTCATGTATTTGTCGAGACACCCCTTAAGAGTCACCATCATACCTGCTTCCACTACTTCCCCAGCCAGAAAGTTCCAGACACCCACCACCCTTTGTGTAAAAATGTTCTTCATACATCTTCTTTAAATCTTGCTCCTCACACCTTAAATCTGTGCCCCCTAGTAATTGACTCTGCCACCTTGGGAAAAAGCTTCTGACTATCCACTCTGTCCATGCCCCTCATAATCTTGCAGACTTCTATCAGGTCGTCCCTCAACCTCCATCATTCCAGTGGAAACAAACCAAGTTTCTTCAACCTCTCCTTATAACTAATGCCCTTCATGCCAGGCAACCTCCTGGTAACACTTTCCTGTACCCTCGGAAATGCCTCCACATCTGTGGCGATCAGAATTGAACACTATACACCAAGTGCAGCCGAACTAAATTGCAACATAATTTGCCAGTTTTTAAGCTCAATGCCTCAGCTGATGAAGGCAAGCATGCTGTCTGCCTTCCTGAGTACTTTCTCCACCTAAAAGGTGCTGCACAATTCTACAACAGGACATTTACATTCATTGAAAGTCAGTTAGAAACTAACTAAACCTTTTCCAGTTTCTTGTTGATTCTGAGATATAACCTAGTCTTGCTTCACAGCCGCTGGATTTCCAGTAGTCCTTCGTGGACAATGAATCACTTGAACTGTTATCACTGTTGTAATGAAGGAAAAGCGAATAGATGTAGCTTGCTGCTGGAGTTGTGATTCAATCACCCCCAGTGGTCCTTTCCAAGTGACCATGGACGGCATGGCGACACAGTGGTTAGCACTGCTCCCTCACAGACCCAGAGACCCGGGTTCGATTCCCAGCTCGACTGTCTGTGCGAAGTCTGCACGTTCTCCCTGTGTCTACATGGGTTTTCTCTGAGTTTCCGGTTTCCTCCCACAGTCTGAAAGACATGCTGGTTAGGTGCGTTGGCCATGTTAAATTCTCCCTCAGCATACCCTAACAGGAATGTGGCGACTAGGGGGATTTTTACATAACTTCATTGCAGTGTTAATGTGAGCCTACATGTGACAGTAACAAATAAAGCTTAAACTTTAAACACAGAGCTTACTGGATCATGACAGGTCTTGACATTGAGTCCAACCCTAACCATAAGATGCAGGAGCAGAAGGCCATTCAGCCCATTGAGTCTGCTTCACCGTTCAGTAAGATCACTGATCAGATATGAGAATCCTTAACTCCGCTTTCCCACCTTATCAACATTACCCTCAATTCCCTCACTGTTTAAAAGTTAGCCTTTCTCAGCTTTAAACATGCTTAATGACCCAGTCCTTGCAGCCCCTCTGTGGTTGCACAGACTCATTGCCCTCTGACAGAAGAAATCCCCCTTTTCCTCACTCAACCTTTACCCATGAGATGGGGGTGGGGGCAATGGACAGGAAGCAGGGGCAAGTGAATAACTATTGATAATAAGCAGATCTGAGAACTGTGACAGCTCATGGCAGCTTTGGATATATTTGGGGCCTCTGTGTCGAATGGAAGAACTGGAATGAGTGACTGATACAACCAATAATATCTTGATTTGACTTGAGAAGTTTCTCTTTTCATTTTAAAATTTGTGTTTATTATTTGTGCCTCTATTAAAAAGAGTGTAGGGATCTGGGGTTAATATGTGTTGTTGAAAGTCCAACTCAGGTGTGATGGGCTGAATGGCCTCCTACTTAGCCAGATGATTCTTTGGTGAGGTACAGCTGGTACATGATAAAATAATTGCTAAGAATGACTGCCTTATCTATGACATAGTAAAGACCTAATTCTGTGCTGTATGTTTCTATGATTCCATTTCTGTCTTTCTTAATTAATTAGGCTCTGTTCGGGATGAATCTTGTGACCATTCTTCCTGCCGCTATCTCAGCAATACTCACTGCTACTTCAGTAAATGCTGATTTATGAAGATTTATATTTTATTCTTCATTTTAACTGTCACTAAAACCTGGAAATATTAACATTTATTTTCTCTTGTCTGAAGCAAGTTAATTTAATTTGCAACACACTGCCTGAAAGCGGATTCAATGGTTTTTTTTTAAAAATGATATATAAATGTGTAATATAAATGAAGGAGAAAAGATTTACATGGTTACAGGGAAAGAGCAGAAGGAAGCAGAAGTAATTAGAAGCAGAAGTAATTAGCTCTTCCAAAGAGTCAGCAAAGGCACCATGGGCTGAACGGCCTCTTTCTGAACCAAATGATTCTTTGGTGAGGTACAGCTATTAAATGGAGAGCAGATTCAAAATGTGTCTGGGCAGAGGGATCTGGGTGGCCTTGTTCATGACAGTTATAAAGTTAGTGTGCAGGGCCAGCATGTAATAAAAAAGGCAAATGGATTGTTGGCATTTATTGCAAAGGGATTGGAGTATAGGAGTAGAGAAATGTTATTGCAATTGTGTAGGGTGTTGGTGAGACCACATCTGGAATATTGTGTCCAGTTTTGGTCTTCTTATTTAGAACATAGAACATTACAGCGCAGAACAGGCCCTTCGGCCTTCGATGTTGCGCAGACCAATTAGGAAAAAGCAATGACCCTCTAACCTAAACCATTCCCTTTTCGCCCATAAACTTATCTACTAACCTCTTAAACGCCACCAAACTTGACGCAAATACAACTGCAGCAGGCAGGGCATTCCATACCCTTACCACCCTCTGGGTAAAGAAGGATGTGGTGGCATTAGAGGCAGTTCAGAGGAGGTTCACCAGATTGATTCCGGGGATGAAAGGGTTGACGTATGAGGAGAAATTAAACAGTTTGAGCTTATATTCATGGAGTTTAGAAAGATGAGAGGGGATCTGATCGAGGTATCTAAAATCCTAAAAGGAATTGATAAAGTGAATGTAGACTAAATGTTTCCCCTTGTGGAACAATCTAGAATAAGAGGTATAGGCTGAGAGGTGATAGATTTAAAACTATGTGGAGGAGCTACTTCATGCAAAGGGTGGTGAATTTGTGGAACTTGCTGCCCCATAACGCGATGGAGTCAGAATCATTAAATAGTTTCAAGAGGGAGATAGATATATTTCTGATTTTAAAAATGAGTTAAAGGGATATGGGGAACAGGTGGGAAGGTGGATTTGAGACCAGGAAGAGATCAGCCAAAAGATAAAAATAAAATACTGCAGATGCTGGAAACGAAAATAGAAAATGCTGGAAAATCTCAGCAGGTCTGACAGCATCTGTGGGGAGAGAATAGAGCTAACGTTTCGAGTCTGGATGACCCTTCGTCACATCAGTCATGATCTGATTAAATGGCGGAGCAGGCTTGAAGGGTTAAATTTGCCTACTTGCTCCTAATTCCTATGTTCCTATATTCCGTGCAGCATCAAAATATGAGTTTGAGATGAGGTTTTATTGAATAAATAATATTGATCCACTTCTGTACATGAATTCCCATCAACCAAATGTTATTTGTTGTCATCTTTTTGTCACACTTTTACATCAACTTTTTCATTAAATAATTGAAATTTATATAATTTGAATTTCCTACGTAAACCTGTCACGGTGTAATTACATCTCACTGCCACTGGGAATGCACTAGTGCCTCAGCCAGCTGTCTTTCAGCTCCTCTGTTTCCCAAACTGCTATAAGACTAACTACTTAATTATAAACCATAACAGAAAATCAATTCTATAAAGGCAAGCAGAGAATGTATACATTTAAAATGGTGATTAAATGCATTCGTTGGACAAATTAGAGGTTAGAACTTTAACATTTTGCCCAACTATATGTACTCATTTACAGAATGTGGGCATCACTGGAGTGGCTAGCATTTATTGCCAATCCCTAACTGCCCTTGAGAAAGTGGTAATGAGCTGCCTTCTTGAATTGCTGCAGTCTCTGAGGTGTAAGTACACCCACAGTGCTGTTAGAGAGGAAATTCCAGGATGTTGACCCAGTGACAATGAAGAGACAGCGATATGTCTCTAAGTCAAGATGTTGAATGGGGAAACCTTTAGCTGGTGGTGTTACCAGGTCCCTGCTGCCCTCGTCCTTCTAGATGGTAAGGGCCATGGGTTTGGAAGGTGTTATTTGAAGAACATTGGTGAGTTCCTTTTGTTGTAGTTACATCACCCCTGAAAGAGCAGATTTGAAAGAGATGTTCAAAATCATGAGGACGCTGGACAGAGTGAATCTGAAAAACTATTCCTGTTTCTACAAGGATCAAGAACGAGATGGCACAGATTGAGAATGACTTGCAAAAGAAGCAAGTGTGATGAGAGAAAAAATTTTCACACAGTATGTGGTTGGGGTCTGGAATGCACTGCCTGGAAGTGTGGTGGAGGCAAATTCAATCAAGTCATTCAAGAGGGCATTAGATGGTTATTTAAATAGGAACAATGTGCAGGGGGAAAGGTATTAATTCATGGTGCTCATTTGGTGAGCTGACATAGACAAGATGGGCCGAATGGCCTCCCTCTGCACTGCAACAATCCTGTAATTCCGTGGCTATTCCTGATTTCCAACTTGTTACAGATTTCACCCTTAAAACTCTTGACCCAGAAACCTTTTTCCTTGCTCTGTACTTGCTTTTAATCTGTTAAATCCTAATCTATTCCAATTCTGATGAAAAGTCATGAACCCAGAACATTAACTCTACATTGGAGGCTTGGGCACAGAAATGGCAGCTGGAGTTTAATCAGGCAAATGCAAGGTGATGTATTTTGGAGGATCAAATTTAGGTGTGAATTATACGGTAAGTGGCAGAACCCTTAGGCACATCTACATATAGATGCAGGTCCACAATTCCTTAAAAATGGCAAACCAGGTGGCCAAGGTGATTAAAAAGGCTTATGGCATGCTTGCCTTCATCAGCTGGGGCATTGAGTACAAGAAATCATGTTGCAGCTACGTAAAACATTGGTTAGGCGCATTTGAAGTATTCCACGCAGTTCTGGTTGTGGAAGCTTTGGAGAGTGAGCAAAGAAGATTCAAAGAAGGATGTTGCCAGATCTCAAGGCTATGAGGAGAGTTGAATAAATTGTTTCACTGGAAAGACAGAGGCTGAGGGGAGAGTTAATAGAGATCTGTAAAATTATGAGAGGCATAGACAGGGTGGCGTGTCAGAGGCATTTTCCAAGGTTGGAAGTGTCAGTTACAAGGAGGCACAAGTACAAAGTGAGAGAGGGAAAGTTTAAGGGGGATGTGCAGGGGATATTTTTCACACAGCTTGTGCTGGGTGCCTGGAATGTTCCACCAGAAGAGGTGGTGGAAGCAGGCACATTAAACAACATTTAAGAGGCATCTGCTTGGGTACATGAATAGGGAGGGAATAGAGACAGTGATAGGTCTGAGTGAGGGCAGAAGACTTTTTTTAGTCTAGTTGGAGCATCATGATCAGCATGGAATTTGAGAGCCGAAGGGCCTTCCCTATATTGAACTTTTCTTTGTTCTTTGTTTCTCTCTCCACAGATCCTACCGGACTTTCTGAGCGTTTCCAGCATCTTCCGCAGTTATTATCTTGCAAAAACTGTCTCACACTGACTATGGTGTTAGAGACGAAAGAGGTAAGACAGCACAAATTGGGTTTTTGACCTCTGGGGAAACATGGAGGTCTCACGCTTTGCATAATCACTGCCTCGTGTGCGCTGAACTGTAGCAGATACATTGTTAAACCTTGCAGGTCATTCCTAAATACTCTCAGAGACACCCAATCCTCTATCATGACATCTCACAGAGGAACTCCCTGCTGGAGAATTTGGAGGGACTTTGGTTGGCCTTTTGTTCCGAACACTGACCTTATAATTACTTCCATATTTTCCAGTACAATCTCTCCTGTTCCATTATTTCTTAGCATATTTATTTACTTGTTCTCTGAGATTTCATTTAAGTTCTGCCAAAGACCAAAGGCTTCTTCCATGAACCAAGCATTGCTTCTCAACGAGAAAGAGCATTGCATCATTTATAGCACTGCAGGAGGCCAATCATCCCATCGAGATTATGCCAGTTCGCTGTGGTACATTCCAGTCAGCCTCTTTCACCCATCTATTTCTGCCAACCTGCATGTTCATTTCCCTCAACTTTCCACCAAATTGTTCATCATCTCCGCTTCCACCATCTCCATAGGCAATGAGTTGCAATCGCCTATTACCAATCACTCTGAGAAAAGATTATTCCTCATAGTGTCCTGCTCCCCCCAGCTTCCGCATCTCTTGCTCAAAACCATCGCCAGGATTCTACTGCCCCTCCTGCCATGGAATCAGAGCAGGCAGACAATGGAAATGTCCATTGATTTCAGGTAGGATTTTCTGGTTTTGAATTGAGCAAGGCCATTAAATCCTGCCCTATTAATCTATATTCTTGCATCATCAGGTTATACTTATATAGCTTGTCCACCTCGATCCAATCTGCCCTCAAACTTCTTTCCTCCAGGGGAGACAATCCTAGCTTCCCCAGTCTAACCTTATGGCTAAAATCCCTCATCTGTGGAACCATTCTAATGCTAAGGAATGGAAAGCCGCGCTTCTCTACGTAGTCATCTCCTTGCTTCAGTCTTCTGGGACTTGCTTCAAACCTTCTCAAAGGAGAAGGGAGGAAATATCTGAGAGCCAATAATTCACTTCTGAGTTAGAACGTTCGAGATTCAAATTCTTGTTTCCAGGGCTTCACAATGGGGCCCACAATGGCAACAACAGCTCGCATTTATGTAGCATCTTGGTCAAATGGCCAAGGTGCTTCACAGGGGTGTAACCGGGCAATATTTTACAATGAGCCATCTAAGCATTCATGATAGTTGACACATAAGCTTAAAACAACAAAGAAACACAAACGTTTAGGGAGGTAACAGAGAAAGCTTTGTTGCACTTTTTTTATTGTTTTGTGTGATGATAGTGTTGCTGACCAAACCAGCTTTTGTTGCCCATCCCTAATTGCCCCTTGAGGGCGGTTAAGAGTCAATTATTTTGCTGTGGGCCTGAAGTCACATGTACACCAGACAGGGTAAGCTCAGCAGATTTCCTTCCTTAAAGGACGTTAGTGAGCCAGATGCGTTTTCACAATCTATCAATTATGGGTTCATGGTCACCACTTCTGAGATTAACTTTTCAATTCCAGGTTTTTTCTTAATGAATTAATTGAATAAATTCAAATTCCACCAGACGCCATTTTTGTTTATTCACCTCATAAAAATATTAATAGTACAGCAATCCATCCTTACTGCACGGCAGTATCAGCCTTTTTGCTCCTTCTGCCTAAATTGTCAGAGTGTTAGCCCAGGCCTCTGGATTACGAGTACAGTGGTATTCCCATTGTAACAACATCCCCCCCTCTAGGCAGTTGAAGGTACTGCCGATAATGGTAGGCAGAAGGAGCAAAAAGGCTGATACTGCCGTGCAGTAAGGATGGATTGCTGTACTATTAATATTTTTATACTATTAATATTTTTATGAGGTGAATAAACAAAAATGGTGGATTTAAAGATCCCATGGCACAATATGAAGAAGAGCAAGGCATATTAGGCATTATTCTTCCTTTAGCCAACATCACCAAGAGGAGATAATCTTGTCATTCTGTTTGTTTTGTGGGATCTTGCTCTACACAAATTTGGATGCCACATATTCCTTCATAAGAGTAGTAATTGCCCTTCAAAAATAATTCCCGGAAGCTGAAGTGATTTACAAAGTCCCCAAGGCAATTCAAAATATAAGTTTGTTCTTTCATTCTCTTGCTGTACGGACTGAGGAGCTTAGACCGCAAGGATTGAATCTCTGATCTTTGAGGCTTCAAAGCTTAGCACTGTTGCCTCATTCAATCTTTTCCAAACCCATCTTCATTCAGTCAGGCAAACTTGAGGGGAGAACGTTGGAGGGGGGCAAATCGAGTAGTGTGAAGCACACTTTGTTTGTACCTTGAGTTCGGTGGGCTCGAGGCAGAGTGAAATGACTCCCCTTTTGCTGGTAACTGCTGAAGATCAGACAGGCCGCCTGCGTGCTGGGCCTCTGAGCCAAGCGGTGAAGGTCCTCTTAACTCAGCAAGTTTCAGCTGTGTGAAAGAGCTCATTTGTGGTAATGTTCCTGATGAAAGCGAGTGTCACTCAGTGTGGCCCCAGCGGAGGTTGGTGTTTGAGAAGTTGCAATTTAAGGTATATTGATGAAGCAATGTTAGTGTTGTAAACCTTGCCAACAGAATGGAGTCATTAAATACACAGTGGAAACATTCCATTCCCAGGCAATGTTCGGCTGAACCCTCATTCAAAACACTCCTCCAATGCCCAAAGAGTGGGACATTTCTCAATAACCCCTGCCATCTAGTGGACTCTGCAATATAGTGCTACCCCGTCACAACACATATATTCATTCAAAGTGACCCCAATTAGTCTGTACTCTGTCTAGACAACGCTCCCTTTAAATTTATGGATTCCAAACATTCGCATATTGCCTGTTATAATAAAACAAATTTTAAGAAATTTACCCAGTGTTTTTTTTTTGGAACTGCTGCGAAGATTTGTTTAGAATTTCACTGGAGTTTCACTTTGTGCCTGGTAATCTCCCCTTCACTCACGCTGTCCAGTTCTGTCCGTTACAATACCTGAATGTATTGACCCTGATAATGCTCACATGGACAACTTCTGGCATTTCGCCCAAGTTGCCGTTGACTACATCTGAGTTATGATAAATGAGGGCTGGTGAGCTATTTGACCACCGCAAGCATCACTCGATACTCACCCGACACCCACACTTTGTGCATTGTACAATTATCAGGGATAGGAACCCTGGTCAGGACTTTTGTTACCCAGCGGAATGGCAGTGACTGGCGAAGCCTTATTGGGTGATCTAATTATCTCTTAGGTCAACAAAGAGTAGCACAATGCCAAAAGGCTCATGAAACAAGCCCAGTCCATCACGCAAACCAGCCTCCCATTCATTGACTCTGTCTATACTTGTCTTGGCAAAGCAGCCAGTACAATCAAGGACTTCACGCACCCTGGACATACTCTCGTCCATGTCTTCCCACCAGCAAAAAGATACAAAAGTCTGAGGACACATACCGGCCAACTCAAGAACAGTTTCTTCCCTGCTGCCATCAGACTTTGAATGGATCTGCCTCACATTAAGTTGATGTTTTTCTACATCATAGCTAGAGTTCTCCATTATGTTGGCTGCTTTGCAAAGGCAATGAGAAATGTAGCCAGAGTCAATGGATGGGAGTCCGGTTTGCATGATGGATTGGGTTACATTGAAGACTTTTGTAGGAAGTTAGGCTAGATTAGGAAGTTAACTTAAATTCAATTTTTTTTTTTATTTTGGCATTAGTGTGAGGATAAAGTGTTTTACTCCAGATGTGATTCTATTGACCGACTGGAAAGCTTTTATCAAAACAAACTTTATTTTAACAATAAAGTCCCAATGGCATTAATATCAATGATTTAGAGGAAAATGTAACTGGTTTGATTAGTAAGTTTGCAGATGACACGAAGGCTGGTGGATTTGCAGTTAGTAATGAGGACCATCAGAGGGTACATTAGGATATATATCAGTTAGAGACTTGGGTGGACAGATGGCAGATGGAGTTTAATCTGGACAAATGTGAGGTAATGTATTTCGGAATGTCTAATACAGGTAGGAAATATACAGTAAATGGTAGGACCTTAAGTATTGATAGGCAGAGGGATCTGGGTGTACAGGTGTCAAGTCACTGAAAGTGGTAATGCAGGTGGAGAAGGAAGTCAAAAAGGCATATGGCATGAATATTGAAAGAACACTGGGTTCAGCCCCCCTCTCACCCTAGATGGCACCCTGGTTTAATGCTTCATCTGAATAGGAACTTTTCTGACAATGCAGCACTCCACCAGTGCTACACTGGAGTAATTTATTCTCTATGTTTGACTTCTGGTCATGTGACATCATGGAGGGACAGGGAAAATGGCTGCCTGGTACAAGCGGTGTAAAACTGCAGGGAAATGGACATATTAGGAATGCTCTTCCTGCAGTGGATCGCATTCTTGGCTCTGAATCAGAAGTTCTTAGTTCAAATCTGGCTGCAGGAGTTGGTGGCTGAGGAAAGGAGGTTGCCAGTGCTCCTAGAATGGGTGATAGTTTACCAGAATTTCCCGGTGGTCAAGAAAGCAACCCGGGAGATTTTAAAACAATATCTAAACAAAGTAGTTCCATGACTATTACCAGCAACCTCCAAGAAGGGAAAGAAATGCAACTCTCAGTAAAACAAGCAATTGAGGTCACATCATATCTTTTGATTTGATTTATTATTGTCACATGTATTAGTATACAGTGAAAAGTATTGTTTCTTGCACATTATACAGACAAAGCATACCGTACATAGAGAAGAAAAGGAAAGAGTGCAGAATGTGGTGTTACAGTCAGAGTTAGGGTGTAGAGAAAGATCAACTTAGTGCGAAGTAGGTCCATTCAAAAGTCTGATGGCAGCAAGAAAGAAGCTGCTCTTGAGTCGGATGGTACATGATCTCATACATTTTCCCAATAGAAGAAGGTGGAAGAGCGAATGTCCACAATGCACTGGGTCCTTAATTATGCTGATCGCTTTGCTGAGGCAGCAGGAAGTATCGATGGATGGGAGGCTGGTTTGCATGGTGGATTGAGTGCTGGTGCAACACAACCAATCAAATGCAAACCTTAACACCAAAAACTGCGATGATGTCTCAGATAGGCTGAGATTTTAGCAAGTTGTGATGGGATTGGTGGGGTTGGAATTTCAGCGGGGGTTCGGGCACGAGTGGCAAGCATGTGACCGAGTGCGATCAACATGAACAAAAATTCAGGTCACTCCCTTCATTAATAGAGATAAAGGGCCCAATTTTACCAAACATTCGCACCCAAAATCAAAGCAAACTCAGGTGTCAGGCCTGTAATGCGATCTGCACCCAAATCCGAGCTTCTAAATGGCCCATGATTATTCCATGGCACTTTTACCGGCACCCGATTTGGGCACGGATGCGGTCCGTGCTCTAATTGGGCAGCCCGAAGATTTAAATGTATTAGCATGCATTTAAATCAACTTAGTGAACCACACGGCCAACTCTGCCCCCAAAACCCCACTTTACTGTCTTCGGATCTGTTCCGGATCCATGCTGCAAGCAACCTGCAGAATAAAAATCCAAAGTTAATTTCTTTTCTGCAGGGGAAACTTCAAAGTCCATCCTCCCCGAATACCCTTCGCAGACATCCCCCGGATCAGAACCCTCCCCTAGGAGGCAGGCAAACCCCCCCTCCCCCCCTACCCCCAGTCAGACCACCCAGGAGGCAGCCTCCAGCAGATCTCTGCATGGGGGGGGGGTGAGAATGGACTTGAGAGAATCTCTACCACCCCCCACCCAAACCAGAGATCTATCTGAGCCCAGCCTCCTCCCTTGGCAGATGCCAGCGGAAGGCCAGGAAGGTTCTGCAAGCTCTTCAAGGACTGCAGGTCGGAAGGATGGTGGAGCGAGAGCAGCAATCGAGGTAGGTTCGAGGTGTGCTCTGCCAAGAAGGGCCTGCCTTCCAGAGAGGGGTCTGATTGAGTGGGGTGGGGGGGTGGGGTTGGGGCTGGCTTCCAGGGGTGTCTGATTGAGGGGGGCGGTCTGCCGGGGGGCCTGCCTTCCAGGGGAATCCAATCATGGCTCATTCCGCCCCTCCCCTCTCTGCTGCTTTTGCCTTTCGCAGCCTGGCACGCTGTTTCAGATTTTTTTCGAATTGCGCATGCACAGTTCAGAGCTCCAATCATTCCAGCAGCACTAAGCCCGCCCACAGCACGGACCAGATCAGAGCATACGAGCGCGCTGGAACAATGATTCCGGGCTCAGATCTGTTTTACTCCTGGATCCAGCCCTTAGCCTCCTGTTGGTAAAATTGGGCCCAGAGACTCAGAAAAAAATCTTATTTTCTCCTCAGTTTGAGGAACTTTTAATATCCATGTTTGGAACCGTGGCTTCAGATCCTGCATTGAGCCCTGAAGAGTGAATAAAACTCTTTTTCCCTCTAAACTTTTATCATTATTCATCTTTACCAACAGTCATACCAACCGACCCAAGAGCAGCTTCTTCCCTGCTGCCATCAGACTTTTGAATGGATCTACCTTATATTAAACTAATCTTTCCCTGTATTCTAGCTATGTTTGTGACACTAAATTTTGCACTGTCTCCTTGGTTTTTCTGTGAACGGTATGCTTTCTATAGAGCACAAGAAATAATACTTTTCACTGTGTACTAATATACATGACAACAAAAATCAAGTCGAATCTTTATCACACATTCATCCTCATTGCTGAGTTAAGGTTGGCTGGTTTTCCTCTCTCTCGCTGTCGCTAAGAACCTGCTCATTTCCACATAGCCATCTTTCCACGGGAGCACTTCTGCTGGTGTTTCCTGGAATGCTGTCAGCCAGAGGTGGAAATCCTCCAATGAAAAAGTACGGTCATCGCACGGCCCAACAGGCATCAATTTGTAAACCCTTCCCACATAAGCCAAAGGCGGGTGGTAAGGGTGAGAGAGATTCCTGGTCAGTTGTGTAATGGAAACAAATTGGAGACGCTACCATCACTTTCCATAGCTCTGGACTACAACTGCTCCAAACATGGAAAAGTAAATGTCAGGACAGCAAGCTGAATTTGGAAGAGTCAATTGGTTTAGTTGGCTTGGTGTCCAGTCTGAATCAGGGTTCAATCCCCATTCCAGCTGGGATGGATTTAGCACCTACCTCCCTGTTCTAATGTGGTACAGGTCATGGCTGTCATGTACTTTGGGGTATAGTTCCTTTAAGGAAATGGGAGAGGTAACCCAGAGTTTGGGATGAGCTAGTGGGGAATACCCTGAGAGGGCAGTTGTCGTTTGGACAGTGGAGCGAGCAGACTGAATAAAGAGCTATGTACCCAGACACCTAGCTGTGGAGTAGTTCTTGAGGCTATCCCTCAGACACTAAGGAATTTAACAGCGGGTTGGACCTGCCTTGGGCAGAGGACTCAAGAAGAAATGCACAATGTAATATATAAACGTGTGTTTTACAGCAGTGTCATCTTCACTGTGAAGTACTTTACATTCAGAGCATTGTGTCAAGTGCTATAAATATCAAGGAATGCATTACGAGGCAGTAAAACATCAAAATGTTCACATGCCATCATAAACAGTGACAGCAAATATCAAGTGCTTCATTGAGCTACGCTCCTAAATAAATTATCCATTGCATCATCTTAAAATCATAAGATTCATAGAATCCTACAGAGCAAAAGGAGGCCATTAGGCCCATTGAATCTGCTCCAATCACAATCCCACCCAGGATCTATCCACATAACTCCATGCGTTTACCCTAGCTAGTCTCCCTGACACTGAAGGGCAATTTACCATGGGCAAACTACCTAACCCGCACAGTTTTGGATTGTGGAAAGAAACCAGAGCACTCAGGAGAAATCCGCGCAGACATAGGGAGAACGTGCAAACTCCACGCAGACAGTGATCCAATCCAGGAATCGAACCTGGGTCCCTGGTGCCGTGAGGCATCAGTGCTCACTGTATTTTTTTTATTTGAATTACAAACATACAAACTAGGAGCAGGAATTGACTCCTCAGCACTTCGAGCCTACTCCTCCATTCAATAAGATCATGATGTAGAGATTCTAGCATTGGACTGGGGTAAGCACAGTAACAAGTCTCACAACACCAGATTAAAGTCCAACAGGTTTATTTGGAATCATGAGCTTTCGGGGGGCTGCTCCTTCATGGAGAAGTAGGTTCACAAGCACGGCATATATTGGCAAAGACACAGTTGCAAGATAATTACAGATTGGAATGTGAAAAATGGTTGGAATGCAAGTACTTTACGGGTAATCAAGTCTTCATGGGTACAAACAGTGTGAGTGAAGAGAGGGGTAAACACAGGTTAAAAAGTGTGAATTGTCTCAAACCAGGACAGTTAGTAGGATTTTGCAAAGTCAGGCTTTAAGATCATGGTTAGAGGATACTGTTATATAAAAGGGATTTGTGAGTCATTGTTCAAGATTCTCTTAAGGTTAACATGCAGGTTCCATTGGCAGTTAGAAAGGCAAATGCAATGTTAGCATTCATGTCGAGAGGGCTGGAATACAAGAGCAGGGATGTACTTCTGAGGTTGTATAAAGCTTTGGTCAGACCCTATTTGGAGTATTGTGAACAGTTTTGGTCCCCATATCTAAGGAAGGATATGCTGGGTTTGGAAAGGGTTTAGAGGATGTTCACAAGAATGATCCCTGGAATGAAGATGAACAGTTAAGAACTCTGGGTCTGTACTCATTGGAGATTAGAAGGAAGAGGGGGGATCCTCTGAAAAGTTACAGGATACTGCAAAGCCTGGATAGAGTTGACATGGAGAGGGTGTTTCAGCTAGTACGAAAAATTAGAACCAGAAGGCACAACCTCAGACTAAAGAGATCATCCAGAGATGGGGAGGAATTCCATAAGCCACAAATTGGTGAATCTGTAGAACTGTTTGCCACAGAATGCTGTGGAGGACAGGTCATTGAGTGTCTTTAACACAGAGATAGATAGGTTCTTGATTAATAAGGAGATCAGGGCTTATGGGGAAAAGGCAGGAAAATGGGAATGAGAAAAATATCAGCCATGATTGAATGGTGGAGCAGACTCAATGGGCTGAGTGGGCTAATTCTTCTCTTGTGTCATATGGTCTTACAGTTAGTGACAATAGCAAACTAATGTAACTCCATCTCCAGTAATGCAAATTTTTTGTAACTAGAATTGAAGAGAAGGAGGTCGCTTGCATTTACATAACACTTTACCTTATTTATATTCCAAGACATTTCACAACCAAGCCAACATAGCTGATGTTCAGTCATTGTTACGTTGATGCAAGCACAATAGTCATTCTCACAAACAGCAAAAATCACCAGAAAGTGAATGAGATAAATGATCAGTTAATCCAGTTTAGTGATGTCAGCTGAGGGATAATCGTTTGCCGTCACATCAGAGAGAACCCTTCCTGCTATTTTCTGTATAGTGACCACAGGATGTTTCACTATCCACCTGAGAGAGCAGACAGAATCAAGGCAGAACAGGGTGAATCGACCAGAAGCCTCATGCGACAGGGGAGGTAAGTATTGGACAAAGGATCCTTGAAAAGGGGAGGAAAGACTAAAAAAGTGGTCCAGAATCACTAGTTACTCCTGAATTGAGTGGTTTGTTTCGCCATTTGAGAGAGTCAGTTAAGAGTCAACCACATTGCTGTGAGTCTGGTCAGACATGCAGGAATAATAAATGTGTAGAGTATAGGGCTAATGGTAGGATTCTTAATAGTGTTGATGAACAGAGGGATCTTGGTGTATTTGTGCATAGATCCCTGAAAGTAGGCAGTCAAGTCGATAAGGTTGTTAAGAAGGCATATGGAGTCTTAGCTTTTATTGGTAGGGGGATTGAATTTCGGAGCCGCAACGTCATGTTGCAACTGTACAAAACTCTAGTGCGGCCGCACTTGGAGTATTGTGTGCAGTTCTGGTCCCCACATTATAAGAAAGATGTGGAGGCATTGGAGAGGGTACAGAGGAGGTTTACCAGGATGTTGCCTGGTATGGAGGGCAGGTCTTATGAGGAGAGGCTGAGGGATTTGAGGTTGTTTTCGTTAGAAAGGAGGCGGCTAAGAGGGGACCTTATCGAAACATATAAGATGATTAGAGGTTTAGATAGGGTGGACAGTGATAGCCTTTTTCCTAGGATGGAGAAAGCTAGCACGAGGGGACACAGCTTTAAATTAAGGGGTGATAGTTATAGGACGGATATCAGAGGTAGGTTCTTTACCCAGAGGGTGGTTAGGGAGTGGAATGCCCTGCCTGCGGCAGTTGTAGATGCGCCAAGTTTGGTGGCGTTTAAGAGGTTAGTTGATAAGTTTATGGAAGAGAAGGGAATGGTTTAGTTTGGAGGGTCATCGCTTTTTTCATAATTGGTCGGCGCAACATCGAAGGCCGAAGGGCCTGTTCTGTGCTGTAATGTTCTATGTTCTATGTTCTATATTCTAGACCAGGTAAGGATGGCAGAATTCTTTCCCTAAAGGACATTAGGTGAACAGTTGGGTTTTTATAACAAATGGTTCCTTGGTCATCATCAGACTTTTAATTCATGATTTTTATTACTGAATTCAAATTTCACCTTCGGCTCTGGTAGAATTCGAACCTGGGTCCCCAGAACATGACTTGGGTCTCTGGATTACTAATCCAGTGATAATACTACTACAGTGGGAATACTACTCAACTGGGAGAGCCCCAGTTATGGTTCATCCATAACTAACCCATATTGTCCGGGAAATAGAAAGCATTGACTTGACACTGAATAAGATGGTTTACTCTTCAGCTACAACAACAACTTGCCTTTATGTAACACCTTCAAAGTAGTCAAATGTCTCAAGGAGTGTAATCAAACACAATTTGATATCACGCTATATAAGAACAGGTGACCATTGATAGTTTTTAAAGAACATCATAAAGAAGGAGAGAGAGAGGTGAAGAGGTTTAGTAAGAGAATTCCCTCACCTGTAGCACAGGCCTTTGAAGACACGCCCACCAATGGTAGAGCAATGCAAATGGGAGAGTCACATGAGACCAGAGTTGCAGGCATGAGGAGACTTTGGAGAGTGGTAGAGTTGAAGGGATTTCCAGAAGTAGGGAAGTGAGGCCACTGAGGAGTTTGGAAACAAGGTTACACTGTACCTAATGTGGGAGGGCTTGAAGTAAACACTGGTTAGGGAGAAGTGGGGAAGTTCCATTCCTCAGAACTAACATCCTGCAAAAATTCAACAAGAAAGAAACAAGTCAAACTTAAGATTCCCCCTATGGCACATCAGTGGCACAGGCCACTGACAAGTAAGCCATGTAACATTACAAAGTTAGGAGAAATCCGTTATATAAGAGTTGGGATTGTTTTTAACAAAGGATCTCATTACTTGATGGAATTTCAAATATTTATTGCTGGTGATCTGGGCTGGGATTTATTCTTTGATACAAAATGACTTGAATGAATATATTCCTTTGTACAGGAAACCAATAATAACAGTGAAAGTTCATGAGTATAGCTTGGACTACAGATACGTACATTTAACACATACCATAGAAACGCTCATTATTGTAGAGATTAGTATCCCCGCTTGTCATGCAGGAGGCAAGGGTTCAATTCCCTGATGGACTGTTGCCAAGTTCCATGCCAGCATGGCAGCAGTGTTTGTTTATGAATGGTACGATGGTTCGCACTGCTGCCTCACAGTGCCAGGGATCCAGGTTTGCTTCCCGACTTGGGTCACTGTCTGTGTGGAGTTTGCACATTCTCCCCACGTCTATGTGGATTTCCCCCCGGTTCTCCCACAGTAAGTAGAATAAATGCAAGGGGTTATGGGGATAGGGCTTAGGTGGGATTGTGGTCAGTGCAGACTCGATGGGCCAAATGGTCTCCTTCTGTACTCTAGGATTCTTGTCACAAGAATGCACATTCTCTAATTCCTCATGAGAGGAATTTTTGCATTTCATTGGATATCAGTGTACAATATTTTGAGGGATAATGAGTTTTGAATCCAGTTGCCTGAGTCTAATATACTGGAATTCACTCCCTAAGTCTCTCCACCATTCCTCTCCCCTCCTTTAAAACATTCTTTAAAAACTACTCCTTTGAGTATTCAGTTAGCTGATCTAATTATGTCATTATCCAGCTTTTTGACTAATGTTCCTTTGAGGTGTTTTATTGGGGTTAGAACATTGAATCTCAACAGTGCCGAAAGAGGCTATTTGGCCCATTGAGTCTACACCGACCACAGGCCCACCCAGGGCCCTTTTCCTGTAACCCCCCCCACCAAACCCCACATTTATCCTATTAATTCCCCTGATACTAAGGGTCAAAATATCATGGCCAACCAATCTAACCAGCACATCTTTAGACTGCGGGAAGAAACCGGAGCACTCAGAGGAAACCCATGCAATCGCAGGGAGACAGGAAGAATGTGCAAACTCCACACAGACAGTGACCTGAGGCTGGAATTGTACCCAGGTCCCTAGTCCTGTGAGGCAGCAGTGCTAACCATTGTGCCACTGAGCCGTTTGTATGATGTAAGTAACTTGAGCAGAAATATTTCTATTGTTTTTACCATTTGAACTTGATGTTAGTTTGATTTATGGGTGAACACTTTGTATAACTCACTATAAAATATTCAGCATACATTAAATGTGTTTAAGTTTATTTATGGGGACATGGTTAGTGAACAAGCCCAATTTCAATCTTGAGGCCCACTGAGATGAAGGGGGTGGGGGGGGTGCCGCTTATGCAGCTCACTCACTAGCAAGGTATAAACACTTAAATTGTATGTGATCAGACACACAAAATAGAAATGTTATTTTTGATTTGATTAGATTGATTATCATCACATGTATTGATATGCAGCGAAAAATATTGTTTCTTGAACATTATACAGATAAGACATACCATTCATAAAGTACATAGGGGAGAAGGAAAGGAGAGAGTGCAGAATGTAGTATTACCGTCATAGCTAAGATGTAGAGAAAGATCAGCTTAATATATGGGAGACTCATTCAAAAGTCTGAAGATAGCAGGGAAGAACCTGTTCTTAAATCAATTGGTGCGTGATCATAGATGTTTGCAACTTTTTCCCCACAGAAGAAGGTGGAAGAGAGTATGTCTGGGGTGCGTGGGGTCCTTGATAATGCTGGCTGTGTTTTTGAGGCAGCAGGAAATTTAGACGGAGTCAATGGGGGTGAGGCTGGTTTGGCTGATGGACTGGGCTATGTTTACAATCCTTTGTAGCTACTTGCAATCTTGATCGCAGCATGAATCATACCAAGCTGTGATATATCTGGAAAGGATGCTTTCTATGGTGCATCTGTAAAAATTGGTGTGAGTCGTAACGGACATGCCGAATTTCCTTAGCCTCCTGAGAAAGTAGAGGCTTTCTTAACTATGTCAGCGTGGAGGGACCAGGACAGATTGTTAGTGATCCGGACACCTAGAGACTTGAAGCTTTCGACAATTTCCACTTCATCACAGTTGATGTAGACAAGGGCATGTCTTCCACTACACTGCCTGAGGTCGACGACTATCTCCTTTGTTTTCCAGACATCGAGGGAGACATTATTGGGAACACACCAATTCACCAGAATCTCTATCTCTTTTCTGGACTCCGTTTCATTACTGTTTGAGATCCGGCCCACTAGATTGTTGAAAAATTCATGTGTGTGGACACTGAGTGAGCAGGCTAGGCTGGGATATCTGTATCTTTGCAATTCACTGGATCCCTGTCTGGGTGTAATCTTGGAAAATGGTCAATATGGTGAGACAATCAGCAATTAGTATCCCAGAACAAATCATTTAGCTACCAAGGATGAACAAAGCATATGAAGTTATTGTAGACTCATTTATTAAGGCAAGCAGATTTCTGTGATCTAGTTTGGGTCAGAATTTTTCACAAATATCATCATTATATGAATCCAAGATGTTTAGCAAATCAATAAATTTGTTACCATGGTAATGTGACATCTGTGTAAGTAGAGGAGATGACAGTCTGTAGATATAATATCTATTTTGACAATAGTTGTTGAAATATGTTCTGCCCCACACCCAGTGACTGCAGTGACAAGGGTGTTCCCCAGTGAGTCTCAACTGAGTAACAGGCTGGGTTCTAGATATTCCCGCCTGCAAAAGCCATCCCCTCTGCTCCATAACAGAACAACACAAGAGAGGAGTTGGCTGCCAGCTTCCTATGACATCAATGTTGAATTGCTCCATATTGGGTTGCATTCTTAAACATGTTTCAATGCTGGGTTTGAGGCTTAGCCAATGATCCTTTACCTCTGGGATTGGAGATTAAATCCAATCTAAAGAGATGGGTTGAAAGATATGTACATCGATTGACTGCAGAGATTCTAATAATTCTCCTTGGGCAATCTTCACACAGTTCATCTACAAATAAAAAAAAAGATACCAGTTAAAGAAGCTAGTATTAAGAACCCAACTAGTTCACTTATCTTTAGGGAAGGAAACATGCCATCTTTACCCACCAGGACCTAAATGAGACTCCAGTCCCATCTGATGTGGCTGACTCTTCTTTGTTGTGTGAAATTATGGAGCAAACTTTTCAGTTGGCTAATCATTTCTCAGTGTTCTGGCTAAGATCAAGCACAAGATAGGGTGCAACTTCTTATCTTATCAGCTTGGATCTTGTGTTTGCCTCTCTTAGAAACACAGAATTGTTACAGAGCAGAAGGAAGCCATTTGGCCCATCAAATTTGCACTGACAACAATCCCACCCAGACCCTATCCCTGAACCCCACATATTTACCATTCTAATCCCCTTGACACTAAAGGGCAATTTTAGCATGGCCAATCAACCTAATCCACACAACTTTGGACTGTGGGAGGAAACCGGAGCACCCGGGGGAAACCCACACGGACATGGAGAGAATGTGCAAACTCCACACAGTCATCCGAGGCCAGAATTGAACCAGGGACTCTGAAGCTGTGAGGCAGCAGTGCTGACCACTTTGGGGACCTTGAATTGGATTCAGTTTAAATTTGTTTTTTTGGAGCCAGCTAGGAGGTGGATTTGGGTCTGCCCAGTTTACTCTGCGCACTTTAAGATTAGAGTAAGCATTTTTTAATAAAGTATAAAATATTTA
The DNA here is from genome assembly GCA_024679065.1 of Sphyrna mokarran. NCBI lineage: Eukaryota > Metazoa > Chordata > Chondrichthyes > Carcharhiniformes > Carcharhinidae > Sphyrna > Sphyrna mokarran. Next base: position 11,653,243 of record JAGIQG010000030.1, on the reverse strand, counting down.
TGAATGCCAGCCTCACCAGTGACATCCTGTGAATGAATAAAGTAACTGTTTAGATGCATTTAATTTTAGGCACCCATTGTGAGTGTGAAACACAGTTAACGGCAAAGTGATACTCCCTCAACATTCTTCAACAATGAGCTTTGCTCAAACCCTAGATTAGCACCATACTAGAGGAAGAGTTTTCCTGCATCCTGTGGCCTCTCTGGCTAATTTAACCGTCAGCTTAAGAACAGTATAAAGTTTAACACTGCAATAAAGTTGCTGTTTAATGTTGTGAATTCATCTGGATTAATAGTTAAGCAATAACACCACTAGGTGATGACCTAGTAGTATTATCACTAAGCTATTAATCCAGAAACTCAGCTAACGTTCTGGGGGCCTGAGTTCAAATCCCAGCACAGCAGATGGTGGAATTTGACTTCAGTAAAAAACAAATCTGGAATTAAGAATCTACGGACAATCATGAAACCATTGTTGGTTGTTGGAAAAACCCATCTGGTTCACTAATGCCCTTTCGGAAAGGAAATCTGCCTTCCTAACCTGATCTGTGACTCTAGAATCACAGCAATGTGGTTGACTCTCAACAGCCCTCAGGCAACAGGGATGGGCAATAAATGCTGGCCAGCCAGCAACGCCAGTGACCCACAAATGAATAAAGAAAAAGATTCTGATCACTAAGAAACAAAAAGTGTTCAAAGAGAATTTAAAATTGCGCACCATCTTTTAAATTCCCTATGGCTCTTTCCTTATTGGGATTTTTGCTCCAAATAATGTCACAGAATCATAGAATTCCTACAGAGCAAAAGAGGCCATTCAGCCCATTGAGTCTGCAGCAACAACAATTCTACCCGGTTCTCTCCCCACAACCCCATATATTTACCCTGCTAATCCCATTAACATGTCCTGAAGATTAATTCCGAAGGCTCGAGGGCAATCGTGCAGGTTTTGCAACCCCTGCCACATGGCCTCCTCCAGGTGTTTCAGTGACTTCCAACCAGTTGACTATTTTTGCCTGTAAATTAATCTCCACTAATTAATACACTGCATGCTCTGTGAGCTTAAACAATGCAACTTTTGCATTTGATGTCTGGTGCATTGCTTTGTATCATTATTTTCTCATTATCCCCAACAGACATTTTACACTCTTCACTAAGATTAATCATTATTAGGCCAGGTTACAAAAACTGCCAATAAATTAATTACATTATGGCAGCACTGGAGTAAAATGTTAGGATTCATAATCACCGCAATGCAATTTGCTGTAATCAAATGTATTAACCCTTAACCTGCTGATTTACCAGCAGTTTACAGTTTTTGCAATATTAAATCATGGAGACATCAAGACTCAATTAAGCTTCTTGAGTTTAGGGATGAGATAGAGAATCTGGTGAACTGGTGCGGCAACAATAATCTCTCCCTCAATGTCAATAAAATGAAGGGGATTGTCATTGACTTCAGGAAGCGTAAAGGACAACATGCCCCTGTCTACATTAATAGGGATGAAGTAGAAAGTGTCGAGATCTTCACGTTTTTAGATATCCAGATCACCAACAACCTGTCCTAGTCCCCCCAATGCTGACACTATAGTTAAGAAAGCCCACCAATGCCTCTACTTTCTCAGAAGACTAAGGAAAATTTGGCATGTCAGCTATGATTCTTGACAGATGCACCCTAGAAAACATTCTTTCTGGTTGTATCACAGCTTTGTATGGGCTCCTTTTTTACTATCAAATAAATCGGTTGGATTAATAATTGGTGTTGCTAAATTCTTACTGAGTTCTTACCTCCTTCCTCTGCCCAAGGAACTACAAAAGGTCATGAATGTAGCCCAATCCATCACGCAAACCACCTTTCCATCCATTGACACTGCCACACTTCCCGCTGCCTCAGCAAGGCAGCCAGCATAATTAAGGACCCCACCTCAGAGTTTCTCTCTTCCACCTTCTTCTTTTGGGAAAAAGATACAAAAGTCATGTACCAACCAACTCAAGATCCTTGCTGCTGTCAGAATTTTGAATGGATCTACTTCACATTAATTTGATCTTTCTCTACACCCTAGCTATGACTGTAACAATACATTCTACACTGTCTCATTTCTTTCTCGACACACGGTATGTTTTGCCTATACAGCGTGTAAGAAACAATACTTTTCACTGTTTGTTAATACATGTGACAATAATAAATCAAATCAAATGCGAGTGGAGAAAGGATTAAGCACAGGTTAAAGAGGTGCGAATTGTCTCCAGCCAGGACAGTTAATGAGATTTTGTAAGCCCAGGCAAGTCGTGAGGTTACAGTTACTGTGACATGAACCTAAGATCCTGGTTGAAACCGTCGTCATGTTCAAATGCTTTAGTCGGAGTAGAGAAGGAGGTAGAAGGGGGGGAGGAGTGGCATTATTAGTCAAAGACTGCATCACAGTGACAGAAAAGAAGTTTGATGAGGACTTGTCTGTTGAGGTAGTATGGGCTGAGATTAGAAACAGGAAAGGAGAGGTCACCCTGTTGGGAGTCTTTTATCGACCTCCTAAAAGTTCTAGAGAGGTAGAGGAAAGGATTGCAAAGTCAATTCTGGTCAGGAGTGAAAGTAATAGGGTAATTGTTATGGAGGACTTTAACTTTACTAATATTGATTGGAATAGCTATAGCTCTAGCTCGTTAGAGGGGTCAGTTTTCGTACAAAGTGTGCAGGAGGGTTTTTTGACTCAGTATGTAGATAGGCCAACTAGAGGTGAGGCTACATTGGATTTGTGCTGGGCAATGAGCCAGACCAGGTGTTAGGCTTGGAGGTTGGTGAACATTTTGGTGATAGTGACCACAATTCGGTTACGTTCACCTTAGTGATGGATAGGGATAGGCATGAAGCTGGGGGCAGTAGTTATAGCTGGGGGAAGGGTAATTCTGAGGCCATCAGGAGAGAATTAGGGTGCATAGATTGGACTAGGAAACTACAGGGACTGGGAACATCTGGAATGTGGAGCTTATTCAAGGAGCAGCTGCTGCAAGTCCTTGATAAGTATGTCCCTGTCAGGCGAGGAGGAAATGGTCGAGTAAGAGAACCTTGGTGTACGAAAAAAGTGGATTTGCTGGTTAAAAGGAAAAAGGAGGCTTATGTCAGGATGAGGCTTGAAGGCTCGGTTAGTGCAATGGATAGCTATAGATTAGCCAGGAGGGAGCTAAAGAGTGAATTGAGGCGAGCTAAGAGAGGACACGAGAAGACTTTGGCTGATAGGATTAAGGAGAATCCTAAAGCTTTCTTTAGATATGTTAAGAATAGAAGATTGGTTAGGGCAAGATTAGGGCCAGTCATAGACAACAGCAGTGGGAAGTTGTGCGTGGAGCCTGAAGAGATTGGAGAAGCACTGAATAAATATTTCTCTTCGGTATTCACGCAGGGAGATGTAAATGTAGTTGTGGAGAACACTGAGGTACAGGGTTGCAAAATGGAAAGTATTGAAGTAGATAGGGAGGATGTGCTAGATATTCTTGAGGGTTTGAAGTTAGATAAGTCCCCTGGGCTGGATGGGATTTACCCTAGGATTCTCTGGGAGGCAAGAGAGGCGATTGCAGAGCCTCTGGCTCTGATCTTCAGGTCGTCGTTGGTTACGGGTGTGGTTCCGGAGGACTGGAGGATAGCGAATGTGGTCCCAGTGTTCAAGAAGGGGAAGAGAGACCTTCCAGGGAATTATAGGCCAGTGAGTCTTACTTCTGTTGTGGGCAAAGTATTGGAGAGAATTATTAGGGATAGGATTTATAGTTATTTAGAGAGAAATGAATTGATTGGGGATAGTCAGCATGGTTTTGTGAAGGGTAGGTCGTGCCTTACTAACCTATTGAGTTTTTTGAAAAAGTGACCAAAGAGGTGGATGGGGGTAAGGCGGTTGATGTGGTATATATGGACTTTAGTAAGGCGTCTGATAAGGTGGCCCATGGAAGACTTCTGCAGAAAATGCAGATGTATGGGGTAGAGGGTGATTTAGCTAATTGGATTAGGAATTGGCTAGCAGATAGAAGACAGAGGGTGGTGGTTGATGGGAGATATTCATCGTGGAGTTCGGTTACAAGTGGTGTAACTCAGGGGTCTGTTTTGGGGCCCCTGCTGTTTGTAATTTTTATAAATGATCTGGATGAGGGTATTGAAGGATGGATTAGTAAATTTGCAGATGACACTAAAGTCGGTGGAGTGGTAGATAGTGAAGAGGTGTGTTATAGTTTGCAGAGAGACTTGGACAAGTTGCAGAGCTGGGCCGAGAGGTGGCAAATGGAGTTAATGTGGAAAAGTGTGAGGTAATGCACTTTGGCAGGAACAATAAATGTGTAGAGTATAGGGCTAATGGTAGGGCTCTTAATAGTGTTGAGGAACAGAAGGATCTTGGTGTATGTGTCAATAGATCCCTGCAAGTAGGCAGTCAAGTGGATAAAGTTGTTAAGAAGGCATATGGAGCCTTAGCTTTTATTGGTAGGGGGATTGAATTTCGGAGCCGCAGCATCATGTTGCAACTGTACAAAACTCTAGTGCGGCCGCACTTGGAGTATTGTGTGCAGTTCTGGTCCCCACATTATAAGAAAGATGTGGAGGCATTGGAGAGGGTACAGAGGAGGTTTACAGGATGTTGCCTGGTATGGAGGGCAGGTCTTATGAAGAGAGGCTGAGGGATTTGAGGTTGTTTTCGTTAGAAAGAAGGCGGCTAAGAGGAGACCTTTTTGAAACATATAAGAGGATTAGAGGTTTAGATAGGGTGGACAGTGATAGCCTTTTTCCTAGGATGGAGAAAGCTAGCACGAGGGGATACAGCTTTAAATTAAGGGGTGATAGTTATAGGACGGATATCAGAGGTAGGTTCTTTACCCAAAGGGTGGTTCGGGAGTGGAATGCCCTGCCTGCAGCAGTTGTAGATGCGCCAAGTTTGGTGGGTTTAAGAGGTTAGTTGATAAGTATATGGAAGAGAAGGGAATGGTTTAGTTTGGAGGGGCATTGCTTTTTATATTGGTCGGCGCAACTGTACAAGGCCGAAGGGCCTGTTCTGTGCTGTAATGTTCTATGTTCTATGTTCATGTGTGTGGAACTTGGCTATCAGTCTCTGTTCAGTGACTCTGCGTTGTCATGTGTCTTAAAGGTCGCCTTGGAGAACCTGAAGATCGGAGGCTGAATGTTCTTGAATGTTGAAGTGTCCTTGACAAAAGATCATTCAGACTAGAAACGTTGGCTCTATTCTCTCCCAGTAAGAAGTCTCATAACGCCAGGTTAAAGGTTTATTTGGTAGCATAAATCACAAGCTTACTTATCGGGTGAGCGGGCGTTCTGTTCACAAACAAGGCATATATAGATGCAAACTCAATTTACAAGATAATGTCTTGTATTCTCTCCCCACAGATACTAACAGACCTGCTGAGATTTTCCAGCTTTTTCTGTTTTTGTCATTTAAATTTAAACTCACAGAGTGTGGTGCAGAGGCAGTTTGTTGGATGTAGCATGCTGCAGTCAAAATGTTCAGTCTGGTGTCTCAGGGGAATGTAAAAATTTCCAATGGCCACAATGTTGAAGGAGAGTAGGAGATGGTTCTTCCCGATATTGATCCCTCAAGAAAAGATTGTTTGGTCATTATCACTGAGTGCAGAAAACCTGCCAGGTTCATAACCTCTCAGCAGTAATGACACATCAAAAGTACTGCATTGGCTACAAAGTTGCAATAATATCTGGAGATTACTCATTCTGTATCTTCCTTGTGTACTTATGATCTTCACTAAGTTTCTTAGTATTAGAATAGTCAGTTCCCGTTCTTTTTTAATTAAATTACTCAATGCATCTATGGGTAATGTAATGCCCAGGGTATATCTGACATAGTAAGAAGTCTCACAACACCACATTAAAGTCCAACAGGTCTATTTAATAGTAAACGCCACTAACTTTCCGAATGCTCTTCCTTCATCCAAAAACTAGAGGCATTTACTATCAAATAAACCTCTTGGAATTTAACCTAGTGTTGTGAGACTTCTTACTATGCTTTTCCCAGTCCAATGCCGGTATCTCCACATCGTAACCAACATAAAGCAGTTTCAATTATGGCTTTGTGGAGTTCTCAGCAAGGAAGGCAGCTGGAGTAACGATGCTTCACCTAGCCTTCACTCCACAGCAGCAGAAACCAAACCTCAGCCAGGATTCCCTACAGCTCCCAATGGAGAATTGGGCAGCATGTAGATGGTGACTCAATGTCAGGGTATGAATGGGTTCAGAATAAGGTGATCAGCCAACTCAATAACCCAATCCTGTTTTCTCCCCATAATCTTTGATCCATTTCACCCCAAGTGCAGTATCCAACTGCCTCTTCAATACATTTAATCGTTTGGCATCAACTACTTCCTATTGTAATGAACTCCACAGGCTTACTGCTCTTTGGGTGAAGAAATGTCCCTTCACCTCTGTTGTAAATGGTCTGCCCTGAATCCTCAAACTGTGACTCCTGGATATGGACTCCTCCACCATTGGGAACATTCTCCCTGCATCTACCTTGTCCTGGTCCTGTTAGAATTTTTTTAAGTTTCTATGAGTCCCCCCTCATTAGTCTGAACTCCAGTGAAAACAACCCTAACCTAGTCAATCTCTTCTCATAACTCAGTCCCGCCATCCCTGGAATCAGCCTGGTAAACCTTCACTGAGCTTCTTTGAGAACAAAAAGATCCTTCCTCAGAAAGGGAGACCAAAACTGCATACAATATTTTAGATGTAGCCTCACCAAGACCCTGTATAATTTCAACAATACATCCCTGCTCCTGTACTCAAAACCTCTCCTAATGAAGGCCAACCTACTATTTGCCTTCTTTACCACCTGTTGCATCTGGATGCTTACCTTCAGTGACTGATGCACAAGGAAACCCAAGTCCCACCACCCACTCCCCTCTCCCAATTTATTGCCATTCAGGTAATAATCTGCCTTCTTGCTTTTGCTTCCAAAGTGAATAATCTCACACTTATCCAAATTATACTGCATCTAACATTGATTAGCCCACTCACCCAACCTGCCCAGCTCATTCTGAAGGATCTCCGCATCCTCTTCACAGTTCACTCTCCCACCGAACTTGGTATCATCTGCAAACTTTGAGATGTTACATTTTGTTCCCTCATCCAAATCGTTAATATATATTGTGAATAGCTGGGGTCCCAGCACTGATCCGTATGGCACTCCACTAGTCACTACCAATTTGAAAAGCACCCTTAATTCTTACTCTTTATTTCCTCTCTGCCAACACTCTGCCTGACCTTATAGAATCAGAGAATCCTTACAGTGAAGAAGGAGCCATTTGGCCCATCCAGTCTGCACTGACCTCAACTCCACCTATGTCCTATTCCTGTAACGCCACATATTTGCCCTCTATTCCTCTGGCACTAGGGTCAATTCAACCTGGCCAATCAACTTAACCTGCACATCTCTGGACTGTGGGAGGAAAGCGAAGCACCTGGAGAAAACCCATGCAGACAGAGTGAGAATGTACAGACTTCAAGGCCAGAATTGAACCTGGGTCCTTGACACTATGAGGCAGCAGAGCTGACCACTGCACCAGCGTGCTGCCCTTTGCTGAGTCTTTCTGTTTTTTTTCATTTATATAGTGAATTGCAAGAACACCAGACACCCTAAAGTACTTTACAACCACTGAAATACTCTCAAAGTGTAGTCACTCTTGAGGTAATTGAGGTAAATGCTGCAGCCAATATGCGCACAGCAAACTCCCACAAAATAGCCATTAGATAATGACCAGATCATTTGTTCTTTATGTGTGTGTGTGTGTGTGTGGCTGAGGGATAAACTGGGACTCAACACATCGGGGGGAGTCAGTGAAGATTAGGGAAAGTAGCTAAGAATTGATCAAAGTGGTATGGTCATCTGTTGTGTTGAGAAAGAGAGAAAGAGGGAGAGAGAAAAGGAAATGTAGTGAGGTGAGTAATGGAGATGGGACTCCCTCCAGAAAGAGGTCGAAGGGAAAATGGGAAGATATGATCGTGAGAAACCTAATTGCAGCTGGATTGGAGGAGGAACGGGTGGCTGGCAGGAGGAGATGGAGAAAGTTGATGAACAAGCATTGTGAGAGCTTCAGGTAAAATTTGGCGGGGAGGGGGTATAATTCTCCCATCCCACCTGCCATGGGTATCAAAGTGGGTGTGGAGTGCACCTTGCAAATGTCCATGGACTTTGGATATAATTTTCAGGCCTTGAAGTGAACATGACCGGAAAATCCCACTCTTTGAGTGAGGAATATATATTGACCACAAATTAGAGATAACTGCCCTGCCCTTCCTCAAAGTATCATTGAGGGATCTTCTATGTCAACACAAAAGAGGAGACAGGGGTGGAAAATTATGGGGTGGAGTGAATCACCCCTACCACCACTACAACCTCCAATCCACCCACATCTATAACACACTGTAGGGATCATTAACAAGGTAGCCCTCATTGGAGTGGAGGTCCCATGACTGGGGTCACTGACCCATCCAAGGTCAGGGTTTGGGTAAGCTGCATTGCTCTCTCTACACAAGTGACTCGCTGCCATTGACAACCTTGATTCCACAAGTTGTACAAGACATTGGTAAGGCCGCACTTGGAATATTGTGTCCAGTTCTTGGCACCCTATTATAGAAAGGATATTATTAGACTAGAAAGAATGCAGAAAAGATTTACTGGCATGAAACTGGGACTTGATGGATTGAGTTATAAGAAAAGGCTGGATAGACTGGGACTTATTTTCTCTGGAGCATAGGAAGCTCAGGGGTGATCTTATAGAGATCTATAAAATAATGGAGGGCATAAATTAGCTAGATCGTCAACATCTTTTTCCAAAGGTAAGGGAGTCTAAAACTAGAGGGGATAGGTTTAAGGTGAGAGAGGAATGATACAAAAAGGTCCAGAGGGGCAATTTTTTCACACAGAGTTTGTGAGTGCCTGGAACAAGTGCCAGAGGTACTAGCAGAGGCAGATATAATTTTGTCTTTTAACGAGCATTTAGACAGTTACATGGATATGATGGGTATAGAGGTATATGGGCCAAACACAGGCAATTGGGACTAGCTTAGTGGTTAGAAAGAAGGCTGGCATGGACAAAATGGGCTGAAGGGACAGTTTCCATGCTGTAAACCTTTATGACTCTAACACTCCCCATGGGCCAGAATAAGAATTGTGATATTTGCAGTGTTGTGAATGTGTGTTCCAGTGTGAGTCACCAGCTTAAGAAAGGTAGAGGGAAAATTGGGCAGAAGAGTGGAAAATAAATGATATTAATGTCAAACCATAATGATTGGTGGCGCATGATTAAAGACAACACTCTCACTAATAGCTTTCAACAGATGATAAATCAGATTACAGAATGCATCCCCCTCCTTGTAATGAAGAACCCCCATTGTTCCACCATATTGAAGTGAGAGCAGAATATATTTATACTGCAGTTTACAGCGTAAAGCTGGGACTTTCTGCAATTTATGTTTTCTCCGTTCATTTTTCATGTTGAAAAATGTGTTGGAATACACTAACAAAAAAACAATTAATTGTCACTGTGTCTCTGTGAGTTACGCCATGCTGCGTTGTATACCTTATTGACATTCACCAACCAAGACATCGCAGGCATCTAAACATTTAGCTTTAAAATACAGAATGTGTCAGTGACCTATCAAAGGAGGAAGTTCAAAGTTTCCACCTCAGATTAACTGGGCAGGATTTTACAGCCTCACTCGGGTGAGATGGAAATGCCCCCAAAGTCAACGGAGATTCCCGTTGCCAAACCCTGTCCCGTGCTGGTTCCGTGGTGAGCAAAGTGGTAGAGTTCTGACGTTAATGTCCTGAGATGTGTAGGTTAGTTGGATTAGCCTTGGTGAATGTGTGGAGATCGAGTGGTGAGAGGGTCTGGGTAAGACACTCCGTCAGAGACACAGTGCAGACCTGATGGGATGAATGGCCTTCTTCTGCACTGTAGGATTCTATGATTCACCACCTCCTTCTCAAAAACAATTCAGGATGGACAATAAATGTGGGCATTGTTAGTGACACCCACACCCCTCAATGAAAAAGAAGTCAATGCCTTTGGCATTGTAGCTCTCAGTTCTACACTGGGCATGACAGCTTAAATTAGAGGCTCATATTGTTGGAGGGCAATTGGACATCAAAAAGGCCTTCTGATCATAAGTGAGAGTGCGACGCACTGAGTCATAGTGAATGGCATTGCCGGATTGCTCATATCCTGAGGGCGTATCAGTGAAGTCCAAAGTTTCCACCTCAGATTAACTGGGGTGTTTTACAGCCTCGCTTGGATGAGACCTGAAATTCCAGCCTGAGGTTAGTAGAGATTTCTATTGTCAGATCCTCGCCCGCTCTGATTCCATGGCAGATGAGGTGGTAGAACTCTGTCCACTATGCCTGTGGAGAGCCCAACAATAGAATGGAAGACTCGCTGTAATGGCACAGTGGTTAGTGCTTCTCCCTCACAGCGTCAGGGACCCCGCTTCAATTCTAGCCTTGGGTGACTGTGTAGAGTTTGCATATTCTCCCCATGTCTGTGTGCGTTTCCTCCGGGTGCTCCGGTTTCCTCCCACAGTCCACAGATGTGCAGGTTAGATGGACTGGCCATGCTAAATTGTCTCTTGTTGTCCCAAGATGTGTTAATTAGGGGAGATTAAAAAGGTAAATACATGGGGTCTGGAGAGTAGGTACAAACTCAATGGGCTGAATGGTCTGCTTCTGCACAGTGGGGTTTCTATGATCTTTAATGGTAACGATAGTCAGAAAGGAAAAAGCAATAAAGAGAATTTTACATAATTTAAAGAAATGAGGGAGTCTCTGTCATGTCCTGGCCAACATTCCGCTCTTAACCATCACCACCACCAAAGTCAGATTGTTTATTTAGCCTCCAACTGATACTGCATCGTGACTCATACCGAATCCCATCCATTCATCCCTCTCTGTGCTTGCAGAACATGTTGGCTCCCAGTCTGACAACACTTTAATTATAAAAATTCCCTCAGCTGTTTCCAAATCATTCAGCAGCCTTGCCTCTCCCTTGCTCTGTAACTTCCTGCAGCTCGGCAACACTCCGCGATCTCTATATTCCTCCAACTCAGACCCCTGGCTCATTCCCAGTTACCTTCCCTCCATCTGGCGGGACCTTCAGCTGTCTATGCCCTGAGCTCTGTATTCCCTCCTTAAATCTCTCCACCCTTCTCTCTCTCCTTGTTTAAGTTGCTCTTTAAAACTTGTCTCTTTGACCGAGGTGAGGTGACGTTCTGTGTTTGGTGACACCAGAGTTGAGCAGGAAACTGTTTAAACAGCACCAGAACATTCCAGTCCCTGTATTAGGCTATATGCTCTCAATAGGGGAGATAGACTTCTTTATATTGCTTTCATTTGGAGTCACTCCAAAATGTCAATCAATTTTACCACCAAAATAGAATATGTCAATTCTCTGCTAAACATAACACTCATTCAGAAGACATATTGCACCCTAGGGCGTTGTAACAGCCTTGAAGAGGCGACATATCTGTCGGTTACAAGCTGGAGTTTTGTTCCAGCATGATGTAATAACAAAAACAGACACCAAAGGACTGAAAGCTAAAAGCAGCTGACAAAATGCAACTTTTATCTGTCACTCTGATTATGTCATGTGTTCTTCTATTTTAAACAGTGCCCAGTTTCCGACTGCCAAGCACATCAGGAGCAGGTTCAAGGTTGTTGTGGGGAGGTGATGGTTCAGTAGTATTATAGATAGACTATTAATCCAGAAACTCAGCGAATGTTCTGGGGACATGGGTTCGAATCTCGCCATGGTAGATGGTGGAATTCAACATAAAAAATTCAAAATTAAAGAATCTATTGATGATCGTGACACCATTGTCAATTGTTAGAAAAACCCATCTGGTTCACTAGTGTCCTGAAGATATTTGCCATCTGAACCTGGTCTGGCCTACGTGCAAATGTATGGTTGACTCTCAATTGCCCTCCAAGGGCAACCAGGGATGGGCAATAATTGCTGGCCAGCAAGTGATGCCCATGTCCCACAAATGAATAAAAAAAGTAAATCCAAGGCCCTTTCCATTCCTACAATGAGAAATGGAAAATTGGCCTGGGTATGAGCCAATCCACCCTCCCCTTCCATGTGCCCACGTGCGTTTTGTGTGTCCGGTGGCAGCCAGGTCAAGACTGAAGGCTCCAATCGACAAAATCCAAACTGGCTTCTTGAGATTTCTCACTCACTCTCTTCATCCCACCTTTGGTGGTTGTGCCTTCAGCCAGCTAGGCCTGAGGCTCTGGATCTCCTTCCCTAAAGCATTTTTGTCTCACAACTTCCCTCCTCTCCTCCTAATGTCCCCTTCTTTGACTTTGTATCAGTGCATGTTTAGGTACACTCCTGTGAAATTCCTTGAAATATTTTCCCACACTAAAGGCATTTTTAAAAAAGCAAGTCGAATGAGAAAGAGTGCAGAAATGATTTACTAGGATGCTACTGGGACTTGATGGTTTGAGTGATAAGGAGAGGTTGGATAGACTGGGACCTTTTTCTCTCGAGCGTAGGAGGCTGAGGGGTGATCTTGTAGAGGTGCATAAAATAACGATGGGCATAGATAATATCAATATCAGGTTGGGTAGTGTAAAACTAGAGGGCATAGGTTTAACGTGAGAGGGGAGAGATACAAAAGGGTTCAGAGGGGCAACTGTTTCACACAGAGAGTGATGAGTATCTGGAACGAGCTGCCAGAGGCAGTAGTAGAGCCGGGTACAATTTTGTCTTTTCAAAACATTTAGACAGTTACTTGGATAAAATGGGTATAGAGGGATATGGGCCAAACATGGGTAATTGAGATTAGGTTACTGGTAAAAGCTGGCGGCATGAACAAATTGGGCTGAAGGGCCTGTTTCTGTGCTGTAAACCTCTATGACTCTAAGTTGTTCTTGCAAAAGATTGCTTGGTGATCCAATCATTATAATGATTCATCCCATCTAACATCAAACTCCAAGTCATCAATGAGTTTTTTAGCTTCGTCTTCAGATGTCAGAACACATCCTCAACTTTCTAAACACAAGGGCCAGGATTTTGCCCCCGTTTGCCATACGCATAAATGACGATGGACAATCCCACAAGAGACTGAAAACAAGAATCTCACTGGCGTGATTTTGCAATGCAATCATCCCCCACTCTCTGTTATTGATATGATGCCCAGGCAGATGGGGAATTTCATTTAAAAATATTTCAATATCACTGGTGGCCTTCCCCACTGTATCCTCCTCCCCCATTCACATCTTCCCCATCACCAATGTGCGTCAGGTAGGCAAGGTTTACAACAGGTCTAGAGTAACATAAACCAGACAAAGAGAACCTGCGGGATAACAGGTAAGTACAGCTCTAAGGATAGGGGGTCATACTTAATAGAATCCTGACACTGCCACCTGGCACTGTCCCCTGGCACTAGGAGGCAATACCAGGAGAGGTGAGAGGGAGAATTTCCAGGGTATTGTCATGAATGACAGCATGGTGGCACAGTTGAGACTTATATGTTTCCCAGTTAAATCTTCAAATATCTTTGGTCACTAAGGGGCAATTTAGCATAGCCAGCCCATTCCATGTATCCATTTATTGCAAATCTACCAACCCCACAACAAGGATTCATGATGTGGATCCTTTATTTGAAGCCAATACTATCCACATACAAGGGTAACTGGGAAGCTGTGTGGATAGATCTGACCTAGGGGACGACTGCTTTATTCTGTCAACAAGAGATATGGAGACATACGTCACATCCTGTCTTGTGTTGGGCTGTGATGGATAACAGTTTAAGATCCTTCCTTAAAGCTACATAAACATCACATCATAATCACAATCAATTGATTTTTAGGTCTGAAGAAAATCCAAGGATAGGGGAGTGATCGGGAAGATGAGGTTGAGGAAGAAGATCATTGAACAGCAGAGCAGCCTTGAGCAGCTGAATGGTCCTAAATCTCCTTTCTTTCCTGGGAATACTATCCATGGTCAGTTAGGCCTACTTTGTATCCACTTGCGTTCAAAAGAGTAAGAGGCAACTTGATTGAAAACTCTAAGATTCTGAGGGCAGAACGGATGTGGAGAGGATGTTTCCTCTTGTGGGAGAACCCAGAATGAGAGGTTATTGTTTAAAAATAAAAGGTCGCTCATTTAAGGGCTGAGAGCATCTTACCCAGACTGTCTCGCACATTTACCCCATTAATACCCTCTAACTTACTCATCTTGGGACACTTAGGGGCAACTTAGCATGGACAATCCACCTAATCTGCACACCTTTGAACCATGGGAAGAAACCACAGCACTGGAGAAAACCCACACAGACAAGGGGAGAACATGCAAATTCCACACAGACAGCGACCCGAGGCTGGAATCATACCTCGGTCCCTGATGTTGTGAGGCAGTAGTGCCAACCAATGTGCCACCATACTGCATCAGAGAGAAACAAGTTAAAGATTTTAATCTCCAATAACAATTAATACCTGTAAGAATGAGATTCTGTGCAGTACCTGAGACGCTGATTGGCAGTAATTATCACATATCCCATTGTTCCAAAATATTTAGACTTCAAAGTGACTATAACTTCCTGTGATGGGTTTAGTTTGTGTTGAATGCGAAAATAGGGCAATATGATACATTCCAAAAATGTCGAACCTCTGGTATTCACAAAGTTTAATGGGGGATAGCATAATTCAGACAGTGATCTTTTGATGTCGTCATCATAACTTGAAATTGCTATATCATTTTGAGCACAGTTAATAGTAGCTGCCATTAGCTCATTGATATTTTCATTGCAAAACCTGGGCCATTATTTCTGTGGCACAGTAATAACATGGTAAAAAAAAAGCTTCCAAAAGAAGCTAGCACTGTTTTTCTGCAGTTAGGATCCCCGGAATGTGTCAATATTTGCGAGAGGTCTCTGGGAATGTGTCAAGAGTTTGCAAGATGTTTCCTGGCGGTGTATCAGTGTTTTCAGGGTATTCCAGAAAAATGAGTCAATATTTACAGAGATCCTTGAGAACGTATCAGCGTTTGCAAAGGGGAGCTAGAATGTGTTCCAGTTTGTAATATCTTTCCAGAAATGTGTCAACTTGTTCCAGGATCCTGAGTGTATCAGTATTTACAGTGACCACAGTTAGTGTGTCAATACTGACAGAGATAATGGGAGTATGTCAATATTTACAGAGAATCCGGGAGCATGGCCGTATTCACAGGGGATCCATGGGAGAACACCAATATTTACAGGGAATCCCAAAAGAGTGTCAATGTTTCCAAGGGGTCTGTTTTTTGGAGTGTATCTGTCTTGCTCTCCAAAACAATTAATTATTGACACGTGCAGAATCTCATTCTTTCAAGTATTACTTTCTATTGGAGATTAAAATCTTTAACTTGGCTTCATCGTTCCTTTCTGACAACTTGCATTTATACAGCATCTTTTAACATAATAAAGCATCACAGGAGCATTTTCAGACTAAATTTGACATTAAGCAACATCAAGGGCTATTAGAACAGATGACCAAATCATAGATAGAATAGAACCCGACAGTGCGGAAGGAGGCCATGCACAGAGAACAATCCCACCCAGGCACTATCCCCGGAACCCCACCTATTTACACTGTTTGTCTCCCTTTGACACTAAGAGGCAATTTAGCATGGCCAATCAACTTAACCTGCACATTTTTGGACTGTGGGACGAAACCGGAGCAGCTGGAGGGAACCCACGCAGACACAGGAAGAATGTGCAAACTCTGCACTGAGAGTAACCCAAGACCGGAATTGAATCCGGGTCCCTGGTGCCATGCAGCAGCAGTGTGAACCACTGTGCCACCGTGCCACCTCAAAAATCAATGTCAGCAGTGGGATTTGAACACACGTTTCCTGCAACCTGGACGCAGCAGCTTAGGCCACTCAACCATCTGTGAAACATAGAAAAATGTTAGCTCAAACAGGTCAATTTTAAAGGTAACAATGAAAGGTGACCTTATTGAGACATAAGGGATTCTCAGGGGGTTGGACAGGGTCGATGCTGAGGGTAGTTTCCCTTTGCAGGAGAATCCAGAGAGCACAATCTCTGAGTAAGAGGATCAGCCATTTATGATAAGGATGAGGATGGATTTCTTCATTCAGAGGGTAGTGAATCTATGGAATTCTTTGCCACTGTAGAGGGCTGTAGACACTGGGTCACTGACTATGTTAAAGTTTGAGATGGACAGATTTTTAATCCGTAAGAGAATCAAGGATAAGGCAGGAAATAGCACAATAGAGCAGTCATGACCCCACTGAATTGCAGAGCAGGCTCAATGGGCTGAATGGCCTACTTTTGCTCCAAGGTCTGATGATTGCACAAGAGGCCAGAATTGGAGAAGTACAGAGATCTTGAAAGAATGCACTGATGGAGGAATGATGATGAGTGGAGTTAGATAGAACATAGAACACTACAGCACAAACAGGCCCTTCGGCCCACAAGTTGTGCCGAACACATCAAAACCTACCCAGCCATAGACCTATCTATAACCCCCATCCCATTGGATCCCATATACTCATCCAGAAGTCTTTTAAAAGACCCCAGCGAGTTCGCCTCGACCACCACCGACGGCAGCCGATTCCATTCACTCACCACCCTCTGAGTGAAAAAATTTCCCCTAGCATCCCCTCTGTACTTGCTTCCCTGCACCTTAAATCTGTGCCCTCTCGTCGCGACCATTTCAGCCCTGGGAAACAGTCTCTGAGAGTCCACCCTATCTATTCCTCTCAACATCTTGTAAACCTCTATCAGGTCGCCTCTCAACCTTCGTCTCTCCAGGGAGAACAGTCCCAGCTCCCTCAACCTGTCTTCATAAGGCATGCCTCCCAATCCAGGCAACATCCTTGTAAATCTCCTCTGCACCCTTTCAATAGCTTCCACGTCCTTCCTATAGTGAGGCGACCAGAACTGCGCACAGTACTCCAAGTGTGGTCTGACAAGGGTCCTATAAAGCTGCAGCATTACCTCCTGACTCCTGAACTCAATCCCTCGATGAATGAAGGCCAGTACACCATAAGCTTTCTTAACCACATCCTCCACCTGGGAGGCCGATTTGAAAGTCTTATGGACCCGGACCCCAAGATCCCTCTGCTCTTCCACACAGCTAAGACTCCTACCTTTGATAGTGTACTCATTCATCCCGTTGGATCTGCCAAAATGGACCACAACACATTTATCCGCGTTGAAGTCCATCTGCCACTTCTCTGCCCAGTCTTGCATCCTGTCGATATCATGCTGCAACTTCTGACATCCCTCCAGACCATCCACAACACCACTGACCTTCGTGTCATCAGCGAACTTACTCACCCATCCCTCCACTTCCCCATCCAGGTCATTTATGAAAATGACAAACAGCAAGGGTCCTAGAACAGATCCCTGGGGCACTCCACTGGTGACCGACCTCCATGCAGAAAAAGAGCCATCCACAACCACCCTCTGCCTTCTGCAGGCAAGCCAGTTCTGGATCCACAAGGCCAAAGCCCCTTGGATCCCATGGCCTCTCACCTTCTCAAGAAGTCTTGCATGTGGGACCTTGTCAAATGCCTTGCTGAAGTCCATGTACACCACATCCACTGCTCTTCCTTCGTCAATGTGTTCAGTCACATTTTCGAAGAGCTCAATTAAGCTTGTAAGGCACGACCTGCCTTTTACAAAACCATGCTGACTATTTCTAATCAACCTAAACTTCTCCAAATGCTCGTAAATCTTGTCCCTCAGAAGCCTCTCCATCACTTACCAACCACTGAGGTCAGACTCACCGGTCGGTAATTTCCAGGACTATCCCTGTTCCCTTTCTTGAAAATAGGGACCACATCCGCAATCCTCCAATCCTCCGGAACCTCTCCCGTCTCCATCGATGACGCAAAGATCATCGCCAGGGGCTCTGCAATGACATCCCTCACCTCCCACAATAACCTGGGGTACATCCCATCTGGTCCTGGAGACTTGTCTATCTTGATAGCATTTAGAAGTTCTAACACATCCGCTTCCTTAATATCTACATACTCAATCTTTTCAGTCTGCCGCAAATTGTAGTGCATCCTCCCAGATCACTTTCCACCGTGAATACTGAGGCAAAGTACTCATTAAGCACCTCTGCCATTTCTTCCGGTTCCATACAGACTTTTCCCCCTTCACCTTTTATAGGTCCTATCTCTTCTCTTCTCATCCTTTTACTTTTCACATATTTGTAGAAGGCCTTGGGATTCTCCTTAATCCTACCAGCCAAGGCCTTCTCATGACCCCTTCTGGCTCTCCTAATTTCCTTTTTAAGCTCTCTTCTATAAGCCTTATACTTCTCTAGATCCCCAACATCTCCTAGCTCTTTGAACCTTTTATACACCTTTCTTTTCTTCCTGACTATGTTCACCACAGCCTTCGTGCACCACGGTTCCCACGTCCTACCAAAACCTCCTTGTCTCACCGGAACGTTGTCGTGCAGAGTCCCAGACAAGCATTCCTTGAATATCTGCCACCTTCCTTCTGTGCTTTTCCCCAAGAACACCTTCCAGTTTATTCGCCCCAACATCTGCCTGATGTCTTCGTATTTCCCCTTATTCCAGACAAACACCTTCCTAGCCTGCCTAATCCTATCCTTTTCCAATGCAAGGGTGAAGGAGATAGAATTATGATCTCCATTCCCAAGATGCTCTCCTACCAAGAGATCCATCACCTGTCCTGGTTCATTAGCTAGTACCAGGTCCAGTACAGCCTCTCCTCTCGTAGGCTTGTCCACGTGCTGTGTCAGGAAACCCTCCTGAACACACCTAACAAACTCCTCCCCATCCAAACCCCTTACCCTTGGGATATTCCAGTCAATGTTTGGGAAATTGAAGTCTCCCATCACAACAACTCTGTTATTTCTACATCTCTCCAGAATCTGTTTCCCTATCTGCACCTCAACTTCCCTGACACTATTGGGCGGCCTATAGAATACACCCAGCAACGTCACCGACCCTTTGCTATTCCTAACTTCCACCCACAGAGACTCCGTAGACATTCCCTCCTCGGTATCCACCTTCTCTGCAGCCATGACACTGTCCCTGATCAACAGTGCCACTCCACCACCTCTTTTGCCTCCCTCCCTGTCCTTCCTGAAGGATCTGAATCCCGGGACCTGTAGTACCCAGTCCTGTCCCTGAGACATCCAAGTCTCTGTAATGGCCACCACATCACAATTCCAAGCAGCAATCCACGCCCTAAGTTCATCCACCTTATTTACTACACTCCTGGCATTAAAATAGACACAGCTCAGTCCCTCAGACTGGACGTTTCCCTTCTCCCCCACTCGTTGCCAGCATTGGATTGGGGTAGACAAAATAAATAGTCTCACAAAACCAGCTTAAAGTCCGACAGATTTATTTGGCAGCACAAATTTTCAGAGTGCCATTCCTTCATCAAGTGAGTGCTACAAAAGCTCATGTTACCAAATGAATCTGTTGGACTTTAAACTGGTATTGTGAGACTACTTATGATGGGGGAGATTACTGAGAGTGGGAGGAAATTAAACCATGTAGGGATTTGATCAAAGGCTGGGGGGAAGGAGAGAAATAAAGTAAGAAGATATAGAAGAAAACAGATAGTCAACTGGACCTGGGAACTCTAGTAATTTATTTAGTTCCTCATTTCAGAGCCAACAGTAGGAACTGGAAAATGAAATAATCAGTACGATTGGGTACATGGAATCTTTACTAATACTATTAGTATAAAATATCTAATGTGTGTTGTATGTAATGATACGTACAGAAATGCCAGGCCACTTCATTTCATTGGATATGGTTTGTTGTGAAGTTGAGTTTGTAAAGATATACAAGAATTAAAGAAACGGCTAGAGGGAAAAAGTGTGTGGTCCCTTTAAAAGCTGATTTTGTGGTCAGTGCTGGAATGCTTAAAATGCAGGTAAACAGAGTATACAGATGGCAACATTTGCTCAAGAAACCAAAACATGAGGGTTGCCTTGGTAACAGATTTTTACATTTTGATAGCCTATTGGTTTAAAGAAGACACTCAGCTAAAAGGAACCTATAAAATTTGAATTTGCAGTTCAACAACAGTAGACCAATCCAGATAGAGGAAAGTTGATAGGTCATCCAAGTTATAAAAAGAAGAACTCAATTACCTGCCAGCATTTCAACTGAGAGCCAGCCAGAACAGCAAGACATCTCTAGAGCGGTTCTCCACTCTGTTAGCTAAAGAACTATCTCTGAAGAGAATTCACCATCTGTCTAACAAAAGGATATCAAATGAAAAAGACTTTACAGATGAAGAAATCAAAGGAAAAACTCCAAAAGCTTCTGAAAGCCATCAGACCTGGTTGTATATTTTCCACGGGAGTGACTAAAATTCTGTTATTACTGTTTTGGTAATAAATGACCAGCATCACAGTTGAACCCTATTTCAATTAATATGTTACTTGTTTAGTTAAATTTCCAGTTAGTTAAACAAAATAACTTGCTAATTATTCATTTAAAGCGAATGTTAGGTCTTTATATTAATGAACCTCTGACCATTACTGTAGAATAGTTAACATCTTCCACCAAATTATGAAGCAAGTTAAAGGGGATTAACCTCTACGTCATAATAGTTTGTTTTCCAAGATGGATTTTTATCTGACAATAGAAACTATTGTAGTCATTTGTGGCTGAGTAGGGGGTCGACTTTAGTGTCTATGTGTAACCCCAGAACCTTTGGGTCTGATAATGAAGTGAAACATTTTAAAACCTCCACACTGCTAGCTGAAAGGACCAACTTTCACCCCAAGCCTCTCAGAATCCATACCTTAAAACATAATGATTACAAGTTCTTTGTGTTCTGTCAGCGACACATGTGACCCATTCGAATGATCCAAGAGTAAAGATGACAGCAGGTATCCAAAATGTTCACTGATGGTGGCGGACTCCCATTGAAAAACTGTGCGTTGATTATTAAGGTGACAGTTGGTGTCTGCGCTGGGGCAGATTAACCCCTCACTGAGATTAGAGCACAGCCGCTTCAGAAAAATAAATATGTATTTCTTTTTAAACGGTTTTAAGATTTGTCTGAAGCCTCTACTGATTTTGCTCTCCATCTAATTTCTTCTCATCCTTTGCCAAGATGCGGAATCGCACTGGGTCCCATGAATGTCAACCTGTACCTTATCTTCCTGAATGAGCTTATCTCCAGCTGCTTTTAATAAGCAGGCCAGGTTTCAGGAAAGCAGTGTAAGTGCCATTGGTATTCTGCATCTACAGAAGATGGTATCATTCTCCTCCCTGTGAACTATTATTACTGCCCTGCATCTACTGATGAAACTTGTAGCGCTTTTATGATACTTAATACAAAATGTAACCCTTCATAATTCAGAAGAAAAGCTTCAAAGTAAGCATGAGGCCAGAATTTTACCAGCACGTCTGCCCAATTCCAGGGGCAGGCGACCCTCGGAGAATTGCTTTCTCTGTTGGCCTCGACTGGAATGGTACGAACCTCGGGTGGACATGCTGGTAAAATCCTGCCCGTAGGTCTCAAAATCATTCAATTATCCACATTAATTGCTACTCTTGAAATCATTTGCAATCGAAAAGGTTGGATAACCCAAAATTAGTCTTGTTTCAATCCCCATTTTATTTAATTATTAATCTCATGAGGGCTCTTTCATCATGTAACTTCTTGTCCAATATTTCTGCCCTCACACTGGACCGCCTTCCCACACCAATGCGAGGAGATTCGTTCATCACCCCTGGATGATCCATAGCTGTCAAGTTTTGAAACCCAGCTCATCCCCCAACCACCCCAATCTCCAATATTTCCCCCTCATATATGGTGGCAGCCATTTCTGGGATATTAAACTCCCAGAGGCTCCAAAAGAATCCCGGACGGTTGCCTGTCTTCCTCACATTTTAACAAGGTTGGTGGGGGCTGGGGGGGAGGGCGCATTGTGTTCTTTCCAACGATTTTTCTTGGCTCCTTTCTGGGGCTGAGCTGAGAGGTTTGCAACACGGAGCAGTGCTTTTCAGCTCGGAAGAGAGGTACTGAGGTTAATTACTCCAGAGAGAAAGGTTAAAGACTTGCCTCTCACCCATCCTCCTGACATCCTTAAATTATTCAAATATAGTCATCATCGCAACCTAACTGTTTATGCAGGTAATAAGCATATGCAGTCTATTTATGCTAGATTATCCTTTTATCACATTTCAAACCTCATTTCAGCGCTCATGTCTCATCCCTGAGGGCATCATCAAGCAACTTAAGTTGTGCTATTTCCCTCCCGTGGTGAGATAGCAGGAGATTCTCCGAGTGAGTGATGAGGACCACTGGCTTTGTCAAATAGCATTTGCTTTAATAGATATTTTCCTTGTGATTATTATAGCTAAAAATTATCATGATTATTGAGGTACAATGATCTTTCGATAAATGTGTTCCTTTACATGCCAGTACCCACAGCACCACATCTCTGTTCTAATAGTCACTAGCTATAACCTACCGCAAAGACAAAAAGACACACTTATGTAAACCTATTAAAGAACCACTTGTTTCTCCCAAATGATTATGTGGCTTAGCAAAATGCATTCAATGTATTGATAACTGACGGTGAGAAGATTGAGTGATTATGTTCTTTGGGATCCTTGTCAAACTGTATCCTGCTCATTCTAACCAGATAATAAAATAACAAGTGCATTTTCTACAACACCCCCGTGTGACAATCCACCCGGTCAGTGCCCAGTGGGTTTAATCTTCAAGCTTGGGCATGAACAGTTAAATAATGAAAATAGGGCGGCGAGGAGGGGAAGAGACAGGCTGATAGCAAATCGATTGTGTTTAATTATACGCAGGTGGAGAGTATGAATTGGAGTCTTAAGTACAAATAAAAAGACACTTACTGAAAGTGCGTTTGGTTGCATTAGGAGGTACATGCTTGCAATGTTTCACTCTGCAAATAAATGTGAGGGTGCCTGAAGATTGGCTTCAGTCTCATCTTCAACACCAGGCTTTCTGGCCAGGTACACGAGGCACCCAGCTTCCCCTATTTCTCAGCTCCTCATCTAAGTGATCAGTTTGGCTTCGTCTGGTAGCACTCTCGCCTCTGAATCAAAGCCCCGCTTTGGACTTAAGCGCATAAGCTGGAGATTAGTGTCAGAGTACCTTGCATTAAGTTGATCTTTCTCTACACCCTGGCTATGACTGTAACACTACATTCTGCACTCTCTCCTTTCCTTCTCTATGAATGGTATCCTTTGTCTGTATATTGCACAAGAAACAATACTTTTCATTGTATACTAAAACATGTGATAATAATAAATCGGATCACATTGAATCAAGGTGTGTAAATGGAGCTTCTGCCATTTTCCAGTAATGAACATGTCTGAGCAGGGACAGCACTGAGGAACTTCTGGGTTAATGTATCGGCAAATGAATCAGGAGATTGGGGGCACAGAAGTTGGGGGTGTCATCTGGTGGGGGTGTGCTAGGGGTACCAGGTTCATTCCTGAATTTCTGGTCTCAGCTAGCATAGTCTGGATACTAGAATTACCTCAGAGAGGGGAGAAAGAAATCAGCTAGATACCCTTTCCTCAATATCAGTTATAACATGGAGATGCCAGCATTGAGCCAGGGTGGGTAATTTAAGAAGTCTCACAATACCATGCTAAAGCCCAACAGGTTTTTCTTTGTTTTATAAGCTTTCAGAGCACTAGTCCTTCATCAGTTAATAATGTCTCTAAACATATGCACAAAAACGAGTTTCCTGACCTCCTATCAAAGCCCTGAGATAACTCCTAATCAAATCAGACTTACATAACACCAGTTTATCTTTATATGTTGCCTCTTAAAATTTTGATAATGGAGGATATTCCCAGGTATCCAGCACAAGTAGCACTTGTGGATATATCAATGCACCATAAAAATGAGTTTTCCTACTAATCACATCACACTATCTCTTATTCAATCTCCAGTCTCAAATCTGTGAAACTCTCTCATCTTTCTACCTAAATCTCCACCTTCGATGTAGAGGCTTTCCAAAGCCAAATTTTCCAAACTCACTTCCCTATTACTTGCTAATTTATCGCACAATCTGAATTTTTTTAAAAAAATTTCATGGGATGTGGGCATCACTGGCCAGCCCTGCATTTATTACTCATTCCTAATTGCCCCTTGATAAGGTAGTGATGAGTTATCTTCTTGAACCCCTACAGTCCCTGAGGTGTAGGTACACCCACAGTGCTGTTAGGAAGGGAGTTCCAGGAATTAGACTCAGTGACAGCGAAGGAATAGCAATATATTTCCAAGTCAGGGTGATGAGTGGATTGGGTGGGAGAATTCCTAGAATCTCCAGAATCTTTAGATTCTAGGAATCTCCAGGAAAATCTGAGTGCAACCTTGGGGGAAAATCATTTGGACATTTCAAAAAAAATGTTTATGTTTCTTCATTTTCTTTACTAGGTACAAAGATATTGAAAATGGGGTGGAAGGGATGGGGGTACGGTTTAAGCTGACAATCAAGCATGATACAACAACTTCACAAGCGATTACAGGAGTTGGATTCTGCCGTTCATGTTTCTGCTCTCAGTGACATCGGGACTATATTTCATTCATTCCCACAGTTGGTCAATGATATGATTTGCGTTGGGTTTTTTCCTTATTGTTAAAGAACTGCACTTAGCACTGCTATCTCACAGTGCAGGGACCCGGATTCGATTCCCGGTTTGGGTGACTGTCTGTGTGGACAGTGCATGTTCTCCCCATGTCCACATGTGTTCCATACGATATAGAACATTACAGCACAGTACAGGCCCTATGGCCCTCAATGTTGTGCCGAGCTATGTCCAATCCCAAGATCAAGTTATCCCACTCTCTATCATTCTGGTGTGCTTCATATGCCTGTCCAATAATCACTTGAAAGTTGCTAAAGTGTCCAACTCCACTATCACAGCAGGCAGTCTATTCCACACTCCAACAACTCTCTGAGTGAAAAATCTAATAGAACATAGAAGATTACATTCCTCCGGTTGCCCTACTTTTCTCCCACAGTCTGGAAGATGTGCTGATTAGATGCATTGTCCATGCTAAATTCTCCCTCAGTGTACCCAGTCAAGTGCTGGAGTGTGGCCATTCGGGGATTTTCACAGTAACTTCTTTGCAATGTTAATGTAAGCCTACTTGTGACACTAAGAAATAAAGTAAACTAATAAGTTTTTTTGCTTTTCAATTGGCGTAGGCAAGCAATAACCTCACAACGATGGATGTGTTTGTGGAATAATGACAGGCTATGGGGGACAGACCATGTAATGAAACCCTCGGGAATACAGGTGGTGACCCTAAGTGGAACACTAGGGTGTATTCCCTTTATCTCTTCAGGTAGTGAAGGTCAGGCTTATTGACCATGCCAAATTTATCCTTAGTGTCAGGAGGATTGGCAGGGTAAATATGTGGGACTGTAGGGATACGGCATGGGTGGGATTGTTATCGCTGCAGGCTTGATGGGCTGAATGGTCTCCTTCTGCACTGTAGAGATTCTATGATTTTACAGTGCCCTGGAATCTCTTACATTGAGATGACAGGGCAGATAGGGCTTTGCCTTTCTATTCAATTTAAGAGACAGCACTCCTGACAATGCAGCACTTCCTTCAGTATCCAGATTTTGTTTTGTTGGAGTTTCCCTCTTCTGTAGCAGAGTTGCCCACTGTGACATGGCTGAGTCCTGAGGTGTAGACAGTTCTGTTTGATCCAGCGTAATAACGATTTCATTGCCAAGCCTATAAAAATAAATGAATCACTCGCATTTAAATAATCCGATTGCCTCCTCCGTGTACATCCTGTAATATACCTGAATTTTTCTTCATGGTTCATTAGCAATGAATGAATTTTTTTGCCCAGGCTACTCAGCGCTGGAAGAAGATTGATGACAGGATCTGATCACACAATGAGGCTGTGGGTTCAGAGGCATTTGCACCACAATCTATTTTCCTTTTGTACAAAGGCAGTGACAGAAAATAAAACAAGCACATTCACCTTGCAGAAGGTTCCTTGCTGCTGTGCCGTGTCAGGTCCAGCTGCGATTGAACAAGAGTGGAACAGTTGATTCGAGGTTCTGGTCACCCTCTTATAAAAGACCGAATAAATACAGAAAAATCAAGAGATGCAGCATCTTTTACCACCTCAGAACGTAGGATATACAGCACAGAAATGGGACGTTTGGTCCCTATTCTGACATTTCAGTTTTGACCTGCACAGTGGCACAGTGGTTAGCGCTGCTGCCTCATAACATCAGGAAACCAGGTTCGATTCCTGGTTTCCGTCACTGTCTGTGTGGAGTTTGCACGTTCTCCCTGTATCTGCATGGGTTTCCTCCATGTGCTCTGGTTTCCTTCCACAATCCAAAAGGCGTGCTGGTTAGGTGGAGACTCCATGCATCCTGGACATACTTTCTTCCATCAGGAAAAAGATACAAAAATCTAAAGTCATGTACCAACCAACAAATTCTTCCCTACTGCCATTAGTCTTTTGAATGGATCTACTTCGCATTAAGTTGATCTTTCTCTACATCCTAGTAATACTGTGATAGTGCAAAATGTAGTATCTCCTTTCCTTCTCTGTGTATGGTGTGCTTTGTATAGCGCGCAAGAAACAATGCTTTTCACTGTAATATATGTGACAAAAGTAAATCAAATCAAAATCAAATCTCTCAGTGTATCCAAACAAACGCCAGAGTCTGCTTATGACAATAATAAACGGGATGCCCACATCCCAAGAAAGAATAAATAAAAAAGATCCCCACAATTTTTTATCATAAAACCCATCATGCATCCATTGCTTCTTTTCTGACAGTTACCATGGTCTGAAAGATATCCTGCGAGCCAAACTGCACTGGATACCCAATCTTAATCTAATTCCTAACTAGGGCTAATCTCTCACTCTCATTGAACCATCTCCTACCTGAAATAGACATGCAGAAAGATAGAAAACTGACATGAGAGAGAGAGGGAGAGAGACATAGGAAAAGGGATTGGCAAGAAAGAATGGAATTGGCAAAAACGATAAGCATGACAGTGTGTGATGAAAGAGTGAGGGAAGGAGAAAATGAAAGGCAAGGGAGTGCAGGAGGGATGGGAAGAAGAGTACAGGGAGAGGAAATGGGAGAAGGAACTGAGAAGAGATAGACAGAAGCAGCACAATGATAGCAAAGCCAGAAAGAGACAGATCCCTGTGATCCAAAGGCAAGGTGGGAATGTAGTTCTGGTATTTGGGGAGTCAGAGAGAAATGAGCTACACCTGCCAAATTCTGAGATCTCCTGAGGTTGGAATTGGAGCCGGGGTATTGCTTGTGACCCACCTGGTCTAAATAGACTGGATTGCATTCAGCAATGATGTGCTGCAATGCATTGACCATCAAGGCTCACATGTGTAACCGGTAGGTTAACTGAGCAAGGTAGCAGCCTATATCCCAACAAGACACTTGGAAGACAAAGTGTCAACTTGACTCAGCTGGCAACAAAGTGGAAAGATTTAGGGTTCAAGATGCACGTGTGAAGGTAAGCTTACAATTCTACCTGCACTCCAACACAGTTCTTATGGGGTGCCTTCGGAGATATTGACCTTCAGATGTCACACTAAATTAAGCCTATTGAGCAGTCCACTCCAGTGAATGTCAGACAGTCCATGGCACCAGTCTCCCACTGTTCTGATTAACATTTCTACTTCAATAACTATTACAAAAGCAAAGCAATTACTAATGCAACTTATTGTTGGATCTTCCTGTACATTTAATAGTCGTAACATTTGTCGATGTAAAAATAGTGGAGTTTGAGATGTTCCTTTGAGATCTGTCTGTGTTTTGTATATATGTTTTTTTTAAAGGCAATTTTGTAACACAAGGTTAAAATTTTAAAAGAAAGAGCCTCCACTTATATAGCGCCTTCAATGACCTTAGGATATCCCAATATGCTTTGCAGCAAACAAAAGTATAATCATGATTGTAGTGTAGGAAATACAGTAGCCAATTTGTGCACAGCAAGCTCCCATGCATAGCTATAGGATAACAAAGAACAATACAGCACAGGAATAGGCCCTTCGGCCCTCCAAGCCTGTATCGATCATTGTGCCTTATCTGAACTAAAACCATATGCACTTAAACCATGCCATGATTATCTGCTTTTGGAACTGATAGTTGTTTGAGGGACAAATGTTGACCTACATGAACACTACAGAGAATTCCCTGTTCTTCTTCAAAAAGATCTTTGCGCTGTGCGATAGAGAGAGCATGTGTCTGTATTCACATAGTTCACTTGTCAAAGAGACAATGAGGGAGTTAAAACTTCCCCAATCCAGAATTGGTCTTTATTGCAATCAATGTGCCATTTAGTCTCCAGAAAAAAAACATGAGTATAAAGCAGTCCTGATGAAACCTAGACAACAATTTAATGAGTTAGAAATCTTAACCATGCTTAGCCTGTCTGAATACTGTAATATAATCATGCTGGCAGTGGTGTCAATACCTTATAAAAGTTGAAAACAGCCAGAGGATGCAAATACTTAAAGAAGATTAAGACTTCTTCGCCACACTGTATTACTGTGACATGTAAACAAATTAAATTGCTTTATTGTGTTGTAAAGTGCATTATTTTTATATTCCTACAGTTGACTGTTTTATTGCCCTATTACAAGCTA
Organism: Sphyrna mokarran; assembly: GCA_024679065.1. NCBI lineage: Eukaryota > Metazoa > Chordata > Chondrichthyes > Carcharhiniformes > Carcharhinidae > Sphyrna > Sphyrna mokarran. The sequence goes on along the minus strand of JAGIQG010000030.1, from coordinate 11,624,575 downwards.
AACATTTGCTATAATTTTGAAGTGGTAGAGGAATAATGAGATGGCAGTCTTCAAACTGGTAATGATTCAGATTTCTTTTTATTGAGAGCGTGCACAGAAAATATTACATTTTTGTACACACAATATAAACAAATTATTTAGTGTTTGTATGGGTGGCTTAATTATCCCTCCTGTGACCAAGAGGATCTGAAAAAGAATTGATAAAAAGAGGCAAGGAGAATTTTTAATGCAGGGAGATAAGGCATTTCTACTCCTGGACCTCACTAAAATATAACATGAACCTTCGACTATTTAGCCTCCTCTTTACACTTTATGCCTCGCATTAAGAAAAGTAATTTCATGCGTATGGGTGAAAAGTGACATGTCGAGGCATTAAAAATATTTTGAAGCTAATTTTATGATGATTAGTTAAAAGGGAGAAAAAAATACAATGTTTATGTCATCCATATGCACTGATTTGCATAAAAATGCTCCAAGTTGCTATGCCAACATTTTCCATGGTGCTACTCAGGGTCGTTTCTATGTCAAGACTGCGTATTAAAATGGTCTCCAGTGTGTTCTGCATTAATTCATTCAAAGCTGTAAGTCATTTGTTCCAAATTGCTTGCAGTAAAACAAATGAATAGCTAAAATACTCATTTGCATGATTCCCATTTTAAAATGATTCCCCTGAAATTAAAGAGCGTGTTTGATGGTTGTAAAGATGAATGTGCAGATGAGGCATGCAATTAATATTTCTGTGTTCTGTTTAAAAGCCCTCTGAAGAATTAAAGAAGCACACGCACCCGCCTTCAAGACAGATTGGGCTTTGCGACAGTTCCAAAACAGCACAGTGCGGTCTGTTCAACATTTCCCTCCTGTTATCCCCAGTAATTAAAACTATTTACTATCCCTGCACATCTGCCATCTGTGCTGGTCTCAACTCTGCCTATTTAGGATTCTGACAGAAATGGAGCTGGACACTGTCACGCAGCTAAGTAGGGTAACTGCATCACAGGCCTGCTTGGGGTTAGCACTAAGTGGACTCAGAGAGACTTTTGTGGACCAAACACCTTTTTGAAAGAATACAGGGCAGCTGAAAAATCCCCAACCAGGATTAGGCTGGGAATGACAAGTGCAGGCAGAGATGATTGAGTGCTGGGCAAAGCATATTACTAGGAGCACAGGAAAAGTCGTGTCAACAAGCTAATAATATAGGCCATACAATATAGGAGCAGAATTAGGCCATTCAGCCCATTGAGTCTGCTCCACTATTTAATCATGGCTGATAAATTTCTCAACCCCATTCTCCTGTCTTTTCCCCTTAACCTTTGTATCCTTTACCAATCAAAAACTTGTCTATTTCTGTCTTAAATACACTCAATGACCTGACCTCTGTGGCAATAATTCCATAGATTCACCACCCTCTGGCTGAAGAAACTCCTCCTCATCTTAATCCTAAAGATCCCTTTATTCTGAGGTTGTGCCCTCAGGTCCGAGTCTCTCCAACTAATGGAAACATCTTCCCCAGGTCCATTCTATCCAGGCTTTTCAGTATTCTGTAAGTTTCAATGAAATCCCCCTCTCATCCTTCTAAACTCTAGACCCAGAGTGTTCAAAATCTCCCCATACGTCAATGTGGCATATAAGGCAAGTTTGAGATAAATAGCCTAAGGCTTTGCTCAACTTACCTTTAATGTAGGAGGGAAGAAAAGTCCTCGGACATTGCCTAAAAGGATGATATATTGTGTTAGGTCCATGGTACTGTGGATATGCAAGTATACTGGTGAAATGGACACTTCTCTTGGCCATCAATTACTTATCAATTTAGCAACATGGAAAACCTCTCAGCCCCTTCTTGTTACTTCATTTGAGAAATAGTCATCATCTTCAATAGAAAATTACTGGCCCCCATTATAGCTATAGCTTTTAAAAGACAAGGAATGGATGAGGGGAAGAGATAGAGTGGACAGGATAACATTGGCTTCCTTTGGTGAAAAATACTAGAACCAGGAACATGGATTTAAGATAAGTGGCAGTCAGTGTGGAGAGGACGTGAGGAAGCGCTTTTTGTTTTTACACGGAGAGTGGTGGGTGTCTGGAATTCGTTGTGTAAGTTAGTGGTGGAGGCAGAGACCCTAAGCTCTTTCAGCATTACTGGATTTACATCTTAAGTGCTTTAAGCTTCAGGGCTATAGAACATAGAACATTACAGCACAGAACAGGCCCTTCGGCCTTCGATGTTGCGCCAACCAATATAAAAAGCAATGCCCCTCCAAACTAAACCATTCCCTTCTCTTCCATATACTTATCAACTAACCTCTTAAACGCCACCAAACTTGGCGCATCTACAACTGCTGCAGGCAGGGCATTCCACTCCCGAACCACCCTTTGGGTAAAGAACCTACCTCTGATATCCGTCCTATAACTATCACCCCTTAATTTAAAGCTGTGTCCCCTCGTGCTAGCTTTCTCCATCCTAGGAAAAAGGCTATCACTGTCCACCCTATCTAAACCTCTAATCATCTTATATGTTTCGATAAGGTCCCCTCTTAGCCGCCTCCTTTCTAACGAAAACAACCTCAAATCCCTCAGCCTCTCTTCATAAGACCTGCCCTCCATACCAGGCAACATCCTGGTAAACCTCCTCTGTACCCTCTCCAATGCCTCCACATCTTTCTTATAATGTGGGGACCAGAACTGCACACAATACTCCAAGTGCGGCCGCACTAGAGTTTTGTACAGTTGCAACATGACGTTGCGGCTCCGAAATTCAATCCCTCTACCAATAAAAGCCAAGACTCCATATGCCTTCCTAACAATCTTCTCGACCTGACTGCCTACTTTCAGGGATCTATGCACATACACACCAAGATCCCTCTGTTCATCTAGACTACTAAGAATCCTACCATTTGCCCTATACTCGACACATTTATTATTTCTGCCATAGTGCATTACCTCACACTATGGGCCACATATAAGAAGGTGGGATTAGAAAGGGCACTTGTGTATTCTTGGGCTGGCATGGATAAGATGGGCTGAATGGCATCCTTACAATGAAGCGTCCCTCTAAAGGAGAGGACTATGTTAATTATGATATTACCTCAGCTCCTGACACAGACAACCACACTAAATGTTAACAAATTGTTATTCTCTGGGGCGGCACAGTAGCACAGTGGTTAGCACTGCTGCTTCACAGCTCCAGGGACCTGGGTTCAACTCTCAGCTCGGGTCACTGTCTGTGTGGAATTTGTGCATTCTCCTCTTGTCTGTGTGAGTTTTCTCTGGATGCTCTGGTTTCCTCCCACAGTCCAAAGATGTGCGGGTTAGGTTGATTGGCCATGCTAAGTTGTCCCTTTGTGTTGTATGATGCTTAGGTTAGAGGGATTAGTGGATAAATATGTAGAAATATGGGGGTAAGGCCTGGGTGGGATTGTGGTCAGTGCAGACTCGACGGCCGCAGGGCCTCGTTCTGCACCGTAGGGTTCTATGATCTATGATCTATGATTTTACGATATTGCTCGGGCAAGGCTTATAAAATCCCACCCGAAGCCAATAGGGAATTCCATTCTGCAATCGGGGCAGGCGGTCAGGTAAATTCTGGTCACACACTCACTCACTCAATGCATAATCACACACAGACGCATTCACACAGACAGGCGGACACAGACACACACACACACGTGCACACTCACACCCATTCACATGCACACACACACAATCATACAATCCCCCCCCACACACACACACACACATGCACACACACTCCCTGCAAACATTCACACTCACTTTCACACATACACGCACACACACACCCATAAATACACACTCACTCACACAAACACACTCACACTCATACACACACTCATATAACCCTTCCAACACACACATTCTCATACACATACATGCACATACACATACATGCACACACACAGTCATACACACACATGCATTCACACACTCATCCACATGCACTCAAACACACACACACACACACACACACACACACACCCCAATTCTTCCCTGTTTAAGGATAAGCAACGGTTATATAACATTAATGAAATGCAGCAGACACCAGGATAAGAAATCAAGAAACTGGCAATCGCCTCAACTAGGTCACCATGTGATTCGAATCAATGTGAGGAACAGTTCCGAAGATCTTCATCAGTTTGTTAACCATGATATCAGAAAAACATCCTTTCACTCTCAATGGAATCAGGGAGTTGCTTGTTTTACCTTTCAAATCAAGTCACTACTCACTGTATCGAGCGAGTCTATTAAAACAAAGGTACTCAATGTGCAGTAGTTACTCTTCCAGGTTCAGTTAGTGAAGGAATGGGCAGACTATGATCACATGTGCAGGTTTTGAATGCACACAAAACCCCCAAATCCTGCACCATATTCTCCTTATCAGTTTTTAAAAAATGGGTTATGTTCTCCTTTTGTGTAAGATTTTGCAATAGAATTAAGTTATTTTGCTCATCTGTCAAGTTTAAAGTTTGTTTATTCATGTCACAAGTAGGCTTACATTAACATTGCAAGGAAATTACTGTGAAAATCCCCTAGTCGCCACACACTCCGGAGTCTGTTCAGCTACAGTGAGGGAGAATTTAGCACGGCTAATGCACCTAACCAGTATGTCTTTTGGACTATGGGAGGAAACTGGAGCACCCCCAGGGGAAACCCACACAGACATGGGAAGAACATGCAGACTCCACACAGACAATGACTCAAGTCGGAATCAAACCCAGATTCTGGTACTATGAGGCAGCAATGCTAACCACTGTGCCACCATCCTGCCCCATTGAAATTGTATTGGAAACTCTCAAACATTCTACAAATTACAGGCATCCGTAAGGAGTTGTGCAGATGCACACTGGCTGTTTCCAACAGGCATATCAGTGGCAGTTCACCTAAAAATATTAACTCAGATTTAAGACTCACCCTTTCTTCATTCATACGGCCTTCATAAGTCCCTTCTACTTTTCCTCCTTGTTCCACTCCTCTAAATAAAAAACAGTGGAGTTTAACAGTCAGCAGCCTTTAACAGCTGCTGTCAGCCAACACTCTATCCTCTTGGCCAGTATGGTGCATCCTAAACATAACACAACACTCAAGCTGTCACAATGCGTTTCAGGATAGTAAGCAGCAAGTTCAAGACAATTGACTGCAGGATAAGAAAGGCACAGTTGCACAATGGTTAGCACTGCTGCCTTATAGCATCAAGAACCTGGGTTCAATTCCAGCCTTGGGTCATTTGCTGTGTGGAGTTTACACATTGTCCCTGTGTCTGGGTGGGTTTCCTCCCACACTCCAAAGGTGTGGGATCCAGGTTGATTGGCCATAGTCAATTGCCCCTTAGTTTCAGGGAGATTAGCAGGGTAAATACATGGGGCTACAGCCTGGGTAGAATTGCTGTCTGTGCAAGCTCGATAGGCTAAATGACTCTTTCTGCACTGTATGAATCTATGGAAAGGGAGGAGGATGCGATAGCGCGAGATTGTTCATGACTTAGGCTGTGAGAAGCCATTAAACCTGACAGTTAGAAAGGGAAGATCGATTTCTGTTCTACCCTATGGATGCAATCCAAAAATTCACACTGATTGGATATTATAATTAATCAAATAACCATGAGTGGATAGACAACTCCTATGCCTTGACTGGTAAATGCTAATTACTTGTATTGAAAATTGAAACTTTAACTGTTTGTGTATTTTTGAATTCTATACTCTGACTTGCCTTGATGATTTAAGTCAGAGTCTTATAGCTATAGTCTTTAATAACTCATCTTAAACCACTCTGTGACTTTGTCTGACTTCTTGAGGGGAATGGTAGTTTAAGTTCAAAGATTAAAGTTTATTTATTAGTGTCACAAGTAGGCTTATAGTAACACTACAATGAAGTTACCATGAAAAATCCATCTTTTTATTTTTAACTATTCATTTTAACTACAACAAGTAAAACATCAAAAAAGCACTATAACAGAAATCAAGCATTTTTTAAAGAGAAAACAACTAAGGAGAGTTATTTATTCTACATAGGATTCCCACACCTCCTAATAGCGACCAACAATTTACCTTCACGTTGTTCCATTAACATCATAAAACACATCACCACAGCGCAAATGAGCAAAATCTAACTGATCCACATAGGGAGATATTAGGACAGGTGACCAAAATGCTTGATCAAAGATATAGGTTCTTAAGCCAACTTAAAGAGGTTTATGGAGGTAATTCCAGAGCTTAGGGCCGAGGCAGATGAAGGCATGACCACTAATGGTGAAGTGGTTAATATCAGGGACATACATACAAGAGGCTGGAATTGGAGCAGTGCAGAGATGGCAGTGAGACGCAGGAGGTTCCAAAGATAGAGAGGTGTAAGACAAAAGCAGGATTTGAAAATAAGGACTGATTTATAATGCAGCACAAACAGTGCTATAGACAAATTCAAAGGGAATTGGATGAATACTTCAAAACATACCCTTGTGTATTATAAATAGCAAGGCAATGAAGAAAGAGCTGGGGCAGTTGAGGTGAGGCGGGGGGAGGAATGTCCTACCAAAGAACCAGGCATTTTGGGATGAATGGTCTCCTTCTTTCCTGCATTATTCTCTGACTTTATTTGCCTTCCTGGGTGGATGATGGAGTGTGGTGTCGAACAATGTTTGGAGATATGAGAAAGCAGCTTAGAATGAGATTTCAGTCAGTAAGTCATGAGTAGTGGACATGTTGAAAATATGCTGGAATGGTGGCACAGTGGTAAACACTGCTTCCTCACAGTGCCAGAGACCTGGTTCAGTTCTGGCCTTGGGTGACTGTCTGAGTCAAGTTTACACATTCTCTCCGTGCCTGCGTAGATTTCCTCCAGACGTTCTCGTTTTCTCCCAGACTCCAAAGATGTGGATATTAAATACATTGACCATGCTAAATTGCTTCATAGTGCCCCAAAATGTGCAGTTCAGTGGATTAGACATGGTAAATCATTGGGTTACAGGGAGTGGTCTAGAGTTGGTGCAGATTTGATGGGCCGAATGGTCTCTCCCTGCACTGTAGGGTTTCTGTGATACTATGGTTCTAAAGTGAATGATTTTCTGTCAGAAAACATTCCCCTGTGTATTATAAAAGTATATTAGATTGACTATTAGAATAGAATATGTAAGAAATGCACCACATTGATTTTTAAATCATTTTTATGCATCAATTTACCCTTATAGTAAATATAAATATGATTTTAATGATATAGAAATGACAGGTTTACCATAATGTTAATTCAAATTGAGATCATTGGTATAGTTATATTTGAGAGACGCTGATCAATACGGAATCTTCCCATATCTTTTCCATCTCTATTCTCACTGTGCTGCCCCTTTCAATAATTTCAGAAACTAATTCACTAATAAAAATGATAGACTCTCAATTGCGGATGCTGAGTTGGAATCCCATTTCCACCGTGTTGATGCCAAGATTTGTCCCAGTCTTCCAGTCCTGCTCTAGCTCAATCATAGAATCCATACAGTGCAGAAGGAGTTTATTCGGCCCATCAAGCCTGCACTGACAACAATCCCATCTAGGCCCTACCTCCATGTATTTATTCTGCAAATTTCCCTGACACTAAGGAGCAATTTAGCATGGCCAATCTACCTAACCCACACATCTTTGTACAGCAAGAGGAAACAGGGGAACCTGGAGGAAACCCACGCAGACACAGAATGTGCAAATTCCATACAGACAGGATCCGATTTTACCATCAAGTTGTGCCTGTTTTCAGGCATGAAAACTTGGTAAAACCAGGCATCAGGCGAGTAGTGCAATCCGCACCTGCCACTGTGCCAGCTCCCTCTTTACTGAGGCTGGAAAATGGCCGCGATCAGGACTGTACCTGAAATGGGCACAATAGCCATTTAAGTGCGTTTGCATGCATTTAAATTGACCTCATGGGCTGCACGCCCTACCTTACTGACACTTCCCTCTTTACCACAGCGTTTGGTCATCCAGAATCGGCATGAAACAGACATGCTCCACAAATGTCCAATTTGGGTGCTCCAGTTAGTGAGGAGATATCGGCAGGTGGGGGGAAGGGGTCTGGTGCCACTCTGTCTGAGATCAGTGAGGGAGAAGAGGGAGGGGGTCTGCTGCCACTCTGCTTGAGATCGATGGGGGGGGAAGAGAGCGGGGGAGGGGCCCACGATCGGTCTGGCTGGCGGAGAGTGTGGAGGAATAAGGGAGTCAGTAATATTGTGGGGGTAGGGCAATGTCTGTGGGGCAAACACAGTAAGAAGTCTGACAACACCAGGTTTAAGTCCAACTGATTTATTTGATAGTAAACTGTCAAGCTTTCGACACTGTGTTCTTCGTCAGGTGAATGAGGTACACAATGTCAGTGGGGGCCAGGCCTCGGGAGATGTGCAGACTCCGCACAGACAATGACCCAAGCTGGGAATTGAACCCGGGTCCCTGATGTGAGGCTGCAGTGCTAACCACTGTGTCACCGTGCCAACCTGGAAAGAGGCCACTCAGTCCATCATATGCCAGCCAAAAAAATGAATCCTCCAGCCTAATCCCACTATCCAGCATTTGGTCTGTTGCCCTGCAGGTTATTGCATTACAAGTGCATATCCAGAAACCTTTTCAATGAGGTGAGTGTTTCTGTCTCTACCACCCTTTCAGACCCAGCTTTCCAGAATCCAATTCACTCTCTGGCTGAATTTTCTTTTCCCTCATCTGGTTTTCCCCGCTGTACCAAATACCAAAATATCTAATACCAAAAATCTTCAACCCCAGTTTCACATCATATGACCAACGGGGCAGCCTCTTATTGTTCACCCACCCTGTCACACCTCGGCATTGCAATCACCAGGACAGCATACTTAAAGTCCACCCCAGCACACACTGGCCATTCTTCACAGGTCGCCGGTAAGTGGCAGCTACCAAGGAATCCAACCCCAAGTTTTCAGATACTTCTCTAAAGAGACTCCTCGATGCTGTGGGAACCTGATGTCCCCTACTCACTCACAGGAAGAAAAACCAGCCAATCTGGGAGACTGTGGTGGTCAAGGCTAACCTCAGTGGGTGTGAGTGTACGTGTGTGTGTAAGCGCGAGTGTGGGTGTGTGTGGAGTGAGTGTATGTGTGAGTGTGTGAGTGAGTGTGTGAGTGTGAGTGTATGTGAGTGTGTGAGTGATGTGGGAGTGAGTGTGAGCTCAGCATTGCTCCAGTGTTATTCCAGCCTTCAGACTGGTCACCCCCCACCGCTGCCCCCAAACAGATCCTGGTCACTCCAAATCAGAGCCAGTAGCCCTAAGTCCAGCACTCAGAGCAGCTCCGCAATTGCCGCACTCACCTCCAGAGGGAGTGCTCGCCAGATTCACACCTTTCCAAGCCAGTGCTGCATCGCCCATTGGGCATTAAGCCTTGCTAATGGAGTGGGATATGATCCTGGTGTATGGGCCTGATAATGAGATGCAAATATATTCAGATAACATTCCCGACATTGAACAGTGGAATACATAGCCCACCACTGATGGGGAGGAGGGGACAATTGTGGGAAGCTTTTACTGCCAAAAGAAAGTGTAACTTTAACCTTCTCCTAATATTTTCTGCTTCCGTCGCCGAACACACTCAGCGATATCGGGGGTGGAAATTCCCGTCCAAGCTTTGGGCACTTCTATGTTTGGGTGTCTGTCAGCCAAATAATGACATCCAAATTATCCCTATTCATTTCAAAAGATTTTTCACAGGATAAGTTGGGTGTATATTTCAAAGGGGAGTTCCCACCAATGCCCTGGCCAATGTTTATCCTTCAACAAACGCCACAACAATAGATTAATTAGTCATTATTGTGGGTGGCACAGTGGTCTCACAGCGCCAGGGATCCACATTCAATTTCAGCCTTGGATCACTGTCTGTGTGGAGTTTGCACATTCTCTCTGTATCTGTATGGGTTTCCTCCAGGTGCTCCGGTTTCCTCCCACAGTCCAAAGTTGTGCAGGTTAGGTGGATTGGCTATGCTAAATTAACCCTAGCATAAGGGGGATTAGTAGAGTAAATGTGCAGGGTTACGGGAATAAGGACTAGGTGGAATTGCGGTTGGTACCAACTTGATAGGCCAAATGGCCTCCTCCTGCACTGTAGGGATTCTATGATTGGCCATGCTAAATTGCACCTCAGTGTCCTAAGATGTATAGTTAGGGAGAATTAGCAAGAAAATGCATGGAGTTACAGGGATAACGCGGGGGATGTTGAGCCTGAACGAGGTGTTCTGTTGTAGAGTCAGTGCAAAGCTGATGGGCTGAATGGACTCCTTCTGCACTGTAGGTATTCTCTGATTATCGCATCATAGTTTTTGGGATCTTGCTGTGCACAAATTAGCTGGTACAATCCCTACACTACGACAGCAGCTACACTTTGAAAAAAGTGCTTCATTGATTGTGGAGCACTTTGGGAATGAGGTGGGGTCACGAATGTGAGTATTTTTCTAACTCTCAATTTGCTGCCTCGGGGAATGACTCTCCCTCTCCAATAGGCCCTTGAAAATGGTAAACTCAGAGTGAAGGACATTCTTCCTTCTAATATAAACCAGCGCCTGCAAAATTTAAACAGTTAGACATTTAACTTTCAACTACTGTGTTTCATTATGTGTTATTAAGAAAAAGAAGGGACTGGCAACACAGGGGATTTACAGTGTTGTCAACTAAAAATTACAGTTGCCACAGCCCAGCTCCTGCCAGCAACTCTTTGTAGGGCCTTCCAAGTTCACAGGGGATCAAACATGAGAAGAAATAAAAGGCAAACAGTGGCTTTTGAAAGTATTCAGTGCAATCAGCTCAAACATAATGAGCCCTGGCTGTGTACTTGGACAGAGGCCAGCCTTTCATTTACTATGAGTCTGGTGTAAATGATTACATTACCTTACACTGGTTTCTTCAGCACCCCAAACCGCTTCTTAAGAGGTAAGTTCGGTGCAGGCGGTTGACTGGCTTTTTGGTCTGAGAGGTTTGTTTTGTGTAATTACTGTCCAAAGTCCAGTAAAGTTACAATATGAGCTTCTTTTGAGATGGTTACTGTGATAATCAGAAGCACGTGGGTTCTGTCTGCACCTCCCCTCACCCCACTTCATAAGTGTTCCAATTTGCCACAGCTCCCAGCCTATCACATTCCCTCCAGGTACAAAACAGCTGAATTCTAACCCCTCAAACGGGTGGGGAATGGGTCAGCTGAGATTAAAGACTAAATGAGAGACTAAAATGACTGAAATCTCAGTTCCAGCCCACCTCTTTTCAGGATTAACAAAGCCATGTCAAGGAGTAGAGGGTGTCACATTGTTACAATTAGTTAAATTGTACAATTAGACTCATAAGGGTTGTGAGTTCATTTATTTAGCCTAGGCATCTAAAAACAGATACACTGGGATAGAAAGCATTCGAGCTGTGCTGCGTTCTGCTCACAAGCAAAAGTGAAACTAAGACTGGGTCACATGAAACACTTTCTTCCCAGTGATGTCACACTGCGATCTCTTAAAGGCATGACACAACATCTCCTTTTCTTTTTCAAGTTATTTTCCCCCTTCCAAAGCCATAGGGCTATTTAAAATGCATGTTCATGTTTAGTTGCCATTATATCAGTGTGTAGAACAGATGAATATAAATTGTAAAGATAATCTACCACAATGTCCAGATCATGTGACAGTGACCTTGTCAGGAGGTTTCTATAGTTAATCACAGTGATCAATGGGATTGTCATTCTGGATGTTGTTCCTGGCTGCATTTGGGATCTTATTCTTGATGCAACAGGATTGCTGGAATGAATCTGAACTGCCCTGCCTTGCATCTCACCATGTAGTTAGCACTGCTGCCTCGCAGCACCAGCAACCCAGGTTCGATTCTAGCCTTGAGTCACTGTCTGTGTGGAGTTTGCACATTCTCCCCATGTCTGTATAGCTTTCCTCCAGTGCTCTGGTTTCCTCCACAGTCCAAAGATGTGCAGGTTAGGTGCATTGGCCATGTTAAATTTTCCCTCCATGAACAGGTGCCAGAGAATGTCTGGGAACAGGGGATTTTCACAGTAACTTCATTGCAGTGTAAATATAAACCTACTTGTGACACTAATAAATAAACTTTAAACTTTATGCCTTTGTGTACAATGACTTCATGGGATCTTGGTTCCAAATAAATCCTTGTCACCTCTGCCTGCCCATGCCTCCTGTGTCCCCATTGTTCCAAGTGTAAACTTGGCAATTCTGTAAACACATTTTTGTTGAACACATTTGTCATCTTCTTTTGCAGTTTTAAAATGTGTTCCCTTATTGCTGAGAGGGTAGAATGGATAGGATAGACAAATTGGAACACAATGGTCTACCAGACATGAGATCTGAGAGTGATCAGATAGTTGCACTTAAAAGTGTCGCTCTCACAGGTAAGATTGTAATGTGTAGACCTTACTTGGTCTATCTTCATTGGAGAATTAGAGACTTCACAGTGGGAATCATTCATTCAACTAGGCCATTCAAACTAGGGTAATAAAAAGAAGTAATGTGATCAATACTCCACTTCTCACACATATCCTGAAATGGCTTACCAATAAATTTTGGATGGTTATTTATAACGATCTCTCTAGGCACAACAAACAAACTGAAAATAGCATTTACAGGTTATGCATGACAGTTGTGCTTGATGCGTCATGCAATTTTCAAATCAGTTACCAAATTGATAGGCATGAAGCCCACACCAATGTTTCCCAATCGACAGATTTTGAAGCAAATATAGTATGATTGCCTTTTTATAATATGCCAGGACATGTCTGTGAGGCATCTATCTACAGGGTCATTGCTCTGTAGGATCAAAAAATTGCAATGTTGATGCTTCTGATATTTCACTGTTTCGAAGAGGTGTTGGTGGACTTCATTCAATGGGAAAGGCACACCCTTCCTCCACAATTCTCTTAGCAATGAAGATTCTTAAGCAAAATTGGGAATGTATGGAGATAAGAAATGAAAGAGACCTAAACAACTTTGAAGGTTGTTCTCATCTTGAGAAGTTGACATTTCTTTAATATCCTCTGGTTTGCTTTGGCTGGGACATATGCCAACTGTGGAATAAATAGAACTGAACAAACTGATTTACTGAAAATATTTACTTTAGTCCAAATTTGAAGGTTGGGAACTGCAGTCCTCGATGAACCTTGGACCTTTTGCATTTGCATCAGTTGGGAAATGACCACATGTGCACAGTTTGTTGATTTTACCGTCCTCAGGTCGGAAACCAGTTCTGTGTACAAAGAAATCAAAGAAGCACAAACAGCACAAAAATCAGAGCAGGTAACTTGAACCAGAGCACTATGACCTAGTAGGTGCTCTAGGGAGCAGGACATGGAAAGAGAATGAGGAAATGTCCCAGAAGGAAGTCCCAGATAAAGGGCAAAAGCAGAAATAAGGAATAGGTCCTATGTTAAGCTAAAAGAAAGGAACGTAGAAATAAGCTCTAATATAAAGAAGGAGCAGTAGTGAGCAGGTTTGAGGTGAAGTTTGGCTTGAGACTGCCTCTGAAGATCTGAAAATGAAGATGAATTACCCCATGCTGGGGGCAGTTGAGGCAAAGGTCTCCTTCTGAAGCAGCAGTATATTGTTTGCTACAACTGGAGCTCTGAAATTGTGCTTTGAAGGTGATGTTGGAGTGTACTTGGAAATCCAAGGCAAAGGAAACTCGGAGAGCGGGATTGAAACCCTGCGAGGTGGGCCATTGTAGAAACTGCCTGACGGGAGAACGTTTGGAGAGAATTCCAAGGTGAAACCTTCAAATGTAGAGACTGGAAACCCTTGTGTGAATGACGGTGTTTCAATGAGATTGTGAAAAGCGACTGACTGATCTAAAGGTGGCATAGTGGCACAGCGGTTAGCCTCACAGCACCAGAGATCCAGATTCACTTCTGGCCTCTGGTCTCTGTCTGTGTGGAATCTGCACATTCTCCCCATGTCTGCGTGGTTTCCTCCAGGTGCTCTGGTTTCATCTCACAGTCCAAAGATGTGCAGGTTAGGTTGATTGGCCATGCTAAGTTGCCCCTTAGTTTCAGGGAGATTAGCGGGGTAAATATATGGGGTTACGGGAATAGAGCCTAGGTAGGATTGTAGTCGGTGCAGGCTCAATGGGCCAAGTGGCTTCCTTCATGATTTTTCGATGAATTGTTAAGAATCCATGAAATCTGCTTTGCTGACACTTGTCATTTATTCATTTATTCTGTTTCAGAGAGAAGAGATAAGGACTTTAAGCTTTCTGAGAAGAAAACCTACACTGCAGTTGGGCAGTAGTTAACCTGAATAATCAGTTATCAGGATCAGTAAAGGGGACAGTTTAGTAGAGATGAGTTTGGAGAAATATTTATTTGCCCTGCAGTTGAAGAAACAATGAGTTTAGAAATAGTTTTTGGAAGTCTTGTGGACAGATACAGGTTTAGTGAGAAGCATCAAATGAGTCCTCAGGAATTCACCACAGGAAAACCATTTGTAACTATACCAATCCCAAAAATAAACCTTTGTGTCAAGCTAGTGGTAATTCTTCACTGGTTTATGTGTTTGTAAAGATATGGAGTAAAAGAACAGTGTGAATTTAAATCATCCTCTTGTGTTTGTGTTGAGATCTTTCCAACTTCTGTGTTTGGTATAATATAGTTCGCTTTTCTATTTTGATAAAAATTTTATTTGTATTAAAAATGCATCAGCAGACTCCTGTGAATTTGTTTAGTAACTTTTTTTCATAGTTTCTGAAAAAAGTTAGCATTCACCAATTCAGGGTTCACTCTGGGACCTGATTTATCCAGTATTAACAGCAGCTGGGGTTTATTGCAGATGACACATTTTAGACTACTGAATGCCAATCCTTCATTATGAACCGTTCCTTTCAACAAGGGCATGTTTTTACTTTGTTCTTCCCTCAATAGCAATGACCTTGGTGATACAGCTGCATTCTCGCACAGAGTATGTGTTGAAGTCCATGTGAGCTTAAAAATAATCCTGGCCATGAGATAACTCAAAAGGAAATCATTGAAAACAGTATCATCTAATGGGGTGTGACATGTAGTAAGTTCTTGGGACTTCTCTGTGAGATATAGAGTGATAGAGTCAGAGAGGTTTACAGCATAGAAACAGGCCTTTCAGCTCAAATTGTCTATGCCACCCTTTTTTTTTTTAACTCTGAAGCTAGTTCCAGTTGCCTGCATTTGGCCCATATCTCTATACCCATCTTACCCATGTGACTGTCTAAATGCTTTTTAAAAGACAAAATTGTACTTGCCTCTATTATTACCTCTGGCAGCTTGTTCCAGATACTTACCACCCTCTGTGTGAAAAATTTGCCCCTCTGGACTTTTTTGTATTTCTCCCCTCACCTTTAACCTATGCCCTCTAGTTTTAGATTCCCTTGCCTTTGGGAAAAGATATTGACTATCTAAGTGAAGTATGCCCTTCATTATTTTATAGACTTCTGTAAGATCATTCCTCAGCCTTCTACATTCCAGAGAAAAAAATCCCATCTATCCAGCCTCGTCTTATAACTCAAACCATCAACTCCTGCTGGTATCCTGGTAAATCCTTTCTGCACTCTTTCTAGTTTAATTATATCCTTTCTATAATAGGGTGACCAGAACCGTACATATACTGACCATGTAACTGTACTTGGCATCAAACTTCAAGAAGAATTTTGCACCTGCAAATTTCAGATTTAACTCATTTAATGTTGATATTTTGAAATGAGAGCTTTTCAAAACCGTGCTTAAATATCATGGCAAATTTTCAATGATCCGTTATTCTAAGTGACACTCTGTAATTAAGCTGCACCAATTTGTGTGTTCTTTGCATTATTCCATCTTTGTCATTTGGAGTAGGTTGACCTTCAGTTTGACTTGTAAGTAGATGCTGCAGAGATGGGTGGATCAATTGATGATATGTTGTACAAGAAATACATCATGGGTGGGATTTTCTGCCCACCCTGAAAACGAAAATCCCACCCGAGGTCAATGGACTTCTCTATGGTCTGCCCCTCACTCACTACATTTCCCATCGCAGAATGAAAAAATTTGTCTCACATTTGATTTGATTTGATTTATTATTGTCACATGTATTTGCAAACAGTGAAAAGTATTGTTTCTTGTGCGCTTTACAGATAAAGCATAGAGAATGAAAGGAGAGAGTACAGAATATAGTGTTACAGTCATAGCTAGGGTGTAGAGAAAGATTAACTTAATGCAAGGTAGGTCTATTCAAAAGTCTGATGACAACAGGAAAGAAGTTGTTCTTGCCAATACAAGAGTGGCACCGTAACAGAGTAGTTAGCAATGCTGCTTCTCAGCACCAGGGATCCAGGTTCAATTCTGGCTTTGGATGACTGTCTATGGAATTTGTACATTCTCCTCATGTCTGAATGGGTTTCCTCTGGATGCTCTAGTTTCCTCCCAAATCCAAAGATGTGTAGGTTAGGTTGATTGGTCATTTCACAGTAACTTCACTGCTAATGTAAGCCTTACTTGTGACTAATAAATAAACTTTACTTTTATTTTTATTTTAAATTAAGTCTAGTGTCGGGGGGATGAGCAGGGTAAAGATATGGGGTTACAGGAATAGGGCCTGAGTGATAGGTGCAGACCTGGTGGGTCGAATGACCTCCTTCTGCACTATATAGATAGAGATTATAGATAGAATGAATGCAAGCAGGCTTTTTCCACTGAGGCTAGGGGAGAAAAAACCAGAGGGCGTGGGTTAAGGGTGAAAAGTGAAAAGTTTAAACGGAATATTAGGGGGGGGCTTCTTCACGCAGAGAGTGGTGGGAGTATGGAATGAGCTGCCAGGTAAAGTGGTAAATGAGGCGTCACTTTAAACATCGAAGAAAAACTTGGACAGGTTCATGGATGAGAGGGGTGTGGAGGGATATGGTCCAGGTGCAGGTCAGTGGGACTAGGCAAAAAATGGTTCGGCACAGACAAGAAGGGCCAAAAGGCCTGTTTCTGGACTATAAATTTTCTATGGTTTTTATGTAGAGATTCTATGATTCTTCTTCTATGTTAAGTGTGTTAAAGTGTGTTGGAATACTTTGACCAATTTATATCATTTCACTATATATGACCAAATGCACACATAGATATATAGCTAAATATAAATCAGATTTAATGGCATTGATGGCAGGTTTCACTTCATTTAACTGCTTTTTTTAACTCATTCATGGGATGTGGGCATTGCTGACTGGACCAGCAATTATCACCCATCCCTGAGGGCAGTTAAGAGTCAACCACATTGTTGTGACTCTGGAATCACATGCAAGCCAGACCAGGTAAGGGTGACAGATTTTCCTCCCTGAAGGGTATTGATGAATGAGATGGGTTTTTATGACAATTGATAATTGCATTTTTATGGTCATCATTAAACTTTTAATTCGAGATTTTCATGGAATTCAAAGTTTCCTTTGAAGATGAAGTACATCTTCTCCAGTGGGATTGGGAACACAGCATTAGCCTGGGTCTCTGGATGATTAGTCCAGCGACAATATCATTTCCTATTGTCCCACAGTGTCACTGCGCAACAGAAGGTGAAATTATGTCTGTTAGTTATTTTATCACAAAGTATAGAAAAAATATCCGTTCCGCATGTATCAAAGCTTGGTATGGTTCCTACTCTGACCAAGACCGCAAGAAACTACAAAGGTGTGAACGTAGCCCATTCCATCACGCAAGCCTTCCATCCATTGACTCCACCTGCACTTCTCACTACCTCAGAAAAGCAGCCAGCATAATCAAAAAGCCCACGCACACCAGACTTGTCTCTTCCACCTTCCTCCATCAGGAAAAAGATACATGTACTAACCAACTTTAGGACAGCTTCTTCCCTGCTGCCATCAGAGTTTTGAATGGATCTACCTTTTATTAAGCTGATCTTTCTCTGCATCCTATCTCTGACTGTAACACTACATTTTGCACCCTCTTCCTTCCTTCTCCCTCATGTAATCTATGAATGGTATGCTTTGTCTGTAAAGTGCGCAAGAAACAATAATTATTACTGTATCCCACCCAATACAGGTGACAATAATAAATCAGATCAACGTAAGTTCCCATTTATACTGATAATAACTTTTATTTGCTACAATTCCTGAGGAGGAACGATGACACTTTGTAACATAAACCACACTAGCAGCCAGGAAAGAAAGCTACAAAGAAACCTGCCATCAATCCCATTAAATCTGATTTATATTTAACTATAGATGTGACTGAACACATTGACGAAGGAAGGGCGGTGGACATAGTGTACTTGGACTTTAGTAAGGTGTTTGATAAGGTCCCTCATGCAAGGCTTCTGGAGAAGGTGAGAGGGCATGGGATCCAAGGGGCTTTGGCCTCGTGGATCCAGAACTGGCTTGCCGGCAGAAGGCAGAGAGTGGTTGTGGATGGGTCTTGTTCTGCATGGAGGTCGGTAACCAGTGGAGTGCCCCAGGGATCTGTTCTGGGACCCCTGCTGTTTGTCATTTTCATAAATGACCTGGATGAGGAAGTGGAGGGATGGGTTAGTAAGTTCGCCGATGATACAAAGGTCGGTGGTGTTGTGGATGGTCTGGAGGGATGCCAAAAGTTGCAGCGGGACATAGACAGGATGCAAGACTGGGCGGAGAAGTGGCAGATGGACTTCAACGCAGATAAATGTGTAGTGGTCCATTTTGACAGGAATAATGGGATGAAGGAGTACAATATAAGGGGTAGGAGTCTTAGCTGTGTTGTAGAGCAGAAGGATCTCGGGGTCCGGGTCCATAGGACTCTTAAATCAGCCTCGCAGGTGGAGGAAGTGGTCAAGAAGGCATATGGTGTACTGGCCTTCATTAATCGAGGAATTGAGTTTAGGAGTCAGGAGATAATGATGCAGCTCTATAAGACTCTTGTCAGACCCCACGGAGTATTGTGCGCAGTTCTGGTCGCCTCACTGTAGGAAGGATGTAGAGGCTATGGAGAGAGTTCAGAGGAGATTTACAAGGACGCTGCCTGGATTGGGAGGCAGGCCTTATGAAGATAGGTTGAGTGAGCTGGGGCTCTTCTCACTGGAGAGACGTAGGTTGAGAGGCGACCTGATAGAGGTTTATAAAACGTTGAGAGGAATAGATAGGGTGGACTCTCAGAGACTATTTCCCAGAGCTGAAATGGTCACTACAAGAGGACACAGATTTAAGGTGCAGGGAAGCAAATACAGAGGAGATGTTAGGGGTAGGTTTTTCACTCAGCAGGTGGTGAGTGAATGGAACCGACTGCCATCGGAGGTTGTTAAGGCAAACTCACTGGGGTCTTTTAAAAGACTTCTGGATGAGTATATGGAAAAGAATAGGATAGGGGGTTATAGATAGGTCTGTGGGTTGCTAGATGTGATCGGCGCAACTCGTGGGCCGAAGGGCCTGTTTGTGCTGTATTGTTCTATGTTCTATGTTCTAACAATGGTTTTGTAGCTCAGTGGTTAGAGCACTGGCCTTGTAAACCAGGGGTTATGAGTTCAAATCTTGCTGGGGTTGATTCTGAATTTTATTATCAAAAGTCTGTTTCCCAAAGGTAGGAGAGTCTAAAACTAGAGGGCACACATTTAAAGTGAGAGGGGAGAGATACAAAAGTGTCCAGAGGAGCAAGTTTTACACACAGAGGATGGTGAGTGTCAGAGGTAGTAGTCAGAGCGTTTAGACAATTATATGAGTAAAATGGGTACAGAGGGATACGAGCCAAATGCAGGCAATTGGGATTAGCTTAGCAGTTTAAAAAAAGGGTGGCACGGACAAGTTGGGTCGAAGGGCCTGTTTCCATACTGTAAACCTCGATGACTCTATAAGTGGCTGAAAACAGGCCAGGCCCGAGATAATTTAAGAGGTTCAGCTTATAAAAATCACCAAGGTTTATTTTTAAATCTCCATTCATCTTCATGCACTTCAGGGATTTAACCAACAAAGAACCTATGTTTAAATTATCAAGAGAGAGCTTCAAGTGGCAAAAATATTTCACATGTACAGGACTTGAAGAGCAACCCATTCTGGCTCTCTTGGCTACGCGAGTGGCAATGGGTTTCACAGTGACCCAGGCAGCACTCCAACCCTCAAGGGAAAAAGGCAGCCCATGTGTCAGGCCCAAAGTGATCCTCTCTGGCCCTCAAATCCAACTGTGCAACTAAATAGTTCTCGACCATCCTGAGGATATTCTGACCCTTAATTTAAAAAATAATCTCGCTCTTCTGACTTTGATTTGATTTTTTAGTTTTTTAATTTAAAGGAGTGGACGATTCCCCTTCAAGCTTGTCCCGCTATTTATTTTGATCATCAAGTTCATTATCCTGATCCCATCTCCACTCCCCACCACCCAATATCTCTTGGTTCTTTTAGCCCCAAGTTTTAGGGAGGGAATATTGAAGAGCGAGACCTCGGAATCACACTGCCAGGAATGGTTGAATTGAGACTAATGGGTCACAGGAGAATTAAGTTGGGATGGGGTAAGTATTAGAACATAGAACATTACAGCACAGAACAGGCCCTTCGGCCTCGATGTTGTGCCGACCAAAATAAAAAGCAATGCCCCTCCAACTAAACCATTCCCTTCTCTCCTATACTTATCAATAACCTCTTAAACGCCACAACTTGGCGCATCTACAACAGCTGCAGGCAGGGCATTCCACTCCCTAATCACTCTTTGAGTAAAGAACCTACCTCTGATATCCGTCCTATAACTCATACCCCTTAATTTGTACCCCTTTATTACCCCTTTATTGTAGCAGTGGCAAAGGTTACACAAACAACCTTCCAGAAATTCTAGGGGACAGAGGGTCTAGCTTAAAGGAGGAACTGAAGGAAATCCTTAATGGTCAGAAAATTATATTGGAAAAATTGCTGTGATTAAAACACTAAGGCCTGATGCTCTGTACCGCAGAGCGCTAAAGGAAGTGGCCCTAGAAATAGTGGACCCATTGGTGATCATTTTCCAGCATTCTATAAACTCCAGAAGAGTTCCAGTGGATTGGAGGGTATCTAATGTAAGTGCACTTTTTAACAAAAGCGGGAGAGAGAAAGTGGGGAATTATAGATCGGTTAGTCTGACATCAGTGGTGGGGAAAATGCTGGAGTCAATTATTAGAGATATAATAACTGAGTGTTTGGGAAGCAGTGACAGGATCAGCCCAAGTCAGCATGAATTCATTAAAGAGAAATCATGCTTGACAAATCTCTTGGAATTTTTTGAGGATGTGATCTGTAAAGTGGACAAGGATGAAGCAGTAGATGTTGTATATCTGGACTTTCGGAAGGTTTTTGACAAGTTTCCACACAAGAGGTTGTTGAGCAAAATTAAAACTCATTGTATTGCAGGTAATGCATTGACGTGGATAGAGAATTAGTTGGCAGACAGGAAACAGAGTGGGAATAAACGGGTCCTTTTCAGAAAGGTAGGCAGTGTCTAGTGCTATACTGCAGGGTTTAGTGCTGGGATCCCAGCTATTCACAATATACATTAATGATTTGGACAAAGGAATTGAATGCAATATCTCAAATTTGCAGACGACATAAAGCTGGGTGGCAGTTTGTGCCCTGAGGGGGATGCCAAGAGGCTGCAGGGTAACTTGGACAGGTTGACCGACTCGGCAAATACTTGGCAAAAGCAAGATAATGTGGATAAATGTGAGGCTATCCACTTTGGTGGCAAAAAACAGGAAGATTATCATCTGAATGGTGGCAATTTCAGAAAGGGGCAAATACAACGTGACCTGGGTGTATGGTGGAACAGTCGCTGAAGGTTGTCATGCAGGTACAGCAGGTAGTGGGGGAAGCTGATAAGCTGATGGCATGCTGGTTTTCATAGCAAGAGGATTGGAGTATAGGAGTAAGGATGTCTTGCTGTAGTTAAACAGGGCCTTGGTGAGGAAACAACTTGAGTATTGTATACGTTTTTGGTCTTCTAATCTGAGGAAGAACATTCTTGCTATTGAGGGAGCCCAGCAAAGGTTCACCAGACTGATTTTTGGAACGGCAGGATTGACATATGAAGAGAGACTGGATCGACTGGTCTTGTACTCCTTGGAATTTAGAAGAATGAGAGAGGATCTCATAGAAACATATAAAATCCTGATGGGACTAGACAGGCTAGATGTATGAAGAATGTTCCTGATGTTGGGGAAGTCCAGAACTAGGGGTCACAGTCTAAGAATCGGGGTAAGCCATTCAGGACTGAGATGAAGAAGAACTTCTTCACTCAGAGAGTTGTGAATGTGTGGAATTCTCTATCACAGAAAGCTGTTGGGGCCAGTTCGTTATGTATGTTCAAGAGAGAGCTGAATGTGGCCCTTGTGGATAAAGGGATAAAGGGGTATGGAGAGAAAGCAGGAATGAGATACTGAAAGTGCATGATCAGCTATGATCAGTTAAATAGTGGTGCCGATTCAAAGGGGTGGATGACGTACTTCTGTACCTATTTTCTATGTTCCTATGTTGCAGAGATGGTGGTGAAATAGGGTAGCGGGATAGGGGCAGGGGAGAGTCAGGCCAGTGAGTGGTGCAGAGCCATCTTGGGATTTGAACACAACATTACAAATTTGAAATTTGCATGATCAGGAATAAATGCTTTGCCCAAGACTGCAAGGAACTGCAAAAGGTTGTGAATGTAGCCCAATCCATCATGCAAAACAATCTCCTATCCATTGACTTTGTATATACTTCCCGCTGCCTTGGCAAAGTAGCCAGTATAATTAAGGACTCCACACACCCTGGACATTCTCCCTTTCAGCTTCTTCCACCAGGAAAAAAATACAAAAGTCTGAGGTCACTTACCGACCGACTCAAGAACAGCTTCTTCCCTACTGCTACTGTCAGATTTTTGAATGGACCTACCTCACATGAAGTTGATCTTTCTCTACATCCTAGCTATGACTGTAGCACTACATTCTGCACTCTCTCGCTTCTTTCTCTATGAACGGTATATTCTGTCTGTAGAATGCACAAGAAACCGCATTTTTCTCCATTATACCAATACATGTGATGATAATGAATTAAATCAAATCAAATCAAACCATTGATTCTGTCCACACTCCCCGCTACCTCAGCAAAGCAGCTAGTATAATCAAGGAACCTACACACCTCAGACATTCTCTCTTCCACCTTCTTCCATCGGGAAAAGGATACAACAGCCTGAGATCACGTATAAGTTGACTCAAGAACAGCTTTTCCCTGCTGCCATCAGACTTTTGAATAAACTTGCCTTGCATGAAGTTGATCTTTCTCTACACTCTAGCTATGACTGTAACACTACATTCTGCACTCTGGTATGCTTTGTCTGTATAACATGTAAGAAAAATACTTTTCACTAATACATGTGACAATAATAAATCGAATCAAAAATTCCGATTCTGATATTGACATCAGGACAATTATGAAAAGGAAGAGGCGTGGAGTGTAAACACCGGCATCAAACAGTTAGGCAAATGGCCTTTCTCTGCGCTGTAAATACTTTATAAGTCGTGCTCCATCATGGAAAAACAGCCCTCATTTTTATTAAATTATTTTCTCATCAGTTTGCTGCTGTTATTACATTAGGATTCCCAATTTGTGGTGTCTGACCAGTCTGGTAGATAAACACAGTTGCAGCCAGTTATGTCAATCACATCTTAGGGCTGGGCATACTCCCTTGTAGAGATACAGATGGACTGAAAAAGAGAGACTTGGCAAACAACAGCCATGACTTACGAATTTGTAATGACTGTGTAGATATAAGAGGCTAATTTTAATGTTCATTTCCCTGCTCCTCAGTCAAAGCCACTGAACAAAACAAAACACTTCCTTGCCCTGCTAATCTGTCTGAATTATCAAATTTTAATGTGGATGCCATGAGTGCTTAATTGAAGTCGCAGCAATTAAAGAAATGAAATATTTAATAATGCAGCCGCAGGAAAATCATTTCACAAGCTGAAATCTAGTTATGACATTAGATTATTGTCAAGTAAAGTTGCATTGCTTTCAGAAGAAAATACACGACCAATTAGTTTCCTCTCATTTTCGAGCTGTGGTGTACTGTTAGCATTCTAAGAGTTTCTCAAAGCCTCATTTTGCAGCAAAACTTCCTGCCTTCGTTAACCAGAAGTTTCCATTGGTGCTACTTGGAAACTTGGACTATGTCCAACACAATATCTCAAAAGGTTAAAGTAGCGTTGTGGATTCCTATTAACCACACTGACACACAACCTCATAATCCCTCCATGCAAACAGCTTGCAATAAAGTATAATCCAGAGCCAATGAGCAGATACTGAGCATCTTTAAGTGTCAGTTCCAATGTTTAGATGGTAATCACAGTACAGAAACAAGCTATTCAATGCCAGTACATATTCAGCTCACACACCTCCTCCCAACCTCATCTCACTCAATCCCTTCTACCCCTTTCTCCCTCATGTGTTCATCTAGCTTCCTCAATACTATAGGCCTAAACTTTCTTTTTAATTCATTCATAGGAGACGGGTGTTATTGATAAACCAGTATTTATTGCCCATCCCCAGTTGCCTGAGGGCAGTTGAGAGTCAATCTGTATGTAGCTCTGGAGTCACATGTAGGCCAGACTGGGTACGGATGGCAGATTTCCTTCCCTAAGGGGCATTGGTGACCCTGATGGATTTTTCCGCCAATGGTTTCATGGTCATCAGTAGATTCTTATTTCCAAATTTTTTTTATTGAATCCAAATTCCACCATGGTGTGGAATTCGACTCCGGATCTCAAGATGAGTTTCTGGAATGATAGCCAAGCAATAATGCCACTAAGCCATCACATCCCCCAACTACTCCCTTTGGTATCAAATTCCATGATCAGAATTTTACTGTCTCACCCACCACAGGAATTGGAGCAGGCGTGGGGTGGACAATGGAAAATCTCGAACAAGATTTTATGATTTTGGGACAAGCGAGCCATAAAATCCTGCCATGCATTTCCACCATTCTTTGGGTAAAGAGCTTTCTCCTGAATACCTTTGGGTTTATTGGGAGCTGTCTTACATTTTATCAGTGACTATCTTTTTATTTATAATCCCTAGTTTTGGTCTTTCTTATGTCTGCCCAGTTAAAGCCTTTTATAAACTACAATCCATCACCCCTCAGCCTTCTCTTTCCTAAAGTGTTCCAGTTTATTCAATCTTTCCTACTAGGGTTCTACTAACATTTTAGAAATTTCACGATGAATGCGTCTACAGAATGTCCTAGAGGGCTAGTGGGTGGCACAGTGGTTAGCACTGCATCCTCATAGTACCAGGGACCTGGGTTCAACTCTGATCTTAGTTGATCTGTTTGTGCGGAGCTTGCACTTTCTCTCCATCTCTGCATGGGTTTCCTCTGGGTGTTCTCCCACAGTCCAAACACGGTTTGGTGGATTGGCCTTGCTAAATTGCCCCTTACTGTCTCAAAAATGTGTAGGTTAGGGGTTGGATACATGGGAAAGGGCCCAGTTGGATGCTCTTTCACAGAAACGGCGCAGGCACTCAATATGGGCCAAATGGCTTCCTTATGCACTGTTGGGTTTCTATGATTCTATGTATGCAGATACCATGTGTCAATGAAATGGACATGGGCAGAAGTGTGCCCACATTTATAAACAGCAGCAAACCAAGGCATGGTTAGTGAACCTGACATATTAAAAGTACCAGAAACACTCTTTCCCAAGATAGACACACAATTTCAATAATGGGAAATGCCAAGATTTCAGATTAAAAATCTCACATGAAATGGGAAAGCATTCCTCTTTCTCTCACGGCGGATACCGTTAATGATAAAGCAAACTTCTCAACGCCAGCACATTTCCAATGCATTTCAAGGAAAAGCACACAACGGTATTGTCAGAATCTAGGCAAAGAGTTTGGGATTGTCTATTCTCCCAGAGTATGGGAGGACCAATTCTCTCAGTTTGCTCTGCTTGCCGTTTCCCAGGCTCCTCGCTGGGCGCCACGGCCTCTGTGAGTCTCCGGCTTCTGGATTTCTGGAGCTGTCAGCTCTGTGCCACAAATTGGCACACAGCCTAATAAATTGTGGAAATTAGAATTTACATTTACATTAGCAGGTCTGGGACTAAGGGCCTGCTAACCTCTCCTCCAACTACCCTCCCTCACCACCATTCCCCTCCACCCCAAGGAGTGTTTCACTCCAGCGTGTTTTACAATAGTTCCCCACTAATGGAGATCTGGTGGCCTGACCCCACTGGAGTGAAGGAAGGCTGTGGAGGCCCCCGAGAAGATAGGAGACAAAGGGGGTGCCCCCAACCCATTGGGCAACTTGGCAGTGTCAGCCTGGCCCCCTGGCAATCCCCAAGGGGCAAAGTGGCAAACTCAAAGGGGTATTTTGGCACTCCCCATTAATCACTGGGCAATGCCAAAGAGGTGGAGTCTAATGGGGCCTGGTCTAACAGGGACAGGGCCTCTGGGGATGAGATTGGTGGGGGTGGGGTGACCCGCTGCCACTATGTATAGAGATCTTGAGCAAAGAGATGGAAGCCAGTGATTGAATCCTAGTTCCATCTCCATCCAATTATCCCTTATTTCTCAGTCATGTGATAGACATCATTATGCCTGATGACACTCATTATTACATTAGTGTCATGTGATTAACCCTTTACTCTACATGGGGTATCGTTAAAGAAAAGCATTGAAAGATGGTGAGAACCCACTTACAGCAATGCTTTCCAAAATATGGGTCATGACCACAATTTGGGAGGGGTTACAGAATCAGCAAATGGGATTGTGAATGGACGTCCCTTCGAAGGTTGTGCTGCACATCAACAGCGAGGCTCAGGTGGCATCTGGCCTTTGCCCTTGCCCTGCTCTCCCCTTGTTCTCTCCCCCCAAACCGTGGGCTCCTGCTAATGGCTGAGTCTCAAAATCTGTCCCCGACCAGGAACCTGCTGGCAATGCCTCCACTATTGAACCAAGGACTGTCTGAGCCAAAGCTCATCACCCCGGCACTCCAAAAAGACCAGTACCAGCAACCTAAATACCTTCAACGTATACTGCCACTGGTTCCTGACCAAAGTCCATGAGTTGGAGTGGTTCAGATGAAGCAATGGACTTGGTGAGTTCATAAAATAATACCATTTTTACAAAGCACTTTGAAAAGAGACATTCATGTTTAAATGATGTATTTATACATTGATCTACAATGTGCAAGCTTTAATAGTGATAAATTAAAAGTTACTGCTTTATTACAGTATTCATTTTGTTGGTCTCGGGAGTGATGTTAATTTTCAAATGTTAAAATTGAGTTGGAAAATAGATTTGCAATTGCCGCATTACAGATCTGCATTTTCTTTCTAAGTGGGCATTATTTTTTATTCCTCTGTTACTCTACTTATAGATCATAGAATCCTACAGCACAGAAAGAGGCCATTCAGCCCGTCGAGTGTGCACTGACCACAATCCCACTCAGGCTCTATTCCCCATAACCCCATGTGCGGAAAGACTGCAGCGTCGAGAGCGATCTGTTTACTGCGGACTCTGTAAACTCTAGAATAGATACACTTATAGTAACCGAGATCTCCACGGGTCCCTCATGCAAAACGATTCAATTACAGGGTTACAAAAATTACAACACGCAACTGCAAAAGATTGCTTCTAAACTTTGTACGGTTCTGGACTCTGACATATTAAAAGCACCAGAAACACTCTTTCCCGAGACAGACACACAATTTCAATAATGGGAACTGCCAAGATTTCAGATTAAAAATCTCGCATGAAATGGGAAAGTGTTTCTCTTTCTCTCACGCTGGATACAGTTAATGATAAAGCGAATTTCTCAATGCATTTCAAGAAAAGGTGCACGACGGGTATTGTTGAATCTTGCTTTTCGGGGGGTTGATCTTGAACTCCTGCTCACAGCAAATTCCTCGCCTGAATTGAAACACCCAATGGTATTTCACCAAAATGAGTTGTTGGGGGGTTGCGGATGAGGGGCCTGGTGCTCTGAGGCCACAGTGTCAGCCACTGTGCCAGCCCATACTCACTGTTGCGAGAAGTTAACCTGTGCAAAGCAATCTCTCACAAACAGCAATGTTTTCCTTGGCGAAGAAATTTGATAGAAGCATCTAAAATCAAGAGGGGTCTGGCCAGGGCGGATAGGGAGAAACTTTCTACTGGCCAAAGTGCCAGGAGTCAGGGGATGTCCATTTAAAGTAATGGGCAAAGACAGTGATGGCAACATGAGGAAAGAACCTTTTGATGTAGCAGGTGGTTAGGATCTGGAATGCACTGTCTGAGAGGTTGAAAGGGGTAGATTCAATTCTGGCTTTCAATGGTATATTGAATAACTATCTGAATACAAATAAAGAGGACCACAGGGAAAAGACAGGGGACTGGGAGACTAGGCAGGTCACTCTTGGAAAGAGCTGCTCTGCAAACAATGGCCTCCTTTAATCGTTTGATTCTATTCTATAATCTGTTTTTGTGATGTTGATCGAGTTATAAATATTGCCCAGGAACCAGAGATAACTTTGCTTCTCTTTTTCAAAAATGGTGGCATGGGATCTTTCATGTCTAACTGAGTGGCCAGCCAGGATCTCTGTTTAATGTTTTATTGCAAAAGTGGTTCTCTGACAATGCAGCACTCCCTCACTACTGAGGAGGGTCAGCAAAGATTTTGAATTTATATCTTTGGAGTGAGATTTGAATGCACAACCTACTGAGTGGCATTATCATTCTATAACACCGTTCACCACCTCAACGTGCCTCACAGCCACTTATTACTAATTCATTTGGGGATCTCTCTTATTTCTAATACACTGATCAATGAAAGTAACTTTTTTCTGTCAAACTCTTTTCCAACGATAAACACTAATTCAATTCTCCCCTTCACCTTCCCTGCTCTAGATAAATGGGGTAAGAAGTCTCACAACTCCAGATTAAAGTCCAACAGGTTTATTTGGTAGCAAAAGCCACTAGCTTTCAGAGCACTGCTCCTTCATCAGGTGAGTGAGATTTCAGTTCACAAACGGGGCATATAAAGACTCAAACTCAACTTACAAAATAATGGTTGGAATATGAGTCTTTACAGGCAATCAAGTCTTAAAGATACAGACAATGTGAGTGGAGAGAGAGTTAAGCACAGTTTAAAGAGATGTGTGTTGTCTCCAGACAAGGCAGTTAGTGAGATTTTGCAAGCCCAGGCAAGTCGTGGGGGTTACAGATAGTGTGAACCTAAGATCCAGGTTGAGGCCATCCTCATGTGTGCAGGACGTGGCTATCAGTCTCTTCTCAGCGACTCTGCACTGCCATGTGTCATGAAGGCCACCTTGGAGAGTACGTACCTGAAGATCAGAGGCTAAATGCCATGAGCACAGGAAGGGAACAGTCTTGCCTTGTGATTGTCAAACGGTGTTCATTCATCCATTGTCATAGTGTCTGCATGGTCTCCCCAGTGTACCGTGCCTCGGGACATCCTTTCCTGCAGTGTATCAGGTAGACAATGTTGGCCGAGTTGCAACTGGATGTACTGTGCAGGTAAATGGACCATGAATGTGAGTGTGTCAAAATAACAGCCTGATTAAGCAAAGCTGAGCACTTAAAATGAACCAAGTGTTGGAAAATGGGATTAGAATACATAATTGCTTGATGGCCAGCGCAGACATGATGAGCCGAAGGGTCTCTTTTTGTGTTGTAAATTCTATGGCAGAATTTTCCTGTCCCACTCGCCATGGGAATTATTGTAGGTGGGACAGGATCAAGTAAAGATGCGTTGACCTGATTTTCCATTCTTGAGGTGAGTGAGGCTGGAAAATCCCACTGTGTGATTCTGAGACTATGATCAAAGACTTTTGGGTAAAAGCACTATGAGGTGTTATACACTGTAGTATGTAAGTATCACCAAATGTTCGCTCAGCAGCCCAGAGGGGAGGCCCTGATCTGGCCATGTTACCTGGGACAACGCAGTTTAATTTTCTTCATTGGTCCTTGAACGAGGGGATGGGGTCAATCTTAATGCCCTCCTTGGGGTCTAATGCAAGAGGCCTACACAGAACAAGCAATGGCCTTGATGAGACCCTGAAGGAAGTGAGTCAGCAGAGGATGGGACAATTTGGAACAAAAAAAAACCCACAACATTAATAACATGACATGATCCCCAGCCTCAGCTCATATAAATACAAAAACCCTTTAATTTTCCTGCCAGTCTATTGGTGGCACGTACTACCACAGCGCCAGAGACACGAATTTGATTGCCGGCTTGGGTGACTTGAGTTCTCCCGTGTGTGCGTGGGTCTCCTCCTGATGCTCCCATCCCTCCCGCAGTCCAAAGATGTGCAGGTTAAATTGTCTCTTAATGTCCCAAGATATGCCGTTTATGTGGATTGGCAATGTAAATGTGTGGAGTTACAGGGATAAGGTGAGGTCTGGGCCAGGGTAAGATTCTTAGGCATTGAGGTTTTACAGCCCTTCAGTCCAACTCGTCTATGCTGCCTAGTTTTTATCACTAAGCTAGTCCCAATTGCCCGCATTTGACCCATATGCCTACACCCATCTAATCGTCTAAATGCTTTTTAAAAGACAAAATTGTACTGTCTCTACTACAGCCTCTGGCAGCTTGTTCCATACACACTCACTCCCAGAGAGTCGGTGCAGACTCGATGGGCCAAATGGCTCCTTCTGCACTGCAGAGATTCTATGTTTCTATCATTATACCAGTACCAGTTCTCTAAATGAATTATCTAATTAGTTGTATTTCTGCAGGTTTTCTGGCAGAATCACCTGCCCAATGGGTTACACTTGTATATCTCTAATATTATACAATAAAGAAACAAGTCTTCAGAGAAAAAGGGAAGAAACTGATTGGAATTCTTTCTGGTTTTTGGAGTAATGGAGAATAGGTACTGGACAGCAGGTGCCGGGTGTAAAGTACCACACATTGGTACAGGTGTAGACATTGCTGTTGGAGATGTCATTTATAATGTAGGTGATATTGGTCATATCTCACAACCTTTAAAAAATACATGACGAACCCTTCAAAAATAGATCATTCAGCCTATCTAGTCTGCATCAACTCTCTAGTAGAGCGTCTTACTCAGGCCCACCCTTCACCCCATCCCCATAACCCCACATATTTACCCCATTGGTCCACCTAACCTACATATCTTGGGACACTGAGGACAATTTAGTACAACCAATCCACGTAACCTGGGCATCTTTGAACTGTGAAGGAGGCTGGAATGCCCAGGAGAGACCAACGCTGAGATAGGGAGGGTTTGCAGGCGATGGACCAAGCACCGGAAAGTGGGATTAGTGTGGATTTACTGTAGCTTTGTCAGTGAAGACTGGGTGTGAGTAGCTCACAACAGAGTTCGGGATAATGTATTCAATTTCTGAGGACTCCTGGACAATCTTGGACAGTAGCCCTGGATGACATGGCTAGTACATTAATACCCAAGCATATCTATTACATTAAGGTGTGTTTTCTCCATCTATTGTTATAAATTGCAATGAACACCATCACCACAATGCAGCACAGTGGTTAGCGCTGCTGCCAGGGACCCAGGTTCGATTCCAGCTTTGGGTGACTGACCATGTGGAGTTTGCACATTCTCCCTATGTTTGCATGGGTTTCCTCCAGATGCTCCAGTTTCCTCTCACGCTCCAAAGATATGCAGGTTTGCCCCTGTCTACATCAATGGGGATGAAGTAGAAATGGTCGAGGGCTTCATGTTTCTAGAAGTCCAGATCACCAACAACCTGTCCTGGTCACTCCATGCTGAAGCTACAGCTAAGAAAGCCCACCAACATCTCTACTTTCTTAGGAGACTAAGGAAATCTAGCATGTCTGCTACAACTCTCAGCAACTTCTACAGATGCACCGTAGAAAGCATTCTTTCTGGTTATATCACAGCTTGGTATGGCCGCTACTCAATCCAAGATGGCAAGAAACTATAAAGGATCGTGAATGAAGCCCAGTCCATCACTCAAACCAGCCTCCCACCATTGAAACTGTCTACACTTCCCGCTGCCTCAGAGAAGCAGCCAGCATAATTAAGGACCCCACACACCATGGACATTCTTTCTTCCACTTTCTTCCGTCAGGAAAAAGGCACAAAAGTCTGAGGTCACATACCAACCAACTCACGAACAGCTTCTCCCTCGCTACCATCAGAGTTTTAAGGTTAATCTTTCTCTACACCATAGCTATGACTGTACCCTTTCCTTTCCTTCCCTATGTACAGTATGTTTTGTATAGCATCCAAGAAACAATATTTTTCACTGTATACAAATACATGTAACAGTAATAAATCAAATCAAAAATCAAAAAAAAATTAGGTAGATTAGCTATGCTAAATTGTTACTTAGTGTCAGGGAATTAGTGGGATAAATATGTGAAGTTATTGAGATAGTGCCTGGGTGGGATTGTTGTTGGTGCAGGCTCAATGGGTTGAATGGCCTCCTTCTGCACTGTAGGGATTCTATAACAATTCCATTCCATGACCTGCAAGTTCCCTTCTAAGTCACTCATCATCCTGTCTCAGAAATATATCGCTGTTTTCACTGGGACAAAATCCTAGAACTTCTTGCCTAACAGTACTGTGGGTATACTTTTACCCCGGGGACTGCAGCGCTTCAAGAAGGCGGCTCACCATCACCTTCTTCAGGGCAATTAGCACTGGGCAACAACTGCTGGCCCAGTCAATGAAACCCACGTTCTGGGAATGAATTTTAAAAAAATCAGGCTAATCAAAACTGTAATAACTTGCAGTCCACATACTCTGAAACTAAAAGTGCAAATAGTCAGCGCATCACATTTAGCAGTTTGCTGAGACGTTTTAGTGGGACTCAGGGCACTCGACAAACATTCCTCTCAAACCATTTCATAACAAAAGGTTCTTCTTTCTGTCCCAACAAACTCTGCCGCTCTCATCGATTGCCTGCCTGAGGCCTGAGTTATGAAGCCCAGCTTTGAGTCACGGTGGTTTCAATGCTGCAGTGTCTGTTTACACTTCCAATGGCCTCCAACGTCATAAATACATTGCCTCCTTTCAATTTATTTGCTTAACATGAGACTTCTGAAGGGGAGCTCATGCTCACTCTGTCTCTCAGAGGCACAGGGGCACTGAGCAAATAAATAATCCAACATCAGAAGCCATTTTGAAAAACCCTGGAGGTTTTAGAAGGAGATGGAAAAAGTATTCTCCGGTACACGGAATCAAACTTTCAAAGGCAGTGGGAGGACACAGTGAGAGCTCTGGGTCTGTTTAATGTAATCACACCAAACGAAATGGAGAGCACCAGTCACGCAGACTTTATGTCCTTCAAATGTACTAAGGGAGCATTAAGACTCCACTCACATAAATACCTACACCAAAGCTGTTTTATTTTCCAAAGGCAATTAACCCTGCAGCCAGAATTATACAACACCAATGGAAGCCATTCAGCCCATTGTTCTCCCCTTGGATACAAGATACTGCAGATGCTAGAATCTGATACGAAAACATAAATATCCCCACCCTCATTGTATAAATTTGTCAGATTGTCTTTGCTTTCAGGTTTGATGAAGGATCATCCAGACTTGAAACATTGGCTCTATTCTCTCCCCACAGAGAGACCGGCTGAGTTTCTCCAGCGTTTTCTGTTTTTGTTGGCTCTGGGAGAGGCAATCCTGTTCCCCCCCCTCCCATGTTCTTTCCCCGTAACTCTGTTCATTTTTGCTATTCAATTCCTGTTTAGAAGTGATGACTGAGTGTGTTTCAATCACCCTTTGAGGCAAAACATTCCTGATCATAGCAACTCAGTGTGTAAAATAATCTGACTCTTGTAATAAGATAGTGCTGACTATCTTCCAGAGGAGTTGGTTTAGCTCAGTTGGCTGGATGGCTGGTTAGCAATGCAAAGTGACACCAGTAACACAGGTTCAATTCCTGTAAAGTAAGAGGTTAGACATAAAAGGCTCTGCCTTCTTTACCTTGCCCCTCGCCCGAGATGTGATGTCCCTCAGGTGATTCCGCCAGCAGTCAACACTTCTCCCCCCAGCCTCAAAAGGGAAAGTAGCCTCAACGGCTGTGGTAACTTTCACTGTAGCTGACAATTACCTCTTGACTCTATTGATTTCACACTGAGATAAGTCACCTCTGCTCAAATTGTTGAGATCAGAATTCATTCTTTAATAATATTTTCCTTTTTCCAAGCTTCCTTTGTTCTTATGAAGCCATGGAATTCACACTCAAAGATAAAGTTCGATGGATACCTGTGAGCTAGTGATTGGCTGTACTAGTTCATAGAATCCCTACAGTGCAGAAGAAGGCCATTTGGCCCATTGAGTCTGCACCAAGCACAATCCCATCTAGGCCTATTCCCATAGTTCCATATATTTATTCTGCTAATCCCCCTGACACTAGGGTCAATTTAGCATGGCCAATCAACCTAACCCACATATCTCTGGACTGTCGGAGGAAACCGCAGCACCCGAAGGAAACACACACAGACATGGGGAGAATATGCAAACTCTGCTCAGAAAGTGGCCTGTGGCTCAAATTGAACCTTGGTCCCTGGTGCTGTGAAGCAACAATGTAACCATTATGCCACCATGCCATGACTATTGCAATATAGGAAACACAACAACCAACATGCACACAGCAATTCTTACAAATGTCAATGTGACAATGGCTGGACGTTATGTGATGATAGGAGATAGGTCAACATTGGCCAAGATGTTCCTCTTTGAAATCACACCACAAGATTCCTTATCTTTATCAGAAAGGTCAGGTCTCTGTTTAACATTTCAAAACATCACTCCTGCAGTGCAGCACTCCCTCCAGTACTGCACAAGCTCATCAACCTGAATCCTTGTGCTCAAGTCTTGAAACCACTAAGGTGAGAGTGTGACCCACTGAGCCATGCTAAAACTCTGAAATCAAATGGCTCGCATGGGCAAGGGAGAGGCGAGAGGAATGGACACAGCTCCCATCCTCCTTAAGAAAGTTACAGCATTTCCTAGGCATGACCCTCAGATACTGTGTGACTTGGCAACCCTTGACTACAACCATTAGCAAGTAACATTACCCTGAGGTGCTGGGGGATAGTGGGGGAATGTTAACTGGGATTTTCACCCAATTATCATGGAATCTCTACAGTGCAAAAGGAGGCCATTCAACCCATCTCGTTACACTAACAACAATCCCATCCCATATCCTGTAACCCCATATATTAACCCCGCATATTTATTATGTATCCCAGGACACTTAAGGGGCAATTTAGCATGGCCAATGCACCTAATCCACACATGCTCAGGCTGTAAGGAAGAAACCAGAGCACCCGGAGGAAACTCACGCAGAGACAAGGAGGACATGCAGACTCTGCACAGACAATGACCCAAGTCGGAATTGAACCCGGGTCTCTGGCACTGTGAGGCAGCAGTGCTAACCACTGTGCCATCCACATTAACTTACATGAAAATCCAAATCTGTGGCTGTCAAGATGCAAAGGGCCGACCTGCAAATAATGATAATAGAATTCGACCATCCTTCTCCCGACCTGCAGACATCACTCATGGCAACAACAAAGAGAGTTCCATGTGTGTTTGGAATGGTTAACTGTGTTGATAAGATAAATGCTTTACCCAGAAGTAGCGAATCAAATACCATTTATCTATCCTTGAGGACAAGGCTCTTACATTATCTGTCATCAGATTGTAATGATACCATAATGTTCAAGGGAAAGGCTGAATTTAAAAGATAGCATTTTGCCCCTCCACACTCCACAGACTATCAAAAATCAATCTTAGCCTTTAAAGCAATTTCCACAGCAAAGGCTGTGCCAGTTTCTGCTTATTTATTAGGGTCTAGGGTTAAAGGAGAGCTAAATTTAACTTGTAGCTGTGGTTATCCTGAATGGATGCTTGCTATTATGGTTGTAGTAAGATTTGTCTCAACAGTAAGATAGATCTGCATCAAGAAGGGCCTCAATTGGTGTGTCTGCATTAAGGATAAACTCATTTTCTCTATGGAAATATATCTTTAATGGATGTACATACCAAAAGAGATATAGATGATGATTGGGAATTCCTTCATTCTTAGACCATAAGATATAGAAGCAGAATTAGGCCATTCAGTCCATCAAGTCTGCTCCGCCATTCAATCATGGCTGATATGATTCTTGTCGTAAGGAGTCTCACAACCCCAGGTTGGACTTTAACCTGGTGTTGTGAGACTTCTTACTTTAGCCCAATCCAATGCCGGCATCTCCATATCATGATTGTCATCCCCAGGCTCCTGTCTTCTCCCCATAATCCTTCATCCCTTATTGATCAGGAACCTACCTATATCTGTCTTAAAGACACGCAATGATCTGGCTGCCACAGCTCTATGTGGCAATGAGTTCCACAGATTCATCATTCTCTGGCTGAAGAAGTTACTCCTCAATTTTAAAGGAGCATCCCTTCACTCTTAGATTGTTCCCTCGAGCTCTAGTCTCTCATAGAACACAGAACATAGAACACTACAGCACAAACAGGCCCTTCGGCCCACAAGTTGTGCCGAACACATCAAAACCTACCCAACCATAGACCTATCTATAACCCCCAATCCCATTGGGTCCCATATACTCATCCAGAAGTCTTTTAAAAGACCCCAGCGAGTTCGCCTCGACCACCACCGACGGCAGCCGATTCCATTCACTCACCACCCTCTGAGTGAAAAACTTTCCCCTAGCATCCCCTCTGTACTTGCTTCCCTGCACCTTAAATCTGTGCCCTCTCGTCGCGACCATTTCAGCCCTGGGAAATAGTCTCTGAGAGTCCACCCTATCTATTCCTCTCAACATCTTGTAAACCTCTATCAGGTCGCCTCTCAACCTTCGTCTCTCCAGGGAGAACAGTCCCAGCTCCCTCAACCTGTCTTCATAAGGCATGCCTCCCAATCCAGGCAACATCCTTGTAAAAAAGGATGTTGCCTGGATCCTCTCCCGCTAGCGCAATCGTCCTCTCAATGTCCACTCTATCTAGGCCTCTCAGTATTCTGTAAGTTTCAATTACATCCCCACTCATCATTCTAACCTCATCGAGTACAGACTCAGGTTTCACAACCGCTCCTTATATGCCAAATCCTTCATTCTTAGGATCACTCTTGTGAACCTCCTCTGGACATCCTCCAAGGCCAGCACATCCTTAGTCTAGAGGCTTTAGCTTCTTGCTTCAAGGCTTTTGCGAGTTAATTCGAGGTTGCTATCAAAGCATTCAGTCTCTGTGACACAAAATGTAAAGATATTTAGGAACAAACAAGGTCATTGACCACAATAAGCCTCTCCTACCTGTTAGATTACAAACCTATTTACACACTTTCCCGCTACATTCCTTAATTTCTCCTCTTTCTCTCCAATTGTCTCCTGCACCTGTTTCTGTTGATCTTTTCAAAGCCATTTTCCGGTCATTCATTCTGCAACTGAAGACTTTATCCTTCCCTTTCATTATGTTCCACCTTGAGTGTTGGCTTGGCTCAGTCGATGGTATAACTTTAATATTCTGAACCAGAGGAAGAGGGCAGTACGGTATCACAGTGATTAGCACTGCTGCCTCCCAGCACCAGGGAGCCGGGTTCGATTCCGGCCTCAGATCACAGTCTGTGCGGAGTTTGCACATTCTCCCCATGTCTGCGTGGGTTTCTTCAGGGTGTTCCCATTTTCTCCCATAGACCAAAGATGTGCAGGTTATGTTGATGGGCTATTTTAAATTGCCTCTTGGTGTCAGGGGAGCTAGCTAGTTAAACATGTGGGGTTACAGGGATAGGGTGGGATTGCTGTCAGTGCAGACTCAATGGGCTGAATGGCCTCCTTCTGCACTATAGGGATTCTAGACTGACTGTAGGGGTCTAAAGCTCAGATTCTAGACTGTAGGAATCTAAAACTCAGAACATGAACGCGAGGAAGAATTTGAATTACTACATTATCTTTAACAATCTTAGGATGTCCCTATTGTGTGCGCAGACAATGAAATACTTTTGAAGTGTAGCCATTGTTGTAATCTGAGAAATGCAGCAGCCAATTTGTACACAGCAGGATCCCACACACTGCAATGTGATGAAGGTAAGGCATCTTAAGGCCGCCTGTTTTCCAAGCTAATGCTTCACTGACACACGGAAGTGCTGCACTGTTACAGCTTCAGTGCTGAGGGAGTGTCAGAGGGTCAGTACTGAGGGAGTGCTGCACTGTCAGAGAGTCAGTGCTGAGAGAGTGCCACACTGTCACAGGGTCAGTGCTGAGAGAGTGCTGCACTGTCACAGGGTCAGTGCTGAGGGAGTGCTGCATTGTCAGAGGGTCAGTACTGAGAGAGTGCTGCACTGTGAGAGGATCAGCACTGAGAGAGTACTGCACTGTCAGAACAGTGGTGAGGGAGCTATTGTACAAATTGAACAACTGCAAATTGTCGTTCCTCAGAATATTTCAATATTCTGTTAGTTTTTCAATTCCATTATAAAACATAAGAATTAGGAGCTGAGAAGGCCATTCAGTCCCTTGTAACTGTTCCACCATCTGATAGACCATGGTTTATTTGAATGTGGTCTTAATTCCACCTGCCTGCCTACTTTACCTCCCTTGTAGGTCAGAAATCGAACTCAGCCTTGAATTTATTGAATGACCCACAGCCCACTGCTCGCTGCGGTGAAGAATTCTAAAGATTAATGACCCTCAGAGAAAAATTGTCATCTGGGAGATGCCTTTTGTTGAAATCTTTCTGACGGGGGGATTAACAAAACCTTGAAAATTTCATTTAAGTCATTATTATTTCTATATTTTTCCTAAGAAAACAGATTAACTTTTCCCTCAAAACTTGAGTTCCTCAGATCAGGAATCATGTTTTCTTGAAACCCCCTCAAAGTAAATGACTTCCTTCCGCTGAATGGTTGACTAGAACTTCACATAAAGCCTTAGATCAGTCTTACCAAAACCCTTGTGCAGTTATTATACCAACAGGAAGAATTTCCTCAGAGCAATGAAGGCAAGAATAAAGCAGATTTGATTTGACTTATTCTCACATAGAATCATACAGTGCAGAAGGAGGCCATTCAGCCCGTCAAGCCTGCACTGACCTACTACCCCACCCAGGCCCTATCCCTATAACCCCTATGCATTTACCCTAGCTAGTTCCCCTGACAAGGGACAATTAAGGAACAATTTGGTATGGCCAATCCACCTAATTCACACATCTTTGGACTAAGGGAAGAAATCAGTGCACTCAGAGGAAACACACGCAGGCACAGGGAGAACATGCAAACTCCACACAGACAGTGACCCAAGCCAGGAATTGAACTCCGGTCGCTGGCGCTGTGAGGCAGCAGTGCTAACCATGGTGCCGCCGCGCCATACATGTATTAGTATACAGTGAAAAGTATCATTTCTTGCGTGCTATACAGACAAGGCATACCATTCATAGAGTACATAGGGGAGAAAGAAGGGAGAGGATGCAGAATATAGTATTACGGTCATACAATGTTGAGAAAGATCAGCTTAATATAAGGTAAGTCCATTCAAAAGTCCGATGGCAGCAGGGAAGAAGCTGTTCTTCAGACTCTTGGGACATGACCTCGATTTTTGTATCTTTTTCCCAGTAGAGAAAGGGGGAAAAGAGAATGTCTGGATGTGTGGGGTCCCTGAGTATGCTGACTTCAGGTCATTACTGTTACAAGTCTGCTTAATTGGAGCATCGAGTATAAAAATTGGCAAATTATGTTTCAGTCATATAAAACATTGATTAGGCCACATTCAGAATACTGTGTCCAATTCTGGTCACCACACTACCAGAAGGATGTGGAGGCTTTAGAGAGAGTACAGAAAAGGTTTACTGGGGAGTTTCCTGGTATGGAGGGCATTAGCTATGAGGAGAGGTTGAATAAACTGGGATTGCTGTCCCTGGAAAAATGGAGGCTGAGGGGCGACCTGATAGAAATTTATAAAATTATGAGGGGTATAGACAGGGTGAACGGTTGGAAGTTTTTTTCCCCAGGGCAGAAATGACAATTACAAGTGAGGAAAAGTTCAAGGTACAGGGGAAAAGGTTCAGTGAAGATGTGCCAGGGAGGTTTTTTTACACAGAGGTGATGGGAGCCTGGAATGCACTGTGAAGTGAGGTAGATATGTTAGCGACATTTAACACTTACCTGGAAAGGCACATGAATAGGCAAGGGTATCGAGGTGATTGTTTTTCATAGAACAATGTGATCGGTGCAGGCTTGGGACAAGGTGGGAGCTTAGTATGGATTATTTTATCATGTATTAGTCACAAGTAAGACTTACACTAACATGAAGTTACAGTGAAATTCTCCTAGTTGCCACAGTCAGCCCGTTCAGGTCAGTGCACGTCTTTCAGAATGTGAGAAGAAACCGGAGCACCCGAACCAGAGGAAACCCATGCAGACATGAGCAGAACATGCAAACTTCACACTGACAAGGCAGGAATTGAACACAGGTCCCTGGTGTTGGGGAGCAGCAGTGCTAACCACTGTGCTGCTGTGTCACCGCTATTAATAACAGGATTAGTACCACACGAGATACTGCAAAAGATATCAGGACAGGAATCACTCATTAATTCACTGCAATAGACTCTCATGATACAATGTGCATTCGGTATGCTGCTACAATCTCCTGCTTAACCTCTGTAAGGATATACAGAAGAAGCCACTAGAGGGTGCTGGAAGACAGAACACAGACAATTTTGCTGGGACCTTTGCCTGACACATACTCTGTTCCCATCCTGAGAACCAGCATCTATTGGCAGCAATGAGAAATTGTTCTGTCTAAATTCCCCTTAAAACAAAATGGGATTGAAAGGCACTAGTTAGGCCACATCTGGATAACTGAACAATTTTTTTCTCTTTTGCCTAGGGAAAGATATAGCAGCATTGGAGGCAATCCAGAGAAGGTTCACTGGGTTAATCCCGAGTATGGAGGGATTTTCTTATGATGACAGGCCACCTGATTGAGACACAGCCAGAATTTTACCATCTTGTCTGCCACAGGAATCGGGTGAGGGACGTACTGTGGAAAGGTCTGCAACTGCGGGCGGGATTTTGTGGTTTCAGGACAAGTAGAGCTGTAAAATCCTACCAATGGAATTCTCAGGGTAAATGCCAAGGGGTTGTTTCCCTTGTGGGAGAGGCTAGGACCAGAGGGCATCATCTCAGAGTGAGGAAGTCACCCATCTAAGACAAAGGTCAGGAGAAAGTTCTCAGGGGGTAGTGAATCTGTGGAATTCTTTCCCGCAAAGGGTGGGGAGGCTGGACTGTTAAGTATGTTTAAGGCTGAGATAGATTTTTAATCAGTAAGGGAATCGCGAGTTATGGGGATAAACTGGGGAAGTGGAGTTGAGGATTTTTATATCAGGTCAGTCATAGAATCGCTACAGTGCAGAAGGACGCCATTCAGTCCATTGAGTCTGCACCAACAACAATCCCACCCAGGCTGTAGCCCCGTAACCCCAAATATTTATTCCCTGTAATCTACGTATCCCAGGACACTAAGGGGCAATTTAGCAAGGTTAATCAACCTAACCTGCACATCTTTTCCTGTCAGAGGAAACCGGAGGACCTGGAGGAAACCCACACCGACATGGGAAGAATGTGCAGACGCTGCACTGACAGTGAGCCAAGCTGGGAATTGAGCCCAGGTCGCTGGCGCTATGAAGCAGCAGTGCTAACCACTGCACCACTGTGCAGTCACAATCACATTGAATTGAAGAGCAGACTCGATGGGCCAAATGACCTATTTCTGCTCCTATGTCTTATGCTCTTAAATAAGGATATTAAAATTGGAGATTAAACATTAATTGTCACATATTTCAGGCAGTGCGATTTGGAGGTATAAATATTTTCTACTTGTTTTTTCCCCTTTTCAAATTATCATCCAGCCTCAGTGAGTGGACAAGTGAGGGAGACTCTGGCAGATCAGAAGAAATGCAACCCATTTTCCCCAATAATTGATCCCCAATGATTAAAGTTCAGGAGTTACTGTTAACCGTGTGGTTTGAAACATTTGAGTGGAAATATACTAATTAGGGACAGGATAGGCCATTCAGCCCGTTGAGCCTGTTCCAGTGTAGCTGATCTGATGTTCTTCCCCAGTTTCACATTCCCCCAATAACCTTGGACTTCCTCATTGGTCAGGAATCTATCTACCTCAGCCTTAGAATTATCCAATGACCTTGCCTCCACTGCTTTCTGGGAGAGAGAATTCCATAGACTCGTGGCTTTCTGAAAGAGAAACATTCTCCAAATCTCCCTCACAAGTGGGAGACGTCTTGCCTGGAATTCTTCAGCCGTTCTTGCCCTGCTCTTGTTGCCAGAATCGACGGAGAATTTGGTGCTCGGCCAAATCCCCATTCACTGCAGCGGGACCGGAGAATCCCTGCTGCAGGTGAGGTCAGAGAATACCAGCCCCTTATTTTTAAACAGCATTCCCTTTAACAGGGGCTTGAATCCATTGCCAGTAGGTGAAAAAAAGCGCCTGATAAAGCTTTCTGTCCCTTGCTCCATGCTCCTGTTAATTTCCATAAATGCCACAATGCTGATGTTAACTAATCTCAGTCGCAACATAAGAAACGGGATTCCCAATGAGTGTTGGTGTTATGATTATGTGACAGTGCTGGAAACACAACATTAGGGAACGGCACGCTGGTTAGCACTGTTAGAATGTAACCAGTGATAACGTTGGATCTGTTGCAGTGACCAATGGTAACATGCTGTAAGCATCAGCTGACCCAGTAAACTATGTAACCAATAACAAAATGATCTGGTGGTCAGTTGACCAGCTGAGTCAGTATAAATGAGAAGGTACGAAGGTTTTTGGGAGTTTGGTATGAGTCAGGGTTGTATCTGAAGTGTTGGAGTGATGAAGTTTTGCTATTAAATTTTTTTTCTTTGATTTATCAATTGGAAAAAGTTTTGTTTCATTTTATTATCTGTAAATGAAGAGTTCCTTCTGCCAGATCAACAAAGCACTGCTGTCTCCCAGTGCCAGGGACCCGGGTTCAATTCTGGCCTCTGGTCACTTTCTGTGTGGAGCCTGCATGTTCTCCCTGTGTCTGTGTGGGGTTCTCTCAGGTGCTGCAGTTTCCTCCTGCACTCTGAGTTAGGTTCATTGGCTGTGCGAAATAGGGTAAATATGTGGATAGCGCCTGGGTGGGATTGTGGTCAGTGCAGACTCGATGGGCAAAATGGCCTCCATCTGCACTGCAGGGACTCTATGAAATCCAGAGACCTCAAATTAAATCCTAGTAATTTCAATTCACTTAAATGAATCTGGAATCAAAAGCTAGTCTCGGTAATGGTGAGCGTAAAACTATCATTAAGTTGTAAAAACCAAACAGTTCACTAACGTCCTTCAGGGAAGGAAATCTGCTATCCTTACCCAATCTGGCCTACACGTGACTCCAGAACCACAGCAATGTGGCTCACTCTTAACTACCCTCAACTGACTTCGAAAGACCTTCAATTATATTCAAAAAGGCAGCTTACCACCTCCTTCTCAGGGGTAATAAATGCTGGCCTGGCCAGTGACACCAACATTTCATTAATGATTTTCTCTTTTAAAAGCCATGTTCCTTGTCCAAAATATATTGGGATTTGGACACTGGAATTGAGGAAGTCTTGCTTAAGAAGCATCGCTCCTTCAAAATTGTCACTCCCACTGAATTGAGGCCAGAGAACAGGGATAGATAAAAGTAAAATACTGCAGATACTGGAATCTGAAACGAAAACAGAAAATGCTGCAAAATCTCAGCAGGTTTGACAGCACCTTTTTAATCCATTTGTGGGACATGGGTGTCGCTGGCTGGCCAGCATTTATTGCCCATGCAGCTGCCCTTGGAGGGCAGATGAGAGTCAACCACATTGCTGTGGCTCTGGAGTCACACGTAGACCAGACCAGCTAAGGATGGTAGATTTCCTTCCCCAAAAGAAATTAGTGAACCAGATGGGTTTTTCTGACAATTGACAATGTTTCATGGTCATCAGTAGATTCTTAATTCTGGATTTTTTTATTGAGTTCAAATCCCATCTTCTGACATGGTGGGATTCGAACCTGGGACCCCAGAACATTAACTGATTTTTCTGGATTAAAAGCCTCACAATAATACTACAGTGGCCTGTGGCCTTCTACCTGAGGGAAAGAGAACTCTGCCCATTCCAGTTCAGTTTTCATCCTAACAGATAGTCACTGACCTTCATTCCCTCGGCCAAGTTTTGCTGGCTCCTGGTTTCCAGACACTGGGGATCCTGCAGAGTGTCCATTAAGCTCTCAGACAGTGTGAGGTACAGCTCAGTGACACTGGATGGCACAGTAGTTAGCACTGTTGCCTCACAGCTTCAAGGACGCAAGTTCGATTCCAGCTTGGGTCACTGTGGAGAGTTTGTACGTGGGTGTCTGCATGGGTTTCCCCTGGGTGCTCCAGATCCTACCACAGTCCAGAGATGTGCGGATTAGGTTGAATTAGGGTAAATGTGTGGGGTTGTAGGAGTAGGGCCTGGGTGGGATTGTGGTCAGTGAGACTCGATGGGCTGAATAGCCTCCATCTGCATTATTAGGATCCTATGTCTTTTGAGACACGGGTTTGATTCCAGCCTCAGGTGACTGTGTGGAGTTTACACATTCTCTCCGTGTCTGCTTGGGTTTCCTGTGGGTTCTCCAGTTTCCTCTCACACGCCAAAGATATGATGTTTAGGTGCATTGGCCATTGTAAATTGCCCCTATTGTCAGGAGCTAGCAGGGTAAATATTTACCCTGGACCCGGGTTGAATGGGCCAAATGGCTATCTT
The DNA here is from genome assembly GCA_024679065.1 of Sphyrna mokarran. Taxonomy (NCBI): domain Eukaryota; kingdom Metazoa; phylum Chordata; class Chondrichthyes; order Carcharhiniformes; family Carcharhinidae; genus Sphyrna; species Sphyrna mokarran. Next base: position 11,579,843 of record JAGIQG010000030.1, on the reverse strand, counting down.
GTGCACTGTAGGGATTCTATGATTCTCGCACTCCCAGCACAGGTCAGAACCTGGAGGAGAGCAACACAGAAAAATCAGATTAAAATTGTAATTTTGTGATCGATAGAAAATAGAGTTGATTGATTTCTGCAGGATGCATTTATTTAAAAGAAAAAGAAACATTCTCGTTTTGCTATGGCTAAGTGGACCCTTAGCTCTGAGGGTCGCGGGTTCAAATCCCTCTCCAGAGACCTGTGCACAGAAATCTAAATGGACATTTGCATAGCAGTGCTGAGGGAGTGCTGCATTGTTGGAGATGCTGCTTTTCAGATGTTAAATGGAGGCCCCATTAACCCCCTCAGGTCCCATCACCTGGTCCCTTGGCTTCATTTTTTTATTACTTACCCCCGATTTCATGGCCATTATTTATTCCTTAATCAAGATCGCTAATTAAAGCAGGTCACCCAGCCATCATAGCATAACAGTTTGTGGGATCTTGCTGTGCACAAATTAGCTGCCGTATTGGCTAAATTATGATATTTCAGTAAGTGCTTCGTGGGCTGTGACACATTGCAGGGTGCCACAGGTCTGCAACATTCTTTTTGCAGTGAGCATTCTCGCCAGTAGATGTCAGTAAATTCCCTCCATTGGATTTATGTGGCGGTGCAGATGGGTGGGAGGTGACAAGATTCCCAACACAAACAGAGATCAAATGGATATTGTGGGTTTGCTCACTGAGTTAGCCAGTGTGAAACTACTTTCCTGCAATAACTCACCTGTTTGCAGCTCGAAAATACAGAGTTCCATTGATTATGCAATTTGGGCAACCTTTTCAAACTGTACAATTCCTACAGCGCAGTAAGAGGCCATTCAGCCCATCAAGTCTGCACCGACTTTCCAAAAGAGCATCCCATCCCAGCACTCCCTTCTGCTCTATCCCAGTAACCATGCATATTTATCATGGCCAATCCACATAACTTGCACATCTTTGGACTGTGGGAGGAAACTGGAGCACCCAGACGAGTGCTCGAGCAAGGGAGAATGTGCAAACTCCACACGGTTATCCAAGGTCGGAATCGAACTTGGGTCCCTGGATCTGTGAGGCAGGAGCGCTAACTATTGTGCCACCATGTGCCAATTGAGAGGAGACATTTACTTAGGCAATCAGGGTAGAAATGATGGGATGGAATGTGAAGAGAAAGCTGATCATAATGGAATTGTCCCCACCAAAGAACTCTACCGCAAACCCTACCATGGTCACAGACACGGGGCAAGTCTACCACTATATGGTGATAGATCTCTGATACACTTCTACCAGAGACCTGGAGACACCTGGCCAGCCCTCACCCATGGACAGACAGATTATCTTCACACCATCTCTATCTATGGGATCCTGCTGTGCACTAATAGAATCACAGATCTAGTTTTTTAAGATTACTTTATAGGTGTGAATATGGCTGGCTAGGTCAGCATTTATTGCCCATCCCTAATTGCCCTTGTGGAGTAGACCGTGAGCTATCCTTTTGAACTGCTCAGTACATGTGGGGTAGGTGCACCCACAGCGCTGTTAGAGAGCAGGTTTTGGATTTGACCCAGTGGCAGTGAAGGAATGACGGTATATTTATGTTATGGTGTGCAAGGAGACCATCTGGCCCATCATGTCTCCAAATAAGCATCGTGACTTAGTGCCATTCCCTGTTTTTTTCCCTGTATCTCTGCACTTTGTGTCCCTTCAAATAATTGTCTAATGCCTCCTTTATTGCCTCAATTGAACCTGTCTCCACCTTACTTCCAGGCAGTGCATTCCAAACCCCAACCAGTGTGAGAAAGTTTCTCCTCACACCACTTTTGCTTCTTTTGCAAATCAGCTTAAATCTATGCTGTTTCATTCTTGATTCTTTTATGAGCGGGAACAGTTACTTCCTCTCTATTCTGTCCAACCCCTCACAAATCTCCTCTTAGCCTTCTTCTCTCCAAGGAGAACCTCTCCGATATATCCTCAGAATTGAAATTTCTCATCCCTGGAACCATTCCTGTAAACCTCTTCTGCACTTTCTCCAATGTGTTCACATTTTTCCCATAGCGTGACACCCAGAACTGTATACAATATTCCAGCAAAGATCTATCACACTGCCACACCTTCTCACATGTTAAACTTCTATATTGTATTGGAGCACTGTGAACATAGCTGATTCCGTATTATAAATAGGATAGGGAGACGCTGGAAAAGGTGGAAAAAAGATCCACTGGGGTGACACCAGAACTGAAAGGTTAAACCTAACAGGAAACGTTGAATAGGCTAGGACTTATTTCTTCTGGTTGAAGTCATTAAGATTACAGATGAAATTGAGAGGATTGAGGTGAAGAACACACTTCCACTTTTAGGGGGAAACCCAAGGTAGATAAGTAGAAATATAAGTAGTGACTAATTAACTTAGTCAGGAATTCAGGAGGAATTTTGTTAGCCAGGAAGTGATCAATATCAGGGAGAGACTGGAATAGATGTGATGTCATTGATGGGAATCTAGATAAATGTGTCAGAAAGATTATGTTACTAAAGCGAGGGGAGGAGGGAGTAATCTTGCATTTGGTATAAATGTCTTCATAAACCAAATGGGCTGAATGACCTGATTCTGAGGTATACCACCTACATTAATGGCAGAGTATATAGTACTTCATTGGCTGTGGAATACTTGGTTGGGTTAGTTGTAAATGCAAGTTCTTTCTTAAGAATGCCTCTGAGACTGCAAGTGCTTGTTAACTGTGTTCCAGATGCAGATCAATGTATTCAGCTGAGGAAGGTAGGAAAGAAATGATACTTGGGGCACATAGAGAGATGAGTGATTACTGAGAATCAGAAATATGGTGCCCCATGCCAGAATCTGCATTAACAATGATAAAAAGTTCCAAACATATAATGAATGAAAGATCAGTAATGTACCTGATGATGGAAGAGTTTGGAACAGTCTTGATTTTAACCTGTGTCCGCGGAGATTAGTGAAGCATTTTCACATCCCGTCTCAGGTTTACTCTGCACTCACTGTGTGAAACAGGCTACCAATCCAATCTCTCCCCTTTCACTTTTGCAGTACAGTAGCCGACTATCGGGCCTATCAATAGCCAAAAAGCTGGGTTTTTGGTGTCAAAGTGGATGAGTTGTTTCATCGTCGAGACTAGAATCAAATGGAGGAAACACTGAGGATGGTCATCTCAGACTGGAGAGTTCAGCCAGGCTCGTGCTAGTGTTTCGCGTTTCCAGTGAGGGGTGAATGATTTCAACAAGGCCCAAGAGGTTGGCCTTTTGGAGTATGAACTCCCTGATTGAGGTCTGCTTGAGCCATCTGGTGGAAATGCCCTCTGTGTCCTTTGTTATTGCATGAAGGCATTTCCTGTAAACACTGCTGCTGCATACCTTCTGCTACCACATCCTCACCCGTCACCCAGATGCTCTGTGGCAGGCCATGCGGCAGAGGTCCCCATGGAGGTCCCTCTACAGAGGGATCTCCCCCTATTATCTTGGGAACCTGGGGTGAAGGGTGCTGCATGCAGCTGTCCCATACAATCGTAGGTTATATTGGTTCACAGGCTCCCAAGCATGACCTGTTTGCAATGTTGTGGAGTCTGTGGACCACGTCTCTGTTCAATGTTATAGGCCACACAATCTTTTCAGTTTCCTCAACTGATATTTTGTTTGCACTTCAGTTCTACGCTCCTGATCAATGAGCACACAGTGCGGAATGGGGGGGCGGGAAGGAGGAGGAGGACTTCCTTTGTGAACCTGCTCCTGGGCCTAGCAAGGCATGCCATCTACAGGTTCAAGCAGCGGGTGATCGAAAGCATCATCCAATTTGACTGCCTGTCCCTCTGCTGTGGTTATATTCGCTGCTGGATGTCCGAGGGCACAGTTAATGCCTTCCATGCCCAGTGGGCACTGCTGGTACTGGGGTATATTATTGACCTCTTTAATCACATTTTAATTTGATGTTTGAAGTTTCCTTTCCGCTTTGTCTTTTGTTCTGGGGCTTCCCCTTCTTGTAGGGAGCTACCCCTTTTGAATTGTCCCTGAATTAATTTGAATTCATTTATATGGTTGGACATGGAAAGATTTCACTGATTGAAGTCATGATTGCCCAATCAGAGAAGTTCACCTGCATATAAAAATGGGAGCATCGGGAATTCTGACACCACCTGATGCTGACCTTGTGCCCTAAGCACTCTGAGCGTAATAGAGTTTGTAAATACAGGGAATCTAGTGAAGGAACACTGGCTTCTGAGGAGTTATTTCACTCTCCAGGTCACTGTCACCACCCTTACTTGGAAACATTCCATTGGATCTAAATCCTGGAAAAATCTCCCTAACAGCAGTATGGATGTACCTACATCATCAGGGATGTGGTGGGTCAAGAGGCACTAGCTTCTCAAGGGGTAATTAGGGCTGGGCAATAAATGCTGGCCCCACCAGAAATGCTGACAAACCGTGAATGAATCTATAAAAAATTTAGATTTTTCAAAAAACAAACACATTTAATGCTTCCTGTGGGTTTTAGTCCCCACATTACTTGATTGCGGGGGTGACCAAGCAAATAATATTGAATTACTGCTGATTCCAGAGTAATCCTGGAGAGTTGGCAGCCCCTATCCAAGATCATAGGCATGTACTCTTTGAATGAGAAATGGTAGACCTGCAAACCAGGGGCAATCTTTTCCTTTTCTAGCCCAGATTAACAAAGAGAATGGTCACACCTCAAGCACAGTCATCTGAATGGCTCTCAGCTGATTTGGGATTATGTGTGACCAAATACGGAATGCCTTTTGTGGAGTTCCTCTGGAGTGTGAGAAAGGCATTGACCTCACTGAACTGGGATGACTCACCAAACTTCTACAGAACCTTGGATCCAGTTCATCATAGCGAGAGGGCTGGGTTTATGACAAATCCTGACTTCAGCCCATTATCCCTAATACAAGGAGTGGAAATAAGTTACTGGACGTGATTTAATATAACTTTCTCCTGCAGGCAGAAATGGCTAAGAGGAGATTGGATGGAGGTTATTCAAAAACATGCATTATTTGTTCAGAGGAAATAGTGGCATTTATCCCCATCCATATTTGCCTTTGAGAAGATGGTAGTGAGCTCCCTTCTTGATTCATTGCAGTCCATGTGCTGTAGATACACCCACAGTATAGTTAGGGAGGGAGTTCCAGGATTTTGATCCAGCGACAGTGAAGGAACACGGATATATTTCCAAGTCTGGATGGTGTGTGACTTGCAAGTGGACCTTCCATGTGGTAGTGTTCCCATGTGTCTGCTGCCCTTGTCCTTCTAGATGGTAGAGGTTGTGTGTTTGGAAGATGTCGTTGAAGGCGAGTTGTTGCTAATTGTAGATAGTACACACTGTGCATTAACATAATGATTGAGGAAGTAAAGACAAAGTGTTTTGGGTGCAGAGGGACTGGAAATCAGAGAACGTGGGTTGAAGGTGATAAAAAGGCAGAGGGGAGATGAGGAGCCAATTTACTTTTCATGCTGTGGAAATGCCAGCATTGGACTGGGATGGGCACAGTAAGAAGTCTCATAACACCAGGTTGAAGTCCAACAGGTTTATTTGGAATCACTGAGCTTTTGGAGCCCTGCTCCTTCATCATGGTCACCTGATGAAGGAGCAATGCCCTGTAAGCTTGTGCTTCCAAATAAACCTGTTTAACTTTAACCTTGTGTTATGAGACTTCTTGATTTACTTTTTAAGCAGAGTTATACTCACCCTTTGACAGAATTATCTAATTAATACCAATCCTCCATTCTTGGACAGAATGATCCAATTAATCACAATCTTTCTCTCTTTCCTCATTGCCCTGAAATTTCCCTTCCAATCACATATTCATTCAATTCCTTTACCATGTTACCATTGAATCGGGTTCCACCACCATTCCAGGGATTGCAGACAATTAAGCCATTTCCCACACTCATTATGGCCAAGGTATCCCAAGGGGAGGAGATGGCCTCGTGGTAATATCGCTGGACTATTTATCTAAAAACTCAATGAAGTTCAGATTCAATCCCACCATAGCAGATGGTGGAATTTGAACTCAATAAGAAAAGACCTGGAATTAAGAATCTATTGATGACCATGAAACCATTATCAATTGTTGGGAGAATCCACCTGGTTCGCTAATGTCCTTTAGGGAAGGAAACCTACCTTTCTTAATCAGTCTGGCCTACATGTGACTCCAGAGCCACAGCAATGTTAGTTGACTCTCAACTGCCCTCTGAAATGGCCAAGCGAGACATTCAGTTCAAGGGGCAATTAGGGATGGACAAGGAATGCTGGCCAGCCAGTGATGCCAATGTCCATGAATGAATAAAGAAAAGAATAAGACACTTTGTCTCACCTCTCTCCATGCCAAGTGATGGACAAATGGCCTCCTTCTGTGCTGTACCATTCTTTGATCTCTTGTGAGGCATGGGCGGTCGCTGTCAAGTACTAATATTTATTTGAAGGTACGTCAGGCCTTCTTCAGGCATGCAATTTTTGAGGTCGAGGTGATGGCATCCATGAACAAAAAGCCCTTGGCTGATTCTTACCCTCTCAAGTCTCAGGGAAAGAGATTCATATTTAGTTCCTCAGATGGGATCCAATTACATCAGAACAATCCAGAGTTCGGAGCTGGATCTTTCCTGGTCAACTTGGCTCACAAAATGACACACATACAAAAGAAGCTATAAAGCAAGAAACCCATTCACTTTATTTCCTGGACCTAATACTCCAGTGAGTCGGGAGAAAGGAAATCCCTTCCTCCAGTGTAAACAAGGAATAGGCTGCTACAATCACTCACAGATTGCTAAGATATTTCCATTATTATCATTTGAATATTATCATTTGAAAGGGGAAAAAAAGGAGTGGGGATGGAAACATAAGAAATGAAATAAACTGTAATGATTTCAATTAGGCCATTGAGGTTGATCAATTGATTCGTGAACTCCCTGATTAAGGATCAAACTGATGGGCTAATCAGGAAGTCTTTGCCTTCTATTTAACTGTGTGTACTGCTGATAGATTTGGTAAATAAAGGGAATTTGGTGAAGGGACTTCTGCCTCCGCGGACTTATTACACAAACAAAATCAAAGGGTAAATGAACAATGGCCAAGGAAAGGTGCTGAGGGAAAGGAAGTTCATTTCAGAACATGTAATCACTAAGCGTTGGAGAATTTGAATGTTGCTGAGAAGAAAGACATTCCACCAAAGCTTTTTGTCTTGCACTCATTAGGACATACACAAGAATGCCAAATTTCCGAAGGAGAAACAACTTAAAGTGCTTGAGATAAGGCTGCTGATTAATGGCAGGTCAACTACGATTGGTCAAGACGTTTCCATTGGAGAACATAACATGGAGCTGTACCTGAATTAAATAAAGATCTGTGGAACAATATTCCCATGATGTATTCTCCACTAATCAGAGCCAACTCGCCAACCAAGCATCACCCTTTTTTTATGCAACATAAGTTGTTTCTCCTTTTGAAATTTGGTATTCTTGTATCTGTCCTGATGAGTGCAAAATGAAAAGTTTTGACAACATGTCTCTTTTTTTGGCCATACACATTTCAGAACCCTGGATGCAAGTCATTTGAGCACATACAGCAGAAAGAAAAAAACTGAGAGAAGGGGTTAGCAACTTACCAGGGTGACCAGAAATTCATCTGTTATAGCAGCTTGGGCCTGTACCAGGGGCAAAGAAAAACCATTCCCAGAAATAAAGAGTGAAGTCCAGGAAGGAAGGGAAGAGTTGGCGATGGAAAGCATGGGGATGAAATATGAGAAGCTTATTCCCAAAATTTCAGGTCAGATTGAAACCAGGAAGAAGAACAGTGTGGCACGGTGGCACAGTGGTTAGCACTGCCGCCTCACAGCTCCAGGAACCTGGGTTCAATTCTCGGCTTCGGTCACTGTGTGCATGGAGTTTGTACATTCTCCCCATGTCTGCATGGTTTTCCACCAGGTACTCCCATGCTCCAAAGATGTGCAGGTTAGGTGCATTAGCCACACTAGCTTAACCCTTAGTGTCTCGGGATGCGAAGGTTAGAGGGATTAGCAAGGTAAATATGTGGGATTACAGGATAGAGATTGTTGTCGGTGCAGACTCAATGGGCTGAATGGCCTCCTTCTGCACTGTAGGGATTCTGTGATTCTAACAAACACAGTAGAATGAAATGCAGGTTGAATTTAGCAAGGGGATTTGGGAAAGATTGGAACCAGCGTCAACAGGAGAGTGATGTAAAATGAGCAGCCAGTTCGTTAACTCTCATTTAACACTATCATACGCAGCCCAGATCAAATATCACCAGTGGCTGTAAACACCAGAACCTTTGCTATAAATCAACCTCTGCCTCAGCTACTGTAACAGAACAGAGGACATTGTCAGTGATTAAGGATGAGATGGTACATTCTTCAGAATGCAGAGTTAAATTCCGATATTTGTTTATATTTATCACCACATAATGTAAATGCAAACAACATCTATGTGTTGTCCACATAGTTACAGGAAGCACTCTCAGAGCTGTTGATGATTAAAAGTTGTACGAAGTTAAGTATGGCATACCGATAGGGAAATTTCAATAGGCTGTGAGAGAAAGGCACTGGCCTCACTGAACAAGCATGACTCATCAAAGTAATACAGAATTATTTGATGCAGTTCATAACAAGGAGAGGAATGTGTTCTGACCGACAACCCTGTTGCAAAGCGTTGGCAGACAAAGACTGCTGGGTCTAAATAATTCCTATCCATTCATTGTTCAATAAATGGAAAGGAAAAACTTGTACCCTTAAAGTTCCGTCCATGACCTCAAATGCACCAAAGCATTTTACAGCAAATCATGTCCGTTGATGTACAGTCCCTGTTGTAAACAGATGCACCACAGAAAGCATTATTTCTCGTTGTATCACAGTTTGGTTTGGCTCCTGCTCCGTCCAAAACTGCAACTACGAGTCATGAACGAAGCTCAGTCCATCGTGCCAACCAGTCTCCCACTCATTGACACTTCCCACTGCATTGGAAAAGTAGCCAGCGTCAAATTAAGGATTCCTTGCACCCCGGATGTATTCTCTTCCACTTTCCTCCATCGGGAAAAAGATCCAAAAAAGATATAAAAGTCTGAGGACATGTATCAAGCGTCTTTTGAACAGATCTATCTTGCATTAAATTGATCATAATCTATACCCTAGTTATGACTGTAACACTACATTCTGTACCTTCTCCTTTCTCTGTGCACAGCATGCTTTGTCTGTGTAGTGTGCAAGAAACAATACTTTTCACTGTATGCTAATACATGTGACAGTAATAAATCAAATCAAATCAGAATCAGCTAAAGCTCTTCAAGACAACAATGTGAAATTGATCAGATCACTTCTTTTAGTAAAGTGAGTTGAGGGATAAATAGGACACCAGTGAAATAGTTCTTTTCTCCCATCCACAAGATATGGATGTTATCAAGAAGGTTAGGACTTGTTGTCCATCCCGAGATGTCCTTGGGAAGGTGGATCCCTCAGCCATTTCAGGAGGCAGTTAAAAGTCAACCGTATTGCTGTGAGCCTGGTGTCGCATGTAGGCCAGACATGGTAAAGACGACAGATTTCCTTCTATTAAAGGATAATAATGAACAATCTGCTGGCCTCAGGGTTCCCATTACTGACACTAGGCATGGGGTTTTTAATCACGTATCAGAAGGCGAGGGGTGAGAACAGGTACAGGCTGCTTTGAGAATGTCGGTGTTCTGGATGTACTGGAATAATCAAATCGGGGAGTTGGGGGGTGGGGGTGGTTTACCTGACAGCCAGCCTCTCCTTCATTGAAGGGAACAATTCATTTCTGTTTTTTTTCTAAGGAAAGAGTTATCACGCAAGGGTTTGAAGTGGAATTTCTTTAGCCAAAGAGTGTGAATCTGTGGAGCTCTTTGCCACAGAGGAGGTCATTGAACATCTTTGAGAGAGAGGCAGATAGGGATCAGGGATTATGGGGAAAAGGCAGGAGAATGGGGATGAGAAAAATATCAGCCATGATTGAAAGATGGAACAGGCTCGATGGGCCGAGTGGCCTAATTCTGCTCCTATATCTTATTGTCCTTATGGACTTATGCCTCAGATGGGCAGCAGCATTTAGTTAACTACAAGGCCTCTCCTAGACACTGTTGGTGCTCTGGCACATTTGTCTTCTCTGTTCAACAAGGCCCCATCATAGCTTCTGCCAGCATTTTATGATCACCTCCGCCTCCTGGTGATGCTCATCTCTGGCCCACTTCAGGCCTCCACATATGAAGATTTCTTCAGGTGAGCAATGCAGGCTTGGCATGCGGTCGGAACCCAGAAACAGTCTTGGTCTCAGGTTCCTTACTCTGCTTTGAAAATCAAATCCATAGAGATTTATTCCAGATTTCTTCAATTAACTGAATTTCAGCTCCCCAAACTGCTGTGGTGGGATTGGAACTCACATCTCCATAGCATTTATCCAGACCACAAGATTATTAGTCCCAGTAACGTAACCACTGCACCACTATTCCGATAAATGCAAGTTGCAGCTGTTGAGTAACCTTGATGAATCATGGAATCATAAAATCCCTACAGTGCAGATGGAGACCACTTGGCCCATCGATTCTGCACCCACCACAATCCCACCCAGCCCCTAAGCCTGTAGCCCCACGAATTTACCCTGCTAGTCCCTCCTGATACTGAGGGACAATTTAGCATGGTCAATCCACCTCACCCACACATCTTTGGAGTGCAGGAGGAAACCCAGGCAGACACAGGGAGAATGTGCAAACTCCAAACACACGGTGACCCAAGCCAAGAATTGAACCTGGGTCCTTGGCATTGTGAGACAATGGTGCTAACCACCATGCCGCCCTCAAGGGGCAGCTGGGTCACAGAGGGACAAAGACTTTGGCACCAACACTAGAATCTTGCAGATAAAGTTATGACATTCAAAAGGAAATTGGATATAAACTTTAATTGGAGAGTTTATTGAGCTGGCGGGGGGAGGGGAGTAGTACATGAGGTTGAATAATAGCTCTTTCAAAGAACTAGTTTAGATTCTATAGGCCAAATGGCCTCCTTCTGCCCTGTAGATTCTATGACCCCAAGTTAATAAGTGTTTCATGTTGCCTTTAGTTTTTTTTTAAGTGATGCAAAGTTATTTATCTGACTCACTGTATATTTGAAAGATCGTCACATTCATTTCACCATCCTGACACTGGGAGGTACTGAACTAACAGCAAAGGAAGGGAGGGTACTGAGTGAGGATTAATCACAGTTAGTCACAATGCGGGGATACATCTTGCCTGTAGCCAGGTGAGGAACGGCTTTGCTGGGATGTTGGCTGCATTTCAACCATTGGCTCTCCCTGCTGCAAGACAACAACATCTCACATTTACATAGCACCCTTTAGTAAGTATAACAGCATCCCAAGGCACTTCACAGGGACAGAAATGTTACATAAAGAGATATGAAGACAAGTGAGCAAAACATCTGGTCAATAAGAAGTAGGCATGGACAGCCAAAGGGATGGCAACCAAGAATGGGCCAAATGAAGTTGGGAATGCACTAGATCAGTACATGAGGAAATGAGGGAAAGTTAAGATATCAAATGACATCTCATGGTATGTCATTCTGAAGAAATTGATGTGGAGATGCTGTCATTAGACTATGGTAAACACAGTAAGAAGTCTCACAACACCAGGCTGCCCTGTTTCTGATCAGAACTTTCCACTCACCTGATGAAGGAACAGTGCTCCGAAAGCTTGTGGTGTTTACTATCAAATAAACCTGTTGGATTTTAACCTGATGTTGTGAGATTTCTTATTGTATTCTGAAGAAAATCCACTCCAATCTGGAACAAAATTGAAGCTTATGGGAATCAGTGGAAAGTGCTTTTACCTCTTGAGTCATAGAATCCCTACAGTGAAGAAGGAGGCCATTTGGCCCATCGAGCACATACCAACAACAATCCATCCAGGCCTTATTCTCTTAACCCTATGTATTTACCCCGCTAATCCCTTAGAAATTAAGGGGCAATTTAGAATGGTCAATCCACCTAACCTGCGCATCTTTGGAGGAAACCACAGCACCCAGAGGAAATTCACGCAGACACGGGGAGTTTGCACACTCCAACAGTCAGTTGAGGCCAGAATTGAACCCAAGTTCGAGGCACTGTGAATCAGCAATGCTAACCACTTTTCCACCATGCTGCTCAGCAGTCTAACTGTTGTTAGTTCAAGTCCCATTCCAAAAACTTAAGGACAAAAATAGGCATGCTGCGGTCATGATGGAATGCTGCACTCTTGAGGCATTGTCTTTCGAGCGGGATTATGACGAGGCCCAAAATAAAGACTGGAAACGTCTGGTAAGTCCAAAAACATCAGTGAAGACAGATGTTACAGTTGATAGTTGTGATCATCACAACTATCCCTCTGTGATTTCTGGGGTATGTCACAGATTCTAGAGTGTTATTTTGAAGAATTGGGTGGCACGGTGGCACATTGACACCTTACAGCGCCAAGGATCTGGGCTCGATTCCTGGCTTGGCTCACTGTCTACGTAGACTTTGCACATTTTCCCCGTGTCTGTGTTGCCTCCAAGTGCTCCAGTTTCCTCCATAGTCCAAAGATGTGAAGTCTAGGTGGATTGGCTTAGCAGGGGCTTAGCAGGGTAAATGTGCAGGGTTATGGGGATAAGGCCTGGGTGGGGTTGTCATCGGTGCAGATTCGATGGGCCAAATGGCCTCCTTCTGCACTGTAGGGATTCTATGATTCTATAAGAGCAGAGGGTAGTTCCTGGATGAACTGACCTGTACTTATTCCTCAATTAACATTGAAAAAATTCTCATTGTTAATTCTTTGCTATTGTTGGATTTGCTATTTGGAAATCAGTTGTAACATTATCCACATTGCAACAGTCACTGCACTTCCAGGAAGTGTATCTTAGGCAGTGAAGTGTTTTGCAATGTCCCCATGCAGGCAGTATATAAATGCAAGTTCTTGCTTTAATGTAAAGTGGGTGTGAGGTTGTGATATCGCAGCATGTATTTTTCCGTAACAGGCTGGAACTTGATCTCAAATTCCAATTTAGATATTTACCAAGAGCTTTGCCTGAGTTTACAAAAGAGACTGAGAGTTTAACCCAGCCCTTCAAAGGAATTTCAAAATAGATAATCGAACCGTAATTAGTGGGAGGAGACTAACTAATTAGAATCTGGAGCAGAAACAAAATCAACAATCCTTAAACGGACGCTAATATCTTTTTAAAAACTCCAGGAGTGCTGCAAGCATGGGGCGGCACAATGGTTGGCACTGTGCTTCACAGCGTCAGGGACCCGGATTCAATTCCCAGCCTCAGGTCACTGTCTGTGTGGAATTTGCACATTCTGTCCGGGTCTGCATGGAATTTATACGTTCTCCCCGAATCTGTGTGGGTTTCCTCCAGATGGGAGGCTGGTTTGAGTGATGGAATGGATTTCCCCTTGTAATTTATTGCAGCCTTGGATAAAGCAGGAGCCACACCAAGCTGTGATTTATCAAGAAAGAATGCTTTCTATAATGCATCTGTGAAAATTGTGAAAGTTGTAGCGGACATGCCAAATTTCATTATTCTTCTGAGAAATTAGAAGCATTAGTGGGATTTCATAACTATAGTGTCCGTAAGGAAGGAACCAAAGCAGGTTGTTGGTGATCTGGACACCTAAAAACCTGTAGCTCTCGACCCTTTCTACTTCACCCCCCCTCCCTTTGATGAAGATAGGGGTATGTTCTCCACTATGCTTTCTAAAATCACTGACTATCTCCTTTATTTTGTTGATATTGAGGGAGAGATTATTGTTGTTGCACCAGTTCACCAGATTCTCTATCTCGTTCCTGTACTCTATCTCGACATTGTTTGAGATCCCACCCACAACGGTGGTGTCATCAACAAACTTGAAAATCGAGTCAGAGAAGAATTGGGCTGCACAGTCATAGGTGTGTAGGGAGTATAGTAAGGGGCTGAGGACACAGCCTTGTGGGGCACCAATGTTGAGGATGATATTGGAGGAGGAATTGTTGCCTACCCTTACTACTGCGATCTGTGGGTTAGGAAGTTCAAGATTCAGTCAGAGAGGGAGGTGTTGAGGCCCAGACCATAGAGTTTGAAGAAGAGGCGTTTCATAGGAATAATAATGTTGAAGACTGAGCTACAGTTGATAACTATGAGTTTGACATAGGTGTCCTTGTTATCTAGGTGTTCCAGGTTGAGTGCAGGGAGATGTTGTCTGCTGTAGGTTGTTTCGGTGGTAGGCAAACTGTAGTGGATCCAGGTAGTCCGGGAGGCTGGAATTGATTCGTGCCATGACTAACCTTTCGAAGCACTTCAAGGTGCTGCTGAGGAAGCCTTGGTGGGTTTCTGCACTGCATCTTCTCAGGCAATGGAAGTGCTTTTTGATGTCCAGTTACTGTTGTAACGTATGAAACACGGCAATCAATTTATACACAGCAAGCTCCCAGATACAGCGGCATGAGAATGATTGGTTCATCTGATTCTGTGGTCCTGATTGAAGGATAACTATTGGCCAAAGCATCAAAGATGAACCCCCCCCCCAACTCCTTGCGCTTTGAAATATGGAACGATGAGATCTTTTACACCCACCTGATGATGGAATCAGGAGCTGGGGGTGGGGGGTGGGGGCGGCATTGTCCGACGCGGGGCTCTTGGTTTAACATCTCATCAGAAAGACGGCACCTCCAACTGTGCAACACTCCTTCAGTATAGCATTGGAGTGTCAGCATATGACTCTATACTCAAGCTGTGAATTGGGGTTAAACCAGGAACCTTGTGACTTAGTGGTAAGAAAGGCCACCAAAGCACAGTGGTTAATACTGCAGTCTCACAGTGCTGGGAATTCCAGCTTTGGATCACCGTCACTGTGGAGTTTGCACGTTCTCCCAGTGTCTGCATGGGTTTTCTCCAGGTGCTCTGGAGATATGTGGATTAGGTGGATTATCTGTGATAAATTGCCCCTTAGTGTCAAGGAGATGAGCTAGGGTAGATGTCTGGGGTTATGGGGATAGGGATTGCATTGGTGCAGATTCAATGGGCCGAATGGTTTCCTTCTGCGCTGTAGCCACTCTACAGTGGCTCTAGGAACTGAGCCACAACTAACGCCATTTGGGCAGAATGACCCTGTGTAACTCGAGGAGACCTCTTAGTGTTAAAATAAATGTCCAGTTTATCAGGTATTAGTGTCACACTCCATCTGCAAGGTTGCATAAAATAAAAATACTATTTGTTATGCTCACCACTTTTGCCCCGAATTCCCCTCCAGCTTTTGTGTGACTTCTGTGGCAACTCGATGGTACCAGCTCTGAAACCCCAGCCAGATACTGATCTGACCTCCGCATACTTGGACTTTTTGACCAGTGTAACTAAATTAGAATTACACCGGATAGCCTGGTATCACCAGTCCCCTCCCTCGCCTGCTGGCTATCCACTGCTCATATTATCATGAGATCAGCACAGACAAATGACCTTGAGCTGCTGACGGGAGGAGGTAAATGACATTCTCTCTTCTAATCAGTCCAGTACCTATCAAGTAGCCTACTGACACTCATGGATGAAGAATGAGTGTTCGGGTCAGGTCCAACAGGGCATGCAGTATCTGCGGAATTGCAACATCGAGCAAACACGTCAGGAAAAAGGGAGAGAAAGTGGGAATAAAGCAAACTGGGAGCAGAAAAATAGATCATAGGCGCTGCTTATCACTAAAACTAGCTACTGGAGGAATGATACAGACCAGACATATACATCTGAGTGTGGAGAAGGTGATTAATCAAATACTTTATCTAAGACACTCACTTAATGTTTCACCCTCAGGGTTTAAAGACAGACCCACCACCACTTTCTCAACTGAATGATTTCTGACTAAGCAAAACATCCTTCGCCCCCTCCAGCCCGCAATGTTTCTGTGTAAACGATGTGCTAAGGGCATCATCAGATGGGGCTGACTCACTGGGGTCAAGAGCATGGGAAACAGAGTTCAAATGTGAGATTGATGGCAAACACCGGGGTTATGAGTATGCTTCAGCTGACAATAATTCAGTTCTGTCGCAATGTCACCGTGAGTCACAGCCACTCACCCTTGAAACAAAGGTGATGAATACTTGCCACCAATGTAAACAGAAAGAAAAGATGATATGGGGGGGGGGAGAGAGATTCTCCCAAGCCGCGACTCAAATGGAGGGCATTGCATGGGGCTTACTGCTAGTCACCACCGCCTCCGCGAGTCTTCAAGCACCGGATTTCCAGTATAGTCAACTATATGCCAGAAATCGGCACGGAGCTGAATAATTAATGTAAATTCTTATTTTAATCCATCATGCATATGATTACTGGGCCCGAGACTGAAGTTACCGCGCCTACCTACCTCTCTTCCCTTGCCAGGAATGTTTCAGTCCAGCAGGATTTCATACAGTTTCCCCATTTGTGGGGAGCTGGCAGCCTTACCCTGCTGGAAGCCATTGAGGCACACCCCCCCCCCCCCCCCCCCCCCGCCAGAGGGCTGGGAGCCTGGGAGAGGTGCCCTCTGGACATTGCCATCTTGCTAGTGCCAACCTGGGCCTCCTGGCAATACCCAAAGTGCAAAGTGGCAACGCCCAGGGGACATCTTGGCTCTGCCCAGTCTAACTCACATCTTGGCATGGGTTAATGGATCGAATCCTGGTCCAGATCAGTCCTAATTGAATGAAGGAGTAAATTCAAAGGGCTGAACGACCTCCTTCAGTTCTTATATTCAAAGTAATTCATTCCGTGCATAGCACATCAAAGTATGTCTGAGAGACATAATCGGGTATTTATAAGCATTTCCTTTCTTATTATTGGCTCTCACCTCTCCTAACACTCTTTATAGTTATCCTCAGCTGACTTTTGCAGAACTCTCAATCCCGACTGCTGTTTGTTTCCCTGTATCATTTATAAAATAAATGTTTATGAGCAGAAGGAATTTAAGACTCAAAGGTCGAAACCCCTCGACACTGCCCCATTGAAAGCCGAGGGAGCATATTTGCGCCAAAGCAAATACTAAAAATATTTTCGACGTCTCTTCCCAGAACGCTGTATATGAAGGCGTGTGTTGTTCCGTACACATCTCTAATTCTTCTTCTGATTTATGAAGGCTGGACTTGCAAGATGCCTGTTTCCCCAGCACGGTTTCTCACTCAGCAAGGGGCCAGATCAACAGGGGAATCAGGTGCAGGAATGGAGGCATCTGATTGGAGCAATAATTGGATTGATCAGGTGTACTTTGAATTGGACACGAGTATGAAGCTCTCCCATTTGACAAGACATTGGTCCTACAATGAACCTCTTGAAGTACATCTTTGGCTTTGCGACACAACTTGAAACAGGCCAAGAAATTCGGTGTTAAAAATTAAACTCTGGGTTTAGCCCCAGTGGTTTGGTTATTAGATGACAGCTCCACATACTGTCGTAAATGTAAGTCCTCATGGGAAAATTCCCTGGTGGCATCTGAAAAAGGTATCGATTCTCATTAAAGAAAAGGCTGAAAATGGAAAGGATGGCTATCAAGTAATGTACACAGCAAACCAAAACAGGATAAAGAAAAACAAAGACTTTCCATCCATCACCTATGCTTTACTAAAAGTTTTGGGTGGAACTTTCCTGCCCCACCCGCCACAGGAATCGTAATGGGCGAGGGCAGAACATGCAGAAATCCATTGACTTTGGGCAGGAATTTCCAGACATGGGGTAAGCACAGCTGGAAAATCCCACACTTTGTGTCTTTCTGGTTATGTCAGTTACTTCCAGCGTCATGCCTATTCATCACATCTGCAAAACGTCCACAGAATCATTGAATCCCAACAGTGAAGAAGGAGGGCATTCAGCCCATTGCTGATTCTCCAACAAGATATCTTATCCAGGCCTGTCCCCAACTCTGTCCCTGTAACCCTCTGTATTTACCCACTAGTGCTCCAAACCTATGCATCATGGGAAATCAAGGGGCAATTTATCATCTCCAATCTATCTTACCTGCACATCTTTGGACAGGGGGAGGAAACCAGAGCATTCCCAGAGGAAACCTACGCAAACATGGGGAGAATGTTCAAACTTCACACAGACAGTGACCCAAGGCTGGAATTGAACCTAGGTGCAGGTTAGGTAAACTAATGAAAAAATATGTTGGGTAAACGGGAATGCATTGCAAATACATCGAATGAAGACTTGGGGGATGGTGTAGTATATCCGCCTGGCAAACAGGTTAATGGGGGACTGGGTAGAGTACCACTCACGATATGATGTAAAAGAACACATGACCTGAGTCTCGAAAGGCAGTTTAGTACTGAACAGAGATCTGTGTAGAAGCAAGCATGGGAAAATTTTTAACTTAGACTTTAGACTGCATGTGTCAAATTCTCCAACCTCACTGGTTAACCAGAATTCTCTGCTCCCGCTGCAGTGGATGGAGCATTTTCACCACTGGGATCAGTGAATGTAGCACAGGGCAATGATTAAACATGGACATGTCTTAGTTAGAATGTTCCATTATCACACAATATGATACACTTAACCCACTCAGACGTCAATGAAACCAAAAAGCAAACATTAAGAAAATTGCCAATTTGCAGGGTATGTAGCAAACAGCAGAGCATTAACTTGAATGGAGAACAGCTGCAGAATTTTGTGGTGCAGAGGGATCTGAATGTTTTGGTATATGAGTCACAAAATTTTAGTATGCAGATACAGTAAGTCGTTAAGAAGGCAAGTGGAATACTATCCTATATTATGAGAGGAACTGAACATAAATGCAAGACTAGAGAAAGCTGGAAAACTTTGATTGTCCAGCCTCCCATCCACTGACTTTGTCTACACTTCCCACTACTTCAGAAAAGCAACCACCATAATTAAGGATCTCACGCAATCCTGACATTCTCTCTTCCATCTTCTTCCATCAGGAAAAAGATACAAAAGTCTGAGGTTACATATCAACCGACTCAAGAACAACTTCTTCCCTGCTGCCAAGAGATTTTGAATGGACCTACCTTGCACTAAGTTGATTTTTCTCTACATCCCAGCTATGATTGTAACAGTCTATTCTGCATGCTTGCCCTTCCTCCTCTATGAACAGTATGCTTTGTCTATATACTTTTCATTGTATGCTAATATAAGTGACAATAATAAATCAAATCAAAAATTAAATCAGTATCTGTAGGGAGAGAAAATAGAGTAAATGTTTAATCAGAACTAAAGACAGGGGAAATGCTTTGCTCTCATGCCCACATGCCTGTCCTTGGCCTACTACAATGCTCCAGTGAAGCCCAATGCAAACAGGAGGAACAGAATCTCATCAGCACACTTTCTGGTTGTATCACAGCTTGGCATGGCTCCTGCTCTGACCAAGACCACAAGAAACTGCAAAGAGTCACGAACGAAGCCCAGCCCAACATGCAAACCAGCTTCCCATCCATTGATTCTGTCTACACGTCCCACTGCCTCGGAAAAGCAGCCAGCACAATCAAGGATCCTACACATTCGGACGTATTCTCTACCATCTTCTTCCACTGAGAAAAAAATACAATAGCCTGAAAATACAAACCAGCTGAAACAAGGACACTTTCTTCCCTGCTGCCATCAACTTATAAATGGACCTACCTTACATTAAGTTGATCTTTCTCTGCACACTAGCTTTGACTGCAACACTATATTCTGCATCTCTCCTTTCCTTCTCTCCTATGAACTCTATGTACAGTCTGCTTTGTCTGCTTTGTCTGTATTGTTTCTTGTCTGCACAAGAAACAATACTTTTCACTGTATACTAATGCATGTGACAATAATAAATCAAATCAAATCAAACCAAATCATCTCCTGGTTAGACATGTTACATTCCTGAGGAGTCAACACTGAGTTCAACAACTCTAAACTGTGACCTTTCTCCTCTTAAACCTCAGTGATGGGAAAGCTATTGGAAGCAAATCTGTGAAACAGAATTATTTTGTATTTAGAGAGATAGGGATTAATCATGAACATTCAGCATGGTTTTGGTCAGGACAGGTCATGTCTGATCTACTTCACCAAATCTTTTGAAGAGGTAACTAGACGTGCAGATAAGGGCAATGCACTTGATGTGATCTACTTGGATTTCAACAAGACATTTGACAAGGTCCCACATGGAAGACTGACAGCGAAATCCATAGGATTCAGGGAAATTTTGCAAATTGGAGCCAGAATTGGCTGAGAAGCAGAAAGCAGAAGGTAATGGTTGAGGTGTGTTTTTTGGACTGGAAGGCTATGTCCAGTGGGGTCCTGATCAACACAAACCGTAATCTTATCAAATGAAGGAGCAGTTTGAGAGCTGAATGGCCCACTCCTACAGGTATTTCATATGTCTGTAAGCAATCAATTTACACGCAAACCTTTGGTCATCTGCCTTCGCCCTTCATCCCATTAACATCCTGTTCACTCTGTCTTTAGCCTGCGATGCTAATCCAATGAAGCTCAACACAAGCCCAAGGGATAGCTCCTCACCTTCTATTGGAACTTCCCAAACTTCTGGCCTCAAAATTGAAGTCAACAACTTTAGACATTGATCAAAACTCCCATTTCCTCAGACAATGGATGTTGTAATTATTTCTGCTGTAATCTTTTAACTTCCAGAGTAAACCCATCTTTAATTACTTTACTTGTCTCACTGTCAATCCCTATTTAATTTGCACCATCACCTCCTTTGTCATTTTTGCTTTCCTGAATTCCACCCTCGTGACCTTGCAATATACTCATCTCTCCTTCCTTCCCTGCTTCGCTACTCCCTTACAAACTGCAAAATCTCTAACTTTTAGTCATAATGATAGGTCAACCACCTGAAAACTTGAATGGGCTTTTCCAACCGGTGGGATTTTCCACTCCCACTGACAGCCACCGTGATGGGTCCCCATCAGTGGAGTCACGCAAAACACCACGAGACATCGGTGGGACTGGAAGATGCCATCAAAAAACATGTCGCGATGATTATTGGGTGGGGGGATGGTTAAGATTTGTATTAAGCTTCATCAGAATAATTTGATTTGGTTTGATTTGATTTATTATTGTCACATGTATTAATATACAGTGAAAAGTATTGTTTTTTCTACAGTATACAGACAAAGCATACTGTTCACAGAGAGGGAAATGAGAGGATGCAGAATGTAGTGTTACAGTCATAGTTAGGATATAGAGAAAGATCAACTTAATGCAAGGTAAGTCCATTCAAAAGTCTGTTGGCAGCAAGGAGGAAGCTGTCCTTGAATCAGTTGGTAAGTGAATTCAGACTTTTGTATCGTTTTCCTAAAGACAGAAGATGGAAGAGAGAATGTCTGGGGTGCAATGGGGTCCTTAATTATACTGGCTGCTTTGCCGAGGCAGCAGGAAGTGTAGATAGAATCAATGGATGGGAGGCTGGTTTGCATGATGGATTGGGCTACGTTTTTTGCTGTCTTGGGGCCGAACAGGGGTCCATACCAAGCTGTGACACAACCAGGAAGAATGCTTTCTATGGTGCATCTGTAAAAGTTGCATCACAAGAAGTGGAGGACAGAGTGGGAATGGGATGAAGTATTGCAAGTGACCAGAAGCCTGAGGATCCTTGGAGCTTTTTAAACAGTTTCTTTTTTTTATTTGAGATTTCCAGAATTTTCGGTATTTTGTTGAGGAAGTTCTGGAATGAACTGCACATTGTGAAGCGTGAATAACTTCTTCAGTATTCACAGATTAGAACTGTCTAGAGCTAGCTTTCATTACCCCAGAATTAATGAGGCAGACTTTCATTTGATAATTGAAGGGCAACTGAAAGAAGGATGAAAGGGGTTGTGTTTATGAAATTTTTTTTCAGGTTAACTTTAAGTACTTTATTGCCAATGGGCTATTGTTGGAATGTCACCACTGCTTTTGTAGACCGTTTTCAAGAAAATAGTTTTGCTTTTCTGTCCTTCATAGTCTCTGAATGTTCCAATGCAGCCAATGGAGCACTTTAAAGATATAATCTCTGTTGAAATGTATGAAAAACAGCAGACAATTTGAGCACAGCAAGATTTCTGAAAGAACAATGTTAAAGTTTTTTAAGTTTAAAGTTTTATTTTATTGGTTTTACAAGTAGGCTCACATTAACACTGCAATGAAATCACTGTGAAAATCCCTTCGACACTACACTCTGGCGTATTGTTTGGGTATACTGAAAGAGAGTTTAGCATGGCCAATCCATCTAAACAGCATGTCTTTCAGAGTGTGAGAGGAAATCGGAGTACCTGGAGGAAACCCACGCAGACACAGGGAGAACATGCAGACTCTACACAGACAGCCGGGTCCCTGGCACTGTGAGGTAGTGGTGCAATGACCAGATAGTCTGCTTCAGTAATGTAAGCTGAGAAAGAAAGAAATGAAAGATGTGCATTTATATAGTGCCCTACTGGCCTTCAGGATATCCTACCCTGGATGTTACATAAACAGTTTGCACACAGGAGCCAACTTTCGTTGTGCTCAAGTGCGACAATGACCATCTCTCCCCACCCCCCATCATCTTTCTCAAAATCATATCATGAGAGAGCAGGTGAGGTTTGGTTTTAACATTCCATTCCAAGATGGTACTTCCGTGTGTGCAGTTCTCTATCAGTACACAACTAAAGAGATAAATATAGTTCAGGAAATGAGGGAGAAGGCCCCAACTTTTCTTCAAAATAGTGCCACAGGATCTTGATGTATATTTAAGAGAGGAGGTAGGGTTTCAGTTCCAAAGAATCGTAGAATTCCTCCAGCACAGAGGAGGCCATTCAGCCCATCGAATCTGCACCGACAGAGCATCTCGCTCAGACCCTCTCCCTTGCCCTATCCCCATAACCTCACATATTTACCATGCCAATCCCCTTAACTATATGTCTTTATATACTAAGGGACAATTTACCATGGCCAGTCCACTCAACCAGCACATCTTTGGCCTGTGGCTCAGGTCCCTTGTGCTCAACTTGAATTCAGGGTCTTCTGCCTTGGAGATGCTAGTGTACCCATGGAAGACACATGACCGTACAACAGCTAATCGTGGACACAAAAACTTCCCATCATCAGCCTCACTACTCAGCAGATATGGCCAGACCTGTGAAGACCCAGCAGACTCGCAACTGACACTAGAATGAACCCTCCTACGACAACTTAACACAGGGCGTTGGTTTCAGTATCATTGACTTATAGAGATCAAAACCCTAACTACATCTGTGTCTCTGGGAAGTGTTGCCGAAAAGCAATGGGCAGTGCCTGAACCTTCCCCATCTTTGCCCAGAGGTTACTGATTTCAATTAAGGCACTGTAATGCCAGCCAAAGCAAACTGACTCAACATAGTCATTATGTCCATTATGTTAACTCCACAGTTGTGTTTTTATTCATTCGTGGGACATGGACGTCACTGGCTCACCAGCATTTATTCCTAGTTGCCTAGTGGGTTGCAAGATCATTCAGTCCACCACATTGACTTGCACATAGACCAAATCAGGTGAGGACAGCAGATTTCTTTCCCTAAAGAACATCTGTGAACCAAATGGATTTTTTTTTGACAATCAACAATAATTTCATGGTCATTAGTTGATTCTTAATTCTTAATTGTTTTATTGAATTCAAATTCCACCATCTGCTGTGGCAGGATTTGAAACAATGTCCTCAGGACATTAGTTGAATTTCTGGATTAATAGCCTAGCGATAATACTACTAGGCCATCGCCTCCACATGGAATCCCGAGGCATTTGATAGAGCATCTCACACAGGCCCTATCCTCATATCCTCACATATTTATCATGTTAATCCCCCTAACATCTTTGGACACTAAGGAGCAATTTACCAAGGGCCAATCCACTTAACCAGCACATCTTTGTCCTGTGGCTAGTGTTTGGTTGTTAAAGCCCGTTCTTTTAAGGAACAATGTTTACATTTTGTTAAGGCCTAACGTAGCAGTGTTGGGCTGGAATCACATCACCTCATCTCCTCCTATTCCCTTCAAAGCACTTGTATCCCTTTAAGAGGGCCCCAAGAGCAGCAGTTAGCTCACACATGAAGAATAGTTATTGAAAGAAGAAATAAATACTGGCATTTGCAGGATGGCTCCTGATATCCCAAGGAGTTTTTCAACCACTTTACTTTTGGGACATAGTTAATTTCTGCACAGCAAGATCCCACAAATAGCATTCAGACAAAGGCCAAGTTTGTTTTAATAAAATTTGGACAGAAAGCGGTCAACTTGAATCCCCTGCTCTTCCAAGTGCAAAGCAGGTTCACCAGGATGTTGCCTGGTCTTGAGGGTGTTGATTATGTGGAGAGGTTGAATAAACTAGGGTAGTTTTCATTGGAAAGACGAAGGCTGAGGGGAGATCTGATCACGGTCTACAAAATTAAGAGCGGCATAGACAGGTGGATAGTCAGAGGCTTTTTCTCAGGGTGGAAGTATCAGTTACAAGGGGGTCACAGGTTCAAGGTAAAAGGGGGAAAGTTTAAGGGAGATGTGCAGGGGAAGTTTTTCATGCAGATAGTGGTGGGTGCCTGGAATGCGCTGCCAGAGGAGATGGTGGAAGCAGGCGCATTAGCAACATTAAAGAAGCATCTGGATGGGTACATGAATGGGGGGGTATATAGGGATACAGATCAAGGAAGGGCAGAAGGTTTTTTTTTTGGTTTAGACAGGGCATGATGATCAGCACAGGCTTGGATGGCCAAAGGGCCTATTCCTATGCAGTACTTTTGTTTGTTCTTTGCTTCCTATTCCTCCACGGCAGAACTTGGGGATCTGAGCTATCAAATTGAGGGTTCAGGTAGAGTTAAAAACCTCATGTCAAGGGCACTACCTCCTACAGAGAAAGACAGCCTGGATCATGGGCCTGAGCTCCTGGTAAAGGATAGGAACACTGGTCTTCCTGCCTCATGTGTAGAGCAGCTCCACATGAAATATATTCACCAGGGAACTGGATATATGGGGCAAATGGGATCAAAGGTTGTGGGGAGAAAGCAGGATTAAGCTACTGAGTTGCATGATCAGCCTTGATCATAATGAATGGCAAAGCAAGCTTGAAGGGCCAAATGGCCTCCTCCTGCTCCTAACTTCTTTGTTTCTATGTAAAGCACAGCCAACATCACTGGTTAAGAAATGACGGGACTATCCTTCACAGCTGTTCAAGCAGATTGGAACTGTAGGCGACATTCCTCAAAACAAATCCACCACACAAACTTCCAACTGCCTCGGCAAAGCAGCCAGTATAATTAAGGACCCCAAGCACCCCGGATATACTCTATTGTAACTTCTTTCTTCACGAAACGGAAACAGAAGCCTGAGATCACGTACCAACCAACTCAAGAACAACTTCTTCCTTGCTGCTGTCAGACTTCTGAATGGACCTACCTCACACTAAGTTGATCTTTCTCTATGCCCAAGCTATGACTGTAATACTACATTCTGCATTCTCTCTTTTCTTTCTTTATGAACGGTTTGCCTTGTCAGTGTAGCACACGAGAAACAATACTTTTCGCTGTATGTTAATACATGTGACAATAATAAATCAAATCAAAAATGACAGAATATGTATAAAAATAAGTATATCAATGCACGTTGCCAAATAATTAAGTTATTTATCGATAAGGTTCATCAAGTCTTTTTAAACCCACTACTTACATTGTTAAAAATCACTTAATGGAAAATTACCAACGAAAAGATGGGAAAAATTAATTTTAATTTCTTTGGCACTTGGTTTCTGTCTGGAACTATAGAAATGTGGTAAAAGGAAAGTCAAGGAATGAAAGTTTGTGTATGAAAAGAGAAAAGAGGATGTGGTGTGTGAATTTACTGGCATTTAGGCCCAGTGGCCACAAAGCATAGTGAGTGTGAGCTGATACAGGAGCAGCTGCTGTGTAAACAGTGTCAACGCCTGAGAGAGAGAGGCAGAAATAACTCCGGCATCCCCTTGACAGAAACAGAAGAAGAAACTTGAAAGGCTCCTGAAGACAAAAACCCGCAATGACTAAAACACACAAATCAGAATGGATGTGCAGTGTGTGACGTTTAACTGCAGTGAGGCAACATCTATAAGATCAGGGTGAGGAGAACTTAAAACAACCACTTCTGCTCCAGCTAATATACATCAGCAGAAACAGATCAGCTTTTTAGCCTGAGTGACGTTCCTATTGGTGAGTAATACTAAATTCTTTATTTGAACACCATTAAAGGGTAGGATGATTTCCTGGCATCTAGAATCATTTTAACTCCAGCAATCGTTAACTTTCCTCTGTGCGTGTGTGTTTGTGTGTGCATCTTAACCACTGTTTATTTAACTAATGCTTACAGGAAGCCTTTTTTTTAGAAGATTTATAGCTTGTTTTTTTTCTGTTCCATCAACCAATTGGGCTTAAACCATAAGTGTTGCTCTCTTTTTAAACATGCCTAAAGCCAAATAGACATTTATCAGCTTGACTCAGCACTTCCTGCCCTGAGTTCAAAGCCCACTCGGGGACCTGCACCCATAATCTCGGCTGGTACTCTGGGGTAGTACCGAGGGAGAGCTGCACTGTCAGAAGTGGCGTCCGTCAGAGGAGATGTAAAGCCAAGGCCTCGTCTGCCCTCTCAGATGACGATCTAAACTGATAGTCCAGGGCAATCCTAGCTTATTAGAGTTTCCTGTCTCACACAATACTAACTTAAAGCAACACTCAAGGCAAGATTTTCCAACCACGCTCACCCTAAGACCAGAGAATCCTGCCTGAGGTCAATAGACCTTTGCATAGTCTTCCTGTGGCAAGCGGGATGGGCAAATTCCACCCTCTATCTCCTGTGGAGTGGTTTACAATGTAACAACAACAACTCACATTTATATAGCACCTTTGACATTTCAAAATGTCCTAAGGCACTTCACAGGAAAAATTAGTAGAAACGTTTGTCACCGAGTCACATAAGGAGGTATTAGATTAGTTGACCATAAACTTGGTTAAAAAGGAAGGTTTTATGGAGCGTCTTAAGGAAGAGAGGCAGATAGCAAGGCAGAGAAGTTGGAAGAAGAGTTCCAGAGCTGAAAATCCAAGAAGTTGAAGGCATATAGCCAATGGTCAAGTGACTAAAATCAGTGATGCTCAAGATGCAGAATTGGAGGAGCGCAGAGATTTCAAATACTTGTCAGGCTGGAGTGTGTACTGTGTATAGTTTTGGCCTCCTTACTTAGGAAGGATATACTGGGACTGGAAGTGTGCAAAAGTGACTACATTGATTCTGGAGTTGAGAGGGTTGGCTTATGAGGAGGGATTGAGTAGACTGGGGCTGTAGTCATTGGAATTCAAAAGATTGAAAGGAGATCTTATAGAAATTATACATTATGAAGGGAATAGGTAAGATCGAAACAGAGAAATTGTTTCCACTGGTGGGTGAAACTACAATGAAGGAGCATGGCCTCAAAATAAGGGGAGCAGATTTAGGAGTGGGTTGAGGAGGAACATCTTCACCCAATAGGTTGTGAACCTATGGAATTCCCTGCCCAGTGAAGCAGTTGAGGCTACCTCATTGAATGTTTTTAAAGCAAGTATAGATAAATTTTTGAACAATCAAGAAATTAAGGGCTATGTTGAGCGGGCGGGTAAGTGGAGCTGAGTGCTTGAAAAGATCAGCCATGATCTTATTGAATGGCGGAGCAGGCATAAGGGGTCAAATAGTCTACTCCTGCTCCTAGTTCTTATGTTCTTACTGAGGACATTACAAAGAGAGAGAGAGATATTTTGAAACAAAGAATGTGGTTTTTAAAATGGAGGAGTTGGAAGATGGGAAGGTATTGTCAGTCAGTGAGCACAAGAATGATGGATGGATTGGATTTGGCGTGAGTTAAGACAAGATCAAACGAGTTTTTGATGACCTCAGGCTTATGAAGAGTGGAAGATGGGAGACCATCTGGGTGGTCACGAACTAGTCAAGTCTGGAGATAAGATGATTGTGGATAAAGATTTGTGCAACAGATGAGCTGAGGCAGGGCTAAAGGTAGATGAAGTTATGAGAGTGGAAGAAGCCAGTTTGGAGCAGATATGAAGCTCATCTCCAGTTTTCTGCATATCCAGTGAGGTGCTGATCAATGAACCACGCCGGATGGTAACTTTAGAATGGCTGAGAATGGTCTTTAACTTGGGTCCTAACCTTGCATGCCAATTCCTTTGAAGAACAAAACATTCCTATTTGGAGAAGTCAATTCACATTGCTAAAATCCTCATGGGAATCATTTCGAAGCTTGTTTAGTTCCGCGAGAAAACAAAAAGTCTCTGATGGTGGGCACAGGACAAATTGTGGAACTATAGAAACTAAAAGCACGTAAAGAGGCCATTCAGCCCATCACACTCAGTGCAGACTCTTTGAAGGAGCAGTTGTGCTTTGTGCAATACCCAATGCTTTCTGTCTATAAATACATTAAATTTTCATCCTCAAGTACCTGCCCAACCCTCTTATAAAATGATTTAATGAAACAGTGTCCATGACTACCTTTTCAGATAACCCTCTGAGTAAAAACAGTTTCTCCTTATCTCTCCCCAAGATCTTATGCCACTAATTTTAAATCTATGCTTTCTGGGTATTGATCCAGCTATCAGATTTTGTCTTTATTCACATTCTCAAAATCCTTCACAATCTCTATCAAGCCACCTGTTAACATTTGCTGTTCTAAGGAATACAACCTTAATGATTCAAACCTATCCTCAGAACTAAAGTTCCTCATGTTAAGCAAAATCCAAATCAATCTGTCCCTCTCTGTCTCTCTGTCCCTCCCTCTCCATCTTTCCCACTCACACTCTTTCTCTCTCTCCTTTCTCGTTCTCTCTCTCCTCAGCACGGTGGCACAGTGATTAGCACTGCTGCCTCACAGCACCAGGGACCTGGCTTCAATTCCAGCCTTAGGTCACTGTCTGAGTGGAGTTTGCATGTTTTCTCCATGTCGGTATGGGTTTCCTCCGGGTGCTCTTGTTTCCTCCAACATCCAAGGATGTGTAGGTTAGATTGATTGGCCATGCTAAATCCCCTTAGTTTCCTAAGGATGTGTAGGTTAGGGGGATTAGGAGGGTAAATAAGTTGGTTAGGGCAGGAGTAAGATGCTCTGTTGGAGACTCAGTACAGACTCAATGGGCTGAATGGCCTCTTTCTGCACTGTAGGGATTCTATGATGCTCTCTCTCTTTCTGATGTCTTACAAAGACCAAGAGGGATAAAAGTTCCTCCCAATGCAGTTACATGTAATGTGTGCATGATCAATTAATGATCAATGGTGGCAGAGATGTGGAACTCTCTTCCACAAATGGCAGTTGAATGGCAGCTATCTTTAAATCTGAGATTGATAAATTTTTGTGAAGCAAAGGTTTTAAGGAATATGGGCCAAAGACAGGTGTGTAGAGTGAGGTCACAGATCACGGCACAGTGGCACAGTGGTTCACACTGCTGCCTCACAACGCCAAGGACCCAGGTTCGATACCTGTGTGGAATTTGCACATTCCCCCTGTGTCTGCATGGGTTTCCTCCAAATGCTCCGATTTCCTCCCACAGTCCAAAGATGTGTGGGTTAGGTGGTTTGGTCATTCTAAATTGCCCCTTAGCGTCAACGAGACTAGCCAGGTTAAATGCATGGGGTTATGGGGATAGGATCTGAGTGAGATTATGCATTGGCCATGCTAAATTTTCCCTCAGTGTACCCAAATAGGTGCTGGAGTATAGCCACTAGACGATTTTCACAGTAACTTCATTTCAGTGTTAATGTGACAATAATAAACTTTAAATTTTAAAACTTTATCTCATTAAATGGTGGAATAGGTTCGATGGGCTAAATAACCTACTCCTGTTCCTATGTCTCTATGACTGAAAGTTGATTAAAAAAATGTAAATCTTGGCTGCAGATCTCAAAAAAACAATAATTTATATTGTACACATCACATAACAGAACAACTCGATGTCGACAAAGAGGGAAGTAGATGATAAGTTAAGGAAAATGAACAAAGAAATATATTTTCAGGAGAAGAAATCAAAGGTCACACAAAGATTTGTTAGTTCATGATAACTGAATGCTATGAACCTGATGTCAAAATCAGTGAAGGGGGAACGTACATTAGACAATAGTTGAGAAAGATAAGGGTAAAAAATTGGATTAAAGGACATACCAATTAGCAGCAAGAGAAATCCCATTTAATCCTTTGAGCATAACATCATAGAACCCCTTCAGTGCAGGAGGAGGCCATTTGGCCCATCAAGTCTGCACCAAAATCAATCCCACCCAGGCCCTATCCTGTAACTCTATGTACTTACTCTGCTAATCCCCTTAACATGAAGGGGCAATTTATCATGGCGTATCGACCTAACTTGCACATCTTTGGAGTAGTGGAAAAAATGAGTACTCGGAAAAACCCCATGTAGACACGGAGAGAATGATGTACACACTCCATACAGTCACCCGAGGTCAGATTTGAACCCAGGTCCCTGGTGCTAGGAGGCTGCATGCTAATCATTGTGCTACCGTAACATCATTCAATAAAATCAAGGCTGATCTGTTTGTGGCCACTTTCCTGAATGCAGGCTATAACCCTGGACTTGTAGATCAAACATCTGCCTAACTCAAACTTGGATATATTCAAAGGATCAGAGAGGGATGGAGAGATTAGGGCAGTGTGAGCCATGAATTTCAGGGCAATAAGGATTATGAATTCAGAGGATTAGGGAGCTAGCAGAGATAAAGGGGAACATGTATCAGGGACTTTGTACAGCCTGGGAATTCAAATTAAGCCTATTTTTGCAATCAACACAGGTTCCAACAGAATGAACCCACAGCGACCAAGATAGAAATGAAACATTTATATTAATGGGGAGATAATGGCATAGTGAGTAATACCATTGAACTAGTAACCCAGAAACCCCAGTTTAATATTCTGGGAATCGAGTTCAAATCCCACCATGCTATGTGGTGGGATTTAAATTTAATTAATGAAAATAACCTCGAATTGAAAGATAGTTTCATAATCACCATTGCTGAAACTATCATTGAAAAATATCCATCTGGTTCTCAAGGAGCAGCATCATGGCACAGTGGTTAGCACTGTGGCCTCAAAACGCCAGGAACCTGGATTTGATTCCTGGCTTGGGTAACTGTCTGTTTAGAGGTTGCACGTTCTCCCGTGTCTTCGTGGGTTTCCTCCGGGTGTTCTGGTTTCCTCCCACAGACTAAAAGATGTGCTTGATAGGTGCATTGAACCGAACAGGCACCAGAGTGTAGGGGCTAGGGGAATTTCGCAGTAACTTCATTGCAGTGTTAGTGACTAATAAATACCTGTGACTAATAAATAAACGTTAACTTTAAACTTTAATGTCCTTTGGGGAAGAGAATCTATCTTCCTCACCTGCGCTGCCTTACATGTGACTCCAGACCCACAGCAATGTGGTTGACTCATTACCACCCTCTGCAAATGGCCTAGGCATATATCTCCATTCAATCCAGGGAGTTAGGGATGGACAACAAATGCTGGTCTTACCGGTGATGTTCCCAAATTTGTACAAATTGTACAAATGTACAAATTTGGATTAGTAAATTTGCAGATGACACTAAAGTCGGTGGAGTGGTAGATAGTGAAGAGGGGTGTTATAGTTTGCAGAGGGACTTGGACAAGTTGCAGAGCTGGGCCGAGAGGTGGCAAATGGAGTTTAATGTGGAAAAGTGTGAGGTAATGCACTATGGCAGAAATAATAAATGTGTAGAGTATAGGGCTAATGGTAGGATTCTTAGTAGTCTTGATGAACAGAGGGATCTTGGTGTGTATGTGCATAGATCCCTGAAAGTAGGCAGTCAAGTCGAGAAGGTTGTTAAGAAGGCATATGGAGTCTTAGCTTTTATTGGTAGGGGGATTGAATTTCGGAGCCGCAACGTCATGTTGCAACTGTACAAAACTCTAGTGCGGCCGCACTTGGAGTATTGTGTGCACTTCTGGTCCCCACATTATAAGAAAGATGTGGAGGCATTGGAGAGGGTACAGAGGAGGTTTACCAGGATGTTGCCTGGTATGGAGGGCAGGTCTTATGAAGAGAGGCTGAGGGATTTGAGGTTGTTTTCGTTAGAAAGGAGGCGGCTAAGAGGGGACCTAATCGAAACATATAAGATGATTAGAGGTTTAGATAGGGTGGACAGTGATAGCCTTTTTCCTAGGATGGAGAAAGCTAGCACGAGGGGACACAGCTTTAAATTAAGGGGTGATAGTTATAGGACGGATATCAGAGGTAGGTTCTTTACCCAAAGGGTGGTTCGGGAGTGGGATGCCCTGCCTGCAGCAGTTGTAGATGCGCCAAGTTTGGTGGCGTTTAAGAGGTTAGTTGATAAGTATATGGAAGAGAAGGGAATGGTTTAGTTTGGAGGGGCATTGCTTTTTATATTGGTCGGCGCAACATCGAAGGCCGAAGGGTCTGTTCTATGCTGTAATGTTCTATGATCTATGTTCTATCACATGAAGGAATAAAAAAGTTAGGGAGAAATAACCAAACTAAAATCTTCTGGGAGTATTCTCTTAGAAAGAATGGCAATAATCAGAATCTTGGAGATAAAAATGTTTGCGCAGTTACATTAATAAAAGGAAGAGTAGGCAAGAGAGAGCATTCATCTCAATGCCACACAGTGGCCAACAGTGAGATCACCTACGTAGATTGCCTTTCACATTGCACAACAGTGGTGAGTAATGGCTTTACAAAAGGCCAAAGATGTATATTCTTTGACATGTCAAATCTTTCTTCTGTCCATTTGAAGAAAGCCTTTTGCTTTTGCAAAGTCTTAATCATTGAGCGGGGGAGGACACACTGAGACATAACTTAGACTTTTTTCTCAAAGCCATCTGATTAGATCGGAAATGCAATAAAGTAGTCACTTTAATTCCCTTAAAAGCGGTTCATTACAGTTCTTTGAATTTACATTTGGAAATTTGATCAAATGACCTACCTGCTGAAGTCTTGACTGCTTTATTTAGATATTCCCCTGCGCACATCTCCAGTATTTATTGAAACTGCCTCCAGTCAGGCAAAGAGTTGTCTATGTGATAGATCTTGCATGATTATGGAGCATTGTAAGGGCCTAGATGCCTCTCACTTTCATCTGAACACTTTGTTGGAATATTAGAGCCATTATTTATGATAAACACTAAGACAGTCAGTGGGAAAACCAGGAAAAACTTCTTTAGCCAGAATGTGGTGAGAATGTGACCTTGTTACCGGAAAGACTAGTTTGAGGTCACTAGTATAAATACATTTATCCATGGATTTTCCTCTCAATTCCTCAGATGGGTGTTCAGCAAGTAAGAAAACAAATGGTTCACAATCTAGGTTGATATAATCACATATGTAATGTTAAGCCAAATCTCTACCTGCACAACCAATTGCAAGTATTGCTTTAGGAGTCAGTCTTGGAGGTGTGGATGGAGGCATTATGACTTTGCCTTGTGCTTACTTGTCCTGAAGTTCTTCTCAAATGACAAAATCTGTCAATGATAGTGGCATCTCCATTTGGGTCTGGCTAAAGATTATTTTTCCCATGTATTGCAACCCAGCTTGCAATATCTGAGATTGGCTTTTTGAGATGATCTGCGATGCAATCTCCCATGCTTAGCTGGCTATAGAGAGGAAGTCTAAGAGGAAGCTAGATGAATCATGATGGCGAAAGGCCAGAAGGATATGCTTTGTCCCCCATCCCCCGTAGGGCCATCTGTCGCTTGTTCCTCAGTTTGCTTTCACTGAGCATTGACCTTTGTTTCATTATTAACACATTCTACTATCTTACCTTTATGCCGCCATCAACATCTTCTTTAGTCTTTAATGTTACCATTAACACTCCCAGCGGCACAGTGGTTAGCACTACTGCCTCACAGCACAGCGGACCTAAGTTCAATTCTGGCCTCTGCTGACTGTGTGAAATTAGTGTATACTCCTCATGTCTGCATGGGTTTTCTCTGGGTGCTCCAGTTTCCTCCCACATTCCAAAGATGTGCAGGTTACATTGATTGGCCTTGTTAAATTGCCCTTACTGTCAAGGGGATTAGTAGGTTAAAAACGTGGGATAAGGCCTGATTGCTGTTGGTGCAGGCTAAATGGGCTGAATGGCCTCCTTATGCACTGGAGGATTCAATAGGCTGTATTCTATGACTTATTTATTAATCTTTCCTTCGCCCCAACCTATCCCTGACATTCTATGCTACCCTACCTTCTCCACCCTTCTTTCCAATCATAAAATCCATTACATTTCTATCTCTCCTAAGTTCTGAAGGAGTCATTCAGATTTGAAGAATTAACTCTGCTTCTCTCCCCACAGATGCTGCCAGATCTGCTGAGTTTATCCAGCGTTTCCGTTTTTGTTTGAGGAGGGTATGCTGATAGGATGAGATGACGCAGAGTGAGAGGACGTTTGTGTGAAGCATAAACACCAGTCCTCCCAGTTGACCACATTCTCTGGATGTTTCTCCAGAGTTCCCCCTCGGGTTATTGGTGACCATCACACAGTTACTTTTGGCCACTTTATAAGCTACGGTCCAGCACAATGGAAAGATGGGGGGAAAGGATAGAAAAGCCATAAGTAATCTGAATGAATAATCTGCAGTTACTGCACTCTGAATTATTTGGGATTCAAACATGTCTAGGCACAATAGGAATGAAGGAGTTGCCTTGTTGAGGCTTGCCGAGTCGCCTTAGCCAGTAGCTAAAACATATTTTTCAACAAATGGCAACCTGAGAGTTTTAGCAAGACACACAGCAGAAACCAGAATTCAAATATTATCACCCGCCAATTTAAATTAGCTAGTTCTTTTTGATGTCTGTTTTGTACATAGTCCAGAACAGGTATCGGTCTTAAAAGGATAAGCATTTTCAGGTGGACGTAAGCCATGACCAGAGAGTCTTTAACCTTTACTGCATGTTAT
Organism: Sphyrna mokarran; assembly: GCA_024679065.1. NCBI lineage: Eukaryota > Metazoa > Chordata > Chondrichthyes > Carcharhiniformes > Carcharhinidae > Sphyrna > Sphyrna mokarran. The sequence continues at coordinate 11,544,905 of JAGIQG010000030.1, read as the reverse complement.
TTAAAGTTACAATTTAATGCTTTATTTATTAGTGCCACATGTAGGCTTACATTAACACTGCAGTGAAATTACTGTGAAAATCCCCTACTCACTACACTCCAGCACCTGTTCAGGTGTACCGAGGGAGAATTTTAGCATGGCCTAACCAGCATGTCTTTCAGATTGTGGGAGGAAACCGGGGGAAACCCATGCAGATAAGGGAAAAACGTGAAGACTCTACACAGACAGTAACCCAAGCCAGGAACTGAACCCGGATCCCTGGAGCTATGAGGCAGCAGTGGCAGCCACTGTATCACCGTGTCACCCATTACAAAGGTATTCTCTGATATCTGCAATATTGACCTAGTTTCCATAACCGTTTCTCAATGTCATGAGACAAGTACAGAAGTGACTCTAATACATATATTTTGAAATGTTAGAAAATCCTTCAAATACAATATGAAAACAAAGTATTGTAGATGCTGGAAATCTGATAACATGGGGGAGGGAAACGGAAATACTCAACAGGTCAGGTAGCATCTGGGGAGAGGGAATTATGGGTGGCACGGTGGCACAATGGTTAGCCTTGCTGCCTCACAGTGCCTGGGACCAGAGTTCAATTTTGGCCTTGGGTCACTGTTGAGTGGGATGTTTGCATGTTCTCCCCATGTCTGTGTCCATTTCCTCCGGATGTTCAGGATTCCTTCCACACTCCAAAGACGTGCAGATCAAGTGTATTGACCATATTAAATTGCCCCTTAGTGTCCAAAGCTGGTTGGTTAGGTGGATTAGCAGGGTGAATATGTGGGACTAAAGGGTGCGATGCTCTGATGAAGAGTCAGTGCAGGCCCAATGGGCCAAATGGCTTCCGTCTGTCCATAGAATCTTATGAGTGCGATTGGTTACCTGGATCATCAAATAGCTATAATTTGTGGAAATCATCAGAACTAATAGTTGGGACTTTTTCTCTAACTGGCGTTTCCTGGAACAGCTCATTTTTCTGAAGCCAGAGGCTTTGGCCAGAACTCAGGTATTTTACATAGATTTGTAGCTGGCAATCAACCTGTTTGGCCACATTATCATAGAATCCCTACAGTGTGGAAAGGAAGGCATTTGGCCCACCAAGTCAACAGAGCATTTTACCCTGCCTTTTTCCCACGTGTTTACCTCATTAATCCTCCTCACTGCATATCGTGGGACACAAAGAGGCAATTTAGCAAGGCCATTCCACCTAACCTGCACATCATTGGACATGACCATTAAGTCCTGGGATGGGACTTGAACACAGTAAGATGTCTCATAACACCAGGTTAAAGTCCAACAGGTTTATTTGGTAGAAAAACGCCAGTAGCTCACCAAACCAAAGAAGCAAAGCCCCAAAGTGTTTGCTATCAATAAACCTGTTGGTCTTTAACCTGATGCTGTGAGATTTCTTATTGTGTTTACCCCAGTCCAACGCTGGCATCTCCACATGCGACTTGAGCCCAGAGCTACTGGCTCAGAGGTAGGGACACTACTCAATGAACCACAACATGGAAGATAGGCGGTGGAATTTTCTGATCATTCATGTGGGTGAGATTGTCTGGTCCTGCTGCAGTGCATGGAGGTTTGGCTGAGTAGGACATGAACTGCTGGAAAATTCTGGACAACAATTAATTCAATAATCAGTGGCTCAGACATGGTTATTGCTGCCCAAGATAAACTGACAACATAAGGCACAATAACCGACTGAAATTGGTCAATCCGTGCAAAGGGATGATGGTCCATCTCTTTCCAGGCAATCTAATTGAATGTCCATTTTAAACATGAGAGCTTTAAGGGGAGAGATCAGTACTCTGTATCATACACCTCCATAAGATCTCAGATGGAAATGGATTTTCCCTGATTTACCTCATACAATCCCTATGGTGCAGAAGGAGACCATTCGGCCCATCATGTCTGCCCCAACCACAATCCCACTCAAGCCCTATCGCTATAACTCCCTGTGTTTACCCTAGCCAATCCCCCAACACTAAGTATTAATTTATCATGACCAATCCATGTAACCCACACATCTTTGGACTGTGGGAAGAAACTGGAGCACCCAAAGGAAACACATGCAAACACGGAGACAAGATGCAAACTCCTGACGGATAGTCTCCCAAGCTGGGAATCGAACCCAGGTGCTGAGAGGCAGCAGTGCTAACCACTGTGCCACTATACAGGGAAGGCCTCTCTTAAATTTGGACATCAAAATGACAGAAATGCCACTATGTCCCCAAAGAGATGGAGGGAATTACTGGAATTCCCTACAAGAAAAATGATGGTTTGGAAAACTATTCCAAACAGAATAATGTAAGTATTATGGGCTTGCCAGAATACAGTAAGTCAGAGTTGCTGCTTTTTTGTTAGTTATATCCAGATGATGTCCCAGCAGGAAGCTCCATATGAACTCAGGGACCTGCTGAAATGAGGCTGGACTATTTAAATCGCATCGTTACATTGATCTCTGGTGTTTTTGGACAGGTTTGAATGACAGTCTGAGTAGAACGAGGGTAAGGAAATTTGTCAGTGCAGTGGTAACCCGTGGCAACCCATTTGAAGAAACCACAGAAAATATCTTAAATCCCTGGAGTTTTTCTCAGATGTTAAAACCAATGCCACAAGTACACCATCTCGAAACCCAAATCTCCAAGCACTCATAACTCATTCCCGTTCATGCACATGTTCCACATCCAGCTGGATTCTAATGCAGCAATAACTTCTCAGCCAAGAAAAGTTACACTCAGAGTAAGTGTACAATGGAATTGGCCATTGCATTCTTGACATTTTATTCTGAAATGTAATTCAATCAAAATCAACAACTTGCATTTACACAAGTCTCAAAATGTCTCAAAATGGGCAGCACGGTGGCACAGTGGTTAACACTGCTGTATCACAGCACCAGGAATGCAGCTTGGGTCACTGTCTGTGTGGAGTTTGCACTTTTTGCTCATGTCTGCCTGGGTTTCCTCCAGGTACTCCAGTGTCCTCCCACAGTCCAAAGATGTGCAGATTAGTTTGATTGGCCATGATAAATCACCCCTTAGTGTCCAAAGATGTGCGGGTTAGGGGAATTAGCAGGGTAAGGATGTGGGGTTAGAACAATAGGGCCTGGGAAAGATGCTGTGTTGGAGAGTCACATCAGACTTGATGGGCCGAATGGCCTCCTTTTGCACTGTAGAGATTCTATAAAAGTACTTCACAGGATGAACAAGAACAGAAGAGAAGTTAAGACTATTTCTTTTTATTCATTCATTATAGGATTCATACATGTCTGTCCAGGCCAGCATTTATTGCTCAACGGAAGGTATTCATCGGTGTGTTAAAGTTGGGTTCAACTCCCATTATGGAGGCTTGAGTACAACATCCAGGCTGACACATCAGTGCAGTACTGAGGGAGTGCTGCACCAACTGTGATGCCATTGATTTAGCTGGAGGACTGCTTTGGGTTGCACTAGGCTGTTACATTTGGTGTTTGCTGTCTGAGGGAATTTATGGTTCAAGTTAAGGATCTCACCTGGATTCTATGAACAGTTTTGGTTCCTTTATCTAAAGAAAGGTATACTGAATTGGAAGCAGTTCAGAGAAGGTTCACTAGGTTGATCCCATGGAGGGATTTTCTTATGATTTCTATTCATTCGGAGAAATGGGCATCGTTAGTTGCCTGAGGGATTTCAGAGTCAATAACATTGCTGTGGCTGGAGTCATATGTAGGCCAGACTAGGTAAAGACAGCAGATTTCTTTCTCTAAAGAACATTAGTGAACCAGATGGGTTCTCCAACTATCAACAATTGTTTCATGGTCATCAGTAGATTCTTAATTCCAAGGTTATTTTATTGGATTCAAATTCCACCATCTGCCGTGGCAGGATTTGAACCCAAGTCCCCAGAACATTAGCTGAGTTTCAGGATTAGTAGTCTAGCAATAATATGACTAGACCATCACCTTCCCAAATAAGGAGAGGTTTAAGTAGGTTGGGCCTGTGCTCACTGGAGTTCAGAAGAATGAGAGATGACCTTATTGAGACATATATGATTCTCAGGGGTCTTGACAGTATCAATACGGATAAGTGTGAGGTGATTCACTTTGGTAGGAATAACAGGCATATGAAATATAGGGCTAATGGAAGGACCCTTAATAGTGTTGTCGAGCAGAGGGATCTTGGGGTACAAGTACATAGCTCTTTGAAAGTTGGCACCCAGGTTGATAAAGTTGTTAAGAAGGCGTACGGTGTGTTAGCTTTTATTGGTAGAGGGATTGAATTTAGGAGCCGTGAGGTTATGTTACAACTGTACAAAACTCTGGTGCGGCCGCACTTGGAGTATTGCGTACACTTCTGGTCGCCGCATTATAAGAAAGATGTGGAAGCATTGGAAAGGGTGCAGAGGAGGTTTACCAGGGTGTTGCCTGGTATGGTGGGAAGGCCTTATGAGGAAAGGCTGAGGGACCTGAGGTTATTTTCATTAGAGAGAAGAAGGTTACGCGGTGACCTAATTGAGGCGTATAAGATGATCAAGGGACTGGATAGGGTGGATAGTGAGAGCCTTTTTCCTTGGATGGTGATGACCAACACGAGGGGACATAACTTTAAATTAAGAGGTGGTAGTTATAGGACGGATGTCAGAGGCAGGTTCTTTACACAGAGGGTGGTGAGGGCGTGGAATGCCCTGCCTGCAGCAGTTGTGGACTCGCCTACTTTGGGGGCATTCAAATGGTCGGTGGATAGGCACATGGATGATATTGGAATAGTTTAGGTTAGAGGGTCTGCCGGCCGGCACAACATCGAGGGCCAAAGGGCCTGTACTGCGCTGTAATGTTCTATGTTCTATGACAGGGTTGATACTGAGAGGTTGTTTTCCCTTGTGGGAGAGTCCAGGACCAGAAAGCATAATCTCAGAATAAGGGGTCATTCATTGAAGACCGAGATGAGGAGGAATTTCTTCTCTCAGAGGGCTCCAGGGGCTAGGGTCGCTAAGTATGTTAAGTGCTGAGTCAGGCAGATTTTTAATCATTATGGGAGTCAAAGACTATAGGGATAAGACAGGAAGTGGAGTTGAGGATTCGATAAGAGTGGTGGTGGAGGCGGATTCAATAGGCTTTTTTAAAAGACTTTTGGATAAGTTTATGGGACATAGTAAGATAGAGGATTATAGGTAGGCGGACGTGTTCGGCGCAACTTGTGGGCCAAAGGCCCTGTTTGTGCTGTATTTTTTTTCTATGTTTCTATTATCACATTGGATTATTTATGGCCAGCACCTTGGCACAGTGGTTAGCACTGCTGGCTCACAGCGCCACGGACCTGAGTTCAACTCTAGCTTCAGATCATTGTCAATGTGGAGTTTGTATGTTCTCCCCATATCTGCATGGGTTTCCTCATAGACAGTGACCTGAGGCCAGAGTTGAACTCAGGTCCCTGGCGCTGTGAGGCAGCAGTGCTAACCATTGTGCCAAGGTGCTGCCTATAAATAATCCACTGTGATAACACTCAACTCCACTTCCTACCTTATCCCTATAGTCTATAGTATATGCTTTGGTTTCCTCCCACATCTGAAAGACATGTTGGCCATGTTAAATTCTCCCTCAGTGTACCTGAATAGGTGTCAGAAAGTAGTAATGAGAGAATTTTCACTGTAACTTCATTGCAATGTTAATGTAAGCCTACTTGTGGCACTAATAAATATCTTTAATGACTTAACAGTGAAAATTGATATGAAAAATGATACAATATGGCTGCAGGGTGACCAAAGCTGGGAACAGTACTCAATAGTACTCAATATTTAGAAGGGACAGGTAGAAAGGAAAAAGAGGTGGAGTGGCATTGTTAGTAAAGAATGAAATCTGTGCAGTAGGGAGAAAGACGTTGGCTCCAAAAATCTAGATGTGGAGATAGCTTGGGTGGAGCTAAGAAGCAACAGGAGGTGGAAACCATTGGTAGGAAATGTGTATAGGCATCCAACGCTTTGGTAAGGTAGGGGATGGCAGTAAACAAGAAACTAGAGATGCCAGAGTAGTCATGGGTGACTCAAACCTACGTATAAATTGGGCAAACAAAATTATCACTAATAGAATGGTAGATTAATTCCTAGAGTATGTACAAAATAACTTTTTCGGACCAGTATGTCAAGGAACCCTAGATTTGGTATTATTGCAATAAGAAAGGGTTCATTAATAATCTTGTGCAAGGTACTGACCATAACATAATGGCATTCTCCATTAGGATGGAAAGTTGCGAAGGTGTCAGGTGTAAGTTGGCTAAGAGAGATGGGGAACTTCACTAAAAAGCATGATGGTGGATAGGCAATGGCTAATATTTCTCAATTCAACACGTATACATCCCTCTTTGACACAGAAACACTAAAAAAAAGCCCAACCGTGATGAACAAAATAAGTTACAGATGGTGTTAGATCCAAAGAGGAGATCCAAACCAGCCTCCCACCCATTGACTGTCTACACTTCCCACTGCCTCGGAAAAGCCAACATAAATTAAGGACTCCAAGGACCCTGGACATTCTCTCTTCAACTTTCTTCTGTCGGGAAAAGATACAAAAGTCTGATGTCCGTACCAACTCAAGAACAGCTTCTTCCCTACTGTTGTCAGACTTTTGAACAGACCTATCTCACATTAAGTTGATCTTTCTCTGCACCCTAGCTATGACTACAATACTACATTCTGCAGTCTCTCAATTTCTTCTCTATGAATGGTATGTTTTGTCCGTATAGCATGCAAGAAACAATACTTTTCACTGTATATTAATATATGTGACAATAATAAATCAAATCAAATCAAAAAATCATATAAAGTTGCTAGAAAAAGTAGCAAGCCTGAAGGTTGGGAGCAGTTCAGAATTCAGTGAAGGAGGACCAAGTGATTGTTTAAACTGGAAAATATATAATGTGAGATTAAACTTGAAAGTACATAAAGGTGAACTGTAAAGCTTTTGAAGTGACTACACTTCAAAAAGTACTTAACTAGTGCTTTAACACATCAGGTGTTTGCAAAAAGTGTTATAAAAATGCAAGTCTTTCTTTCTTTTGCTGAACCAACACAATGAAAGAAATGCTAATGCCCAGTTGATCATTTGTTTGGAGATTTTGCTGTGCGTATTTTCGCTGCTGTGCTTCCTACCTTACAGTAAGAAGTCTCACAACACCAGGTTAAAGTCCAACAGGCCAAGTAAATCTGTTGGATTTTAACCTGGTGTTGTGAGACTTCTTACTGTGCTTACCCGAGTCCAACATTGGCATCCCCACATCATGGCTTCCTACCTTACAATAGTGACTACACATTAAACAGAACTTTGTTGGTTGTAAAACAGTTTGGGTGCCTTGAGATTACAGGATGCTATACAAATGCAAGTCTTTATTTCTACATACAAAACAAGCTGTTTTTGAGATTGTGCACTGAGGAAGGCTGTTTGCCCCTTGGTGTGTCCACTCTTTGAAAGTGTTGGTCTCGCTTCCCACCCTTTCCACATTGCCCTACACATTTTTCCCCTTCATGTATCTATCCAATTCCTTTCTCACTGTTGAAATTGCTTCTGCCGTTTTCCAGCAAATTGTGCATTCCAGCTCACCGTGCAAAAATAAGAAAATTGCCTTCATTTTGCCTCTGATTCTTTTGCCAATTAGTTTAATTCGGTGTCCCCTGGGCCAGAGGTTTAGGATGGTGGAGTTTCCTTTCCCGCCATCTTCGGAGTTGGCAGCGAATGCATACCTATCCACACAGCCTGCTCTGCAACCACTTCATATTCCACGGACCATCAGATAGCTGGCAATGGGACTGCTACCAATCATTCAGGAGGGAGTCCCGTTTCTGAGAGCTACCAGTCAATCTGGTTGGCCGGTAGCTCTTTAGTCCCAGTGGCTTCAAAAGCTACAGTGGACAAGACAGGGTCTGTAAGCAAATCACAGAGCCCAATAAACATAAGGTAATATGAAGTTTATTTGATTTTATTTGATTTGATTTATTATTGTCACCTGTATTAGCATACAGTGAAACACATTGTGTCTTGCACACTATATAGACAAAACATACCAATCATAGAGAAGGAAAGGAGAGGGTGCAGAATGTAGTCTTACAGTCACAGCTAGGGTGTAGAGAAAGGTCAACTTAACGCAAGGTAAGTCCATCCAAAAGTAAAACAGCGGCAGGGAAAAAGCTGTTCTTGAGTCGTTTGGTACGTGACCTCAGACTTTTGTATCATTTCCCCGAGGGAAGAAAGTGGAAAAGAGAATGACCAGGATGCGTGGGGTCCTTAATTATGCTGGCTGCTTTGCCAAGGCAGCGGGAAGTGTAGGCAGAGTCAATGGATAAGAGGCTGGTTTATGAGATGATTGGGCTACACTCACAACTTTTGTAGTTCTTTGTGGTCTTGGATGGTTTACTTATTAGTCAAAAGTAGGCTTACATTAACATTGCAATGAATTATTGTGAAAATCCCTTAGTCACCACACTCCAGCATCTGTTCGGGTACACTGAAAAAGAATTTAGCATGGGCAATGCACCTAACCAGCACACCTTTCAGACTGTGGGAAGAAATCAGAGCACCCAGAGGAAACCCACACAGACACAGGAAGAACATGTAAACTTCACACAGGCAGTGACCTAATCAGGAATCGAAACAGGGTCTCTGGCACAGTGAGGCAGCAGTGCTAACCACTGAACCACATGTCACCAGAGGGCCTTGGCATGAGGTAGGTTTTGGGCTCTCAGTCTAGGGGAGTAGAAGGCACCTGCAAAGGCCAGGCCATTTGGGGCTGATAGGGTGGGGGGAGGTGAGGGGGGGACAGGTAGATGTTCAAACAAGGCCACTGATAAAGGCACCCCCAACCAAGACACAAAGTCTTAACACAGTTACTTTTCCTCTAAGTGGCCATTAATTTGTCACAAGGATCTCGCTTGGAGCAAGCCTGGGGATGGCGGAGGATACAACACTGGCCTAGCCTCAGCCATCCCACCATAATATTGCGGAGATGCCGGGGATGGGGGCAAGAGCCCAGTGGCAAGGCAATGGGAAGAATTTTACAGCCACACATAGACCCTTTCACTCCCAACCTACAAACCCACCGGCAAAGTTGAAAAATGAAAACTTTTGCTCCTGGTTATTGACACTTCTGCCACTGGGCACTGTCTCCCCTTATTTATTTTGTCGAAGAGCTCATGATTTTTAACAGCTCTATTAAATCTTCCCTTACCTTTTCTTAATTGGTGGGGTGGCACGGTGGCATAGTTGTTAGCACTGCTGCCTCATAGTGCCAAGAACACAGGTTCGATTTCTGACTTGAATCACTGTCGGTGCAGAGTCTGCACATTCTCCTTGTGTCTGCAATGGGTTTCCTCTGGGGCTCTGGTTTTCTCCCTCAGGCCAAAGATGTGCAGATAAGGTGGATTCCCCCTTCGTATCAGGGGGACTAACTAGGGTAAATGCATGGGGTTATGCATGCTTTGGTTTGCGCCCACAGTCTGAAAGACGTGCATTGGCCATGCTAAATTCTCCCTCAGTGTACCCAAACAGGCGCTGGAAGTGGCAACTGGGGAACGTTCACAGTAATTGCATTACAGTGTTAATATAAGCCAACTTGTGACACTAATAAATACATTTTAAACTTTAAAACTTATGGGGATGGGACCTGAGTGGGATTGTGATCGTTGCAGACTCGATAGGCCGAAGAGCCTTCTTCTGCACTGTCAGATTCTATGATTCATATCCTTCTCTGCTCTGAGGTCAACAAACTCAGCTTTTCCAGTCCCGTGTCTCTGGTATCAGGTTAGAATATCTCCTCTGCATGGCCTTGACGCACTTGCTGCAGTACCATACAATATTAAACTGCAGTCCAGGTTAAATAAGGATAACAAAAAGTTTGAAATTCAGATGAATAAAGATTTATTTCATCTCTACTTTCTGCTGTTTCTCAAAAGAAAAACGTCTCAGCAAAGCAAACAGCACTGCTTGCCCACGCCCACGCTTTTGCTATTCCCGGTGTGCATCCAGTTTGATCTCGGTCCTGGCAAAATATCACAGCTCTAATTTTGTCCCCGGAGTTCCGTCTACAGAAAATCAAACGCAGAGCTAACCATCAGCTATGGATCCAGACTTGCCCAGGCAGGGAGCTGGGATCAGAGAAAGGCTGTGGGCAAATCCATTAACAACCCAAGCACATATTTGTGGTCCTAATCAGACACCAGGCTGAGAAACATCTCAGCTTCTTGCAGTTGCTTCCTGCTGCAACTTGTTATTGCTAACATCAAGATACCAAACAAAAATATCAGTCACAGAAAAGCATTGAATTAGTCAATGGATTGACATTCAAATCATAGAATCACAACACTGCCGAAGGAAGCCATTCGGCCCATCAAGTCGACACCAACAACAATTCAACCCAGGGCCTATCCCCGCAACCCCCAGTATTTAACCCGCTTGTTCCTCTGACGCTAAGAGGCAATTTAGCATGGTCAATCAACCTAACCTGTACATCTTTGGATTGTGGGAGGAAACCCCACACAGACATAGGGAGAACATGCAAACTCCACACAGTCAAACATCTGAGGATGGAATTGAACCCGAGTCTCTGGTGTTGGGAGGCATTAACATTTAAGCTGATTTAATCTGAGGCGTTTCCAGATTTAGCGTTGTTGATTTAGATATTATTGTTTGAGCCTCTTTAAAGCAAAAACTTTTACGGTCTCTGGTGTTGGGAGGCAGCAGTGCTGGTCACCGTGACACCACATTTAATTGGGTTACGGTACACCTGAATATACTAGCCTTTCAAATCTATCACTGCTGGGAACTCATAGACAAATACTGGGCAACACGCAGCTCAGGGGCCACATATGGCCCACCCACTAGCCTCGGATGCCTATCACTGTAATAGACACTGGGTGAGATTTGCTTCATGAGCTTTCATTTTGGCCAATGGATTAATCTAGGCCCCACTGTACTGATCTGAGGGTCACATCTGCCAAACGCACTGGTCCAACCTTAGTCTTAACGTAACGCATCTTAGTCTGGCTGGCTGCAGAGTGCAGTGATAACCGTACAGGAATTCTTCAAACTTCCCTCTGCAGTTCACATTTAATATTTAACAAGTGTGGCGGGCATGTCTGCCTTATCTTCAAATTTAAAAGAAAGAATCTGTATTTATATGACAACTTAACTATCTCAAGACAGATCACCTACAATTAATTACTTTGAAATGCAGTGACGGATTGTTACATCAGTGAATGCAGCAGTTATTGTGCACTGCATGATCCCACAAACATCAATCAGATGTCTGGCATTTGTTGAGAAGGGGGAATATTGGCCAGGAGAGCTCAATATTCTTGTTCCAATAGAACAGGGGATCTATTGTCATCTGGATACATGGATATTCTCTCCATTTAATCAAAAGGATAGTAGCTCTGATGGTGCAACACTTCTTCTTTATGGCACTAGAATAAGAGGAATTCTTGCATTTATATAGCACCTTATTGCACCATTGAAACAATTGCTGGCTTACAGAATGCAGTGATTATTCTTTCAAAAACTTAATACCATTCAGTGTCAATTACACCCAGCAAGCAGAAATGAGATAAAAGGACTCCAATATATACATAGTTTGATGGTGGTAGCAGGATGGGAGTAGCAATATTGGGAGAACTCACTCCTCTTCTTTAGAGTTTTAAGATGTTTAACATTTAAGCAGAGCTGATTTAACCTGAGGTGTTTCCAGATTTAGCATTATTAATTTAGGTATTATTGTTTGAGCCTCTTTAAAGCAAAAACTTTTACGGTCACAGCACAAAAAGAGACCCCTTGGTCCATCATGTCCATGTTGACCACAAGCAGTTATCTGTTCTAACCCATTTTCCATAGCCTTGTATGTTTTGCTATTTCAATTGCTCATCTAAGTGTGTCTTAAATGTTGTGAGGCTTCCCGCTTCTATCACCCTCTTAGACAGCAAGTTCCAGATTCCCACCACCCTTTGGGTGACAAAGTTTCTCCCCAAATCCTCTCTGAATCTCCTGTCCCTTATCTTAAATCTATTTCCCCTGGTTATTGACTCATTTACTAAGGAGAAATTTTCTTCCTATCTACTTTATATATCCCCCTCATAATTTTGTTCACCTCAATCAGATCCTACCCCTCAGCCATCTCTGCTTGAAGGAAAACAACCTCAACCTAACAACCTCTCTCATAGCTGAAACTCTCCAGCCCAGGCAACATCTTGATGAATCTCCTCTACACTGTCCAGTGCGACCACAATTCTGTTCTAAGAACTGCGCACAGTACCCTAGCTGTGGCCTAACGTACATTCCATTGTCATGACTTCCTTGCTCTTCTATCCCATGCCTTGGCTAATAAAAGCCAATATTCCATATGACTTCTTAACCAACTTATCCACCTGTCCTTCAGAGATCTTTGGACAAGCACTCCAACGTCCCTTTCTGGTCCTCTAAACTTCCAAGAGTTCTGCTGTTCATTGTGTATTCCCTTTCCTTGTTATTTTTAAATAATTTTATTATAGAACCTCTATAGTGCGGAACAGGCCATTTGGCCCATTGAGTCTGCACCAACTGCGACAGAGTATCTCACTCAAGTCCTTTCCACTGCACTATCTCTGAAACCCCACACATTTCCCATGGCTAATCCATCTAACTGTAGCTAACTGAAGGGCAATTTAGCATGGCCAATCCACCTAACCTGCACACCTTTGGACTGTGGGAGGAAACTGGAATACCCAGAGGAAACTCGCTTTAATAATAAGGGAAATCTCACAACCAATCTGATTGCTTTACCAGAAAAAGACAGAGTAATTTGTGCAGATACGTCATCTGTCAGATAGCAATTTGAGAAAGTCAGCTAAACTCTGGGTGTATTAGACCAATTCCCTCTTGAGGGAATGGGACCCTCCCCCCAGTCTCCTAATCCAGAATTGAGAATATCATTACATTGATTCAAACTTGGCAAGTGTCCATATTGTATTAAACTTGGATTGGGCAAAGCTAAACAGAAATTTCCATTTAAAATAGATTGCATCACTGTCATGCCATCACACTGGGCTGTGAATGCTGCAGAAATCTTCATTGGGAGAAAGATAGGTGAAGGAACAAGGTGGCACAGTGGTTAGCACTGCTGCCTCAGAACACCAGGGACCTGGGTTCAATTCCAGCCTCAGGTTACTGACTGTGTGGAGTTTGACATTCTCCCTGTGGCTGTGTGGGTTTCCTCCCACAGTCCAAAGATGTGTGGATTACATGGAATGGTTATGCTCAATTGCTGCTAGTGTCAGGGGATTAGCAGGGTAAATAAGTGAGGTTATGAGAATAGGGCCTGGGTGGGACCATGGTTAGTGCAGACTGAATGGCCTCTTTCTGCACTGTAGGGATTCTAAGATTCCAGCCAATTGTTTTTCTTACATAAAAGATGTGCAGGTTAGGTGATTGGCCGTAGTAAAATTGACCTTAGTGTCAGGGGGATTAACAGGGTAAATAAGTGGGATTACGGAAATAGGGCGTGGGTGGGATTGTGGTTGGTGCAGATTTGACAGAACAAATGGCTTCCTTCTGCACTGTAGGGATTCTATGATCTTGTGGTGCCTGTTTGGGTACACTGAGAGAGAATTTAGCATGGCCAATGCAATTAACTGGCACGTCTTTTGGACCACGGGAGGAAACCAGAACACCCGGAGGAAACCCACGGAGACACGGGGAGAATGAAACGGTGACCCACGTCAGAAATTGAACTTGAGTCCCTGGTGCCATGAGGCAGCAGTGCCAACCACTGTGCTGTGGCTGTAGGGATTCTACGTGTATCAGCTCTTGCCCAGTGTGGGAGTGAAATCACAGTTGCATGTCTTTTTTGGGAGGTGTGCAGATTGATTTGAGATTGTAATGTTAGGGTTGGGTTAAGTAAGGAGCCTTTGCTCTGATTGGTGTTGAGAGGCGATGGGGGGAAGTGGGTTTGGCCAATGACACTTTTCTCAATCTCTCCCTCCCTCCCTCTCTCTCTCTGCCTTCTGTGGCGCTCACAGCACTGGCTGTTCTCAAACTACCGGCTTGTAAAATCATTTACATGAGAGGCAGACTTGGAGAAAGCTGATCTGAGTGGGGAGCCGGATCACTGCCAGAGCCATCCCCCCGCCCACCCCTACTTCCCAGGCGGAGTAATCTCAACAGCAAGAGGAAGAGAGAAAAGAGAGTGCAAAAAAAAAACTTTTCTTAAAAAGGAAAAGACTTTTTTTTGTATGTGTGTGGTTGCATAAAAGCCAGAGGGGGAGAGGTGCAACACCAAGTGCAAAGCAGAGGCACTCAATTGAAGGAGCGGAGGGTTATTGAGATCTCATCTTCCCCCCCCCCCCCCCCCCCCTCCTCCACAGCAAGAGGTGTTGTGCGGCTGGCGCCCCGGTCAAGTTGAGGAGCAGAAAAGTTTGGAGAAAGTTTTTTAAAGTTTTTTTTCCCTTCTCGCAGGGGAACCTCGGTTGGTGTTTTTTTTTAAAAAAGTTGTGTTTCTTTGTGTTTCCCTCTCTTCCCTCTCCTTGTATTTAAAGACGGATTGAGGCAGCCGGGAGCTGGGGAGGGGAGAGAAAAGAGAGAGAAAGAAAAACATGTCTTCGATCTTGCCTTTCACTCCCCCGATTGTCAAACGCCTCCTGGGCTGGAAGAAGGGAGAGCAGAACGGCCAGGAGGAGAAATGGTGTGAGAAAGCCGTGAAAAGTCTGGTGAAAAAGCTGAAGAAAACCGGCCAGTTGGACGAACTGGAAAAGGCAATCACCACACAGAGTATTAACACCAAGTGCATAACCATCCCCAGGTAACATAGTGCATTTTCTTCTTAAAACCCTCGAAAGTTTGTTTTTTTCTGAGTTGAAACGTGTCTGGATCAACAATCCTTTTATTCTTAAAGATTATTTTCTTTAAAATAATCAAGGTGAAGCTTAGTTTTCCTTTTAAGAAAATCCAAATTTCAGTTGAAGTTTTTGATGCCTCTCTTTTGGGTTGATTGATTTAGTTTTTTTTTGGATTGCAGCGTTAGGGTTCCAGGGAGGTCCACCTGTGTTTGTCATGAGGGTTTTTACTGCCGGTGGGCAAGTGCCCCTGTTTGGCACGCTGTATGACAGTTGCTGTTAAATGCACCCTCAGAACGCCTGTTTGTCACAGAGAGAGTTAGTTACAGAGAAATGCATTGAGAAGGCTGTCAATTCTCTACCAGTTTGATTGTGATGTGTGTGTAGCGATACGTTTTATTGATCAGTGGAGTGGAGCTCTGTGAATTTTTTGACGCACTCTTGGGGGTGATGGTGAGTTACAGTTTACTGGAGTCCCACTTGCTGTGGCAGCGCACACACTTCTACATGCACGTTATAGTGAGGGGTGATGGGGGAGCTTCGGTCTCCTTTTGCATCACATGGCTGACCAGGAATCTCTCTCACCCTTACCACCTGCTACAGGGGTGTGTTGGAAAGATTTTGCAGCTTGATACTGGACCTGTTGTGAATGTACTTTCCTTGGGTATCAAATCCTGGGGTAGTACTCGAACTGAGATTTTCTGGCTTCCAGCCCTCTAAATGTTAGTACGCTCCTGGGGGCTCGCTTGGCCTGCTTCCTGGGAGTCTATGCCATCCAGCAAAGGCACAACAGTGTCCTTGATGGAGGGAACATTTTTTTTATATATCATTGCAACAGCAGCATTATAAGACAGTTCAACAATCAGTAGACTAGGTTATTGGGTCACTATTTTGTGGAGAGAGGCAATGTAGATCTGGATGGATCACTGGGATGTTCAGTGTGAACCCTGTGATGAGTGTGCACCCAATTTGGCATCCAGTGCTGTAATAGTGTAACACATGAGGTGCAGTCAGAATGCAACCAGACTGGCAATGAAACAGTCATCATTTAAACCTATTCTGTTACTCATAGTGAGGAACTGGTCAACTGAACTCTTGTGCACCTGTATTGGATCAGAGATGTTTGAGTTCAAAGAGTAAACAATTTGTAATGTGTTTGGATTTTGGTCAGTTTCTGCTTTGTCATGGAGCTGCTGTTAACAGTATGAATGCAGACAGAATTCAGTATCAGGACCCATTCTTATAGTGGCATTAGACTTGGAGACGTCTGGCTCCACTTTTACCTGGAGTTAACTTAACACTCAATTTGCATACACCAGTTTAGAGTCTGCACAAAGCTGAAATTAACGTTTCAGTTAACGTAAATACATGTGAAAATGCTTTTGAGGTTAACTTACTCAGTTATTAGTAGGACGTTGGGGAAAGTGGTAAAATGAAGAAGAGAGGTAGCACAGTTAGTACTGCTGGCTCACGGCAGCCAGAGACTCGTGTTCAATTCTGGACTTGATTTGACTGTTTGTATGGAGTTGGCACATTCTTGCTATGTATTCATGGGTTTCCTCTGGGTGCTCTGGTTTCTTCCCACAGTCCAAAACTGTGAGGGTTAGGTTGATTGGCCATGGTAAATTGACCCAAGTGTGAGAGGGATTAGCAGGGTATATAAGTGGGATTATGGGAATAGGGCCTGGGTAGGATTGTGATTGGTGCAGACTCGATTAGGCTGAAAGTACAGTCGAAATTCTGTGATTCCATGATCTCAGGGTGCAGGTTCTTAGCTCCTTTGAAAGTGGAGGTACAGGTGGACAGAATGGTGAAGAAGGCATTCAGCGTGATTGCTTTCATTGGTCCGAACATTGAATACAGGAACTGGGAAGTCTTGTTAATGTTGTACAAGATATAGATAAGGCCACACTTAGGATGACCAGAACTGTACAAAGTATTCTATTATAGAAAGGATGCAGAAAAGACTTACTAGGAAGCTACTGGGACTTGATGGTTTGACTTATAAGGAGAGGCTGGATAGACTGGGACCTTTTCCCCTTGAGTGTAGGAGGCTTAAGGGGGATTTTATTGAGGTCTATAAAATAATAAGGGGCTGGATAGTCAACATCTTTTCCCAACGGTAGGGGGAAAACTAGAAAGCATAGGTTTAAGATGAGAGGGGAGAAATGCAAAAGGGTCCATGGGGGGCAGTTTTTTCACAGGGTGGTGAGCCTCTGGAATGAGAGGTGTTAGTAGTAGAGGTGGGAACAATTTTGTCTTTTAAAAGGCGTTTGGACAGTTACATGGGTAAGATGGGTATACAGGGATATGGGTTAAACGTGGGTAATTGGTACTAGCTTAATGATAAAAATTGGGCGGCATGGACAAGTTGGGCTGAAGGGCTTGTTTCCATGCTGTAAACCTCTTACTCCCAGAGAGAGGGATAAGAGCAGTTAATCTGACATTGCTGCATCTTTTTGAATGGTACAATTCAACGTTCTTTGTTTCTGGGGAGTTTTATCATTTTTATTTTTAAATACTGTCTTTGCTGTCAATGCAGGATGAGTGCTGGAAAAGTGTAGCATGTAAATGGACAGAGTAATATCTAACTGACCTGAGCATGTTGACTCATATCAATTGTACCATGACCAGGTGCAGAAATCTGCTTAATCGCATGGATTTCACATTTCCTAATAATCAATACACGTGCTTGGATCACTTTCTGTTAGGATAAGATTACTGTGAATAGTTTGGAGCTTTTCTTTGGGCCCTGTTTAAATACAACTCAGTTCTGATCCCAGGGAAATGCACACAGAGTGATTTTACTCCTGATTTCCTTACCTTTTGTCTTAACTGACCTGTGCTGAGTTACAGGTGCTTTTTACTTCATTTCAGTGGATAGGACAGTATGTATTGTCCATCCCTAATTGCCCTTAAAACGTGGCGGTGAACTGCTTTCTTGAACTGTTAAGTGTGCGTGGTGTAGAGCAGAAGTTCCAAGATTCTGACCCAGCAACAATGAAAGACTGGTACTATAGTTCCAAATCAGAATGATCTGTGGTTTGGAGTGGAGGTAAATAGCTGTTTAGAACAATTGATGGCTAGACCAGCTTTATATTTCAGACTTATTAATTGGATTTAAATTCCACCAGCTCTTGTGGGATTTGAACCCATTGTCCCCAGTGTATTAAACTGAGGTCTGGATTAGTAATCCAGCAATGTTACCACTACACCACCAGCTTTCTAAATGTAAATGTATTAAAGTTTATTTTAGTGTCACAAGTAGGCTTACATTAACATTGCAATGAAGTTACTGTGAAAATCCTGTAATTGCCACACTGCAGCATCTGTTTGAGTACGTTGAGGGAGAATTTAGCATGGCCAATGCAACTAACCAGCACATCTTTTAGACTATGGGAGGAAACTGGAGCACCTGGAGGAAACCCATGCAGACACAGGGAGAACGTGCAGACTCCACACAGACAGTGACTTGAGCTAGGAATTAAATCTGTGTTCCTGGTGCTAAGAGGCAGCAGTGCTGACACTTGTGCCACTGTGGGCAAGCCACCTTTAAATTTAGTTTAGAATTCAAACATTGTCCCTGGTGAGACTTGAATCTGGAACCCAGAGCATTGCTATAGGTTTGTGGTTTACTAATTTGACCATTAGGCCACACAGGAACCAAACGCATGGAGCTGGTTGTTGGTTTACAAACAGACATCTGTGGCAAGAAGGTCAACTGTGGGGAGTAAGAGAACTTGTTGGCCAGCTCAGGGACTGAAACTGTGGCTTTTTATCAGCATCACGCTCCAACCACCTGAGCTAATAGGCCATTACAAAGAGCAGTTTGAATTACCAGATAACGACAGAAGCCAGAATGAGGTTGCATGTCAAAACGTGGGATTGAACCAGACAGCTTTTAGATTTTCAGTCTAATGGTCTCTGAACTGGGCTATTTTATCTGATGGTATTCCCGTGCATCTGTGTCCTGAAAATCTGGTTGAGGTTGTGGAGTTTGGAAGGTGTTATTGAAGGAGCCTTGTTGAGTTGTAATAGTGCATTTTGTAGATAGTACACGTGGTTGCCACTGTGTTGGAGAAAGTGAATGTTTAGAGTGGTGTATAGGTCATCAATTCAGTGGGCAGCTTTGTCCTGAATGGTGTTGATCTTCTTTTGAGTGTTTATGGAGTGCAGTAATCCAGATAAATAGAGAATATTCCATCAGATCTGGATTTGAGCTGTGTAGTTGTTGGACAGGCTTTAGAGAATCAGGAATGATTCATTTTCCACAGGATTTCCAGTCTCTGACCTGCCATTATTTTGTAAATTGAGTTTGCGTCTTTATATGCCCTGTTTGTAAACTGAAATTCCACTCACCTGATGAAGGTGCAGCACTCGGAAAGCTAGTGGCTTTTGCTACCAAATAAACTTGTTGCACTTTAACCTGGTGTTGTGAGTCTTCATACTGCACTTGCATCAGTCCAACACTAGCATCTCGATATCAACACTGCTCTCCTAGCCACAGTATTTGTATGGCTAGTCCAGTCCAGGTTCTAGTTGGTGCTAATGTTCATGATGTTGATAGTTGGTTGCATTTTGTATGCAACCTAAATGCTCATTCTGCTATATCAAGATACTCAGTGGAACATGGTAACTGTAGAGAGACTATTTTTGCTGACTGGGGAATACAGGACTGAGACGTGGTCAAACAATTAGAGCCAAATCTTTCTGGAGTGAAATTACTAGACGGGCCTTCATAGAATCTATGGCAGAGGCCTTTGAGTCCAAACTGTCTATGCCAATACAAAAGCCCATCTAAGCTAACAGCATTTGATCCAAATTCCTCTAAACCTTTCCCATCCATGTATCTATCCAAATACTTTTTATATATTGTCAGTGTCCCTACCTCAACCACTTTTTCCAGCAGCTCATTCCACTCGTGTGCCACTCTGTAAAAAAAAAAAGGTTAAAAATCAGAATCCTACAGTGCAGAAAGAGGCCATTTGGTTCATCGAGTCTGCACTGACCACAATCCCACCTGTTCCCTAACCCCATATCCCTACATATTTTGCCTGCTATTCCCTGTAACCTACACATATCAGAATACTAAGGGGCAATTTTAGTGTGGCCAATCGACCTAACCTGCACATCTTTGAACTGTGGGAGGAACCCACGCTTCTCACATTACCAGGAATTTTTTCCGTCTTAACTTAAACCCATCATACAAAGGGGGAGATGGTGGTGGTGTGGACATTATATCACTGGATTAGTGAACCAGAGGCCCAGGCTAATGAACTGGGAACATGGGTTCATATTTCACCAATGCAGCTGGTGAAGTTTAAATTAATAAATTTGGACTCTAAAGCTAAGTAGTGGTGATGCTGCGAACTATCATTGATAGGTTTTTAAAAACCTAATCTGGTTTACTAATAACCTTCAGGGAAGGAAATTTGCCATTCTGACCTGGTCGGGCCTACATGTGACTCCAGAGCCACAGCAATGTGCTTGACTCTTAACTGCCCTAGCAAGCCACCCAATTCAACAGCAGTTAGGAATGGAAGTCAAATGCTGACCTTGCCAACAACTCCCACATCCCACGGAAGAATAATGGTGGGGGAGAAAAGTACGTTGGAAGTTTGCAACTCTTCTGCAAATGAAAATATAATGTTCAATCAGATGTTAATCTTAAAACTGAAAGTGATAGATTTTGGTTAGCCAAAAATATTAAAGGATGTAGGGCAAAGTTAGGATAATAGAACAGCATAGGTTCCTGAATGGCAGAATAGGTATGAGGGGCTTAATTGACTCCTCTTGTTCCTCTATTTAAGCCTGAACGATTGAACATAGAAGGTTATCATAATAACCTTCTCAAAGCCCAAGCCGTCAGAACTCTTTTCTAATCTCTGTGCTCAATTGGTTATCCATGCCTCTGAAGTGCTATCGGATGCTTTGCTATGGTGAAGACAGGGAAAAAAAAACAAAGGAGTGCTGTTTTTGGTCACTGTATTTGAGACATAGGAACAACTTCTTACTCTAGTGTTCCTGCCAACCTGCTCTTCCATTCCATAATTCAAATATTTTCTTTTGATTAAAACTGAACTTTTTTTAGCAGCTTCACTGATGAGAATTTTTGATTAAATGTGTACAGAAAAGAGCCAGTTAGATTGGGGTCTCAGATTTGCCATTGGGGTATTTTAATTACATCATGCCCAGCAATAGCTTTGTTTTGTGCATCCCTTGTGCAGACCTTTGGAAAGGGTTACAATCGTCTCCAAACAGTAAATAAGTCAACACATGGGGGAGAAAGAAAGAGGAAATTTAGTCAGAGGTTTACAGCATGGAAACAGGCTCTTGGTCCAACTTGTCCATGTCACCCCTTTTTCAACCACTAAGTTAGTTGCAATTGCCCCCATTTGGTCCATATCCTTCTTATACCCATTTTACCTATGTAATTAGACCTGAAGTATGAGCCTCTGATGATGAAAAGGGAGCAGAACAGAAATCTATTATTACTGTGACCAATTTATTGCCATATGAGATGTATAACATTGTTGAGTCATGCACTTTTATAAACATTGCTCCATAGGGATATGAACTTCCGATAGTGACTAGCTTCCTGTTCACCATTTATCCCAACAGATCCCTGACCCACTCATTCTGTGACAGAGTTTTTGATCTATCTTGGTCTAATTTCTGATGCTCTGTGTTGAGTATTAAAGAGTTGAAGGTAATAAGTGAAGCTGGCTTGGTGGAACAGGCTTTAAGAGCTAATTGACTGACTCCAGTTCCTTTTTCTTGTGCATGAAGTTATGCTCTCATTTCTGTATCTGCCTTTCTCTTGCCTTCTCTCTTCGAGTTTGTCTTTTTAACTGATCACTTCTAATTATTCATTGTCCACTTTGACGTGTTTATTCCTCTGAAGTGCCTCTCGGTGATTTTTGATAAAGACAGTTTGTCATAATAGCCATTTTGTGTACAGTGACATGCATAAACAGTAATATATTACTAATTCACATGTTGCTCATGATTGACAAGGTATTGTAGTCAGGCCATCAGGACAAACAATTTTGTTTAATTCAGATAACGCATTGGAATCAAACAGGAATGCAGAACATCTATTTAACATCTCATTTGGAAGGCATCGGACAATGTAGCAATTCCACAGTAAGGTACTAATTTAGATGTATGGACAAATCCTGGAGTAGGATTTGTACCTTCCCACTTCTGAAATTAGGAGTGCCAGTAACTGAGCTAAACTGGCATTAACATAGCCAAGGTAGATCAGATATTTGAATACTTATCCATTCAGCATTTACCTCTTCCAAGATTCTTCACTTGGTGACAATACAGCAATTGATGTTCAAAAAAGAAATTTGTCACAGAGTAATATCATTGTTTGGCAGTATTCTTTGCTCTATACTGATGCACTAATATTCCAAAGTGAGGAACTTCTTAAGTCACAAAAGGATGGACTCTCTCACACTTGTAAAACGTTTGGCCTGACCATCAAGAAGACAAACGTCACAGTCCAGGATGTTGCCACAACATCACCTATCAGCATTGATAACGTGATGCTACAGCTTATCGATGGTTTCACATATCGAGGCTCTACAATCACCAACAATCTCTCACTTGATGCTGAAATCAACACACACACGTTACCAAAGAGACAGTTGTACTGCTCAAACTGAGGGAGTGCAGAGCAACACTAAACTGTGACTCTTCCAAGCCTGCAGCCTCTGTACACTCTTTACAATAGTGAGAGCTGGATAACACGTGATTGGCAGAAGAGAAGGCTGAATGGTTTCGGATGTATCCTTGGCCTGTCTTGGCAGGAAAAGGTCGTCAACTCCGAGGTCCTGGAGTAAGTGAATTCTTTCAGCGTGCACTCAGTGCTAAGCCAATGGTGTCCACATTGGCTCAGCCCCGTTCATCACAGCTGAATGAGAGACCTAGAGACCTTCTGAACAGTAGTCTGGCTTCTGAGTCACGTTCTCCTGGGTTTTTTATACCTTCACCACGTGAAGACCTGCAAGTTAAATACAGAAATTGGGGAACTTTATAAATTTAATAGTTTATGGCTATATTCACATTAAACCATTAAAACTTTTCATCGCCCACACTTACTCCCAAAGCTGCATGAAGTATAATTGCTGCTAATGGGCTCATGGGGACTTTTTCAGATATGGTGATTTGACTTGTTAGCAGTGTTACTGAAACGCAGATGAAAATTGTTGTTTGGTCCAAATCTGTTGTACGACCAGGTGTTACAGCACAAAGTATGGTCCCCTGAGTAAAGAAGTTGTTTATCAATGTCTTTAGTGTCTGTTTTGCACCCATTTTCTTTCTGAAAGCTGCCTTCTGTGGTTGCCATTGGAGTAAAGGGTAAATAATTAATCTATCTCAATTCTCAAACATGATGGTCTGCAAAGTCTTTGTTTTTTAAAACTTTTTTTGCCCAGCTGCTTGTCTGGTGTGTGTTGTTGTCCTTGTCCTTGTGGGCATTGTCCTGTCAACCAAAATCTGCAGGTAAAAGAATGTACCCCACAGGATGGCAAAGAAGGGGTGAAGGGCAAGCAGGAATTCTCTGTTTAAATGTAACTGGTTCTGAGAAATGTATGGAGTGCACAGCCTTGCTGGCATTAATGCCCTATTTGAGCCTCTGACCATCCTCCCTCATCTAACTCTTTATCAACATACTCCTCTCTTCCCTTCTCCCTCTTATCTATGTTTATTTGCTTCGACCACTTCCCTATGGTAGCATGTTTCATTCTCTGGGTAAGGAAGTTTCTCAGTGCGTTTCTTGGTGGTGATTTTGTATTAATGGCTTTTTTCTTGTGTTTCCACTCGTGGAGAAGTACAATGTCTAGAATGTCGAATCATTTCCAGTTTAATTCTGTTTTCTCTTTTTTGAGGAAGCCAACCTGTTTACCCTGTCCATATGAGTAAAGCCTGCATTTCTGCTATCATCCTTGTGTACGCCCAACCCATGTTGGTAATTTCCATCACTGCGTTCAGATTCACAGGCCATCAATTTCTGTCAGTTTTTTCTGCTTGTGTTAAAATGTCTAGCCTTTTTGAATATTTGCCCCTTAGTCCCGCTGACACTATTATAGAACCATGAAGTGCAGAAGAGGGCCTTTCGCCCATTAAGTCTGCATTGGTATGCAAGAAACATCTGAACTCCTACCTATTGCTACCTACAAGCACTTGGTCCATAGGCTTGAGTGTTATGATGTTCCAAGTGCTCATCCAGATACTTTTGAAGAATATGAAGAAAATTTAGCTGGGTGAATAAGTGGGATTACGGAGATGGGGTCTGGATGGGATTGTTGTCTGTGCAGACTCAATGGGCCAAATAGCCTCCTTTTGCATTGTAAGGATTCTATGATTCTGACCAATGCCAGTGTACACCAGGCACAAAATGCAACACTGCAGTCTTTTGTGTTTAGTTTATCTCTGTTGGTGGTCTTTTCACAATTGTAGCTTTGAGCTTGAGGACCTGAGGACATCTTTGAGAATGGCAAGACATAAACATGGAACATCTGGTCTGTTCTCTGCACAAATCTCCTCTTGGCCCTTTCACTTGATCTTAAAAGTGAATCCTATTCCTTTCTCCCCTGTATGTTTATCCAGTTTTCCCTTAAATGCATCGTTGCTGTTCTCATAACCACTCGGATTGAGTTCCACGTTCTAACACTTCCTGAGTGAAGGCTTCTTCTCCTAAATTTACTATTGGATTTATTAATGATTATGTTAAAGTGCCTGCACCCTGTTCTTACCTGTGAGGCTCTTTGCTTGAAATGTTGAAATGAAAACTAATGGTCCAGTGGCACTATCTGAAGAAGAGCAGGAGCAATGACCTAATGGTATTATCGTGATCTAGTAATCCAGAAACTCAGCTAATGTTCTGGGGATCTAGATTCAAATTCCACCACAACAGGTAGTGGCATTTGAATATAATTTTAAAAATCTGAAACTAAGAATCTACTGATGACCATGATTGTCAGAAAAACCACTAATGTCTTTTTAGGGAGGGAAATCTGCTGTCCTTACCCGGTCTGGCCTACATGTGACTCTAGAACCACAGCAAAGCGGTTTGTCCTCAACTGCCCTCCAGGGACAACTAGGAGTGGGCAATAAATGCTGGCCAGTCAACGACGCCCGTGTCTCACAAATAAATAAAAAGAAAAGCTTTTTTAATGTTTTGACTGACGGCTTAACTTCAACCAGCATCAGAAGTAGCACTATCTGCAACCTCTAGGCAGTAGGTAAAGCAGCAACCAATTTCTTTTGTGCCAACCAAATAAACAAAATCATATAATCCCTACAGTGAAGAAGAGGCCATTCAGCCCATTCAATCTCTGACAAAGTGTCTTACCAAGGCCCTTTCCTCTGTCCTTTTAAATTCATTCATGGGACGTTGGGCATTGTTGACTGTGCCAATCGTTATTGCCCCTCCCTCGTTGCTCTTGAACTGAGTGTCTTGCTCGGCTAATTCAGAGGGCAGTTGAGAGTCACCCATATTGTTGTGGCTGTGGAGTCACGTGTAGGCCAAACCAGGTAAGGATGTCAGATTTCCTTCCCTAAAGGGCATTAGTGAACCAGATGGGTTTTTTTGACAATCTACAATGGTTTTATGGGTCACCGTAAGGTTTGTAATACCAGACTCTTTTATATTATTGAAATCAAATTCTGCCATGGTGGGATTGAACCCTAGTCCCCAGAACACTAGCTGAGTTTCTGGTCTAGGGGTGATACCACTAGGCCATCACTCTATCTTTGTAACCTACACGTTTGCAATCTACCTTACCTTTTGCACTTGAGCTAGATTTGACTGGTAGGTCATATAAGATCAGTGAAAGCTAGAAATAGAATGGTTAGTCTGAGCACTTATCACTGACAGAGGATACAAGGTTGGAGATCCAAGAAATTAAAGTTATTAATTACACTTTTTTTTAAAATTAACACATATCAAAACAGAGCACATAGATCTTTGGCTGGTGATTTTTTTTTTAAGAATGTGGGTGAAGTGAAGTAAGAGAACATGCAGATAAGTGGAACCTAATGATGCAAATCTCCTCCACACTGCTTTCTCCCTATGGTTAGAAAGGCAGCGTTATTGTATAAGGCCGCAGCAACCCTTATTTCATCAGGGTAATTGCTGGGTTGTCCACCAGATTGAATTAGGATTGTTATTCTGGGGGAAACAAGTCCCTAGTCTGACACATTGTGAATGCAGCCAGATAGATTGGTGAACACACTGGGATCAGTGAAGTCATGAGGTGACCAGGACAGGAAGATCCTGGGTTGGTCCTCATTTTTGAGTTAACTGATCTTCAGGTGGCATGGCAATGGACAAGGCCTTCACACAGTTCGATAAGGGAGGTGAAGTGATAAGCACAAGTTCCTGCCTCTATTCACTGGACAATGATTCCAGCGCCCAAAGGCCTTGGATAAGGCATTTTGCAAATGGTTTGTCTGTTGATGGTCATTTTTCTGTTTGGACTCTTGTGTGTTAAATGTCAGAGTTCCCCCAAATTGTTCTCCCCCTTCTATGTATATAAAAAGAACAACTTTTCTAATAGAGGTCACCTGTTTCAGATTTTCCTTA
Source organism: Sphyrna mokarran (assembly GCA_024679065.1). Classification (NCBI taxonomy): domain Eukaryota; kingdom Metazoa; phylum Chordata; class Chondrichthyes; order Carcharhiniformes; family Carcharhinidae; genus Sphyrna; species Sphyrna mokarran. The sequence continues at coordinate 11,518,483 of JAGIQG010000030.1, read as the reverse complement.
TATAGTTTGGTGGCTAACTTTCTTTAATGCTTTGCTAAAGCGCCTTGGGACATTGAAGACACAATATAATTGTAAGCTGTCCAAAGATGGGCAGGTTAGATGGATTGTCCATGCTAAATTGCCCCTTTGATTGGATAGATTAGCCATGGGAAAGGGATGAGGCTACAGGGATACAACAGGGGAGAGAGTCTGGGTAAGATACTCTATCAAAGAATTGGTGCAGATTCGATGGGCCAAATGGTCTGCCCCGCACTGTAGGGATTCTATGTTGCTGGGAGTGTGGCAGAAGAGTCAGGTTTTTAGATATAAAATTGGAGTTGAGTCCTCGATCTAAACTAACAACGAATTCATCTTTTACCCATTGTACAGCTCAAGCCGTAGCCAATTTAATTGCTCAACAAACTAGTTTGCGGCAACTTTATTGTTGTTAAAATGGATTGGGTTAATATTCAGAATGAAACCATCCTGGTGAACTGTATTATTTAGAGAGCAGATTCTGTTCAGGATTTCAAATCTAGACTGACACTTCTATGCAGTATTGAGACATCACTGTGTTATTGGATCGGATTTCCTCCAGACTATTTGCCCAACCCCGGTCCCTCTGTTTCTTCTGGACTGTTTCAGGTGGATGTTAACAGTTGCATGGAATTCTCCAGTTGCCTTGGCCAACATCTCAGACAACACCACCCAGAAAACAAACCACCAAAATAACTGCTCATTTTGTCTTTGGATGCTTGTGGGTATTCAAAACAGCCGAGTGTTTGCTTACATAATAATCGCAATGTCTCAACTGTAATTTTTTGCGTGTGAAGGAGGAATTTCTGAGGGATGTGTTAGGATGTTAAATCGATGTGCATCGTCGTTTTGTCTTTGCCTGTTACCTTGGTGCTGGAATCATACAGTGAGCTGACATGTGGGTAGCATGGTGGCACAGTGGTTAGTACTGCTATTTCTCAGCTGCGGAGACCCTGATTCAATTCAGCCCTTGGGTGACTGTGTGGAGTTTGAACATCCTTCACATGTCTGCATGGGTTTCCTCCCACAATACTGGTTAGGTGGATTGATCATGCTAAATTGCCCCTTGGTGTCAAGGGGAATTAGCAGGATAAATACATGTGCTTACAGGGATTGGGTCTGGGTGGGATTGCTGTCGGTGCAGGCTTGATGAGCTGAGTGGCCTCCTGAATCCCTAAGATGCAATGTCATTTTCTACTTCTATGTCTATGTGACTCTGTCCCTTCAGAAGTTGTCTCGGAGCATGTCGCCACAGCCCTGTTTCAAGCTGTTGGCACCTAACTTCTCAAAACGAAACTTTGCTTTGCTATTACACATGTGTGATAGCTGAGGGCAAATATAGAAGAAGAAAGTTGTTAACTTATATGTCAGATTGTATATTGGCTGTAGTGCTGTTTGGAACAATGAATTACTTTTTGAACTGTAATCACTGTAATGTAGAAAAGGTGGCAGCTACCTGGGCGGAGGAAGCTCCTGCAGATGACTGAGATGATTTGATCTGTTTTAGTGATGTTGATTGAGGGGGAAACATTGACTGGAATGCTATGGAGGACTTTCCTGTGAAATGGTGGCAGCGGGATCTTTTCTCAATTTTTAAGCTCCTTTCCAGAGAGGACTGATGTGGCCTCAGTTTAAAGTCTCATCTGAAAGAAGGCACCTTTAACCAGGTGAGATAGCCAGGCTGGTCAGATGGGCAGAAGAGTGGTAAGTAGAATTAAACCCTGAAAAATATGCGCAGTGATGCATTTTTGGAGGACTAACAAGGCAAGGGAATACACAATGAACTGTAGAATGCTACAGAGGAAAGGAGGGATCTTGGGCTGCATGTCCAAAGATCTCTGAAGGCAGCAGGACAAGTAGACAAGATGGTTGAGAAGGCAAATGAGATTCTTGCCTTTATTTACCCACAAGACATGGAATGTAAGAGCAGGGAGGCTATGCAAAATGCTAGTTAAGCAATAGCCAAAATACTGTGCGCTGCTCTGGTCGTCAAAGTATAGGACCCGAGGGTGTAGAGGAAATTCACTGGGGTGTTGCCTGGGATGGAGTGTTTCAGCTATGAAGAAAAGCTGGTTAAGCTGGGGTTGATTTCCTTGGAGCAGAGAAGGCTCTGGCGGGGGGGGGGGGGATCAAGTATATAAAATTCTGAGGGACATAGGATGAAACCTTTTCCCTTTTAATTGAGGGGTCAATAACTGGGCATAGATTTAAGGTAAGGGGTAGGAGATTTAGAGGGGATTTGAGGAAAAACTTTTTTTCATTCAGAGGGTGATGGAAATCTGGAACTCGCTGCCTAAAAAGATGGTAGGGGCAGGAACCCTCACAGCATTTAGATGAGCACTTGAAACACTAGTGTACAAGGCTGTGGATCAACTGCTGGAAAATGAGATTAGTTCTTGATAACTGATGCAGGCATGAAGGCAGAACGGCCTCTTTCTGTGCTGTAAAGTTCTATGACTTTGGTGCTGCATTGAATTGTCAGAGTAAATTCCATGCTCCAGTCCTGAGAGTGGGATTTGAACCCAGAGATGAGGTTGCTAGCACTGAGTGACCCCCATGCTCTCTTTAGGGGTAATGGGGGCGTCTGTGGTCATTCTGAGAGGGGGGCCCACTCCACTGGGAGAGTGGGAATGGCCGTGTTCATTTTTGGGTTATGAGCTACCCTTCTGTGTATTGACACGTGGAGGAGGGGAAGTGGTTTATAGCTGTGGCCAGCAGTATGAATGGGTTATTGTCCAATTTGGAGTGTGCATAGCATCACTAATAGACTGGCACAGTAATAATTCAGTGGGGAAATCATTCACTGTGCATCTAGGTCATTTAATTTCCTAAAGTACTTCAAATTTGTGACATCTGTGGTGCAACAATCATCTGTGGGTCACAACAACATCCTGAATGCACTTGCCAAGCTCCAGACAATTCTTATTTTAAAACCTGTTGAGTTTTTTTTGGGTTTGTTCAGAACCTTTCAGTTTCCTCACCTTTTTAAAGACACTTGCAGCAAAGTTTAAACAGCTGTGTCAAAAATGTTGAGATGTTAGCTGCTCATCCTGATTGTTTAGTGGGTAACTACAAAATATTGTCTGGATTTGACTGCAGCAAACCCAGATATAATACTTCGAGTTAGATGATCTCTATTTTTATGACATTGTTCTCTCTAGATCATTTTCCTGTATGTGTTTTTCATGTCTATGGATGTATGCCAAAGAGAGGACCTTGCTTCAATTCGATGATATTGCCACAGTTGGGCAGACTTGCATGAACTTGCTGTCTGGTCTTTTTTTGAAAATTCATTCATAACGCTAGGCCAATATTTATTGCCCATCACTTGTTGCCCTTGAGAAGGTGGTGATGAGCTGCCTTCTCGAATCGCTGCAGTCCATGTTCTGTGGGTTGACCCACAATGCCATTAGGGAGGGAATTCCAAGATTTGACCCAGCAACTGGAAAGGAATTTCCAAGTCAGGACAGTGAGTGGCTTAGCGGGTAACTTGCAGGTAGTGATGTTCCCATGTATCTGCTGCCATTGTCCTAGATGGAAGGGGGCCTCAGGTCTGGAAGGTGGTAAGGATTTTTGGTGAATGTTGCTATACAAAGTATGGCCAATTGGGCGGAGTTAGCATTTGCTGCCCTTAGAACACTCATTCTAACTGAAGGTGGAGAATGATGAAAGGAAATGCCTGGGCCTGGTCTCTTAAACGTGTCCGAGAGTGAATGCCCTTGGAGTATATCAGAGTGCTCTATAGTTTCTGATCTGTGATTGCTACACCAGTAAGTTACTAACTGCGCCTTGTCAGTGGGTGTAGGATAGAAGGAAAAGCAATGAATCAGCTTTCTGTGGGCTGTTGCCCTAATTTATTAAGGGTTCATCTATGTGAAGTCTGCATGGGTTTCCTTCCACAGTCCAAAGATGTTTGGTAGATTGGCCTTGCTAAATTGCCCCTTAGTGTCAGGAGGATTATCAGGGTAAATCTGTAGAGTTAAGGGTATATAGGGCTTGTGTGGGATTTTTTTTTTGGTGCAGGCTCAATGGGCCAAACAGCTCCTCTCTGCGCTTAGGGACTCTGATTCTGTGATTCAAATATAATAAATAAACAGCAATAGCTGAAAGTTTGGTCAGCAAGGAGCACAGATTTAGGGATTAGCAAAAGAATCAGAGGTGACATGAGGATAAACTTTTTTTACTCAGTGAATGATTAGGCTGTGAAATGCACTGTTTGGTCGATTGGTGGATACAGATTCAAAAGTAATCATCAAAGAGGAATTCGATGAAATTTTGAAGGAGGAAAATAAATCAAGGGTATGGCTTAAAAAGTCAGAGAATGCAAGTATCTGGATAGCTCTTCAAAAGAGCAAGTATGTACTCAATAGGCTGAATGGTCTCCTGTGCTGAGCTGTTATATTATTTGATCATTTAAAGTTCTGATTTGTCTTTCCTGGTATGTGCAGTTTAAAGAAGCTGTGTTACCTCAGAGAATTAAAATTGCCATGCTCATATGTGCACAGTGAGATTGGATGTGCCATTGGTATGTCTGTGGCAAAGGACCCGTCAGCCATTGATCATAGTCAAGACTTTTAAAAATTTTTCCAAGTGTTACTGGTCAAAATTGAATGATATTTCGTTAGAGTCAAACTCCGCATGGTTCTCAAATGTTGGCTAGGCTAGTCGGCCGGTTGTAAATTGAAGCCTCAGCATGGAATTCAGCCTTAATCTTGGCGGAAGCTTACGTTATACTGTCAGTCCTTTTGGTAACCAAACAAACTGAGGGACAAAGTAAAAGGAGAGGGGGGAGGGGGGGTCGGTTGCTGGGAACTGTAGAACATTAAACCAAAATGTGATTTAAAAGGGTCAGTAATATATTGCAGTCCCTGTGATGCTCAATGGGCATGGAAGGATGTTAAGTTGCCTGAGGTACGAACTTTTTTTGTAGGGGTATTTAGTCAAGATTCAATATTTGAAGAAGAGGAGTAGAGTTCTTTTAGTGGCAATTGGCCAACAATTAACCCTCAGGTAACAAGACAAAAACTAGATTAATTGGGAATTGTATCTCATTTGTGGAATCCTATTTGCCAACTGGCTGTTATCTTTTCCTGTTTCACAACAATGAAAGCTCTTGGTCTAGTGCAGATAACGTACATGAAAGGTGCTATGGAAATTCAGATTTTGGAGTGAATAGTGGTTTCAATTGAATTAAATTGTATAAAAGCAAAATACTGCAGATGCTGGAAAACTCAGCAGGCCGAGTAGTGCCTGTGAAAAGAGAAGTTTGTTGAATGTTTTGAGTCCGTATGACCTCTGTATAGGAAATGAAGAGCAGTAGAAATGTGATGAATTATACACTGGGAGAGGAATCTTGGGAAGAATGAAAAGTCAATGATGGGTTGGAGCTAAGGAGAAATTGACAAAGATGTCATGGATGTGAGACAAAGGGGCAGAGAGGACTAAGGGGGTGACCTGTTCGAGGTGTACAAGCTTATTAGAGATATGGGCAGAGTGGATAGGGAGCAGCTGTTCGCCTTAGTTGAAGGGTCAGTCATAAGGGGATATAGGTTCAAGTGAGGGGCAGGATGTTTAGGAAGGATGTGAGGAAAATCTTTTTGCCCAGAGGGTGGTGACAGTCTGGAATGTACTGCCAGGGAGGGTGGTAGAGGCAGATTGCCTCGTATCATTTAAAAAAATCTTGAGCTCTTGGAATGTCATAAGTTTTTAAGGCTACGGGCTAAGTGCTGGTAAATGGGATTAGGTGCAAGTTCAGACGGTTCTCGCAAGTTGGTGCAGACTCAATGGGCTGAAGAACCTCTCTGCACTGTTGGTTTCTATGATTCTGTTCTAATAGAGTTTATTTATTAGTCACGAGTAGGCTTACACTAACACTGCAATGAAGTTACTATGAAATTCCCCGAGGATTACACTCCAGCGCCTGCTTGGGTCAATGCACCTAACTGGCACATCTTTCAGATCCTGGGAGGAAAGTGGAGCACCTGAAGGCAACCCACACAGACACAGGGAGAATGTGCTATCTCTGCACAGACAATGACCTAAGCTGGGAATCAAACCTGGGTCCCTGGCGCTGTGAGGCAGCAATGCTAACCAGTGTGCTGCCTATAATAGTGCAAGTAGGGACTGAAATGTGTTAATAGTGGCAAAGGTAGGACAGCAGAATGGGAGAACAAAAGTCATTGCTCAATGGGAGCAAAACTAATCAGCAAGGGCTGATGGCCATGTGGGAGAGAGAGTCATCTTTGCTCAAGAAGCAGAGATGTTGGGTGGCACTGCTGCCTCACTGTTCCAGGGCCTGGATTCAATTCCCAACTTGGGTCACTATATCTGTGTGGAATTTGAATGTTCTCCCTGTCTCTACACGGGTTTCTTCCAGGTTCTCAGGTTTCCTCTCATAGTCCAAAGATGTGCGGGTTAGGTTAATTGACCATGCTAAATTGCCCCTTAGTATCCTGGGATGTGTAGGTTAGAGGGATCATTGGGGTAAATGTGTGGAGTTGTGGGGATAGGGCCTGGGGTGGGATTGTTGTTGGTACAGACTCAGTGGGCTGAATGGCTTCCTTCTGCACTGTAGGGCTTCTGTGATTTCAAAGCAGTCCTCAAGTCTGTAGTTAGTCTCCCCAGTGTTAGAGGAGACTGCATTGGGATCAGCAAGTACAGCAGATCAAATTGGAGGAGGTGCAAGTGGAATGCTGCATCACCTAAAAGGAGTAAATTGTCCGTGGATCGCTTTAGGTTGAGATTTGTGTGTGTGCTCAATATACCAAACTGCTTGTTAATGTCCAATGTGCTGTCTAAAGCATTGTGCATTATTGGATTACAGCACCCAAAATCTGACCCTAGTCTTTCTACATTTGGTCTTTCAGTTTTGCTGAGTTGTCCTAAGAGGATAGTATTTAGAAGCATCAAAGGCAGTCTTGCACAAAATGCAGTCCTGAAATGTTTGCTACCCACCTCTCTGATGATAATTGCCTTTGGCGAAACTTGAGCTGCCCAGAACTGCGGGTTCTCCGTAGGCTAGTGTTACAGATATGCGATTGGGACAATGTAGCCACAATCATAGAATCCCTGCAGTGTGGAAGTGGCCATTTAGCGCATTGAGCCTGCTGTGACAACGATCCTACCCAGGTCCTATCCCCACGTATTTACCTTGCTGGTCCCCTGACATGAAGGGCAATTTAGACGGATAACCCGCACATCCTCGGACTGTGGGAGGAAACCGGAGCACCTGGAGAAACCCATGCTGACACAGAGAACGTGCAAACTCCACACAGTCACCCAAACTGGAATTGAATCTGGGTCCCTGGCGCTATGAGGCCATGATGTAGAGGTGCTGGCATTGGACTGGGATAAGCACAGTAAGAAGTCTCTCACTACCAGATTAAAGTCCAACAGGTTTATTTGGCAGCATTAGTTTTCGGAGTCTCAAACTCCTTCGTCAGGTAAGTGAGGACTTGTTCGCAAACAGGGCATATAAAGACACCAACTCAGTGTGCAAAATAATGGCTGGAATGCGAGTCTTTACAGGTAATCAAGTCTTAAAGGTACAGACAGTGTGAGTGGAGAGAGAAGAACTAAGCACAGGTTAAAGAGATATGTACTGTCTCCAGGTAGGACAGTTAGTGACGTTTTGCAAGGCAAGTTGAGGAGTTACAGATAGTGTGACGTTGACCCAAGATCCCAGTTGAAGCCGTCCTTGTGTGCAGAACTTTCTACTCAACAATTCTGCATTGTCATGTGTCGTGAAGGCTGCCTTGGACAACACTTAACCACTAACGTGCTAACTACTATGCCACCGCAATCAGAAAAGGAAAATGAATGAGTGCTATTAGTGGTAAATTTATCCCAGTATCCAAACATCAACCATCGCGACGGATGTATCCATTAAAATTGGTGCCTTGATTTGTTTTCTTTTTGCTGTTTCCATGGAAAGTTGCCTTGCTTTTGCTTCTACACAAGGTGTCACAGGCTCAAGATGAGAGGGGGATGAGGTTTAGCTCAGATGTCAGATGGACGTATTTTACACAGAGGGTGGTGGGAACCTGGAATGCACTGCCAGGCAGGATGGTGGAGGTGGACACGGTGGGATCGTTTAAGACTTATCTGGATGGTCACTTGAGCAGGCTGGGAATGGAAGGATACAAAAGAATGATCTAGTTGGACTGATGAGCACTGCAGGCTTGGAGGGCCGAAGGGCTTGTTTCCTGTGTTGCATTGTTCTTTGTTCTTTGCTTGTAATGGACAACAGTGAAATTGGGAACTCAATGTGAAGGGCGAGTCAGAGGTGCAGACCTGTGTCCCATTTATTATAGAATTATAGAGACCCTAAGTGCATAAGGAGGCCATTCGGCCCATTGAATCTGCACCAACCATAAACCCGCTCAGACCCTATCCCCATATCCCTACATATTTACCCACTACTGCCTCTAACCTAAGCATTCACTACTCTGAGACAATTTTTTTTTAGTGTGGCCGATCAGGCTATTCCGCGCATCTTTGGACTGTGGGAGGAAACCAGAGCATTCAGAGGAAATCGGCACAGTCACGAGGAGAATGTGTGGAGTTTGCACAAACAGTAACCCCAGCTGGGAATCGAACCCAGGTCTCGGGAGCTGTGAAGCTGCAGTGCTAACCACTGTGCTACCATGCTGCCCACTTGTAGAATGTTACACTTGTCCTGGAAAATGATCCATCTTCGTTAGAATTGGGGCCCCATGATTGTGGGGATACCTATCACTATCCCAATCTGACAGGATGCTTTAGGGAGAGGGCAAAGTTTTGAGACTGAGGGCAAGCACATTGAAAGAAGCATTTCAGTTCTGTTGAAATCGCCATACAATGACTTCATTATTAGAGTGAGTCATATACTCTCTCACTCTCTCTCTCTCTCCTTTTTTCTCTCTCTCTCTCTCTCTTTCTGTTGGATGACTCACAAATTATGGCTGGAAGGTAATCTCAGATTTCTACTGATAGGTAGCAGCAGCCAAGCAGAGAGAGAGCAGTCTGCATATGCTGAAAAGATCTGATTGCCTTTCAACCCTGACTCACGCAAGTGTGTGTCTTGACTTCCTGTCAAGAAGGTAACCCTTCCTGGAGCATTTGGGTTTTTTTTTCTCTTTTCTTTTGGGAGAAAGTCATTGCTGGACTTGCGCTGATAGGGGGAACAACAACTGAATAAAACTATGTGCTAAAATGGCATTTGGACTTGAGTTGAAATTACCAAGAAATCTAAAATTTAATCCTGAATTAATACTAAACATAATTTTTCTTGTCAATTTCCTTTCTCTTCCACTGGTTTTCCTGAAAGACCTTGCTAACTGGCTACAAGAGCAAGCCAGCAGCTGGGATTTCTGTGATGGGTGAGAAAAACTGACCCTCTGACTCTCCAATGCCTCTCCATCTACAAAGCTGAAACTGAGTGTGATGGCATTGCAATTGCCTGAATGAGTAGAGCTTCAACACACTCAAGAAGCTTGGCACAGTGGTTAGTACTGCTGCCCACCATTTGATGGGCAACACGACAGCTCAGTGACTATTGTTGTGTTGTGCAGATACATGGATTTGGGCCTGTGTCTGTGGGAGTTTGCGCATTCTCCCTGTGCTTGCGTGGGTTTTCTCCGGGCGCTCTGGTTTCCTCCCACATCCCAAAGATGTGCTCTTAGGCTAACTGGCAAAACAAATTCTCCCTAAATTGTCTCAAATTTGGTTTTTAATCCATAGATCTATAAACATGGACAGAGATCGCGGTTAGAGGTGGGAACATCGGAGTAGCGGCGCGGGCTCGTTGGGCCGAAGGCCTGTTTCCTGTGCTGTTTTGTTCTTTGTTCTCTCAGCGCCAGGGACCTGGGTTCAATTCCTGGCTTGGGTCACTGTCTGTGTGGAGTTTGCATGTTCTCCCTGTGCGTATGTGGGTTTTCTCCCACAGTCCAAAAGATGTGCTAGTTTGGTGCATTGGCCGTGCTAAATTCTTCCTTTTGTATTCCCAAACAGGTGCCAGAGTGTGACAACTAGGGATTTTCACAGTAACTTCATTGCAGTGTCAGTGTAAGCCTACTTATGACATTAATAAATAAACTTTACTAGCTAGAACCATGTGGCCCACCAGTTTTAGTATTTGCTCCCTCCGCCACAGGCACAAAGTGCTAGCAGTGTGTACCATCTACAAGATGCGTTGAAACAAATCACCAAGGCTTCTTCAACAGTACCGGCCAAACCTGCAACCTCCACCACCAGAAGAACAGGCAGGTCATCATTCACATGTTCCCCTTCAAGCCACTAAGCATCCTGACTTGGAAATGTACTCTCATTCCTTCACTGTCATGAGCTCAAAATCCTCAAACTCACTTCCTAACTTCACTGTGGGTGGACTTACACAACGTGGGCTGCAGTGGTTAAAGAAGCTGGCTCACCAACACCATCACCATCACCACCTTTTTAAGGGCAATTAGGAATGGACAATAAATGCTAGTCTAGCCATCCACATCCTTTGGAAGCGTAAAGAAAATACTCCTTTCTATGTTTCATTGACACTATCCTCCCATCAAGATGTTAGATTAATGGGTGATCAAAATATAATTTGGGCAAGAGTTAGATTATGAGGAGGAAATATTAAATGTTAAACAGGTGATTTGAATGAGTTCCTGCCATGGGAATCATAATGGGTGAGGAGAGGAGGACGGGAACCATTGGAAAGGTCCATAGACCTCGGACATGATTTTCCAGATTTGGGGTGAGCATGGCTGGAAATTGCCATCCTGTTATTCTGTGACCACCAAGACCAACTGTAATAGTTCTCCAAGCTACGTACCATCCTGGCTTGGAACTATATCACCATTCCTTCACTGTTGCTGAGTCAGAATTTTGAAACATCTTCCCTAACAGCACTGTGAATATCACACCATCTACACCATCTAGTTACAGCAGTTCTTCTCTAAGGCAATTAAAGATGGGCAACAAATTCTGGTCTTGCTAGTAAGACGCCCACATCCTGTAGAAGAATTTTTTAAAAACTCCTTTTAGTCCCACAGGCATCCTCTTTTCTTTGGGATGTCTTCACTCAATGACCAACAATCCAATCTCTCTCTTGGTTTAGATCAGTTAATTTAAGACTCATCAGACTTGAACCCGTAGATAAAAGCAAATTACTGTGAATGCTGGAATCTGGAACAAGGACAGAAAATGCTGAAAAATCTCAGCAAGTCTGATAGGAGAGATTAGTTTGACTTGGCTGAGTGGGTGATAATTAAAGGCGTCTGAGTGTGGCACAACAGTTACCACTACTGCCTCACAGTGCCAGGGACATGGATTCAATTCCAGCCTTGGGTCACTATCTGTATGGAGTTTGCACATTCTGCCCATGTTTCCTCTGACACTCCAAAGACATGTTTGTTTGGTAAATTGGCCAGGCTAAATTGACCCTTGCACTAGGTGAGGTTAGCAAAATAAATATGTGGTGTTACAGGGAAAGGGTCTGGGTAGGATTGTGGTCGGTGCAGGCTCAACGGGCTGAATGGCCTCCTGCACTGTAGGGATTCCATGATTCATCTGTGAAGAGAGAATCAAGCTGATGTTTGTTTGAAGTCTGGATGACCCTTGATCAGAGCACAGATCGAACGCAATCTGATTATCTCAGTTTCATTCTACAAGATGCAATTGGAAATGGAATCATCCCTGTTTAATTATGAAGAATATTAACATTTAAACTGACCAGCTCCCTTCAAATGGTGGCCAATTTGAGTGTTGACATTCAGTAGTATTGAAGATGTTGAGTTTGAGTGATGGGCAGTACCACTCTCTCTCCTAGCAACCCTACGCCATTAGCTTTTAGAAACATTCACAATCACTGCTAACAAAAGGAGGGGGGAAAACTTCTGTGTAATGTCAAACAACACTCTTTTCCAGTTGGGACCAGTGTTAGCTCAAAAGTTGCTGCACAGTATCATGGATGCAGATTGGTCTCTGGTCAGGCCTACTCGATATTTCCTGTTTACATCACCGACTGAGAGATCTATTTTAATTCTGCCAGTTACCTTTAGTGAGTTTTTAAAAAAAAACCTGTGTGGGGGAGGAAAGAGACATTTTATGAGTGTGTTGTGATACTTGCTTTGTTCTGTGTACTGGCGCGTACCCAGTTAGGGAAAAGGTCAAATGAAATGTTCTTTTATAAGAAGAATCCTGTTGTTCTGTCTGTCTGGGCTGTATTCAAAGCTTTGGTCCCAGGTGAACGAACTCTGTTATATTTTTACTCGCTAAATCATTAGGCTTTGTTCTATGTGGGGGTTTAATTTAAGATATTCCTTCAGCCTGCAGTAACCGTAAAACATGTATCCAAGTAAGTGAGGAAATTTACCAACAGATGTTGGTTACTTGACGTCTGAGAGACGCACCAGGGCATTGTTAAAAAGCAGCATGGATTGAGAGCAAGTTAGAAGATGCCTTAGCTTGCTTGCACCCGCTGACCTCTCTCCTTCAAGGGGCCCTGGGGTTTCAGCCTGAGGTTTTGGCAGTGCTAACGCCACCTCTTCAGTCTGCTACAGAGGTGAGAAATGTGTCTAGACTCTTTTGGTCCAGTGGCTGATGTGTTGCAGAGCTGGACCATCTGCCTCTTGAAAAGCAACGGCGAGATGCAGGCAGTGGACTAATGCAAGTTGGGTAGCAGATGTTTCCATTTGATTTAGTTTATTATTGTCACATGGATTGGGATGCAATGAAAAGTGTTGTTTCGTGCATGCTGATCAGAGAAAGCATACCAAACATGGAGAAGGAAAGAAGAGAGAGAGAGTGCAGAATGTAGTATTACAGTCATAGCCAGGATGTAGAGAAAGGTCGATTTAACATGAGGTCCATTCAAAAGTCTGATGGTAGCTGTTCGTGCGTCGATTGGTATATGATTTCAGACTGTTACATCTTTTCCCTACAGAAGAAGGTGGAAGAGAGTATGTCCGGGATGTGTAGGGTCCTTGATTATGCTGGCTGCATTTGAGTCAGTGGCTTGGAGGCTGGTTTGCATGATGGATTGGCTATATTCACAACCCTGTGAATTTCTTTGCAGTCTTGGTCAGGGCAGAAGTCACACTAAGTTGTGATACACCTGGAAAGGATGCTCTGTGATTGTTGATCTTCGCCGTTGAAGCCTAGATTGTAGCCAGATTTCTTGTTCGTCCAGTTTGAACTTCATGAACTGGAGGTTTAGAAGGATTGTTTAATTTTGTTATCATCACTGGATGGTTATCTCTGCTGCTTCACGGTGCCAGGGACTTGGGCTCAATCCCTGGCTTGAGTGCTTGCCTGTGTGGAGTTCTCCCTTTTTCTGCAAGGGTTTCTTCCAGATGCACCGGTTTCCTCCCACAGTCCAAAGATGTGCGGGTTAGATTGATTGGCCTTTCTAAATTGCCCCTTAGTGTCAGAGGGGCTAGCAGGGTAAATTTGTGGGGTTATGGGGATAGAGCCTGGGTTGGATTGTTGATGGTGCAGACTCGTTGGGCTTAATGGCTGCCTCCTGCACTGTTGGGATTCTCCTTTTTTTTTTGTTGTTGTTGTTAGTCCCATTCAAGTCTCTAAATAAAATGTTGGGATCTATCGAGCTGGGTCCCATTTTGGAATCTGACTGTCCAATAGTAACATCAGCTGGAATCATAATAGTAGCAGACTCTGACGTACAAGTTCCTCTTCAGAAACCTGAGCACAAACTCCAAGTTGATACATCTGCTAAGTGAGTGAAACCAAGGTAGAGCAGTCTCAAGGCCTGTATGGTCCTCTCCTGCTTATGTTCGTACAATATATAAAGTTTAATTGCATCAGAATTAAGTTTGGTCGATGCGAGCGAGAATAATAAAAAGGAAATATGGCATAGATCAACAGAAGCTCCTGAATGATGATGATGACAGGTACAATTAGGGGAACATGAAGTATTGGCAAAGCAATTACAAGATATGAGCTTAAAAAAAGACACAAGGACACTGTTCTCCCTCTGCACCATAAACACGTGATGAAAGATACACTCAAGTAGGCTGGACCTTGCCAAGATATCTGGCTAACCACTGGGACTGGAATACAAGTTCATCTATTCCTCATGACTTCAACCCATGCATGCCATCACTGATTCAACGATTGTCATTTTATTGTCCTCAGGGAGTGTTGACAAATAAGAAATTCCTTTCTATTTAAGAAAAGAAAGTTGCATCATCTTTACAGGTTGAGCATTGAGGTTATTTACTATGTGAAGCATTTCTTAATATTGAAGACTTTATAATTGTATTTTCACTCTTGTTCTCAAATCTCTCTATTGCTTTGACCCTCACTGCCTCTGTAGCATTCTCTAACCACACAATCCTTGAAGCTATCTGCACCCTTGCCATTAAGTCTTCTTGCACATCCTAGTTTTAATCGCTTCAGCCCATCGACTGCCTGGCCTCGGAGTTCAGGGTGTAGGGGGTAACATCAGGAGTTGGATAGCTAACTGGAAATGAAGTAGTCATAATTGGGTAATTTTTGGGTTGGCAGGATATGCCAAGGGGTGTGCTATAGAGATGTTGGTGCTGGGACCACAACTGTTTACAATTTATATCAGTGACTTGGATGAAGGGGCTGGATATATACTCGTTAAACTCGCTAATGACACAAAGATGAGGAGGAAAGTAAGGTGTGAAGAGGACGTAAGGAGCGTGCAAAAGGATATAGCAGGTTAAGTGAGTGGGCAAAATATTTGGCAGTTGGAGTATAATGTAGCAAGTTGTGAAATTATTCATTTTGGCTGCAAGAATGGAGAAGCAGCAAACTATTTAAACAGAGAGCAAGTGCGGAAGAAGTGTCCTGATATATGAATCACAAAATGTTAGTATGCAGGTACAGCAAATGATTAAGAAGGAACGTGGACTGTTGGTGCTAATTGTTTATATTCTATTGTAAAGGTAAGAATATTTTGCTACAGTTGTTGGTGAGACCACATCAGTACAGATTTGGTCTCCTTATTTAAGAAAGGAAGTATATTAGAAGCCAATTACAGAAGATTTACTCAACCAATTCTTGGGATTTTGTGAAGAAAGGTTGGTCAGGGGTGGCACAGTGGTTGGCACTGCTGCCTGACAGCACCAGGGACCCAGGTTTGATTTCAGCCTTGAGTGACTGTCTGTGTGGGTTTCCTCCGGTTGCCCTGGTTTCTTCCATACAGTCCAAAGATGTGCAAATGAGATGGATTGGCCATGGTGAATTGCCCCTTAGTGTCCCATGATGTGTAGGTAGTTGTATTAGTCCTGGGTAATGTATTGGGTTATGGGAATGGGTGTGGGTAAGATACTTTATCAGTGTAGATTTGATGGGCCACATGGCCTCCTGCATTGTGGGGATTGTATGATTCTAAGCTGGGCTTGTACCTGGGATGTTTCCCTCTTTTTTTGGGAGAGGCTACAACTAGGGGGCACAGCTTAAAGTAAGAGATCTCCCATTTACAATGGAATGAGAATTCTTTTTCTCTAAGAGTTTGAGTCTTTGGAAACTCATCCCCCAAAGACAGCAGGAAGCAGGATACTGAATATTTTAAGGCAGAATTGGATCAAATCCTGGAGTGATCTTGTAGGATGTGAATGTTGTTCATCCCCAGTTGCTCACGAGGTGGTTATGAACTGCCTTCTTGAAATGATGCAGCCCCTTGAGGTAGGTAGACCCACAGTGCTAATTAATTTAATTCCATGATTTTGATCCAGCAACAGTGAAGAAATGGCATAATATATTTCCAAGTCAGGGTGCTGAGTGACTTGGAGAGGAATCTCCAGGTAATGGTATTTCCAGATATCTGCTGATCTTGTTCTTCTAGAAGGAAGTGGTCATGGATTTGGAAAATGCTGCCTAAGGAAGCTTGACGAGTTCTGTAATACATCTTATAAATAGTAGACAGTGCTGCTACTGTTCATCAATGGTGAAGGGAGCGAATGTTTTTGGAAAGTGTACCTATCAAGCAGGCTGCTTTATCCTGGATGGTATCAAGATTCTTGAGTTGTTGAGCTATACTCATCCAGCCAAGTGGAGAGTTTCCACCATGCTCGTGATTTGTGCGTTGTAGGTGGTCTGTGGGATTTTCGGAGTCAGAAGATGAGTTGGTCGCTGAAGGATTCCTACCCTCTGACCTACTCTTGTTGCCACTGTGTTTATATGATTAGTCCAGTTCAGTTTCCAGCCAGTGGTAACTCCTAGGATGTTAACATTTTTATTCACTTGTCACCAGGGGTAGACAGGGCTATGGAATTTGGATCACTAATCATGACCTTGAACGATGGGATAAGCTCAAGAGGCCATGGCTGACTCCTCCTAGTTCATTTGTATGCAATTCCTGCTTTTAAGACTCTTCTGGGCACCTGTCCAAATATTTCGGTTTGAGGCTCTGTAATAAATTTTGTTTGGTACAATGTTCCAAGACCCTTCAAAGCAGCTTTACTCCATTAAAGGTGCCATATAAATGCAAGGTGTTGTATAGTGGATGCTTCCTCATCTTTCACCAGCAGACATCAACTCACACCTGAGTGTGTACAAATATGGCAATGTGGTGCCAAAAGCTGAGAAGTCTATCAAATGACCAATTTATCTGTGTTTGTGATGTTGTTTGAGAGAGAGAGCTGCCAGAATCGCTGCAACTCTCATCTGCTTTTCTGGCAATGACCTGAGATCTTCACTGGGGCTTCCACTTTAATATGATGTTTGGGAGGAGAAAAAAATGGGACCTCCAGCAATGCAATAACCCCTCAGCGCTGCATCAGAATGTCAGTCTTCATTCTGAGCTAGGCTTCTGGAAGATGTATCCTTTTAAAGAAGGAAGACGTTGGATAATCTTGAGAGAGGGAGGAACACTCATTAAATCTCTCTGACATCCAAATGGCTGATGTCTACAGTTCTAATTTATAATTATGGGTTAACCACAGTGTTTCACTTTTTCATCCTCTATGATTGTTGGCAAACGATCACCTTTTAAGTCACGGTGTTTGAAGTGATCCAACAGTATTGGCAATCACCAGACACAGAGCTCACTGCCATTTGGCTTCCTGTTCAGACTCCTCCAGTGAGGTTGAGCTGATAACTCTCTTGTTTTGTCTCACATACACTCCATCTCTGAACACTCTCATTTCCCAACTGGAACCTTTTCAACAAATTAACACTGGTTCTTTCTGCCAGCACATAGCTTTCATTGGCCAGTGGTATTCGGATTTCACTGATTTGGGAGAACCCTGAAATTTTGACGACACTCTTAAGGTTTGTCTATAAACACTGAGTAGGCAGTGACCCCCACCCCCCAGAACCAACATGTACCAGGTAACCTTGTGCAAACTCTTGAGATGCTCCCACGCATCTGCAGAAAAGCATATGCAGAAACACTGACATATGCAGACGGGCACAAATGGCACGAGTGCGAAGTGGTTAGCATTGCTGCCTGACAAAATCAGGGACTCGGGTTCGACTCCCAGCTTGGGTGACTGTCTGTGTGAAGTCTGCATATTATCCCCGTGTCTGCATAGGTTTCCTTTAGGTACTCCAGTTTCCTCCCACAGTCTGAACGACTTGGTGGTTAGGTGCATCGGCCACGTTAAGTTCTCCTTCAGTGTACCCAAACAGGCATCAAGAGTGTGGCGACTAAAGGATTTTCACAGTAACTTCATTGCAGCGTTTTTTTTTTAAGTGGAAGGAGAGATTGGAAATCTGAAGATGGATATTAGGGCAGGCATCCAAAAGAAAGCTTTGTTTGAGGAAGGATTCCAAGCAGGTTTTTTTTTTCAGAATGGCATTTGGAAACTATTTTAATAAAAATTTAGTTAATCATCAGTCCTGTGACTCTCTTCATCCCATGTCTCTAAGCAAAAAAATAGAAGTTATGATCTACTGAGATGGGGTTCCACGCTGGGATCTAAATATATATTAGTAACATCAGCTGGAACTGTAACATTACATAGGACAGAACTCAAAATCAATACTACAAATACCCCCTTCCTACTGCAAAATCTTTGCCAACTGGAGTTGTGGATGCAGTTATCCACTTGGGTAAACCATTCTCCATTTGTTGCTAACTCATGAATAAAATGGACTACTTATATTTTGGACATCCAAGGGCCATGTCAATGGAAGCAATGAAGAAGAATTGAGGAATAGTAACCATCTCAAGTAAGATCATTAAACCACTAGGCCTCAGTTCAAGGGCTTTTCTATTCATATTTTCTGCCTTCCACTCCTGAAGGTGGGATTCAAGCAATGCGTGATTGTTCATGGCTCACTGGGTGTGTGGAGAGGAATTATAGGCTACACCATTGTAAAAAAAAACTTGTCTTGTTTAAAGAAAACATACAAGGCAAATTTTTTTACAGGAGGTAGTAAGTACCTAGAACTCACTGCCGGTGGACATAGTGGAAGCAGATACAATAGTGACTTTTAAGGGGTGTCTTAACAAATACGTGAATAGAATGGGAATAGAGGAATATGGTCCCCTGAAGGGTCGGGGTTTTTACTTCAGTTGGACAGCATGGTTGGTGCAGGCTTGGAGGATGGAAGGGCCTATTCCTGTGCTGTAAGCTTCTTTGCTTTTTGTTCATTTCAAATAGCTGTTCCTCTGCAACTCCCTTACCCAGAGCATGTAACTAACTGGATTTTTTTTTACAAAGGGATCCAGGAATATGATTTTCTCTCAAAGGAATATTCAGAAGTGAATCCGAAATACTAAATGGAGGGTGTGCTCAAGGCAGAAAGGAACAGGAGAGAAGCCAGATATTAGGTTGAAGTAATGCGTGTACGGCATCAACCTCCGCAACTAATCTGGAGGAGAAAGAAGAGGCCATAGAGAGGTGAAAAAGATTTTGCAGTTTTGTGATTCTGGGAATGAAGAAGAGTGGGAGACAACGCAATGTGCATGGTTTTGCATCAAGGTAGTAGTTGGACGGTAAGCTTCTGATCCTGGGGAGGATCAAGAGCACAGACTGCACTAAATGGATAAAATGGGGAAGTTGTGAATGCTAAGAGATCAGAGGTTAAAGGTCAGCAAAGGATCAGATAACTACAGTAGCTGATAAAGGAGAAGTTACACAGTGGATGCTTTATTGTCTAGAGTCTGGTGCCTGAAGGCGGGGGTAGATGTACATGGAACTGTTCCGAATGAAGAATAAAAAGCCTGCCAGGAGAAACATGTTCTTATCTTTATTCTTTAAGGCCAAATGAGATAAAGAAGTTAATTTTTTAAAGCTGTACCAGATCAAAAAGCAATGTTTCTTTTGATGCAGATTAGCAGACAGTTTGCTACATCTTCAGTGATGTGGGTTTTAAGTAGAATTGGCTTTCAAAAGAAGTAGTCAGATGTTTAATTTTTACATTGAAGATCTTGAGCTTCCCAAATTGTCTGGGAGTGGACATGATGAATTTAGGCACTTTCTTACATTCCCACTTGTATTTGTCCATTAAGATTAATGGATGGGATATTGTTGGAAGCATTACCCACGTTGCCACGTGTGCTCCTGGGAGTGCTGTGTGTCACAAATTTACTTTGAATAAATTAGCTTGTGTTTTTTTTTAAACTCTGTTTAACTTATGTTCATAATTGTTCATTTGTTTCTTTTCCTGCCTCTTGACCTAGTTATGAGCAAATTAATTGAAGTTGCCTACATAACTGTAATTCTCTACCACCTCTTCTCTTCCCCCCCCCCCCCCCCCCCACCCCCAACCTTTTCCTTTCATGCAGTGAGGGTGTCATTGGCATAGTCAACATTTGTTGTTCATTACTAATTCCCCTTGAACTGATTGACTTGCTTAGCCATTTCAGAGGACAGTTCAGGATCAATTACATTGCTGTGGCTCTGAAGTAAGGACATGTCCCTATCTACATCAACAGGGATGAAGTGGAAATGGCCAACAGCTTTCACGTTTCTAGATATCCATATCACTAATAACTTGTCCTTGTTCCTCCACACCAATGCTATAGTTAAGAAAAACCCAGCAATGCCTCTCCTTCCTCAGGAAGTTGAGAAAATTTGGAATGTCCGCTGTGACACTTTTTCCAACTTTTACAGATATATCACAGTAAACATTCTTTCAGATTGATCACAGCTTGGTATTGCTCCTGCTCTGCCCAAGACACAAACTATAAAAGGTCATGAATGTAGCCCAGTCTGCCACGCAAATCAGCCTTCCATTCATTGACTCTGTCTACACTTACTACTGCCTCAACAAAGGAAGAAAAATCTAATTTAACTAAAAACCCATTTACTGCGGTTAAGTTCCTTTTAATCCCTGAATACAAATGATTGTTTTTATATAAGTCCCACTTGGAAAAACTTGATAAGCACCTGGAGCTGTCAATCAAACTGGATGCACAAGCACACCATTGTGGTTGAGATAGGGCAGTCGTATTTCACAACCTATGTGAACCGAGAGTGTTAACTATTTCTGATATTTATGTATTTATTATTAATTATGATATTTATATAAATAAACACGGCACACTTTTTACAAATAGTCCCAATAGAGTCTAAGTACTTGCTATGCACGTTTATATACACAGCAGCAATCCTAAAGGGCAGTTGACCTCTCCCAGAGAATACCTGAACTTTTCCAGAGCAGTATCGAAAATGATATCCCACTCTCCACAAAACTCCAGTTTAGACTATTTTCTATCAGGTTTAAAGTTGTGTTTAGGACATCCTGTGAGCGAAAATCGTATTTGCCTGAAGGTGTTGCACTCTAGCACATGCGGTTGTCTCCATGAACCATGCAGTATGTAAATTAGAGCCTGCCCCTCCCTTGAAAATGGTAGGGGCTGAGTTCAGGGACAAGATATGTCCAAGCACAGAGGAGATGTCAGGGGTAAGTTTTTCAGTCAGAGGGTGGTGGGTGAGTGGAATCGATTGCCGTCGCTGGTTTTAGACGCAAACTCGCTGGGGTCTTTTAAGAGACTTCTGCATGAATACATGGGAGATAATGGGATTGAGAATTATAGATAGGCCTGGTAGATATGGATGTGATCGGTGCAACTTGTTGACCGAAAGGCCTGTTTGTGCTGTAGTGTTCTAAGATGGCTGGATTCAGGGCACCAACGCCATTTTAGCTAAGCTAGAGTTCCTGTCCAGAAGCCCAAACCCAGTTTCTGCCATTTTATTTTCAATCACCTCACCTTTCTGGCTGCATGAAAAATTTGGGCCTTCATCTCTGATACAATGTTGGAAGCTCAGAGACCAATTTGTGCACAGCAAGCTCGCACGCGCACAACAATAGCCAAACGTTTTGTTAATAAAGCAATGTCAGTTGATTGGTGAATAATGTCCCCACATGAGAAAACAGAGGAGATTCACCAGGATGTTGCCTGGGATGGAACACTTAAGTTATGAAAGAGATTGGACAGGTTTGAATTGTTTTCATTGGAGCAGAGAAGACTGAGGGGCAACCTGATCCACAAATAGATTAAAGAAAAATTGACACGGAGCCACATAAGGAGATTTTGGACCTTGTTCAGCCGAAGTTAGTGTTAAAGAGAATTGCAAAAGACCACCAAGAGATAGGAAAAAGTATCTGGAGGGAATACTAGAGTTGAGGGACTGAATAACAATGTTTGGAAGGTCAGAAAGTATAATTATATGACTTGATTTTTGTTATAGTTCTCGTGGATTTGGTATGAATTTCACACTACAGAATCTAAGCAAGTCAAAGCAATAGTTAAGTTACTGGTCATCTCTTTCTGCGTGTTTTAACCAGTACAAATTGAAGCCCACACACCAAAACCATGACTAATTGTGGCTACTCCAGAACTGATTTTATTTCGCTAATACTGCAGCAAGTGTCCTCCTAAACTTTCACCCCTGCAGGGAACCGTAAGTCAAACAAACACCCACAGGCAGTCCATGTTATTCTGCCTTCTACACAACAAGGTTCCCATTGATTTTGCTTTGCCCAGCCACTACACATTAAGCAAAAGATCAACTCCTCCTCAACCAGTGCTTCAGGAAAACATCTCAACATACAAAAGCTACTCAAGTGCTCCAGTTTTTAGGCATACCACTGAAGGCAGGACCTACCCATCTTCATCTGAAATCTCTACTCTCCTCCAGTTCTAGTCTCTCATACATCCTCAATTTTGTTCAGTCACCATTAATGACGATGCCTTTAATGACTTTTTGGCCCGAAATCCTGGAATTCTCTCCCTAAATCTCTCCGCCTTTGTCTCCCTGTAGGACATTTATATAAATCCACTTCTTCGGCCTAAGCTTTTACTCATTGGCCCCTAATTTATGTGGTTCAATGTCAATTCTTGCTTTATCGTCCCTCCTACAAAAAGTGCCTTAGCTCATGTAATGCTCCTATAAAGGTGCTATTTAATGCAAGTTATTTTACTTACCACTATAGTTCAGAACATGTTAAATATTTCAAAACAAAAAGTATAATGTTTTTTGCATGCAAGAGGTTTATTTAAGTGAAATCAGCAATGGTATTGCTCACACTCAGTCAGGCGTCTAACAGTTTACTACTCTGCTGTGTGTAGGTTCAGTTGGCCAATCCCACTAGAGTTAAAAATAAAGTCTTCCATTTTAAAATCCCCATCCTTGCTTCTACTGCCTCACTTCATAGAACAAAATCCCTACAGGGCAGAAGGAGGTCAGTCGGCCTGTTGAGTCTGCACTGACTCTTGACAGTGCACCTTACTCAAGCCCATCGCTCATAACCCCATGTATTTGTCTTGCTAATCTCTCTCTATGTGCACATCTTTGGATACTGAAGGGCCAACTTAGCATGGTCAATCCACTGAATTGGCACATCTTTGGACTGTGGGAGGAATGATGTGGAGATGCTAGTGTGGACTGGGGTAAACACAATAAGAAGTCTCAACACCAGGCTAAAGTCCTGTTGGGGAACACTTCAGCAGTCACAGGCACTCAGCGTCCGATCTTCGGGTAAGCATTCTCCACGATGGCCTTTGAGACGTAGAATTGCTGAGCAGAAACTGACAGCCAAGTTCCACACACGAGAATGGCCTTAATCAGAATCTTGGGTTCATATCTTACTATCTGTAAACCCCATGACTTGTCTAGGCTTGCAAAATCTCACCAACTGTTCTTGCTGGAGACAACGCACATCTCTTTAACCTGTGCTTAACTCTCTGTCCGCTCACATTGTCTGTACCTTTTTTTTAAGACTTGCATTCCAACCATTATCTTGTAAATTGAGTTTGTGTCTGTTTGTGAACACAACCCCCACTACCTGATGAAGGGGCAGTGCTTTGAAAGCTTCTGGCTTGTGTTACCTAATAAACCTGTTGAACTTTAACCGGATGTTGTGAGACTTCTTACTGTGGGAGGAAGTCAGAGCACCTGGAGGAAGCTCAGAGATGGGGAGAACGTGCAAGCTCCAAGTACACAGTCGCCCAAGGCTGGAAATGAATCCGAGTCCCTGGTGCTAACTACTGAAATACTCATCACTATCTCTGCAACCTTTATAGAGTCATAGAATCCCTGCAGTGCCAATGGAGGCCATTTGAACAAAGAACAACACAGCACGGGAAACAGGCCCTTCGGCCCAACGAGCCCGTGCCGCCATCCTAACGTCTTAATGACATATAGAGACCAATATAGGACAATTTGTTACCCAATCAGCCTAAGAGCACATTTTTGGGATGTGGGAGGAAACTGGAGCACCCGGAGAAAACCCACGCAACCACGGGGAGAACGCGCAAACTCCCGCAGACACAGGCCCAAATCCATGTGTCTGCACAGAAACAGCGATAGTCTCTGAGCTGTCATGTTGCCCATCTGATGGTCCAGTTTAAGCATACACTAACAACGTGAAGCACTAGGCCACTCCTGAAGTAACCTCCAGGAGCAGCCCTCGCACGACCTGCCGAATGCATGCACCTTGTTGGTCAACAAGGTGGACCGAACAGCCTGTGGATCCATTTGGTCCATCGACTTGGCATCAATCACAATCCCAGCCTGTCCCTATCCCCATAGCACCTAGTATTTACCGTAGCTAGTCCCCTGGACATTAGGGCCAATTCAGCATAGCCTATGCATCTAACCCCCACATCTTTGGATTATGGGGAAAAAAACCGGAACATCTGGAGGAATCCCACACAGACACAGGGAGAACATGCAATTCCACATAAACAGTGACCCAAGCAGGAATTGACCCCGAGTCCCCGGCACTGTAAACTAACAGTGCTATTCAATGTGCCATCCAAAATGAATATTCTTGGTTATCCTATCTGGAGATCTTTGAGCACCACTGAGGCTCATCACTCCACCTGTGTTTATTGTGTCCCTTCAGCTGCCCAGGCTCTGGAATTTTCTTCCTTAACATTTGGACCTATCGCTTCCATAAAACCTATTTCTTCCTTTCTTGGCTGTCAGCTCATTCTTGGTGAACTAATATTTGTTTGTCGTATCATGATCTTTCCATTCCTGCTGCTGCGCTGCATGTAGAAGCTTAGGACTATGCCCCTGAAGATGAGGTAGAATGATAATGAAGACCTTTCAGCCCTCGAGGGGGTGACAGTGGTTTCGCTACTTATTGTTCCATTAGTAAAAGAAGATGAGCTGATGTTGGGGGAAATACCTCCGTGTTCAGCGAAGGCTCAGTCCAAACACGAGGGTTTTGAGGACTTTTCAAACCATAAAGTTCATTTAGAGAGTAGTGACTGAGTAATGTGGTTGGAGGGAAAAAAAAAGGCACGTGTGCGCGATATGCCTTACGTTGACATTAGGCTTGCACAGGAGGTCAAACACCCCACCACCTTTCACAGGACTGCTTCTGTGGTCTATATAAAGTTTCATCGAGCTCACGCTCCAGCTTATGCATTGCAGTTAAAACACACACTGAACAAACTTCTTCTTTCAGTCTCTCGATTGCCAGCTTTTGTCACAAAGTATTGTGCAATTTTGCGCAAAAGCACACACACTTTTCAGAACTAGGAAACGGCACTAACTCGATAAGCCTGGATCAGTTGACATATCAACTCTAACTTGCTCAGTTTCTCACCATAACCCTCAATTCTCTCTCACCAAAAATAGATTTGTTAGTGAGTCAGCTCATTGTGGTTGGCAGGGAGTTTGCCCTGTGCAAAATGGCAGCTGCAACTACTCAGATTATCATGAAATGCAATCAATTTATGCAAGGCACCTTTTTTAAAAAAGCACAAGTTATTAAATAAGTACAAGCCCTTAACTTATTTTCTTTTTGACTTATTTAAACTTCCCTCATGCACTTTACACACAGAAAAAATATCTGCCTTTATTCAAATAGGTGACTGTAGGAGGGAGCAAAGACATGTTGATAGGGATTGAAAAGAAGAGAGATGGGAGAAGGCTTGTGTGGAGCATTATTCACATTGATGTGTTGGGCCGAATGGCCTGCTTCTATGTTGTAAATTCTACACCATTACGTTGGAGTCAATTGGGGAGCAATGTGACATAGAGGTAATGTTACTAGACTAGTCAGTCAGAGGCCCAAATTAATGATTTGGAGACATAGGTTCAAATCCCACCACACTGGCTAGTGGAATTCAATTCAAAGAATAAATTTGAGATTATAAAGCAAGTTTCAGTAATCGTGACAATTATCATCAATTGCTGCATAAATCTAGCTCACTAATGTCGTTCAGGGAAGGAAATCTGCCATCTTTACCTGGTCTGGCCTACACATGATCTGATTTATTACTCATGTATATTAGTATACGGTCAAAAGGATTGCTTTTTCTGCACTGTACAAAGCATACCATTCATGGAGAAAGAAATAAGAGAATGCAGAATGTAGTGTTACAGTCATAGCTAGGATATAGAGAAAAATCAACTTGATGGGGGTAGGCCCACTCAAAAGTCTGGCAGCATGGAAGAAACTGTTCTTGATTCAGTTGGTGCGAGACCAGACTCAGATTTTTGTACTCTTTTCCCAATGGAAGAAGGGGGAAGAGAGTAATGCCTGGGGTGCATAGAGTCCTTGATTATGCTGGCTGCTTTTTTGAGACAGCAGTAACTGTAAACAGAGTCAATGGATGGGAGGCTGTTTGTGATGGATTGGGCTTTGTTCACAATCCTTTTGTAGTTTCTTATAGTTTTGGTCAGAGCAGGAGCCAGAGCATCCAGAAAGGATGTTTTCTTTTGTTCATCTGGAAAAGTTGGTGAGAATCGTAGAGAACACGCCATATGCTCTCAGACCCCTGAGAAAGTAGAGATGTGGATAAATCCTTTCAGGTTTTGTTGTAGACTTGACTCTTGAACTGTTTATTGGCGAAGGTAGGTGAAGGAACAAGGACTATCACGCAGGCAAGCACCAGGCTTGAGAGAAGCTGAGAATAAACAGATGATTTGAAGTATGGATTTTGAAGGGTTGGAGTTTAGGCTTTTCAGCAGTCCTGAGGCCAAGAGCAAATGAATGTGTGAAATGAAGGCAAGTTTGGTTAGCATGCAGGAGTGATTGCACCATTCACACAGCAGGTAATCCATTTGCTATTGAAGTCTTTATATTATAAAAAAAGACATTTATTTAACAGTTTATTTGATGTAATAGAGAACAGACAACATTGTCTCAGCTCATATGGGAAGCAGATGTGTACTGTTTGGGAATATGAAGACTGTCTCCTCGCGATTCCCCCTCTCCTGCCCCATCTGTAAAGAATAATTGTTTTAATACTTCATGCCCCAACCCCCTCATCTTTCTTTTTCTTTAACAGGCCTAACACATGCTTGGTTGCAAAATGATCTCCATTTACCCGTCACTCTTCATTTTTGAACCCTCAAGATGAATGGCAGGAGATTATTCAGCTGTTATGCTCAAAAAGACCTTTCAATTAAAGGATCTCTTTTTTTATTTGGGTCAGAAATCACAGCCCTCATCTAAATTAAAATACTATATAGTACTTGTAATCTAAAAGTACTGCATGTAAAGTGTTTAATATTGAACAAATGTTTATTTACAGATATCAGTGAGTAAGGTATGAATCCAACTCCTGCACTGTGTCTGTCTATCCTTGGTACAATGTTTGATAGTGACATTCTTCAAATCACAGAATGGTAACAGCACTGAAGGGAGCCATTCAGCCCTTGTGTTTGTGCCAGCCCTTTTAAATGAGCCATATACCTTGTGCCATTTTCCGACCTTCTCGCCATAACCCTGCCAGCTCGCGCTTTCACTTCAGATAACAACTTAATTCCCTCTTGATTGCCTTGATTTGAACCTGCCTCCAGCACACTTTCATGCAGCAAATTTAAATCTGAACCACTTGCTGTGTGAAAACATTCTCTCCAATGCCTCATTTGCCAATTACATTAGATCCGTGCCTTTATGTTCCTGATCCATCCACTGGTAGAAACAGTTTCCTTGGGGACATGAGTTCAAATCCCACCATGGCAGCTGGTGGAATTTGAATTGGATTAATGAATGTGGAATATAAAGCTAGTCTCAGTAATGATGACACAAACTATCATTGATTGTTATCAGAACCCATCTGTTCGTTAATGTCCTTTCTTGAGGAGGAAATCTCTTGTCCTTGCCTGGTCTGGCTGGCACGTGACTCTAGACCTACAGCAATGTGGTTAACTTTTAATTGCCCCTTTGAAATGGTCTAACAAACTATTCATTCCAATGGTAATTGGAGATGGACAGCAACTGCTGGCCCATCTGACGATGCCCACCTCCCATGAAAAAATAAAGGCAGCACGGCAACACCGTGGTTAGCACTGCTGCCTCACAGCGCTAGGGATATGAGTTCGATTCCCAACTTGGGTCACTGTCTGTGTGGGGTTTGTCTGTTCTCCCACGTCTGCGTAGGTTTCCTCCGGGTGCTCCACTTTCCTCCCACACTCCAAAAATGTGCAGGTTTGTGAATTGGCCATAATAAAATTGCTCCTTAGTGTCAGGGAAAATGCATGGGGTAATGGAGGTAGGGCCTGGGTGGGAGTGTGGTTGGTGCAGACTTGATGGACCAAATGGCCTCTTGCACTGTAGGGATTCTATGAAAATAATTAATTCTCTGTAAAAACTAGTGTTTTTCCTTTTTCAGAATGCAATTGTCAAAGTGGTCTCTAAAATACACACAAGTATACAGTGTAGTTAAAATGGAACTTGATTTACCCAGCCTGGTGAAACATTGACCTACAGTGTAGGGGAAGAGGGATGGTTTTAAGACTAGTTTCCCAGCTTTGCATGTTTCTTTGCGTAACAGTGACCTAAAGCACAAGACTGCTAATATTTACTGTATTGCTACACGTGGGCCTTTTTTAACCAAAAAGTTCAACATCTTGAAGTGACAGGTGGTGTTGAAAGGCTTTGTGGCTGTGAGATAGGATCTAAGACCTATCCCTGGTGTCCTGGACGTTAGCCCACCGTAAGGCTGGCCCTGCTTGGCTTTTCACATTACTTTGGAGGCCCAGTAAATAATCGCTCTAGACCCCTGAGCGTCTGTGGATCCCAGCTTGAGAATCACTGCCATATTAAGGCACCCGAGTTGAACTGTATGATGTCTTCATCGGCACTGTCAGATGGGTAATTCGTTTGTGATTAATACCAGAAACCTTGGAACTTTTGGTTTTTATCCTAAGCCGAGGGCAATTGCAAACAATTCCTTCACTGTCTCTGCGTTAAAATCCAGGGACTTCCTTCAAAACCAGCACTGTGGGTGCACCTACACCAAATGGACTGTACCAATTCCAAGAAGATGACCCACCACCACCTACTTCAGGGCAGTTAAGGACAAACAACAAATGCCTGCGATGCTCATGAACGAACACAAAAAGATTATAGCACCTGCATTGCTGTATTTATCGCTTATGCTGCGAATCTTTAATTTCCTAAACAACTGTTAAGGACAGGATAAGGAAGCAAACCTTTCAGGATTTATTTTGGTTTAGGTTCAACTTTAAATGTGCCGAACTCATCGAGCTGGATGCCAGATCCTGAGGCATTGAAATGGATGCAACAAAGTCAACAATAAGTGCTACAGCTTGGCTCAGGCCCAAAGTTTTCTTTCTTAACCAGTTTGGGTTTCAAGTTCTTGAAGAACAAAGCAATCAGCCTTTTATAAAAGAAATTCTTGGCTTGGCAATTAGAAAATAGCTTGAGACAAACTTTTGGCTTATTTGTAGATTGCAATGTTGTTCAAAGTAATGATCTGATTATATCACTTTGATGTCCAACTTGTTGATAACACTTCTTACAAATATTCTGATTGTTGCATTCTGGCTGACAAAAGCATATATCATATACTTTTCTCAAAAATAAAACAAACAAACCAAAGAGAAATGGGAGGGGGTAAAAGATTTCAACACACACTCAACTGATATTTTCTATATGGTTCATTCCGATGTCCGGACATTTACAGACAAGTTACTGGTTCCATCTGCCCTGAGAAACACTTGGTTTGTAATTGCCATCAGTTGTACTTCATTTTAACATAGCCATCCCCATATTCGCTCCATGCCCTTTCTCACTGCCAACAACAATCCCAGAAGGGTACTGAGGAGCTGAGATGGTTTTGCCACCACCTGCTGGAGTTAACACTGACACTGGAGTGCCAGCTTAACCACCCCCCCCCCCCCCCCTCACCCCCAAGGAAAAATTGGCCTACATATCTTGACAAAAATATTACTCACTGTTCCTTTGTAATGTATAGTTTTAAAAATAATTCAATATTTCTATTTGGTTGAGTTAAAGAATGTTCTGGTTAATTATAAATCTGAGATCTGTTGTTCTATATGAGTTACTAAGTGATTTATTAATGTAATTATTTTCAATGCCCTCTGGCTGTGGACTAAATAAGTGATTCATGTGGGGATGGTTGTGTATGCAGTGTGCACGTTATTGTTATTAAGAGCAAAGGACTTGGATACTGTCATTACAGTTGCTAAGAGTTGGATCGTTGTATGTTTTTTGTTCAAATCTTTATTGAAGAGTTGCTATTATTTGCTGTATTTTGTTTTGATGGCTTAGACTGTTTGTGCTGCTGCCATTTTGGAATGGAAGTCCAAGTAGTCATATTTCACCATCGAGTTCTGAAATGACTGTGCAGAGGGCAAAATTTGCATTGATTAAAATAAGAAAGCAATGTGAGGAGAGAATCTGAGTCATCCAGTCTCTGAATAGAGTTTTAATTGGGGTAGGTGGGAGGAGAGGTGGGGATGTCTTATTGCAGGAACTGCCGTGTTCTGTGTTGGTGCTGAAACCACCTTGTTCACCTTTCAGAATGAATTTGATGCTCTCTGCCTGCCTTTCGTTTCCCTGGACCTGCATTAAGTCAGTTGGCAAATTAAGCAGTGGACACGCGGGTAGAAAATTGCAGAGGGGCATTCATTGATGGATTACATAAATAAATTAAACTGGGACTAATGGAATTCTGATGTGGGGAAGCCCACTGTTGACCCACAAAAAAATAGATCAAGGGTTTTGGTTTTTAAATATTCAGTTTTACAGGATGTGGGCATTTGTGGCTAGGCTTGGATTTATTGTCTATCCTTAACTGTCCTTCAGAAGGTGGTGGTGAGCTGCTATCCTGAACTGCTACAGTCCCTGAGGTGTAGATACACCCACAGTGCTGTCAGGGCAGGAGTACCAGGATTTTGACTCAGACAGTGAAGGAACAGTGATATATTTCCAAATCAGAATGGTGAGCCACTTGGAGAGAAACCTCCAAGTGTAGTGTTCCCATGTATCAGTTGGCCGTGCCCTTCTAAATGGTACTGATTGTTTGTTTGAAAGGAGCTGTCTAATCTTTGGACTGTGGGACGGAGCAGAAGAAACCCACACAGACACGTGGAGAATGTGCAAACTCCACACAGGCCAGAATCAAATTCAAGCCCCTAGCATTGTGAGGCAGCTGTGCTAACTGCGATAAAATGATTCGATAGGATAGTTAGAATAAGGCAGTGTAACCTTAAAATTAGATCCAGGCAGTTCAGGCCTGTTGTCAAGAAGCATTTCTTCACAGTTGGCAGTGGAAATCTTGGACTTCTCTCTCAAAAAGAATATAATGATGGAACAGACTTAAAGGGCAGAATGGCCCACTGCTATTCTTAATGTTCCCATCTGTCCCCCATTACTCTGTCTCAGTACTAGTAAACCTTCATTGTGGAAAATCATCTCCAGACTGATTTAATGATATAAAAGTACCAGGAGGTCACCTTTGTTCAAAGCTCTAGATGTAAACCTAGCTTGCTTTGTGTGCAGTCAGTTGGAAGATGTCAGAACTGCAGAGGCAGTTGTAGTAAGCTGTGCAGCTGTACCTGTGAACTAGCAGTCCACTCCACCAGGATTTCATTAAAGTATAATGGTGGATGTGTGTAATGTTTAGAGGCCTTGTATCCTATGGAAGTGCAGTCACTATTGTAATGTAGAAAATAGGGCAATCAATTTATACACAGCAAGTTCTCACAAATAACGATATGATAATTGCCAGTTACTTGGGTTCAGTGATGTGATTTGAGGGGTAAATATTGGCCAAGAAGTATCCTGAGACAGACTACCCCACTCTTCCCAAAATAGTGCCATAGTATCTACTGCGTCCACCTGAGAACGTTTATCATCTCAGCCAAAGGTTGGGACCTCCGACAATGCAGCACTCTCTCAATACTGGGCAGTAAGTGAAAGTGGAGTTACAGGTGCAGAGCATGATGAATAAGGCATTCAACATGGTTGATTTCATTGGTCACAGCATTGAACACAGGAATTGGGACATTGTGTTGAACTTGTACAAGACATTGGTAAGGCCACGCTTGGAATACCGTGTACAGTTCTAGTCGCTCTATTATGAAAGGGATATTATTAAACTAGAAAGAATACAGAAAAGATTTACTAGGATGCTACCAGGACTTGATGATTTGAGTTCTAAGGAGAGGCTGGATAGACTGGGACTTCTTTCTCTGGAGCGTAGAAGGCTGAGGGGTGAGCTTATAGAAGTTTATAAAATAATGAGGGGCACAGATCAGCTAGATAGTCAATATCTTTTCCCAAAGGTAGAGAAGTCTGAAACTCGAGGGCGTAGGTTTAAGGTGAGAGAGGAGAGATACAAAAGTGTCCAGAGGGGCAGTTGTTTCTCATACAGGATGGAGCGTGCCTGGAATAAGCTACCAGAGGTAGTAGTGGAGGCGGGTACAATTTTTTTCTTTTAAAAAGCATTTGGACAGCTATATGGATAAGATGGGTATGGAGGAATATGGGCCAAATGCGAGCAATTGGGATTAGCTTAGGGGTTTTAAAAAAAAGGACAGCATGGACAATTTGGGCCAAAGGGCTAGTTTCCATGCTATAAGCCTCTATGACTCAAGTAAATATCAGCCTAGTTTATTGTACTAAAGCTCCTGGAGTGAACCCAAAGCTTTTAGACTCTGATGTGAGAGTGTTACCCACTGAGCTGTGGTGGTAAGAATGTTTTTCTTTCCCCTTTGCTATAAATGTTGAATTAGGAATCACCTACCACCTGTACCATTCACAGTCTTCCTTTTAAAACTCTGGTGTAACCGGAAGGTATATTTTGAGCTGATTTATGTTGGGATGAAGCATCAATGGTGAGAACTCTCACTGATCCAGGGCTGTTTGAGGAGATGAAATATGAGTGTCAAATAAACAAGTAGTTGCTTAAAGGTATTTCTTTTTACAAGCCTAATGACAACCGTGGAGGGGCGAAAATGTTTTGGGAAATGTTTATGAAAAGCTTAGTGATGAATAGAACATTACTGCTGGGGACAGGCTTGGTGGTTTTCTCAGAAATGCAAATAAAATTGCAATTCTGATTCCCAAAACGTTAGTTAAAAATTAGACTTCCTCAGCCACAGTAAACCAGTCATTCTGCTTGTAAAACGCTGTGAGACTTGGAAACGAGGTTAACTAGACACTTCTGTAGATTTATGGCCCAACACCTGTGATTGGGAAATGCAACTGTATCTCGAGACGAGCAGGCTTAATTTAGATTGGAAAAATATGCAGGGCAGCCACTTCAGAGCCAATCCCTCATTGCCGTAGTGCTACCAGTGAACAGGAGTGTGTAAGACAGAATATTTTTGTGGCTGCAATTTTTAATGAAGCCTCTGGAGTTCTGTGAAGCGAAAGGAATGCATTGTATTTCATAGAAGTGTTCAATTCATAAAAGATTGTATACTTTTCCTTTCCTGTTACCCTCATGCAGTTCACCTTTTGTCTATAGAATACAATGCAAAAAAAAAAGACCAAGGGTGCGATTTTCCCAGAATAAAGTGTCCTTAGCAGGGGCTTAGTCCCACCCAGTTTTGGGTGAGCTGACTTGCAATAATTTATGGCACTGTGTACAATACAGAGGCCATCAGGAGAATCACGCCAGTAGCGGGGGTGGGCGGAGCCTAATCCCTCCGGGGAGATCAGCAACAAGTGCAAACCTCCCTCCCCAGATCACCAGCCCTGACGCGCACCACTCCCAATACCCAACGTGAGGCTGATCAATCATTAAAAAAAAAACGGTCCTGGGAAGGCCACAGATGCTG
Organism: Sphyrna mokarran; assembly: GCA_024679065.1. Taxonomy (NCBI): domain Eukaryota; kingdom Metazoa; phylum Chordata; class Chondrichthyes; order Carcharhiniformes; family Carcharhinidae; genus Sphyrna; species Sphyrna mokarran. The sequence goes on along the minus strand of JAGIQG010000030.1, from coordinate 11,485,025 downwards.
GTCGCGATTCCCATTCCTGCTGACATTTCCTATCCTGCTTTGTTACTTGAGCATGTAGCGAGGTGGGAAAATTGGGCCCAAAATGAACATCCTGGGAGAAGAAAAGGTTTAGTGCACAATCCATTTTCTCGTGGATGCTCCGCAGTTTGTTTAATCCCCTGAGGAAAACATTTCCAATGTTGTTCCTTCTTGCGAAGATAAATTGAGCAAAACTCCAAACTTGCGCATGCAATTGTAATAAATCTGTGTTGATAAACTTGTTTAAAAAGCTGGATGCACATCTGCTTCAGAATGTGACTGAAGGCAGTGGAGATACATATGGACATAGGTGATTAAATACTCTGGAAGATGATGGTTCCTGAGCTGCTGGGATTTTGGAAATACCATCTGTTGAATGCAGGTGGCCAAATTGAGTAATGCAAGATAACAAATGTTATGTCTTCTGCTTCTCATAACTTACAGCTAATCACACGTGAGATTCAAAATGTTGAAGCTTCCATCAAGTATATTTCTGTTCTCATTGTGGCTGGTACACTGATACATTATTAGTTGACACGTGGAGAGGCAGTGGTATTTTCACTGGGCTAATAATCCAGAGATCTGGACTAATGCTGTGGGAATATGACTATGGCCTTGTACCCACCAAGAGTGAAAAAAAATCTGGAATTAATACTAATGGTGACTATGAAACTGTTGTCGATGCCATAAAGACGCATCTGGTTCATTTAATGACCTTTTTAGGAAAGAAAAGCTACTGTGCTTACCCAGTCTGACCTACATGTGACTCCAGATCCATGGCAATGTGGCTGACTGTGAAATGGCCTAGCAAACCAATCCATTCAAGAGCAATTAAGGATGGGTAATAAATGCTGGCCCAGCCAGCAACAACATGTGAACAAATAAAAAAAAATTAGACTATATATTCTCATAACAAGCTCTTCATGAATAATATATTATAACAATAAAAGCAAAATACTGCAGGTGCTGAAAATCTGAAACTAAAACAAAGTGTTGGAAGTACTCGGACCTGGCAGTATCTGTGGAGAGAGAAATTAAGTTCATGTTTCATGTTGAATTGGCTGATTTGAGCTGAAGGAGGGTAGACATTAGTTCTGACAAAGGATCATCCAGCCTCAAAATTTTGGCTCTGTTCTCTTTCCACAGATGCTGCAGGACCTGCTGAGATTTTCCAGCATTATCCATTTTTGTTTGAGATTCCAGCATCCACTGTAATTTGCTTTTATTTATGTGAGGATATCACAGAATCCCTACAGCGCAGGAGGCGGCCATTTGGCCCATTGAGTCTGCACTGATTCTTGAGTACCTTACCCAGACCCTACCCCTCCAATCCAAATGTATTTATCTGACTAATCCCTCTAACCGACACTTCTGGGGACACCCAGGGGCAATTTAGCATGGCCAATCCACCTAACCTGCACATTAGGGCATAATATTTGTTGCTTGAAACAAAGCATTTGTCTGGAATGAGTGCGAATAGCAGAACAAAACTTGTTCTGTTGATTCAATTTATTATTCTCCCGTGTATTAGTATAAAGTGAAAAGTATTGTATTTTAGGCATTATATAGGCAAAGCATACCATACATGGAGAAGGAAAAAGGCATATTGTTCATACTGAAGGGAAGGAAAGAGTGCAGAATGTAGTATTACAGTCATAGCTAGTGTGTAGAGAATGATCAACTTAATGCAATGTAGGTCCATTCAAAAGTATGAGTCTGTTGCTACGTGACCTCAGACTTTTGTGTCTTTTTCCCAACAGAAAAAGATGGAAGAGAGAATGTCCAGGGTGCATGGGAGTGTTAATTATGCTGGCTGCTTTTCCGAAGCAGGGGAAAGTGTAGACAGAGTCGATGGATAGGACTGGGCTTCATTCAAGACCCGTTTCTTGCAGTCTTGGGCAGAGCAGGAGCCACACCAAGCTGTGATACGACCAGAAAGAATGCTTTCTATGGTGCGTCTGTAAATGTTGATGAGATGTAGTGGGTGTGCCAAATTTCCTTTGATTTCTATAAAGTAGAGGTGATGGTGGGTTTTCCTATCTATAGTGTCCTCTTGGAGGAACCAGGACAGTTGTTGGTGATCTGATCACCTAAAAACTTGAAGTTCTCAACCATTTAAAGAGATAAAAAAAACAAGATTTAAACCTGAAAGTAAACCTTTATCCCTGAAAGTAGGCAGTCAAGTGGATAAAGTTGTTAAGAAGGCATATGGAGTCTTAGCTTTTATTGGTAGGGGGATTGAATTTCGGAGCCGCAACATCATGTTGCAACTGTACAAAACTCTAGTGCGGCCGCACTTGGAGTATTGTGTGCAGTTCTGGTCCCCACATTATAAGAAAGATGTGGAGGCATTGGAGAGGGTACAGAGGAGGTTTACCAGGATGTTGCCTGGTATGGAGGGCAGGTCCTATGAAGAGAGGCTGAAGGATTTGAGGTTGTTTTCGTTAGAAAGGAGGCGGCTAAGAGGGGATCTTATTGAAGCATATAAGATGATTAGAGGTTTAGATAGGGTGGACAGTGATAGCCTTTTTCCTAGGATGGAGAAAGCTAGCACGAGGGGACACAGCTTTAAATTAAGGGGTATGAGTTATAGGACGGATATCAGAGGTAGGTTCTTTACTCAAAGAGTGATTAGGGAGTGGAATGCCCTGCCTGCAGCTGTTGTAGATGCGCCAAGTTTGGTGGCGTTTAAGAGGTTAATTGATAAGTATATGGAAGAGAAGGGAATGGTTTAGTTTGGAGGGGCATTGCTTTTTATTTTGGTCGGCACAACATCGAAGGCCGAAGGGCCTGTTCTGTGCTGTAATGTTCTATGTTCTAAACCGGTGCACGGAAATAAAATATAACGAAATAGGGGGACAGAGTTCGTGGTCTGAAATTGTTGAACTTTGTGTCAAGTCCAGCAGGCTGCAAAGTGCTGAATTGAAAGATAGGTGCTGCTCTTCAAGTTTGTGTTGAGTTTTACAGACGTTTCAACTGAGGACAGAAACAGAGGATAAGAGCGAGATGATGAATTGAAATATCAAGCAACCGGAAGCTTAGGATCAGGCTTGAGGAGCGAGCAGAGATGTCTGTCAAAGTGGTCAGCCAATCTGGGCCTGGTTTCCCCATTGTAGAGGAGACCGTGTTGTGAGGCATAGAGTCGTAGAGTTTACAGCATGGAAACAGGCCATTCAGCCCAACTTGTCCATGCCACCCTTTTTTTGAAACTCCTAAGCTAATCCCAATTGCCCGCATCTGGTCCATATCCCTCTATACCCATTGTACCCATGTAGCTATCTAAATGCTTTTTAAAAGATAAAATTGTACCAGCCTCTATTACTACCTCTGGCAGTTTGTTCCAGACACTCGCCACCCTCTGTGAAAAAATTGCACTTCTGGACACTTTTTTATCTCTCCCCTCTCACCTTAAACCAATGCCTTCTAGTTTTAGGCTTCCCTACCTTTGCGAAACGATATTGACTATCTACCTTGTTTATGCCCCTCATTATTTCATAGACCTCTGTAAGGTAATCCTTCAGCTTCCTACGCTCCAGAGAAAAAAAGACCCAGTTTATTCAGCCTCTCCTCACAACTCAATCCATCAAGTCCCGGTAGCATCCTATTAAATCTTTTCTGCACTCTTTCTGGTTTAATAATATCCTTTCCATAATAGGGTGACCAGAATTGCACGCAGTATTCCAAGTGATCTTACCAATGTCTTGTACAACTTCAACAAAACATCCCAACTCCTGTATTCAGTGTTCTGACAACGAAACCAAATTGTCGCCTTTACCACTCTGTACACCTGTGACTCACTTTCAATGAGCTATGAACTCTTTGTCCTGTAACTCTCCCCAACGCCAATGAGTATTGTATAATAAATTGCAAATACTACGTGGTAAATTGAAAGAAGCACAAGTAAGTTACCACTTTTCCTAGAACAGTGATTAATACTGCTGCTTCACAACACCAAGGACTCAGGTTCAATTCCAGCCTTGGGTGACTGTGTGGAATTTACATGTTTTCCCCATGTCTGCATGGGTTTCCACTAGGCATTCCGGTTTCCTCCCACAGTTCAAAGGTGTGCAGGTTAGATTGATGGGAAGATGCCGGTGTTGGACTGGGGTGGACACAGCAAGAAGTCTCACAACACCAGGTTAGAGTCCAACAGGTTGATTTGAAATCGTGAGCTTTCGGACCGCTGCTCCTTCATCAAGTGAGTCAGGTTACGTTGATTAGCCGTGCTAAATTGCCCCATTGTGTCTGGGGGATTAGCAGGGATGGAATTACAGGGATAGAGCCTAGATAGTGTTAAGTTTTTCACGAGACTCTTCCACCATTGATACAAAGGCAAACACCAACCGTTGTCAGAATTAAAGTTTTTATTTGTCCCACGTGAGTAGGCTGGCTAACCTTTTACTACTTAAGCCCCATTCAGTGCTGGAAGTCAGTTAGTGAAAAGCACACGAAGCAACAAGGCTTTTACGCAGTTTACAATCCCATCAGATAGATGTGACTTCAAATAAGATTTAAACACAATCACCCGATTCAACGAAAAACAAATAATTACAGGAATTGCTTCATTAGAAGAACATCCAATTAAAATATGCATTTACTACTTACAACCTCACCCATCAGAACATAAGCATAATGTCTTTAGGATACACCATTTGTTAACACAAAAGAGAACATTATCACGTACTCAGCTAGACTTGCACCCCAGCCGGGCTCAGCAAGCTGGAGCTTGTGGTTAACCTGTTTTGTCAGTTTGCTCCCATGAGCTGTTTCTCTGCCGTTCTTGCAAGCCCAATAGTTCACCTTGCCCTCTACAGTGGACATTAACTCTTTAATATCTCAGTAGGATTGTTGTCAATGCAGACTCGATGGGCCAAATGACGGCCTTCTGCACTGTAAGGACTATGAGTATTTGAGGCCATGGTTGGTGAGAGGGGGTAAAGGCAGGTGTAACATCTCCTGCAATTGCATGAGAAGGTGTCATTCCAGTAATGCAATGTTTATTTACAGATTAGATTAATGGACTGGATATGTTTTTCATGGTGAGGGAGAAACATCACATACCTTTATCATCTTGGGAGTTTTCCTTGTGGCTAAACCGTTAGGAGATTAAATAAATTGGGAGAGTTTATCACTGTGAGATACTGTGGATATAAATCGGTGAAGGTATTTGGTGGTGGCCATAATGGAAAGCTAGCTCAAGGGAACAGGAAAGTCACTGTGTTGTTTTTAAATTATTTTTAGGACGTGGATGTCACTAGTGAGTGCAGCACTTATCGCTCATTCCTAATTACCCTTGAGAAGGTGATGCTAAGCTATCTGCAGTCCATGCAATGCAAGAACCTCCCACAGTACTGTTGTGGAGAGAATTTTGGGATTTTGACCGAGTGACTGTAAAGCATGGTGATATATTTCTGAGTCACAATGGTGTGTGATTTGGTGGGTGAAATGGTATTCTTGTCTGCCACTACTCTGCACTTGAGGTTGCAGATTTGATGGATGTTGTTGAAGGAGCAGGTAAGAAGGTAGTGGTGTGGTGGTATTGTTGCTGGACTAGTAATCCAGAGACCCAGGATAATGATCTGGGTACACAAGGTCAAATCCCACCACAGCAGATGGTGAAATTTAAATTCGATTAAAAATCTGCAACTAAAAGTCCACTGATGACCATGGAATCATTGTCAATTCTCATAAAAGCCCACCTGGTTCACTGGAGTCCTTTTAGGGAAGGAAATCTGCCATTCTTAACCCCAGTTTGGCCGACATGTGACTCCAGATCAATGTGGTTGACTCTTAAGTGCCCCCACAAGGGCATTTAGGGATGGACAACAAATGCTGGCCCAGACACCCCATGAAAAAAATGAAAAAAAAAATTTGTAATGGCACACATGTTTGAATGCAGGAATGAGTCAAAAATTAACCTCAGCCAAAGCTGAAAGGAATTGGGTTTTGTGTAAGGAAGGAAATTTCAACCCCGATTGCGTGGCATTGGTTCCACCTTGATGTTTTTGTGGACATTAGAGATGCAAGCTGGAGACTTGCGTCACACGCAGCCTCAATTGGTTTCTGTTTGTTTGTCTTTGTACTCTGTGGTGGGACTAGCAATTTATCTTTCCCCAGGACTGAAACATCAGTTTGTGATGCATATTTAGAAAAAGACAAAATAGAGATATTAAAAAAAAGAAAATGCCGCAGTCAGTAGTTCTGTCGGCCTTTTGTGGAAAGAGAAGAACTCTTAACATTTCAGGTCAATTTCTGACTATTAAAATGTCTAAAACTGGTGCAAGTTAGACTGAAAAGCAATTTTAAGAAATGGCGACACAGTGACGTATAGTAATGGACTATGAATCCAGAGACCCAGGGCAAGATCTGAAGACTCGGGTTCCAATACAGATGGTTAAATTTGAATTCAATAAAAATCTGGAATAAAAAAATCTATTGATCATGAAACTATTGATTGTTTTAAAAGAAACCACATCTAGTTCATTAATGTCCTTTAGGGAAGGAAATCTATGTTCTTACTCAGTCTAGCCAACATGAGATGCTAGAGATACGGCAATGTGATTGATTTTAACATATCCTTTCTATAATAGGTTGATCAGAACTGTACCAGAACAGTATTCCAAGTGTAGCCTTATCAGTGTCTTAACAAGATGTCCCAACATTAAATCAAGCCCAAGATGGGGTGCAATGCCTCATCTTGTCAGTTTGGATCTTATTTGTGTCTCTTGTGGGGACCATGAATTGGATTCAGTTGGATTTTGAATTTGCTTTTTGAAGCAAGCAAGGAATGGATCTGGGTTTGCCTGATCCATTCTGAACACTGGCTTTGATCAAATAAAAATGAATTTAAAAAGTAGACTCTTAAGATATCAAAAGTATGAATGGTCATTTAACACATGAAAATCATGTACACCAACCTTATTCTAATAAGAACATCCTTTGATAACATGGTTTCTTCCACACACTCCCAAGCAAAGTGGCAAATTTCAGCAGGTGGTGCTAAAATTCAGAAAGCCATACTTTCTGGGTGCCATGCCTTAGGAAGGATGTGAAGACGTTTGGGAGAGGACAGAAGAAGTTTACAAGATAGTTTTTCAGGGAGGAGAAACTTCAGTTATGAAGACAGATAAGAGAGGTTGAGACTGTTCTTCTTGGAGAAGAGAATGCTAAGAGGGGGCTTGAGGGAGATGCTCAAAATCATGGAGGGGCTGGATAGAATGGAAACGAAGAAACTGCTCCCCCTCATAAAACGATCAAAAGAATAAAGAGCATTGGAGCACAAATTTGAAGTGATTTTGAAATGTGTGGAAATGTGACTTTTTCACATAGCAAATAGTTGAGGTCTGGAATGCACTGCCTAGAATGTGATGGAGGTGTAATTGAAGCATCCAAGAACGCATTAGATGATGACTTGAATAGAAACAGTGTGCAAGGGTACAGTGTTGACCATAGAAACCAACAATCTGTCCTGGTCCTTCTGTGCCAACACTACAGTTAAGAAAGCCCACCAAAGCCTCTACTTTCTCAGAAGGTTAAGGAATTTGGCACATCAGCTACGACTCTCACTAACCTTTTACAGATGCACCATAAAAAGCATTCATTCTGGTTGTATCACAGCCTGGTGTGGCTCCTGCTCTGCCCAAAATCGGAAGGAACTACAAAAGGTTGTGAATGTAGCCCAGTCCATTATGCAAACCAATCTCCCATGCATTGACTCTGTCTATACTTCCCACTGCCTCAGCAAAGCAGCCAGTCTAATGAAGGACCCCCACACGCCCCGGATGTTCTCTCTTCCACCTTCTTCCGTCGGGAAAAAGATACAAAAATCTGATGTCATTTACCAGCTGACTCAAGAACAGCTTCTTCCCTGCTGCTGTCAGGCTTTTAAGTAGACTTACCTCTCATTAAGTTGATCTTTCTCTCCACCGTAGCTATGACTGTAATACCACATTCTGCACTCTCTTGCTTCCTTCTCTATGAATGGTATGCTTTGTCTGCAGCACGCTCAAGAAACAATACTTCTAACTGTATGTTGATACATGTGACAAATCAAATCAAAACCCTGTGATCAATAGGCATAGCTGGACAAAGAACCAGAGACGCAAGTGAAATTCTGTCACAATTTCAACTTTATTGCTATATTGTGAGTACGATCTAAGCAGAATCTCAAAAACATGGATAAGTAATATAATTACGTGCTGTAGAATTGCAGAATTAAAGGTACACTTAAAGATTTATGCACTCACACTAGTATATAATAAATTACCCAAGAGAAACTGATATTGCTTGTTCTGATGTTGCTTGGTATGTATACTATACTACGGCAGGGAGGTCCATTGTTAACCTGTCAGACTACACACTTCAATCAGAGGAAATCGAAGTTCTCAGCCGAGGGCTCAATTTCTGTCCCACCACCAAAATGGACCCCATCAGTCTTGCAACGGACACAGAGGAATTCATCAGGCGAATGAGGCTGCGTGAATTCTTCCACAAACCCCAAGAGGCCAATAGCAGACTCAATGAGATAGCTAATGAACCAGAACAGCCAATAGAGGGATCCGCAGTGCAGCAACCGAAGAGGAATGAATCCAATTGGACTCCTCCGGAAGACCGCTGCCCCTGACTGGACATGTATGCCCAAGCCATCAGGAGGTGCGTGAACACCAGATTCATCAACCGCACTTACAAGACAGTCCCAAACATCACCCAAGCACAAAGCAAGGCCATCCGTGCTCTCAAGACCAACCGCAACATTGTCATCAAACCAGCAGACAAAGGAGGCGCCACCGTCATACTGAACCGAACGGACTACTGTGAAGAAGTGTACCGACAACTAAACAATGAGAAACACTACAGACAGTTACCAGCAGATCCGACCAAAGAACACACTCGTCAACTCAACACTCTGATCAAAACCTTTGATCCGGACATTCAGAACACTCTCCGGACTCTCATTCCACGTACTCCCCGCTTTGGAGATCTCTACTGCCTCCCAAAGATACACAAGGCAAACATACCTGGCTGTCCCATCGTATCAGGCAATGGGACCCTGTGTGAGAACCTCTCCGGCTGTATCGAGGGCATCCTGAAACCCATTGTACAAAGAACCCCCAGCTTTTGTCTTGACACTATGGACTTCCTACAGAAACTCAGCACACATGAAGCAGTTGAACCAGGGACACTCCTTGTCACAATGGATGTCTCGGCGCTCTACACCAACATCCCCCACGACGATGGTATTGCTGCAACTGCCTCAGTACTCAATGTCAACAACTGTCAGTTTCCGGCTGCAATTTTACAACTCATCCGCTTCATCTTGGACCACAATGTCTTCACCTTCAACAATCAGCTTTTCATCCAGACACATGGAACAGCCATGGGGACCAAATTTGCACCGCAGTATGCCAACATCTTCATGCACAGGTTCGAACAAGACTTCTTCACCACACGAGATCTTCAACCAAGGTTATATACTAGATACATTGATGACATCTTTTTTCTTTGGACTCATGGTGAACAATCATTGAAACAACTGTATGATGATATCAACAAGTTCCATCCCACCATCAGACTCACCATGGACTATTCTCCAGAATCGGTTGCATTCTTGGACACACGCATCTCCATCAAGGACGGTCACCTCAGCACCTCACTGTACCGCAAACCGACAGACAACCTCACAATGCTCCACTTCTCCAGCTTCCACCCTAGACACGTTAAAGAATCCATTCCCTATGGACAAGCCCTCCATATACACACAATTTGCTCAGATGAGGAGGATCGTGACAGACACCTCCAGACGCTGAAGGATGCCCTCGTGAGAACAGGATATGGCACTCGACTCACCAATCGACAGTTCCAACGTGCCACAGCGATAAACCGCACTGACCTCCTCAGAAGACGAACACAGGACAAGGTGGAGAGTACCCTTTGTTGTCCAGTACTTCCCCGGAGCAGAGAAGCTACGACATCTTCTCCGGAGTCTTCAACATGTCATCGATGACGATGAACATCTCACTAGGGCCATCCCCAACCCCCTACTTCTTGCTTTCAGACAACCGCACAACTTTAAACAGATCATTGTTCGCAGCAAACTACCCAACCTTCAGGAGAACGGTGACCACAATACCACACAACCCTGCCACAGCAACCTCTGCAAGGCATGCCAGATCATAGACATGGACGACATAATCAAACGTGAGGATACCATTCACCAGGTACACGGTACATACTCTTGCAACTCGGCCAACGTTGTCTACCTAATACGTTGCAAGAAAGGATGCCCCGAAGCATGGTACATTGGGGAGACCATGCAGACACTACGACAGCGGATGAATGAGCATCGCTCAACAATCACCAGGCAAAACAGTTCCCTTCCTGTGGGCGAACACTTCAGCAGTCATGGCATTCGGCCTCCGACCTGCAGGTAAATGTTCTTCAAGGGGGCTTTCGTGATACACGACAGCACAGAGTCGCTGAACAGAGACTGATAGCCAAGCTCCGCACACATGAGGACGGTCTTAACAGGGATCTTGGCTTCATGACACACTATCTGTACCCCCCGTAACTTGCCTGGGTTAGCAAAAAACCTCACTTACTGTGCTGTCTGGAGAAAATACACAATTCTCTAACCAATGCTCAGGATTCCCTTCACACACATTGTTAGCCACTGTAACACTTGAATAGCAGGTTAGATGTAAGGATTCGCATTCTAATCAGCAATCTGTAACTGTCTGTGTGGATATGAGTGCCTTTGCAGATCAGAACACTGCATTTGCCTGACGAAGGCACAACATAGTGTTGAAAGCTCGCGGATTTACTATCAAATAAATTGGTTGGATTTAAAATTGGTATTGCAAAACTTTACTGAGTTTACCCCAGTCCAACGCCGGCATCTCTACATTATTGCTGGTTGCTCAGGGGTAGTCTTTGCAAAGGTTAGTCTGCGGTTAGCACTGATGATCTGTTGAAACATCAATCCTTTTATACCCCTGTGGCCTGAAAAATGGTTCGAGCCAACGGCAGGCTGCTGACCGTTGGGCGCAGACATGGCAATCACCAACTGTCCTTTTGTTGAGACATGATTTTGTCTTGTAATGATCTCTTTTGTTAGCTGCTTATTCTGTTATCGGCCTGACTTTGCAACACTCGTGGTCAGAGCTGCTTACGCATGTATTCCTGTTGTGCCGTATCTTGAAGCTAGCATGGCGGTTTGACCATTTTCCCCATCATGCTCTGAATTAGTCACGTTGCTCATCTGCAGAGCTGATGGAAAACACCACGGACCAAATGGCAGCCTCCTGTGCTGTAACAATCAGATTTTTTGCAGCACAAAAAGAGACCCTTCAGCCCAAGAGGTCTGTGCCTGCCATCAAACACCTACCTAATCTAACCCTCTATTTTGTTCCATAGCCTTGTACGCCATGGCATTCCAAGTGCTCATCTAAATGCTGCTTGCTGTTGTGTGGGTTCCATCCATTACCCCCCTTTTCAGGTAAATAGTTCCAGGTCTGTGATTCTCTGCCTTAAAAACATTCAGTGATCTCACTTCTTCTATCTTCAGAGGCAGAATTTCAAAGCTGCCTGACCCTCTGAGGGAAAACATTTCTCCTCATCTCTGTTCTCTTGACCCTTAAATTTTCTATATCATAGGAAGTAGTTGAGGTCAAAACGTTACATGATTTCAAGAAGAAATCAGATTAGGCTCTTGGGGCTAAAGAGATCTGGGGCAAAGGCAGGATCAGGGCATTGAATTTGATGATCAAAATGAAAGGTAAAGCAGGTTTGAAGGGCCGAATGGTCTACTCCTTCTGCTTTCCACATTTCTAAAGAATGTTTCCAGGATCCATGTGTTCTGAATTTGTATCTTCAAAGTTTTCAAATATTTTTGTTTAATATTTGTAGTGAATTGTCAATCACTTTGTTAAAAATTCTCCAAAGTTAATCAAGTGTGTTGTGGGTCATGTGTGTGTCAAGATGTACCTTTTTCTAAAATAATCAGTCAAGTATCAGTCAAATAATCAGTCCCCGTGCTTGCGTGGGTTTTCTCCGGGCGCTCCGGTTTCCTCCCACGTCCCAAAGATGTGCTCTTAGGCTAATTGACAAAACAAATTCTCCCTAAATTGTCTCAAATTTGGTTTTTAATCCATTGATCTATAAACATGGACAGGGATCGCGGGTAGAGGTGGGAACATCGGGGTGGCGGCGCGGGCTTGTTGGGCCGAAGGGCCTGTTTCCCGTGCTGTTCTGTTCTTTGTTCTTTGTATCAGTTTAAACTGAGTACGGCTTCTCCAGTAAGAGGTTATGGAGCTAGATGGAGATAAAATGTAATGAATGATCGCACAATCGCATCTCGGCCTTTTGGCTAAGATCAAATGTAGTATCAACGTGCTGTGCCTGGCTGAAGTCGTTAGGTTACATTTCAGCTTCAATTTTTAAAAGCATCATCATAACCTTTTGACTAAGATGCACATAAGATCAAGCCTTTGGAGTAGGCATAGCTCCTCCTCTATCAGTATGGATCATGTAGATCAAGCCCTGTCTTGTCACCTTGGATTGGGAAGGTCTCATCTGAATTAGACTTGATTTGATTGAACTGGAATAAAAACAGAAAAAAATGAACACACAATAACAGTTTGTACTTGTATGGTTTCCAATATAGTGAAATGTTGCAAAATATATCTTGGAAATGAAATCAGCATCAAGCTGGTGTTGTCAGTGAGAAGGGGGTGACTGAATGCATGCTCAAAGGGGGTTTTAAAGGAGTTGGAAGGGAAAGCAAGGAGTGAGGTGATGGAGGTGTTCAGGGAGAGGAGTTTGGAATGAGATAACTCTGAAGAATGTTTACATGGTTATGCACAGACAGGAACAATGCATTATCTGAAATTATGACTCTGCACCACCTGTAAATGCGCTTTGTTCAATTACATTCTCCCCTGTCTGGATTAGAAGTTACAGTTGGGTTGCCCACTACTCCCCTAACCTGGGGAGACTAAAGAGTAATTTAACATGGCCAATTTATCCAACCCGCGCATCTTTGGACTGTGGGAGTAAAGCGGAGCACTCAAAGGAAACACGTGGGGAGAATGTGCACACTCTAGTCTCGAACTCGTGTCCCTGAAGCTATGAGACAGCAGTGCTAACCACACTGATTTAAAGTCTCAGACTGCAGAATGATTTTGGTGGTGAGACAAATGTAATAGGTGGCCGCATACTAACCAACAGGCAACTAAAGTGGGGAAAGTGCAAATCTTAGGGGATTGAAATAATGTGAAATGTGGTTGCCTTTTGCAGTTCAGCTTGAAGCTCTCTCTGCCAGAATTTCATAAATATTGGCGTAGGTTTTGTTTTGAGCAATCTAGATATTAATTTCAGTAAAGTGATTTCATTCCAACTTTCAAAAGTAACAAATATGGGAGTGAGGTTAATGGGATGAGTGCAGAGAAAGAAAACAAGCCTTTGCTGTGGCAAAGGCACATTTGACAGGTTACTGGGGCAGTGCCATTACCAACACTCATTGCTATAGCTTCATTCCAACAATACAATGCTGCAAAGAGGCTATTAAACTTGTTATACCTGTGCCAGCTTTTCTTGTTCCTCATGGGAGCCGGTCAGTGCAAGGCCATTATTGGTTGGTCATTCCTCTCATAAGCTCGTAGAGCAGAATTAGGCCATTCAGCCCATCAAGTTTATTCCACCATTCAATCATTGCTGATATATTCCTCATCCTCATTTTCCTGCCTTCGCACACACCTCCCCCCATGACTTTTCCACCCATTATTAATTAAAAATCTGTCCAACTTCTCAAATTTACTCACTGCCCCAGCACCCACTGCACTTTTGGGTAGTGAATTCCATACATTCACAGCCCTTTGAGAGAAGTAGTTTTTCCTCAATTCTATTTTAAATTTGCTACCCCTTATCCTAAGATTATGTCCTCTTGTCCTACAATGCCCCCACCAGCGGAAGCATCTGGTCCATGTCCATTTTATCTGTACAATTTATCTTGAATACCTCAACTACCTCAACCTCGTCCTCATCCTTTGGAAGGTGGTGGTGAGCCATCATCTTGAATTGTAGCAAACTGCGAGGTGTAGGCTTACAGGAATTCCAGGATTTTGATCCAGCGTCAGTGAAGGAACAGCAATATATTTGCAAGCTGGGAAGGTAACTCACACCTTGTATGCGAAATGATCAGGATTATAGGGCATGAATAAAATGAGGACAATGACCAAATCCAGATTTTAAAAAAATTCTGTCATGGAATCTGGGCATTGCTGGTGAGGCCAGCATTTATTGTCTAACCCTAATTGCCCATGAATTGAGTAACTTGCTGGGCCATTTCAAAGGATAATTAAGCATTGAGTACATTACTGTAGATCTGGAGTTTCACATACCGACAGGTACCTAAGAAGCAAATGCTTGATGGGACTGTGTAAGTGAGAATGTTGTGGCATGCTAAACCTGAAATGAAAATGCAAAATATCAGAAACTCTGTTGGGCAGGGTCACGAGAGAGAGAGAATGCTTCAAGAGTTTGGAGAGTTTTCACTTTCAATTGTTCATCCTCTTGAATGTCCCCAGTCATTCCACCAATTGAATGTCATGCCTTCATCTGCCTCACCCCTAAGCTCTGGAAAACCCTCTAACTCGATTTCCACCTTTTAAGATATTCTTTAAAACTTTCTTTTTGTCATCTATCCTAACATCTCTTTGTGTGGCTTAGTTTCATATCTTGTTTTATGATGTTCTTAAGAAGCATCTTGGAATGTTTTATTACATTAAAGGTGCTATGAAAGTATAAGCTGTTGTTCTGGGCTTCTGGGAATCAGGTATTGCTTAGAAATGAACCCTGCTCCTTTAGCTGGATGTGTCATTTACAAAACATCAGTAATTTTGGTGTATGCATTTAAATCAGCTGGCCCTTTGAAGCTGGTCCTTTATCATGTCTGGGAAGAAAATGTTTTTAAAAATACTTTTTGTGTTGAATGTGTACAATTCTTTTCTCAAATATCATGTATTTGGCCTTTGATGTGTCTCCAGAAATTGAACGTTCTTCAAGTAAAATTGTAGGCATGTGTGCTGTCAAGGGAAGTGGCTGGGAGGGGGATGAATTCCCACAGTATAAAGGCCCTGGGAAAGGATGAGTTGGAATTGGAGAATGTGTAATGACTCACAATTCCAACACGTTAGCCTCAGCATTCTACAGGGCAAGGGCAGGCTGGAGGGATCAATGTGGTCTTGAGGGTTAAGATACCATTAGATAAACACACACACGCATTTATGGAATTTACTTCCAAACGTGTTCCACATTGTGGTCTGGCATCTGCACCAAACAAATGAATCTGTTTTACTCCCCCAACCACCCACCCTTAAGTTCAGCTACTGAGAACATTTCTTCCTTTGAAAATTGAAGAACAGAATTGAGAAACTGAACCATCCTACCTTTTATCTGCCTATCTCTGGGATCTTTTCCAGTCCATAACAGACTTATAGAACCCCTAGAGCACAGAAGAGGCCATTTGGCCCATCAAGTCTGTACTAACTCTGACAGAGCATCTTAACCAGCCACAGCCCCCCTCCCTGTTCTATTCCCGTAATCCCACATATTTGCCCCTGCTAATCCCCCTAACCTACACATTTTGGAATGTGAAGGGGTAATTTAGCATGGCCAGTCCACTTAATCTGCACGTCACTAAATTGTGGGAGGAAACCTGAACATTAGAGAAAACCCACACACAATGGAGGATAGTGTGAAAACTACGCAGTCAGTCACCTAAGGTTGGAATTGAACTCAGATTCCTGGCACTATGAGGCAGCAGTGCTGACCTCTGTGCACCATGCTGTCCATACAATCTCTGTACTCCTTCAGTTGAAGCCCCTTGCACATTTCAGATTTTTTTCACTAAACTTTTGATGGTTTTGCCTCTGACTACCTTGGCTCTAACCTTTGGAATTCCCTCCCTAAACATCTCCACCCTTCTCTCAAGTGAAGCCTCTTAAAAAGACATCATTGACCAAGCTTTTGAATGCCTTTCCCATAGCTTGCGGTTCAGTGTCTGATTTCATTTGATGATGGCTCCTGAGTTCCTTTATTAAAAATGCTATAGAAATGCAAGTTGCCACTGTGAAGTTCTCTTCCAGAGCTTGATAATGAAGGGGCGCTCCTTTAAGACAGATGAGGAGAAATTTATTTAACCACAGAATGATGAATTCATGGAACTCATTCCCACAGAGGGCTGTGGAGGCCAGGTCATTGCGTGTCTTTAAAATAGATATAGATTCTTGATCGATAAGGAGATCGAGGGGCATGAGAAGAAGGTAGGAGAATAGGGATGAGAATCATATAATAGAAAGGTAGAAGAAAGCAGGAGAAGGCCAATCTGGTCTGTTATTCATTATGATCATGGCTGATCATCCAACTCTATAGCCCAATTCTGTTCCTATATTTATGGTCTTATCAACCCCCTTACTCCACAAATCATTCCCCCCAGGCTGTCAAAACTCCTGATCTCCTCATCTTGCTCCAGCTTCCTTTCCACCCACAATCTACAGGCTTTGAAAGCTAAACGTGGCCTCAACTTAACCATTAGTCCTTAATTGATCTTAACCAACATTTAGTTAATATGGAATCCAAGGATATTGAATTCCTGTGGATTGTCTTGGGATCTAACCCAGTTGTATAAGTAGCCACACACTAAGCGGCTCTTTGATTCATTTTACCAGCATTGCCCCCACTTCACCGCAAGCTATAATTTTATTTCTTTGCTTTTTCTCCCTGTAGCCTCTACAGTCTTCCTGTTCAGTTTCCTCTTGTGTCAAGATTGACCTGGCTTCAAGAGGAATGTATGTATCTCTGAACCTCAACCCACAGGCCTAATGTCATGTTTGAGGCCAAATCTCCAAGCCCTCTGAGCCAAGCACTTAGGTTCAGCTTTGTCCTTTTCGCATTTTTTTCAGATTGTAATTTGGAAACATAGAAAATTGGAGGAAGACTAGACCGTTCAGCCCTTCTTGCCTGCTGCACCATTCAATATGATCATGGCTGATCCTGTATCTCAATGCCATGCTTCTGAGCTCTCCCCATACTCTTTTGACACCGTTACAGTATGAAAGGCCTCAGTGGCGAAAAATCCTGAATCTGAGCAGCAGGATCTGTTGCTGTCAGCAATCTGAAATCTATGTGAGCTATGTGAATCAAATAATTAAATGTTTATATAGGTCTCCTGCCCTTAACTATATGATCTGTTGGACAATCTGATGTTGTGTGTACCCTCAGATGGGCAGTGTGTTTGCTGAGGAGTTGGGGGGAGATCTCTGTGACGGCCTGGGTCAATAGTTATCCCTGAATCAATATCACAAAAACCAATGGTCTGGTCGTTACTGTTTATGGGAACTTGCTGAGTGCCATGTTTCCTATTTTATGGGCAGCAAAATGCTTTGGGATGTTCGTGATGTGATGAAAGGAAAATGCTAAAGAATGCAAGTTCTTAATTTTTGGTGTGGAATTATGTGGCTCATGGGAGCATGAGGGCTGCCCACTCATCCCTTCATTCATCTGGTTTGCAACATCATAGCTTCCCACACATTACTTTCATCAATTAATTGATGATGTCCGTCATGTAGACCATGAAGCTCTGCAGTTTCAATTAAAAATAAACTATTTATGAAAATATAAGCTACAACTTTTAGAAGTTCAAAGAATGTAGAGAGAAGGGTAGCAGGTGAGTTGAATTGACTGATTCCTTGTCTGGAGAATGGACATCTTTTCTTTGGTCCATTTTTCACTACTGATCATGGAACTAACAGAAAATGCACTTTGAGCTTTCTTTTAATTGACTCAATATATAAAGAATAGTTTATTTATTAGTCACAAATAGGTTTACATTTAACACTACACTGAAGTTGCTGTGAAAATCCCATAGTTGCTGTACTCCATCACCTGTTCAAGTACACTGAGGGAGAATTTAGCATGGCCAATCCATCCCATCAGCACATTTTTTTTCTAACGCTTAAAACCCCCTCAGATCACTGCCTTCCTCCAATTCCAGTCTCTTGAGCATCCCTGCTTTTGATTGCTTTAGCATTGGTGGTAGTGTCATCGGCTACCTGAAAAGTTTTGAAAAGGCTCCCTAAATTTCTCCAACTCTTTTAAGACATTCCTTAAACCTACATCTTTTAACCAGGCTTTTTGATGAGGTGTTAGTTACATTGTCAGTTTTCTTTGAAAGAGGCCGCAAAGTTGAAAACACTGGAAATACACCAAGGACGGTCAGAGTCTGAAAAACTAATGATTGACTTGATATTTCAGCAGCTCCTTGTCAGAACTACTCCTACCACCCACTATCCAGGTAATTGTCAACTAGCAGGAGATCCAAGGTTGAGGGATTGGTTGCTAAGTGGTCTGTCTTTTATTTTGGACTTTCAGCAGTTGTGGTTTTTGTTTTCATCTGGTGGTTGAAAAGATATTAAAAAGCCAGATGTGAAATGATTAATGGGATTATATTCCAGTGGCCCATTCTCTTTGCCTCTCTCTTGTGTGTCTCTCTTTTCTCTCTCCCTT
Organism: Sphyrna mokarran; assembly: GCA_024679065.1. Taxonomy (NCBI): domain Eukaryota; kingdom Metazoa; phylum Chordata; class Chondrichthyes; order Carcharhiniformes; family Carcharhinidae; genus Sphyrna; species Sphyrna mokarran. Next base: position 11,466,446 of record JAGIQG010000030.1, on the reverse strand, counting down.
GCTCATTTTCTGAGGAAAAACCATATCTTAAAGTCATTGTACACTGTGGTTATTCTGCCATTTAATGAGGCCATGGCTGATCACTTTACTGACTTCGTTCACCTCCTTTTGGCTCCTTATCTGCACTACAGCTTTGTTTAGCAAATACTTCAACTTTAGCGTTCATTGAACTGGCACCTACAATAGTTTTGTGGAGTGAGTTTCACACTTGTACCACCCTTTAAATCTCTCCCTCGTATGCCCTGGCTCAGATTTTAAGCTTGTGTCCCCCTTGTCATTGACTCACCCACCAGCGAAGGAAGTTTCTCTCGATTTGGGATGTGGAGACAGTAAATTTGTGAAATGTCCCATTAGAAACCCAGGTTGCTGTTATTGCCAGATTAGCTGAAAAAGTTAGCTGGTTAACTAGTTCCAGGTCTAGCTATAGTGAAGAAGATGAACAGTCACTCACCATCTGCCTCAACAGGCTTATCATTCCTTCCAGCTCTGTAATAATCTTAAATCACTGGGGTGGAGGGAGGGGAGTATGTGGAAGTGAAGAAAATCATAACCTCCAGTCACCCAGAGATCTGTGGATGCTGTTGCGTTCTCTTGGTTAATCGTGTACTTTACCTACCACAGCCTCTTGCCCAGGGCATGAAATAATCGCTTTTTGAGTGGAGTACATCCCAACCCGAAGGGTATCATCCTGCTGAGTTGACGCCTGCTTTGCTGCCTCAGAATCAAATTGCTGTGTCCCAGACAGTGTGTGGGAGTAAAATGAATGTAGAAATGTGCCTGCTTGTCTTCACTTCCTCTGTATTTTTGGAAGCCATTGAATTTCTGTTGTGGCTGGTTGTTAGGTTAGTGTGGGCGTGGAAGCTAAAGACACAGTCAAAGCAATTTGCAACAAACGCTATTCATTAACTGTGCATTGACAAGCAGGAGAGAGTTGGTCCATGTGTACTTCCATCATTAAAGAAATGAAGTTCCAAATTAACCCACCATAAAATCGGGTTGCGTAGTAGTCAGCTCTGCTGCCTCACAGCGTCAGGAACCAGGGATCGATTCCTGGCTTGGGTCACATATTCTCCCCATATCTGCGTGGGTTTCCTCTGGTTTCCTCCCACAGTCCAAAAGATCTGCTGGTTAGGTGTATTGGTCATGCTAAATTCTCCCTCCGTGTACTCCGAACAGGTGTTGGAGTGTGGTGACTAGGGGATTTTCACAGTAACTCTGTTGCAGTGTTAATGTAAGCCTACTTACAGAATCCCTGCAATGCAAAAAGAGGCCACTGACTGTTTGTGACACAAATTTAAAACAAAATCAGATGGCAGCTCAAAGGTGACCACAATAACCAGTGAAATGGGCAGGATTACATGACTGTGCAAAATTGCTGTGGTGGACATCAAGATGAAAAATATTTCAGAAACTTATTCCTATAATTTCTCGGATGCATTTGCCACCCCTGTAGGATTCCTTTGTCACAGGAATTCATTATTAATCTTTAGGACACCGCTATGAGCTAATAACTAGAAGACAAATTAGAGTGATTTATTAAAAATAATGTTTTTAGTTTTCTTTTGAACATTTTCATTAGTGTCACGGTGGCACAGTGGTTATCAATGCTGTCGCGATCCGGGTTCAATTTCAGCCTCAGGTGGCTGTGTGAGTTTCCTCTGGGTGCTCTAGTTTCCTCCCACAGTCCAAAGATATGTAGTTGGGTTGATTGGCCATGCTGAATTGTCCATTCATATCCGGGGGATTAGCAAGGTAAAATATGTAGGACTAAGGGGGTGGGATTGTTGGTGCAGGTTTGATGAACTGAATGGCCACCTCCTTTACTGTAGGATTCTATGATTCTATTCAATGATTTTAATATGGATTTGGGAAGAAAAGATTATTGGTGAGTCGGTTAGAATTGATGTTATGTGATGAAATCTGCAGGAAGGTGAACAGAGTAGACTATCTTAAGAATTCCAAATATTCTGTTTCCGTTTTTATTTAGCTGGATTTATTCCACGTTTAAATTGATTCTGCTATAATCATCAAATTTTGAGAAAGTTGAGATGTGGGTTTATTTGTGGAGGTAGTGTTGATTTCCCCTTGACTTGGGAAGAACTTTTTGCACTCTAAACATCCAACAGCTCATTGTGGAATTTTGTATTGAAGATTTATTTTTATCACTTCCTGTTATCTTGAGAAATGCATCTTGTGCTTTATATGGTTCACTCTATTGGGTTTGAATACCTCAATTAGTTCTCTGCTAGGAGTTTTTTGGGGAGAATGGGAAATAGAAAGAAATTTTGCCTGAAGTGATCATGGACCTTGTAAAAGATGGGTGTCAATGAGTTGCTGCACTTTTGCTGTTTACAAGGATATTTGAAAGTTTCTTGAGGTTTCTAAAAGATCAGAAATGTTCGATAGATACCCCAAAACTGTATTCCCTGGTGAGGGAATCCTTACAATGGAATATACTATAGAAAGCATTCTTTCTCATTGTATCACAGCTTGGTATGCTTCTTGCTCTGCCCAAGACTGCAGAAAACTACAAAAGGTCACGAATGTAACCCAATCCATCATGCAAACCAACCTCCCATCCATTGACTTTGTCTACACTTCCTGCTGCCTTGGCAAAGCAGCCAGTATAATTAAGGACCCCTGTACCTTGGATATTCTCTCTTCCACCTTCCGTCAGGAAAAAGATACAAAAGTCTGAGTTCACATATTAACCTACGTAAGAGGAGCTTCTTCTCTGCTGCCATCAGACTTTTGAATGCACCTATCTTGCACTAAGTTGACCCATTTCTACACCCTAGCTATGACTGTAATACGACATTCTATGCTGTCATTTTCTTCTCTGTGAATGTATACTTTGTCTGTGTAGCGTGCAAGAAACAATACTTTTCACTATACTAATAAACATTGCAATAATAAATCAAACTCAAATGCAACTCTAAACCAGAGTTAGGTCACGCACAAATGAACCCTGATCCGCCCCCCGCCCCCCGACAAAAGTAGTGGAAATTGTGACCGCTGCCCCTTCCAGTAGGATGTGGATACTGAGCCATCAGCAATTTTAAGAACTGAGATTCATTTTTGTTGTCATTATCGGATCCAATGTGGATAAAACCTTCTTCAGAAGGAACTCTTCAAAATGCAGCTAATGAAAATACAACAAAACTTATTCCAACTTATAAATCAAAGAAAGGGCATAATGAAGAAATATCATTACTCCAAACTTGGGACTTCACCCTGGGCCTCCAAGCTTTCCACAATCCTACACAGTTCCTTATTTATAGTGAGTCAGCTGACTATTGGATCACTCTGTAATTGGTTCCATGGTTTACTGAGTCAGCTGACCTTTGTTCCCATTAGTCACATTACATTCATTACTAAGTCATCACCTGTTACATTCTAATGGTGAGATGCCATAATGGAGAGAATGGGTCTCCCCTTGTTCCCATGTTGTGCTCATCAAGCTGGCTGATGTGATGTATCACTTTGTGGCCAATTCCAAGACAAAGTTCCATGTGGATTGCCTAGGCTTTCTACTTTGGGTTCATGCTCTGATGTGCATCCCTATTGTCCCTATTTGCGTCTTAATTTCTCTTGAGCCAGAGTGGTGACCTCCCCTTGAGTACAATGTAAAAACAAAATGCTGCAGCTGCTCAGCAGATCCGGCAGTAGCAACTGTTGATGACCTTCTACTTGAGTTGGAAAAGTTAGAAGTTTTATACCAGTCCAGAGTTGGTGAAGCAGAAGAAGAAACAAAAGTGAAGATTTATAATTGGATAGAAGGCAGGAGTAATTGAATTGCGAAAGGGAAGGTGGAACAAGGCAGAGAAATGGTAATAGGAAACAAAAAGAAACAAAAGATGGTATGGATATGGAAGAGGTGTAAATGGAGTTTGAAAGATTGAGATGCTGTTTTATTTTTAAGCTTTCTTTGAGTTCTTAGAACAGTGTAGGTAGCCAAAGTAAGTGAGATCAGGTGGGAGAGGAGGCTCTTTCACAGCCTCCCAGACTTGACACTAAGTTCAACAATTTCTTGTCAGAGCCACTACTGCAATTTATTTTGATGGTGGAGATGCTGATATTGGACTGGGGTTGGCACAGTAAGAAGTCAGGTGATGAAGTAGCAGCTCTCTGAAAGCTCGCGCTACAAAATAAACCTGTTGGAGTTTAATTTGATGTTGAGAGACTTCTTACTGTGTAATTTACTTTGGATGGCAACACTCTCTGATTCTGCAGTTGCACCACCTCCAGACCCAACCTTTTGCTTTTATCTACTTGTCCCATTTACCATCTTGTATTCTCACCCCTTTTGTCATTTAATCCCATTAGTTGGTAAATCTAAATATTTTAACAGGGTAAAATTTGCACATATTAAACGTAGAAAAACTTTGAGAGTAATGCTCATACCAGCCACTTTTTCCTTTTCTCACCTTGTAAGTCATGCAACTATGGAAATTTTTGTTCAGGGATGTGGGCATCGTTGGCTGGGTCAACATTTCATGTCTATCCCTAATTTCAGAGGTGTCAGTCAGATTGCTGTGGGTCTTGAGTCACATGTAGGCTAGACCAGATAAGGGTGGCACATTTCCCATAAATGAACCAGATCAGTTTTTAACCACAACTGATAATGGTTTCCTGATCATCATTAGACTTTTAATTCCAGATTTCTATTGAATTCAGATTTCACCATTTGATGTAGTAGGATTTGAACCTGGGTCCCCAGATTATTACTCTGGGTCTCTGGACTGCTGGTACAGTGACAATATCACCTCGCCTAACTATATATACAATAAATTATTCTACTAAAAATGTCTAATTCCCAAGTCTGAGATTATATATAAACAATCATGTTTGTATTGAAATAACTGTAGAGAACCACTCGCATTTACTTACATTTTATACAGCATCTTTATCACAGTGAAATATCTTGGCTTGTTTATTGTGGAAATAGAATCCATATCAGTTGGTCAAATCAAAACCAAGACTCAGAGATTTCCTTTGTTGAGAGAGTTTACTGACTTGGTTCAGTCTCATAGCTCTCCTCCCACGTCCAGTGTCCCAGCTGCCCCCTATTTATATGTACCCAGGTAAACAAATGCCCTTCAACCCCATGTATCCTAACAGTTTTGGACGAATATTGATAACAAGCCACGTAAAGAGGTATTAGGACTGATGACTACATGCTCTGTCAACAGATAGAATTTAAGGAGCATCTTAAAAGGAAATGGAGAGAGATTTGCATTCCATACTTTGGGGTTCAGGCAGCTGAAAAGCACATCCCCTATTGGTGGGACTGATGAAATCAGGGATGTGCAAGAGACTGGATCAGGAACATGAGAGTTGGAGGAGATTACAAAACTATGGTGATGTAGACAGTTGAGGGCAATGAGCACAATTATTGAGAATTTTAAAATACATTGCTGTCTTCAATTAGGGAGAGACAATGGCCCAGTGGTATTACGCTAGATTATTAATCCAGACACTCAGCTAATGATCTAGGCACTTGAGTTCGAATCCCACCACGGCAGATGGTGGAATTTGAATTCAATTAAAAAGTATCTGGAATTAAGTATCTATTGATGACCACGCAACCATTGTCTGAAAAACTCATCTGGTTCACTAATGTCCTTTTAGGAAAGAAAATCTGATATCCTTCCCTGGTCTGGCCTATATGTGACTCCGGAGCCACAGTATGTGCGTGACTCTCACCTGCCTCCAGGGGCATCTAGGGATAGGCAATTAACGCTGGCCAACCCAGCATTTACCTCCATGAATAACTTTTTTTAAAAAAATTTTAGGGTCTTTCATTGCTTCCTCTACCATTGGGAGATCTGTTTTCTATCTAAGGTCAGATGTAAATGTTGAACAGAGATAATCCTGTCGGACTCTGCCACACGTTGCCATGGAATTCCGCTTAGCAACACTGCTGTGTTTGTGGAAGATGGAACGATTCCAAGGTGCCTGAACTGTCAGAGGTTCAGACCACAAAACTACTCATTGAAAAACACGCTACTGCTGGTTTTCTTTTCAGGTAACTGATTTCGGAAGGGGAGAGGAGGATCTGTCCCTTGTCAGAAACCAGTAAGATTTACATTCTGATAGCATCTCCATGGCACCTATATTTCTGCTTTAGATTGTGAATAATTTGCCTGAAAATCCTTCTCTGCTGCAAATTTTCCCTCCCCAACTATTCTCTGAGCACACTTCCATGAGTATTTGGTCCTTGCCCAACCTAGCTATGTAGGTAGGGAAGTAGTATTTAGCAGTGAAGGAAGATTGGCAGATAGGATCCCATTGCTCAGTTTTTCCTAAAACCTTTGTCCAGTGGGACCCATTTCAAGACTTTGAAATTTTCGTGATGCTTCAGAAAGGCTTGTAGGAGAAGGAGAGACCAATAAATGCAAGAGGTGGGTTGGTGGGGAGGTGGTGAGAGACCTGGACATTTTTTAGCGGAGAATGAATTGGGGCACAAGTGTCAGTCATTCAGGACACATCCATCAATTAAAACAGCATGGAGGATTTAAAGGGGCTGTAAATATTCAGTCAGGGTTCCATGGCAGCCATTGCTGTTGCAGAGCTAGTGACCCCAGAATCACACCTTGCAACCCCATTTTGGGAAGCCCTGGCATTTGATATGGGGACATGGGAATAGACCAGTGAATGCTTGGTCATTGAAAATGTTCAAGGCTGAGTTGGATAAATTTTTGGTTAACAAGGGGGCCGAACTTAATGTGGGCGGACAGGGAAGTGGAGGTGAGACCACGATCAGATTATCCGTGAATGGTCGAGCAGGCTCAAGGGGCCGAATGACCTCCTACTGCTCCTACTTTTTATGTTGTTTTTCTGCATTTGGCCCAACTAGCGTTTTACTCCTTTCTTTCCTCATCTCCACATACCATCGTAACTTTTCTCTCTCATATGCTTGTCTAGCCTCCCTGAAACACATTTGCAAACTCAAAAATTGAGGCGGGGGGAGGGTGCAGGAGGGGAAGTTTTTTTTTGTTTCTCCCTTCCCCAATCCTTCTCAGACCAAAACCTGAGTTTGCCAACTTCTGCAAAGCCTCTGTGAGTACTGATCTGGAGATGGTAGATTTGATTTGATTTATTATTGTCACATGCATTAGTATACAGTGAAAAGTATTGTTTCTTGCTCGTTTATGGAGACAAAACATACAATTCATAGAGAATGAAAAGAGAGTGCAGAATGTAGTGTTATAATCCTAGCTAGGCTGTAGAGAAAGTTCAACTTAGTGTGAGGTAGGTCCACTCAAAAGTCTGAGGGCAGGAGGGAAGAGGCTGTCGAGTCAGACAGCAACTAGGGATCACATTGGGCTTGACTTTCTACCCCTGACCACACTTGAACTGTCTGGTGATAGTCTGAGGCCATAAAGAATGGCCACTGAAAAAGAAGCTGTTGCCTGGGTTACAGGGCTCCATTGCAAGCTGGTGCTCTCAAGAAAGATGAGGACATACCAATGGGGGATAGAATTGTTTTCCATTCCAGAAGGACAAGGACTTCAAAGCTGGTTTATTTTTACAAAAAGGGCACTGTGCTCCTTTCAGTCCTGCTGTTTGAAGTCTTTAAATAGTGTGGATTTTGTGTGTGTGTATGTGTATTTATTTTTCCAACTCTTTTTAAGCTTCTATTTTAAGTTCTCACTGTTTGAACATTTTAAAAATAGTATTATTGAACAGTTAGTGGTGAGGGCCTCTGGCTAGTTTGTCATTCTGACCACTGCACCGGCTGGTTTAATGATTAGCCAAGTTTTCTTCACAGTCTTTTGAAGTGCAGTTGGTCTTACTTGTTGCAGTGACTAGAGGGAAAGATGTATTAGCTTTTGTGGCGAGGAGGCGGTTAGGGTTCGACTGAATGGTTTCGGTTGGTTTAACTCCTTGGTGCAACCTCACACTCCATTGTCTCTGCAATGCGTACTGGCCAGGTCCCGTTTTTTTTTTGTCTTGGTACCTTATCAAGTCTCTCCAGACTCTGCAGGTCGGACTTGCTGACACCAAGCTGTTTCTCCTTCTTTTGGACCTCGTATCCCATCTCGAGAAACCCACCCAAACTTCAATGTGAATTTTTTTAAACAATGGCTATACGGTAATTTTTTTCTATACGGAAGAAATCTGTTTGAAAGCAGCAAAGAGCACAGTGGGTTGTTAGGCATAGATTCATACAGCACAGAAGGTGACCCTTTGGCCCATTATGTCTCTGCCAGCCATCAAGCACCTTCAAAAAGGAATTAGAAATAAGGATCAAAAACTGAACATGTTTATATATTATTCCTGTCCATTACTTTAACAAAGGCATGAATCACATTTATTCCACTGCATCTCTGTTACTGTACTGACAAAGATTGTCCTGTAAATGTACTAAGGGTAAGTCTCCAGTGCCTGTTTGGGTACGCAGAGGGAGAATTTAGCGTGGCCAATGCATCTAACCAGCACATAAAGAACAAAGAAAATTACAACACCAAATCCGGCCTTCCGGCCCTCCAAGCCTGCCCTGACCATGCTGCCAGACTGAACTAAAACTCCCTACTCTTCAGGGGACCATATCCGTCCATTTCTGTCCCCTTTATGCATTTGCCAACACCTCTCCTTAAAAGTCAGAACATCTTTCAGACTGTGGGAGGAAACCAGAACATCTGGAGGAAACCCACACAGACACGGGGAGAAAGTGCAGACTCCAGACAGAATGTGATCCAAGCCGGAAATCGAATCCAAGCCCTTGTGGCACGATGAGGCAGCAATGCTAACCACTATGATTTCCGATCATACATGCATTTCGAGTTACGTTTCCAGTAGAGGAACTGGGCACTGAAGTTGAACAGTTTTCTCACAACTTTTGGTTTTTAGAGAGTCTCAGACCCTTTTTGAAGAAATTACACTGAAGGGACAGCAAGAAATGTGTCATTCAGCCCAAATATTTTATGCAGGTTTTTATGCTCCTTCTGCCAGTCTACGTCATGTTGCTCTATCTTTCTGTATCTTTCTTCCTCATGAATTTAACCAGCTCTCCTTTGCAAAAACACATACTGCACATGACTCCACATGTCTATCGAAATTAGGGTTGCTGAGAGTAACAATAGGCTCCCATATTCCAGGAAATGCATCCAGTAAGGTGTTTCAAAGAACACATATCATTTCTAGTTGATGGAGAAACTTGCATTTGCCAGAAAATAACCTAGCGTTTGGTGTTCACACCCTGAAGTAATTTCCAAACCGTACATTGGTGTAAAGCAAAAGCTAAAAATATGACATCTTTGAGATTGGCATCAGTTGTTGTCTTCATGCATTTTTATTTTCATGTTCCGTAATGTAAATTGAGTAGAATGGAGTGCTTTTTACCCAGTATGCATAACCTCAGAGAAACCATCTTATCATTTTGGACATAGCCATGTAAGCATTCTATTCCAGGGATTCCAATGCAAGTTTTTCTTTAAAAGGTACTTTGTGCATTAATAGTGATCTGCAGTTTCAGAGAATCTTTGATACGATGTACAAGTCTCACAACACTAAGTTAAAGTCCAACAGGTTTATTTGGTAGCACAAGCTTTCAGAGTGCTGCTCCTTCATCAGGTGAGTGCAGGATTTGTTAGAGCACGGTTTGCTTGATTACCTGATGAAGGCGCAGAGCTCCGAAAGCTCGTGCTACCAAATAAACCTGTTGGACTTTAACCTGGAGTTGTGAGACTACTTACTGTGCCCACCCCAGTTCAACGCCACATCTCCACATCATGATATGATGTACAAGTTACTCGAGTATCTCAATAAATGTCTTTTTTTTTGGGAATGTCCACTTGTACAAGTTTCAGTACTTCAGATTTTCTTGCCTACTGTAACATTGCTGAAATGTCTGGAGTTCCTGCAGCACCAGTTCTAACGTGTTTATTTCTCACTGCAGTTACAGTCTAACTCTTTGTTTTCCGTACCCCGAGGATAGTAATACAGAACTGGCTTACAGCTCCAGGATTTTTCTTTTTAAGGTGCTTTTATCAAATTAATTCACACAACGTTGATGTCGCTGGCTAGGCTAGCATTTGTTGCTGATCCCTAATTGCCCTTGAGGAGGTGATAGTGAGGTACTCCCTTGAACCATCGCAATCCATGTGATGTCTTAAAATTATCAGTTGATCAGGAATCAGTTAATATTGGCAGAAGGGGGTTCCAAACTTCTGTTCTTTTGTGTGTACATTGTTTCTGAATTTCACTCCTGAAAGATCTAGACACACACTTTTGACTGCACCCCCACCGGTTCCAGACTCCCAAGTGAACAGGGCATATTGGGGGAAAGTATTCCTATCTGATCTCCTTGGCATTTGTTTGCAGGACACGTGCACCATTGTAAAGGAGGTGCCTATTAATAGCATTCATCAGCGTCAATGTTTAGTCTTTTGTTTCCCAGATCTTGGGAGGTATGCGGGTTGAGCCAAACCAACTGGTTCGTGCCTGCCCGCTTATGCAAAGAATGATTGGATGGGCAATGTCTGTTTGTGCATTTATCAGTGAAACTCCTTGTTTGCTCTTGCGATCTATTCTGGATTGAGTTGCCACTTTGGGACAGGATCAGGGAGGTTCATTAGTGATGGGGACCGTGACACCAGTTTGCGAGATTTACTTTCCAGATTATTCAATACAAATTTCGCAAAAGGTGTTCACCACTGCAGTTACCACATCACGAGACACACAGGAATGGTGGAATTTATTATTTTAGGAACAGTCTTTAGGTGTCCACTTCTGAGAGAGCTCCGAAATTCAAAAAAACAAGCATGTCAGATCCAAAACCAGATGGGTGGTGACTCAAATGTTTAATGGTTGGAATGAGCCTAATATGTGTGTATTGGATTAATTCTGACTCTTCAAACAGATGGGCTAAGTTATACGCTGCTGTTAAAATAGGGAACAAAGGAATGTCATGTGAACAAGTTGTGGTATTGTGTAGTAATTTCTAATCTCTGCTTTCAGCAGAGTTATGTGTGCGCCTGACATTGTTCTAATTGCAGCAACTTGACATGTAGCACGGATGTGAGAGCAAAGTAGAATCATTGCATTTCTCTTCTCTTTCTCCTGTGGTCTTATTTTCTGTCTCCTATATATTCTTGTGCAGCACGGTGGCACAGTAGTTAGCACTGCTATCTCACAGTGCCAGGCGCTAGGATTTGATTCCTAGCTTAGGTTCACTGTCTGTGCAAAGTCTGCATGTTCTCCCCATGTCTGCGTGGGTTTCCACCAGGTGCTCTGGTTTCTTCCCACAGTCCAAAAGACATTCTGGTTTGGTGTATTGGCCCTGTTAAATTCTCACTGTGGACCCGAACAGGCGCCAGAGTGTGGCAACTCGGGGATTTTCACAGTAACTTCATTGCAGTGTTAATGTATGCCTACTTGTGACAATAATGAATAAACTTATAAACTGAAGTAGGTGCCAGCCTGCCTCTGTGGAAGTATGTAGGCAGAATGAGGGCACAGAAGCATGTAGCACAGGAGGGGGGCATTCAATCATGGCTGATGTGATTCTCATCCCCATGCTTCTGCCTTCACCCCGTAACCCTTGATCCCCTTATTAATCAAGAACCCATCTGTCTCAGTCTTAAATACGCTCAGTGGCCTGGCCTCCACAGCCTTCTGTGGAAAAGAGTTCCACAGGTTCACTAGCTTCTGGCTGAAGAAATTCCTCCTCATTTTAGTTTTAAGGAGCGTCCCTTCACTTTGACGTTGTATCCTCGAATTCTGGTCTCTCCTGCTAGTGGAACAGCCTCTCCATGACCACCCTCTCTAGGCCTCTCAGTATTCTGCAAGTTTCAAGTGGTTACCCTGCCCCCCCCCCCCCCACCTCGTTCTTCTCAATGTCCAACAGTCCCAGGCTTTCTCTGTAGCCCTGCAAATCTTTCCCTTTTTTTTGAGTATAATTGTGCTTCGCTGCACTGCATTTCCTGGTTGAATGGTACATTTTCAATTAATGTTTGGGCTTGCAGCTGGATGATGTCTGTCTGGGAATGGAAATCTAAACCGCAGAATCCCAACGCCCAGCCAGTGTCTTCATGCTGAAATGGGGGCTGGTGTGGTGGGAAAGTGAAGGAAAAGTATCACAGAGCCTGGCACAAAAACCCAAAAGGTGAACTAGTGCTAAATGAAAACACGGTGATGAAATTAAGATTGCAAGAGTGAGTTTTGATGCAACTTAATGAAGCTTGAAATTTACTTAAAAGAGCATTCTCCTGTCTGTTTCCCATTTCTTTTTCTTAAAAATTAACTCGGTTGAAAAATGTTTTGAGCATTTCTTGCAGAAGTGGCACAGGTCCCAGTGCTCAGAAGAGCCTTGTAATTCGGCAACATTTTAGAACGAGTTTTGACTGTTATCATGATGTGTAACGGCTTGCCTGATCATGGTCAATCAACAAGCATTGATTCTTCCTTGATTGTATTTGCTTGAAAAAACAGTGGCGTACTGGTTACTACTGCTGGATCTTAGGTTCATGTCACACTATCTGTAACTCTCATGACTTGCCTGAACTTGCAAAATCTCACTCACTGTCCTGGCTGGAGACAATACACATCTCTTTAACCTGTGCTTGGCCCCTCTCTCCACTCCCATTATCTGTACCTTTTAAAGACTTGATTACCTGTAAAGACTCGCATTCCAAACATTATCTTGTAAATTTCAGTTTGTGTCTGTATATGCCCTGTTTGTGAACACAAATCCTCATCACTGATGAAGGAGCCAAATAAACTTGTTGAATTTTAATCTGGTGTTGTGAGACTTTTTATTGTGCTTACCCCAGTCCACCACCAGCATCGCCACATCATGACCTCACAGCGCCAGACACCCGAGTTTGATTCCTGGCTTGGGTCACTGTCTGTGTAGAATTTGTGATGTAAAGATGCCGGCGTTGGATTGGAGTGGTAAGAACTCAGTAAGAATTTAGCAACACCAATTATTAATCCAACCGATTTATTTGATAGTAAAAAAGCGAGCTTTCAACACTCCCATGTCTTCCTCACTTGCCTGAGGAAGACACGGGAGTGTTGAAAGCTCGCTTTTTTACTATCAAATAAATCGGTTGGATTAATAATTGGTGTTGCTAAATTCTTACTGTGTAGAATTTGCACATTCTGTTTGTGTCTGCGTGGATTTCCTCCCACAGTTCAAAAAATATGCAGGTTAGGTTAATTGGCCATGCTAATTTGACCCTTGATATCAGGGGGACTAACTAGGGTAAATGCATAGGTTTATGGGGATAGGGCCTGGGCGGGATTGTGGTCGGTGCAGACTCGATTGAGCTGATTGGCCGCCTTCTGCATTGGAGGATTCTATGAACCCTGTCTGTACCACGTCCTTGTTGACAGAGTGGCTACTTGTGTTACGTTTGTAGAATTGTGTTACAGCACAGGAAACGGCCCTTTGGGCTTATGCCATCTATGGGTCCAACGCTGATGTCTAAGTCAGAGGACAATGGGTTTAAGATTTATTCCACAGATTTTGGTATAATAATACAGACTGCACTGCTGAGGGAATGCCACACTACCTTAATGCCATCTTTCAGATACAGCATTAAACTGAGGCCCTATCTGTCCCTGAACTGGACATCATAATCCTGTGGCCATTGTTGAACAAACGCAAAGGAGTTCTCCCCAGTGCCCAGACTAATATTTATTCTCCCCAGTGAATACTCGAGATAGACTATCCGGTCTATATTGCATGCTGTTTATGAGAGCTTGCTGTTGGCTGCAACATTTACTACATTACATCAATAACTACACTTCAAAAGTGCTTTCATCACCTGTACAGTGCTTTGGGATGACCTGAAGTTGTGAACAGGTGCTTGGAAATGCAGCTGTCTCTATTTATTGGAGTTGTGTTCGTAACCTGTCCAAGGTGTTGTTTCCTTGAGTGCTTTCCAGTGCCCCATTTGAGTCATGGTGAATGTCGCCAAGATCTTTAACCGTACATCTCTACAACACACCAGAGGTTGCAAAGATCAAAAGCATCATTGGCTTCAGACAAACTGACAGGTTCCTACTACATTGGATGACCCAATTCCTGTCCTCACTCATGTCCATATGTAGGCTGTTCTGTGGAGACGATGCGGAATATGATCGGGAGCTGGTAGGACAAACTGGTGAACCAATCATTAATTGAGCAGCAGTGAGAGCGGTGACTTAGCTTTCATCCCAGGTTAGAGATCTGATTAGAGAGATTGGATGGGCAGCATGGTGGCTTAGTGGTTAGTGCTGCTGTCTCACAGTGCCAGGGACCCAAGTTCAATTCCAGCCTTGGATGGCTGTCTACGTGGAGTTTGCACGTTCTCCCCTTATCAGCGTGGGTTGTGTCCGGGTGCTCTGGTTTCTTCCCACAGTCCACAGATGAGAGGGTTAGGTTGATTGGTCGTGCTAAATTGTCCATTAGCATCAGGGGGATTAGTAAGATAAAATATGTGGCGTTAAAGGGATAGGCCTGGGTGGGATTGTTGTTGGTTCAGGCTTAATGGGCCAAATGGTTTCCTTCTGCACTGTGGGATCCAAGATATGGCCTATAATAGAGACCAGTTAACTCAGCACATGCCTGGGAGTGATTCTGGGATCTTTCTTGTCAGTCTGGCTCAGTGTTGCGTCATCAGACAAATGCACAGATCCTGTACTTGGTTGTTGTCTCTGTTACTAAGGCACAATATGTTTGTTGGTTTATCTATGAGTAAAATTTGCTGTAACTCAGAATAATTGCATATGCCTCATCTAAGCAGACTGAGCCTTGGCTGTGATCCTAGTTTGTGCATTCTGATTTAATACCGTGTGATCACAACAGGAATTATGCTTCAAGTTTCAAGGTTACTGGCTCAGCATGTTGCATTGAGTCATTGCAGTGCAAAAGGAGGCCATGTGGCCCAACAATTCCATGTTCTCTCTCTCCGTGACATCATATCTTCCTAGCTCTTGCACCCTGAAGGTACTGCAATATAATCTGAGATTCCTTACAGTTTCCCACACAAATACAGTTCTGATGTGGACTTCATGGGGGCTAGCTACTCTCCACTATTGTGCGGATGCAATCTAAATTAACCAAGTGAAGGACGCTTGTGCTAATATTTCCCTTTCTGTTATTCTCTGTTATCTTGGAAGCTCGGCATGTGGCGAGGGTGAAATGGCTTAGAACATAAGAACCAGGAGCAGGCGTGGGCCATCTGCCCCCTGAGCTAAGATCATGGCTGAACCTTCCG
Organism: Sphyrna mokarran; assembly: GCA_024679065.1. Taxonomy (NCBI): domain Eukaryota; kingdom Metazoa; phylum Chordata; class Chondrichthyes; order Carcharhiniformes; family Carcharhinidae; genus Sphyrna; species Sphyrna mokarran. The sequence goes on along the minus strand of JAGIQG010000030.1, from coordinate 11,451,234 downwards.
CTCACCATAACCCTTAATTCCTTTACTGTTCAAAAATTTATCTATCCTTCCCTTAAAAGCTTTCAATGAGGTAGTCTCAACTGCTTCACTGGGCAGGGAATTTCATATTCACAATCCTTTGGGTGAAGAAGTTCCTCATCAACTCTCGTCACTGATTCAATTTGAAAGAAAGACTTGAATTTATGTGGTGCCTTCCACCGCTGCAGAATGACCCAAAGTGCATAACAGTCAAGCTATGCTTTTTGAAGTGCAGTTCCAGTTAAAATGTGGTAAATATGCACAGCAAATGCGTACACGCGTGAAAATAACCAGATAATCTTTTATTCAAATCAGTGTGATGAGATTCCGTAAGTCCGACTGACTGGACAGACAGGACCTCGTCCCATCCTCCGACAGTACAACACTCCTTCAATGCTACGTTACAGTCTCAGCCTGGATTATGTACTTAAGTCTCGGGAATGGGGGTTGATTTCATAACCCTATGATTTATTACTACCTCAGAGCAACAGCTGATATCTTTGTGCTGAATTGCTCCAAAAGTGTCAACGAGGATTGATTTTTTTTTTTATAAAAAATAAAAATCTAACCTCTGTTGAAATGGCTTTGTGGTCAGTGTTACTTTTTTTTCCAATCGTGGACCTCAATCTTGGCATTAAGCACTGCTGACAACTTTGATATCATTGAAACCCGACAGTGTAGAGGGAGGCTATTTGGCCCATTGAGTCTGCACAGACCACAGTCCCACTTATTCCTGTAACCCCACATATTTACCTCCCTAATCCTCTGCCACTAGGGTCAATTTATCATGGCCAATCCACTTAACCCATACATCTTTGGAGTGTGGGAGAAAACCAGAAGCACCCAGACACGGGGGAAGTGTTCGAACTCCACACAGTGACCCAAACTGGGAATCGAACTTGGGTCCCTGGCGCTGAAGCAGCAGTGCTAATCATTGTGCCACCATGCCACCCAGAAGGGTACAATATATAGATTGTTTAGAGAAGGGCACAATAATAGGAGTGTAAAAAGCTGTGAGAAAAGATCATATGGACTTGAAACATTCTTCTCTCCACAGATGCTGCCAGACTTGCTGAGTTTATCCAGAATTTTTTGTTTTTATCACAATAAAATGGTGTGAGTTTCCATGAATTTCCCATGAGGAATCTGCATGCTGAAGGTGCTGCACAATTGTGGAGATAGGGGACTATATTACCCTACCCTGCCCTTGAATCTTTACACTCTAGTTGGCAAGCCTGTCTTGTTGGGGCTGCTGGATTCTGCTCTGAACACAAGGCCACTATGTTTGCTTTCACTTCATTCACATGCCAGCTGATACGTGGGAAAACCACCACCTGCAAGTTCCCCTCCCAGTGGCTCACCACCCTGACTTGGAAATATATCGCTGTTCCTTCATAGTTGCTAGGTCAAAATCCTGGAATTTCCTTGCTAACAGCAATGTCGGTCAACCCACAGAACATGGACTGCAACAATTCAAGAAGGCAGCTCACCACCACCACCTCAAGGGCAATGAGGGGTGCGTAATAATGCTGGCCAGCCAGCAACGCCCATGTCCCACAAATGAATAAAAATAGTTATGGAAACCACTGGCTTTATTCTAATCATAGATCCATATGTTCCTAAGCTGATGTTTAAAGTTTATTTATTAATATCAGAAGTGGGCTTACCCTAACACTGCAATGAAGTTATTGTGAAAATCCCCTAGTCGCCACATTCCGGTGCCTGTTCAGGAACACTAAAGGAGAATTTAGCATGGCCAGTGCACCTAACCAGCACATCTCTTGGACTGTGGGAGGAAATATGAGAACCCAGAAGACTCCACACAGACAATGACCCAAGTCAGGAATTGAACCCAGGTTTCTGGCACTGTGAGGCAGCAGTACTAACCGTTGGCTGTCATGTCACTGTATGTTCTTTAGTTGCTGGAACTCTGGGCTTGTTCACATTATAAATGTGCAGCCATTGGATAGGAGATGTGGAATTGTTTCTGGCAACATTCCTGCATTTAGGCGTGACTTGTGATGCGGGGTTGATGAAGGACCATCCAGATGTGAAACATTGGTTGTATTCTTTCTCCACAGATGCTGTCAGACCTGCTGAGATTTTGCAGCATTATTTTTTTGCTTGAGACAAATAGCATTGATACCTTTTTAAGGGAAAGCTTGATAAGTATAGGAAGAAGAAAGGAATCAAAGGATATTCTGATAGGGTTAGGTGAGTTTAGGGAGGTTCATTTGAATATGGGCATTTAAGCACTTGAACAACGAGATGATGGCATAGTGATATTATCACTAGACTGGTAATCTAGACACCCAGGCTAATGCTCTGGGGACTGGATTCAAATCCCACCATGACAGATACTGAAATTTGAATTCAATAAAGTAATCTGGAATTAAAACTCAAATGATGATCATGAATCCATTGTTAATTATTGTAAAAATCCACATGGTTCACTAATGTCCTTTAGGGAAGGAAATCTGCCATTCTCATCTGGCCTGGCCTGCATGTGACTCCAGAGCCACAGCAATCCTCTGAAATGGACCAGTAAGCCACTGAATTTTTAAATTCAGTAAGGCAATAAATTTTTAAAAATTGGAATATAAATTGCTTATGGCCTAGAAGTGTTCTACTTGGGTCCACAACATAAAACTAGCCAATTGAAACTGTTTGCTGGACTTCAAAAGGAATTCATTAGCTCTTAAAGGGAAGTTCTGAGAACGTGCTGGAGCACATTTTTCTTCATATGATAATCTCCCCCAGAGGCTGCTAGGAGTGAGAAATGGAGATAACTCCCTTTGATGACATTATAGATGTTGGACTGAGTCACAATGTGGCAAAAACTTCATTCACTGTCTAACTTTTATTGTGCCTGACTCTAGTTTGGATGCTGCCTAAAATGGCAAGTATTCCCTTCCCAGGAACAAAGTTCATTTGCCTTGATGAGCACAGAATTCCCAAACAAAAAGTGAGACAGAAAGAAATGATGTATGCCTGTAACATTCCAAAGTACTTTGTAATTTGCGTTCTGTCTCTTTTAAAACAACATTAATTGACTGGTATTTTTCTGACTCAGTCTTGGGCAAATCCCTTCATTATTGTTATCTAAAGATTATTTGTGTGAACGATAAAATTAATGTGTCTTAAGATGTGTTTTTGTTCTTTTCATGGGACGTGAAGGCAACATTTGTTGCCCGTTCCTAATTGAGTTTGAGAAGGTGGGATGAGCCAGTTTCTTGGAGCTCTGCAATCTCATCCACTGTAGATAGCGATAGGCAGTATGGTTTTGAAAAGGCGAGGTTGTGTCTTGCAAGCTTGATTGAGTTCTTTGATGGAATGACAAAAAGATTGACCAGGGCAGGGCAGTGAATGTTATATACATGGATTTTAGTAAAGCCTTTGATTAAGTTCCTCATGGCAGGCTGATACAGAAGGTGAATTGGTAAGATCGTTATGAAACTGGCTTGGGCATAGAAAGCAAAGAATAGCAGTGGAAGGATATTTTTCTAACTGAAGGCCTGTTTGATTAATAAATTTGCAGATGGTACAAAAATTGGCGGAGTAGTGGATAGTGAGGAAGATTGTCAGAGAATACAGCAGGATATAAATTGGCTGGAAACCTGAGCTGAAAGATGGCAGATAGAATTTAACCAAGACAAACATAAGGTGATGTGATTTGGAATATCTACTGCAGAAGAAAAGTATCCAGTAAATGATAGCGTCCTTAGGAATATTAGCATAGGGAGTGATCTAGGTGTGCAGATCTACAGTTCCCCAAGGTGGCAACTCAAGTGGTCAAGAAGGCATGTACCGTGTTGGCTTTCATCAGTTGGGGCGTTGAATATAGGAATTAGAAAATCATGTTGCTGCAATATAAGATTTTGGTAGGCTGTGTTTGGAGTATTGTGTACAATCTGGTTGCACACTACCAGAAGAATGTTGATGCATTTGAAAGGGTGCAGGAGAGATTTCCCAGGATGTTGCCTGGTTTGAAGGATATGGACTATGAAGAAATGTTGAACAAACTTGGATTGTTTTTACTGGAGCGTCGGAGGATGAGGAAGGGACCTGATAGAGGTTTGCAAGATTATGACAGGCTTGGATATACTGGATAATCAGAGTCTCTTTCCCAGCGTTGAAGGTCAGTTACTCGGGGACATGGGTTGAAAGTGAGATGGGAAAGTTTAAAAGAGGTGTAAGGGGTAAGTTTTTCACATAGAGGGTGGTGAATGCCTGAACACACTGCCGGAGGAGATGGTGGAAGCAGATTCTACAACATTTTCAAGAGGTATCTGGATTGATACGTGAATAGACAGGGAATAGAGGCAAGAAAATATTAGAGAGGCATCTGTGTCGGCATAGACTTGGTGGGCTGAAGGGCCTGCCATGTCCCATATGTTCTTTGTTCTAGAACAGTGCTGTGAGTATTTTGCTGTTGAATCCAAGTTCTGACTGAATTATAATTCTCTCCTCATAGGTCTCTTGATGGACGGCTCCAAGTGTCCCATCGGAAAGGCCTGCCCCATGTTATCTACTGTCGCCTCTGGCGTTGGCCTGATCTTCACAGTCACCATGAGCTTCGAGCCATGGAAATGTGTGAATTTGCCTTTCACATGAAGAAGGACGAGGTCTGCGTGAATCCATACCATTACCAAAGAGTGGAGACACCGGGTAAGTCTATTGCAATAGAAGCAGACTGATCAACCCAACAGGCCAGCATTAGTCTCTGTTTCATATGAGCTTCCTCTAAGCCCCAATTCACCCAAATCTATCAGAATATTCTTCTTTTTAAACTTATCTATCTTTCCCATAAATGTATCAATGCTATTTGCCAACCTCATCAATTTCTTGTGGCAGCAAGTTCCACATTCACTGCCTGAGGAATGAAGTTCCTCCTGAAATCCCCATTGAATGTATTAGTGACCATCTAATATTTATCTCCTCTAGTTTTAGTCCACCCTATCAGTGTAAATACCTTCTCTACATCTATCCCATTGAATTCTTTCCTAATTTTTAAAACTCCTTTTAACTATCCCTTAAACTCCACTTTTCAGAAGAAAAGAGCTCCTATCTGTTCACTCTTTTCTGATGGTTATTAACTGACCTCACCTTTTTAAATAACAGCGAGAAAGCCAGCCCAAAGATTTTTTTTGAACTGAAAGGAAATTGGTATGATGAATGTGGATAGAGGACCTTAGACAGCCAGGTAAGAATCAGACAATATGACAGCATACTGTTAACCACAAGCTGTGATAACAAACTGTAGATGTACTGATATATGGAAGAGATTGACACTGGCTACTGTTGCTTGGGATTGAAGAATGAAGTAGGAAAAGAATAAGTAATTTGAAATTATCTTCTCACGTCCCTCAGGGTACCCCAATTGGTTATTTCCAAGTAAAGTTGTTGGTAAATGTATTAGCCGAGGTGTGCACAAAGTCCTATAAGCCATGGATTGAACAGAAATGTGTAAGAAATAGCAAGAGTAGGTCGTCAGGCCCTTTGAGTCTGCTTGCCATTCTCCTACCTCAACATTTATCTTCCTGCATGATCTCCATAGCCCCTACTTCCATTAGTGTCCAAAACATTATCGATCCTTCACTTGAATGTAGTCATGAATATCATTTTAATTTATTTTTGAGGGAAGCATGTAGACCAAGACATCTTCAAGAGTTTCCAGCTCTTTCAAATAGCACAATGCAGTCCAAAATAAACCAATAGCTTCTGTTTAACCTCTCATTTAGTAGGACAGTACTTCAGCTGATGTACCACTTTAATTATCATCCCTTGGTATCTTGGAGTAGGCAGCATGATGGCACAGTGGTTAGCATGGCTGCCTCACAGCGCTAGGGACCGGGGTTCGATTCCCGGCTTGGATCTTTGTCGTGTGGAATTTGCCTGTGTGAAGTTTGCACGTTCTCCCCATGTCTGCATGGGCTTCCTCCAGGTGCTCCGGTTTCCTCCCATAGTCCAAAAGACCTGCTGGTTGGGTGTATTGGCCATGCTAAATTCTCCCTCTGTGTATCCGAACAGGTACCCAAGTGTGGCGACTACGAGATTTTCACAGTAACTGCATTGCAGTGTTAATGTAAGCCTACTTGTGACACTAACAAATAAATAAAATTAAACCAAAATGGTATGACTCAATGTGAGAACTTGCTAAACTGACACCCATTTGCTACAGGAAGTCCTAAGTTGAGATAGGAAAGGACATAACTTTAAAGTGGTCTTGCATAAAAAGAAAACCGAGTCATTTCTCTTTGTGTGTGTGTTTTTTTTTACAGTTTTACCTCCTGTTCTTGTGCCAAGACACACAGAGGTGCCCTCTGAATTCCCACCCCTGGATGACTACACACATTCTATCCCAGAGAACACAAACTTCCCAGCAGGCATTGAACCACAGAGCAACTATATACCAGGTATTAAATGGTGCTTAGCGGAATATTCTGGGAAATTACATTTCCTGTTATTTGCGACGTTAGAAATGCAAATTATTCCATTGGCAGGCAGAGTGCAATACAGAGAAGGAAGTAACTGCTTTCATCTTGGAGCAGAACTTTACTATGGTATGCTGTCAGAATGTGGCACGTCCCTTGTTAAGAGCAGTTTTTGTACTTGCACCAGATAGTTTGTATGGAATTTAATGTCTTTAGTGGAATTCCATCTTTTACCATCACTGATTGGCAAAGGAACATAGTTGTTATGGGGAACTAGTTTTAGATGTGTCGTAGAACTAGTGCTAAAAGAGGTACGAGGTGCAACGTGCCAGACACATTTTCTTATTTCTGAAACAGGGCGTTGTGCCTCAGTTATGAGGTACAACTGCAATTGAAGCGTGTGTTTGCTGATAAATGTTACTCACCATTAGTTCAGCAAGTAAATCCAGAGAGAAAACTGCATGGTGATATTAAAGTCCCACGTTTTCTGATGATATTAATGATGATTCTCTCCTTACACTAAAAAAACTGCTCTGTTTTTGTTTTAACTAGCATTCACTGACTGCAATGCAAGTTGCATTTGCAAATTAGTATCTCTGTGTAAATTCAGGCTGGTCGGAAGCTGATTCTGCTGCTGTTTGGGTAATCATGATGACCGTTCAGTTCCTGGCCTCAGCTCACTGATCTGGTCTCTGCTCAAGCAAGTTCTGCAGTTGGGTTTGGGGCTGTTGACGTAAGAAGAACAGAATAGAAACAGTCAAGGTTTGCTGTCCCTGGTCCCGGTCCCACCATGCTGAAGTATTCTCTGTCTGGGTTCATCCATGAGAAATGGCTGGACGTGACTATTCTCCACAGACCTGAAGCTCAACAAGGGTCGATAGGGTGCACGTGGGCTAAAGTGATTGCCTTATTGTGTAAGTGGACTGTACAGACTGGGTACAATACCAGCTACTCTATACCATGAACAATTAAAGATTACAATTCTCTTTAATAATACATTGAAAAAGCAGTTTGTTCCAATTTACACACGTCTTCCTGGGCAGCATGGTGGCACAATGGTTAACTGCTGCCTCACATTGCCAGGGATCCGGGTTCAGTTCTGGCCATGGTTGACTGTGTGGAATCATAGAATCCCTACAGTGCAGAAGGAGGCCATTGGGTCCACTGAGTCTGTACTGACCACAGTTTCACTCAGATCCTATCCCTTTAACCCCACATATTTACCCTGCTAATCCCCTTGACACTAGGGTCAGTTTAGCGTGGTCAATCAACCTAACCTGCACAATTTTGGATTGTGGGAGGAAATCCATGCAGACATGAGGACATCATGCAAGCTTCTCCTGAGGCCGAAATTGGAGTTTGCACATTCTCCCTGTGTCTGTGCGAGCTTCCTCCGGAAGCTCCAGTTTCTTCCTACACTCCGAAGATGTGCGGGTTAGGTGGATTGGCCATGCTAAATTGGCAGGGTAAATATGTTATGTTAAACATATTTTATGGTGGAACTGTTGGTGCAGGTTTGATGGCTGAGTGGCCTACTTCTGCATTGTAGGGATAATATGATTACCCTCTGGCTATCCATGTTCCATCATGAAGGCGTGACTGTGATGCACCTTTTGCCTTTCATTGCCCAAGTTTTTAATCCCCCCCCCCCCCCCCCCACCCCACTTCAGAAGAAATAAATGGTTATTTTCAGATGAACCAAGATTTGTTCTTCAGAAGACCCCCACCTGAAAAGATTGACCTGTTTATCTCTTCCAACTGGTGATCGTGCCACGCTTTTGACTTGCCTTAAATTCTCAGTATTTACACCATGTTTTTTAAACCAGGGTTCAACTCAACAACAGCAAAGAGCACTCTCGTATAATCATTATCATGCAGTTAGCAGTCACTGCACAAAAAGTAAGTGGGTGAAAAAAGGCCTCACTAGATTATGTGCACAGCAGTGTATCCTGTCCAAGGCTGTTGGAATATATTTCTAGAGCGCATAAGACAATTGAGACAATTTATAAGATGGAAGAGAGATCCAGAGAATGCTCAGGGCTCAAGAAATCTTTGACCACAATATTCAAACTAGTGTATCATGTTTAAAGTTCTTTTTTATGCATGATGCACAAGACAGATTGTACTTTGTATGTGAATAATTAAGACATTCATATATGTGGAATATAAAACCAATCAATTATTCGTATCATCTATAAACCAAGGCTAAATAATATAGTTACAGTTTCAGGATGTCATGTACCTAAGCATAATAGGGTCACGTTGAACGTTATCATTGGAAATGTGATGAAGCTGGAATTTCTGCTAAAGAGCAGAAACCATTGACTAGCCTTGGTCAAAGTATCAATCTCCAGCGGGAAGACAGAAAAATTTGGGAAAGAACTGGATTCCAGTGAAGATTTTGGTGCTCTTCATCACTAACATGGAGTCTGTAAATGAAGCACAAGCTCAAGCAAAATTTAGCCCAACCCTGATCTTCAAAATGTGGATCCAAATGCAACATTGACACAGCTATAAATGATGTTTCCTCTTTCTTCTTGGTTAGAGACTCCACCGCCAGGTTATATCAGTGAGGATGGAGAAACCAGCGACCATCAGATGAACCATAGCATGGACACAGGTAATGTGTGCTGAGGCAGTCATGTGTCAAATCTCAAAGGCCCATTTAAGGAGAGGGCAGTTGGTGTGTCACTGACCAGCTCAAGTTAAGGAGTATTCCAACTAGTGGCTTTGCGGCCATAGTTCATATGCTGTTTGAATTGGAGAAAGTGGAACTGGTGATTGAGTATGCTGTATTTCTGCCTAGGAATACAGAATTTTGCTTAAGGTATAAGGCACTTTGTGGCAGCAGAGTTGAATGAACATTGTTTTGCAGCTTACTATTCTTGTATGCAATGTCCAGATGTTCTAGTGTAATCTGCACATGCCCCCCCCCATCCCAGCTTTCTCAGAGATGAGGTTACCAACCTTGGTTCACCATATTCCTGACCTCTCGCCCCTCGCAATCAGCCCACCATCAATCACTCAATAATCAATCCTCACCATCTTCCATGCTAATCTGAAATGAAGCACTCAATTGGATGGTTTATGTCTGTCAGTAAAATAGCCTTCCCCACAAACATTTCCAATATTTTTATAACAAATAAAAGCATTTAAGGAGTTTTTTTTTTTTTGAAAGCATCACAATCTTTTAACATCCTAGCTGGCAGGATTAAAGTTATATCAATTAAAAATCTGTAATCAGTAATCATGACCATGAAAGTTTATCGTGAAAAATCCATTTTAGGGAAGGAAATCTACAGTCTTCACCTGGTCTGGCCTTTGTGACTGCAAACCTGCAGCAACTCTTAATTGCCCTCTAATGTGGCTAGGCAAGCCATTTCAAATCAATACGAAGGCAATTAGAGATGGGCAACAAATGGTGACCTGGTCAGTGACAATCACGTCCCACGTCAGAATTAATTAAAAAAAAAAACTTTTTTAAATTGAAATGTCCAATCCTTTTCCAAGCTGGTGCTATTTATTTTGTTTCTCAAAGGTGTGATGAGTTAAATTGAACTAATTTCTTTTTGCGGAAGCTAAATGATAAGCCATAGTGGAGGTGACCGTTAAGACCAGAAAGTGGGAGTGAATATGAGAAATATCAAAAACCTGTGATTACCTAACAAACGTGAAAGTGGGAAGTATGAGGTGGTGACTAAAGCAGTAAATACAAACAATAAAGTTAATCAATTTATTAGATAATGTATGTTTGAATTATCTTACTGTTGACATAATTGATTTCATCATTAAATGTTTGAAATATTAGTGTATAGTCTGTAAATCGAAAGTCTTTCTTGTCAATGTTAATCAAATGAAACATATGTTGAAAAGAAATGAATTGCTTCCCAATCTTGATTCTGATTGCCGCTTGGTCTCCTCTTAGGTTCCACAGCTGATTTGTCTCCAAACCCTTTGTCACCCACGCACAGCAATTTGGGTAAGTGAATAGGCCTCAGGTTCTTCAATTCAGTGTAATGATTGAAGAATGAATTTTTCCTGGTTCTTGGTAGACTTGAAGAAGTCCAGAGTAGATAATTCAGGACAAGCTTCTTTATCAAGAGAGTGTCAAGAATGTGGAACTTGCAATGTTTAGTAGAGACAAGTAACATAGATGCATTTAAGGGGAAGCTGGATAAGTATGTGAGGAAGAAAAGGAAGTTATATTGTTGGAAGTAGATGAGATGTCGAACATTAATGCCAGCACAGACTACTTGGACTTGTTTTCATTCTGTATGCTCTGTTAGGCCAATTTTGGGTGTAAAAGATGGGATCTGATCTTCAAATTCCTTGACTGAGGCAGGTATAGGATCATGATACAAAAATATCACCTGGTTCTTCAAGATTGCACTGTTTTTTCCATAGCTTGGTCAGAGATGGGTTTAATAAATGCAGCCTGAATAAGTTTATGCTATAGTGTAAATGCATTGAAATTAGAGTGGCTTTAACAAAACACTGTAGTTCCAAGTACAGATACACTGTCTCAAATCTAGCCACCTGAAAATATGAAAACTGGGCATCATTTGCTAAGTTGCCAAGTGTGAATTTTAATATTTTTGATTTATTATTGTCACATGTATTAATATACAGTGAAAAGTATTGTTTCTTGTATGCTAAACAGACAAAGCATACCCATCACAGAAAAGAAAATGAGAATGTAGTGTTTTAGTCATAGCTAGGATGTAGAGAAAGATCAACTTAATGCAAGGGAAGTCCATTCAACAGTCTGGCAGCAGGGAAGAAGCTGTTTTTGAGTCGGTTGATACCTGACCTCAGACTTTTGTATCTTTTTCCTGAAGGAAGAAGGTGGAAAAGACTGTCCGGGATCCTTAATTATGCGGCCACTTTGTTGAGGCAACGGGAAGTCTAGACAGACCCAATGGGTGGAGGCTGGTTTCAATGAGTGAATAAATTCAACGAGTATAATAACTCACTGGCTTGTTTGGCTTGGTGCTATGTTGGTGTATTGCTAGTTAGCAGCTTCATGTCTTTTCTGCATTACGGGTGGTCAGAATATGTAATTGTACGTAAAGCTGTTTGCTCCCACCCTGAAGTTTTGAAAGGCTCTGTAGAAATGCGAGTCTTTCTTTCTTCTGTCTTTTTTCTTGTACTACCTGTGCACTGACTTCATTTATGGGCTGCATGGTGGCACAGTGGTTAGCACTGCTGCCTCACAGCAGCAAGGATCCAGGTTCAATTCTGGCTTTGGGTGACTGTCTGTGTGGAGTTTGCACATTCTCCCTGTGTCTGCATGAGTTTCCTCCAGATGCTTGTTTCCTCCCACAGACCAAAGATATGCAGGTTAGGTGGATTGGCCGTTGCTAAATTGCCCCTTAGTGTCCAAGATGTTTCGGTTACATGGATTGACTGTGCTAAATTGTCCCTTACTGTCCCAAGGTGTATAAGATTGGAGGATTGACTATGATCAATTGCCCCTTTAATGTCCCAGATGTATGGGGTAAATATGTGGGTTACAGGAATAGGGCTTGTGTAAGATGCTCTGTTGGAGAGTCAGTGTAGACTTGATGGGCCGCATGACCTCCTTCCACACTGTAGGGATTCTGTGGTTTCCTGATGGAGCCGCTCTTATCAGAGACTGAAAATAGAAGCTGGGGCCTAGGAATGAATTTGCAGCCTTGCTTCACTGACCGAGGGTTGATGGCATACATTTAAGAAGAGCCAGAGTTTCACAAGTGATCAGAAAATCTGAGGCTGGAAGTTCACCTCCAGGTCACAGAGTTTACATTGGCTGCCAGCCCACGGTTCAGGCTTTGTTTGCCTGTACTGACTCAATGCTCCTGCAGTGTACCATCCGACAGTGAACAAGAGGCTGTTGTTTGATGTTGAACAGCAGTGGCTGAGCAGGGAGGCTTCAGGATGGCTCTGTATTTTGCCAACTTTTGCTGGGCCGAAGTTGAAGTCTGAGAACTGTTGCTTCTAAGCTGGTTCTGTTTAATTGGCACTTGATAAGACTGTGGTGCATGTTGATATGACTCGAGAATAGCTTCTTTCCTGTTGCCTTCAGACTTTTAAATGGACCTTTAATGCTTAAGCTGATCTTTTTCTACATCCTAGCTATGACTGCAACACTACATTCAGCACCTTCTCCATTCTTTCTCCCCATGTACTCTATGAACAGTATGCTTTGTCTATGTAGCGATAAGAAACAAAATCAACACGTGACAAATCAAGTCAAACATTAGGACATTTGAACGTGAAGCTCAACAATGTCCACAAAGAACAGTATGTAGTTTTTAGGTCCCCCAAATTACTTGTTGCTTACCTCAGCACATTACCTATTAAGATGAACCCATGCTTAATCCTTTATACTGTGCAAACCAAACATGGAAAAACTCCAATTGTCTGTTCTGCCTTATGGGGTAGAAGTGCTATTGTTTAGATTTGTAGTGAACTTTTATCAGTAACAAGTGGTAAAAGCAATTTGAGGTGCGAAATCCCACTCTCTCCAACTCACATCTATCTGCTAAGTTTGGTGGGAAGAGAATAGCGTTGGAAAGGGAAACTCCTCAAGGATTGGGAGTCTTCAGCGTTCTGATTAATTTCATAAACCACCGGAAAATGTTGCCTTGCAGTTTTGGCAACCTTTTGAGATCCTGTAACTCACTCCTGTCGCCCCTCTATTAATAATTTGTCATGTTGGATATTTACTATATTTGTGGTTGTAATTTACACTTGCAATAAAGTGGAACTCTAGCTAACCAGCTGTCAAAACATTGGCACTATGCTGTTTGAAATAGTTCCCCGCTCTTCTTTGTCTATTTCATTCCTATTTGGGCCTCCTTGGCCCTGCTGTCTTTTCTCTCTCAGCTGTGGCACATACCCTCGGCCTTTGCTGTGGAACTGGATGAATGACCATCGGGTCAGTGTGACAGCTGTTCTTCCCACTCTGTCTCTGTTTGCAGAGAAGTCACACAGGCCCAATTGACAAACATGCTTAAAGCACAGAGAGTCAATCTGTAGTCTACATTGGGAAAGTTAGTCCTAACAGAACAGCATAGCAGTAATGTTGCTGCACTCCTAATCGAGAGGCCTGCCTAATGGTCCAGAGACTATCCAGAGGCAGAGTTAAAATTTAAAGTTAAAAGTTTTTTAGTTAAAATTTATTTATTAATATCACCAAATAGGCTTACATTAACACTGTGAAAATCCTCTAGTCACCACACTTTGGCGCCTGTTCGGGTACACTGAGGGAGAATTTATCTTGGTCACTGTGCCTAACCAGCATGTCTTGCACCTTTGAACAGTGGGATGAAACGCGAGCACCTAAAGGAAACTCACGCAGAGACAGGGAAAACATGCAAACTCCGCACAGGCGAGCCAGGAATCGAACACAGGTCCCTGGCGCTTGAGGCAGCAGTGCTAACCACTGCACCACCCTGCTGCCCCAAATATCTAGCACTTGACTCAAAATGCTGGTATCCTCAGCAAAATACTGAACTGCGGTAAAACCCCCATCTGACCCACTAATGTTGTTCAGCAGAGTAAATCTTCCATTCTGAGGGCAGCTACACATGATTCCAGACACACAGCAATGTGTTTGACTTCTAATTGCCCTGTGAAATGACCGAGTGCTCCCTGACTGTATCACATCATTGTGGAGGGGGTGGTGTTGTGAGAAGAGCAGCGTTTAGAGAAGATGGCACACCACAGCTTCTCCATGGCCAGAAGAGATGGGCAATAAATTCTGACCTCACCAGCAATGCTTGTATCCTGTTACAGTTGGTTTCAGTGACCTTGGCATGGGGAGAGGAAGGAAGGTTTCACAATTGCTTCCAGCTCCTGCTCACCAGCCTCTCACTCCAGCTGTGATGCGTGGACTGGAATGGGGGAATCTGTTGACTCTCACTGTTCGTGTGGCTACAAATGGTTGCAGGAGAGAGGGGTTTGGTTTTTGTGTAAGTGGGTGAGTGAATGTGGGTGATTGTGTGTTTATATGTACATGTATGTTTGTGTGTGTGTATGCATGCATGTGAATGTGTGTGAATACATGTACCAGAGTGAAATCCTCTGTGTGCCTGTCTGTGCGTTTGTTGAGCTAAATGCAGTGCAAGTTTAAAACGTAAACAGGAAATGTTGCACTGAAGTGTGATGACTCAGATGGCTAGGCAAAAATATTACTCTTCCTGTTCATTACTTGCAGTAACAAATGTGAAGTCGGTGTACGCCTTTCTTTGTCGATTTCTACACCATAACTATGACTGTAACATTACACTCTGCACATCTCATTTCCTTCTCTATGAATGGCATGCTTTGTCTGTATAGTGCACAAGAAACAATACTTTTCACTCCATGTTAACAAATATGACAATAAATCAAACCAGATATTTCTTTCTGCCTGGTTGCTCACCAGGGTAGCTCATTCTACCACACCATAGTGTCTAGAGAAATGGTGACATTGGCCTAGTGTAACAAACCCCTTTCAGCTTTCACCTAGCTGCTCTGAAACTGGTGATTCACACCTTGATATGGTTTAAAAATCAACCAGGGTTACTGCTTCTCATCCCGGTTGGACAATATGTGCATTGCCATTGGGTGAGTAACTGTGTGATCAAATATGTGATTGTGAGAGAGTGAATATATTTCTAGATGCCGTCCTCATTTGAAGATGTAAAATTTGCCTCTGCCCCTGTCCACCATTAACTGCCCCGCAAACCCCCATCCTGGCCCCAAAGATGTTAACAATAGTCATCTTGTGTAAGGTACTGTTGAGTGGTGCAGCTAGACTTCGGTTGGGAGTCAGTGTTTGCTGTAGGTGAATGCAGGGAGGGAGAGATTGGAGGAAGATGCCTATTGTGATTGAAGTAGGAACTTTTATTCTAAAATGGGGATCACCCATTCTGCTGGGAGGCTGCATACTGCTACTGAGAACAGCTGTTCTGAACAGGAAAAAAAATCAGCAGCTGTTGACCAAAGAATGTGTGCGAGAGAGAAATTGAGTTGTGTGTGACAGAGATTGCAAGATGTGTATGTGCACGCGAGAGACTGGGAGATGCCCATGTGAGAGACCGCAACATTTTAAATGTAATAAACTCAAAGATTGTCTGAATGGCATTTAGCTGAGAATTGCTTCCGTGAATTTCTTGACCAAATATCTCAATTTTCTAGTTAACACTTGAATTACCAAAACTAAATATTGTATTTTATATCATCTGAATTATGAATGAGATATTTGTGACAATATGCATATACAGTGTATATATATATATTTTTTTTTGATGCATAGGGAATAATAACAGAGAAAAGTGCAGCTTAATTTGTAAGATTAGAAATGAGGCGAATATTGTGAAGACTGCAAAAGTAGAGAAGACAGTCGAGGGCAAATGGAATCTTTGAAACAGAGAATTCAAAAGCAAAGAAGTAATGTTGTAATGTAGTAAGGTAACATTTTGAGTTTTTGCAGCAGTTTTGGACTCATGATGGAAGGTATGAGAGCAGTCGTAAAGGTACAGCATATACATGTTACCAGAGTTGGAAGTGTTACATAGAAACATAAAAGATCAGAGCAAGAAAAGGCCATTTAGCCCTTCGAGCCTGCTCCGCCATTCATCACCATCATGGCTGATTGTCCAACTCAATAGTCTAATCCTGTTTTCTCCCACAACCTTTGAACTCTTGCAGGAGGTTTAATGGTTGCAGTTAGATAGGACTGAAGGAGTCAGAAATGCTGCCTTTTGAATGAGGTGTTAAAGAAAGGTCTCATCTACTTCTCGGGCACATGTCAAAGATCCCATGGCCACTGCTTTGAAGACAAGTAGGAGAGTTGTCTAGGTGCCCTGGACAATATTCCATCCATGATTAACATCACTAGGCATGTGGTCTCATCGTTACTGCTGTGGGATCTTGCTCTGCATGAATTGGTCACTGCATTTTCCTATCATCTCTTGCCTCTTTTATAAATGTTCTTTCACTGCAGCTGATCAGATTGAAGGGAGGGAAGTGAGTGTTCGCTGGGATTGTTCCCCGTGACCCGTTAAGGAAGAGGCATGAATTTAAGATGATAAAATGTTACTAAAGGGGGAGATTAGAAAAGAAATATTTTAGACAAAGAAAGATGCATATTCATAATTTCTGTAAAATCTTTAAAAAGAGGATTTGCTGAGTGAGAAAAATAAATATTATTAGTTATGAGGGAGATAGCAGGCAGATGTATTGTCCTGGATGACTTGTGGATGTAAATTAATGCAGACTGGATGGGCTGAATGGCCTTGTTTCTGTATCATTGGGTGGCAATTGTTTGAAACCTCCTTCTCCTTGTTTGCTGGCTTCCTGACTATGAAGATAGACATTGGTAACAGTGAAAAGCCTAGTGCAGCTTGTGATTAGTAGGGTTACTACAAATTGGGTTTTGAAACTTGAGCTTTGAAAGAGAAAAGCAGCCAGCACATTTATTTGAAGATTCCATCTGTTACGTAAATATTTCGCTTTTCTCTTTTTTTTTTTTTGCAGACCTACAGCCGGTCACCTACTGTGAGCCAGCTTTCTGGTGCTCCATCGCTTACTACGAACTGAACCAGCGAGTGGGAGAGACTTTTCATGCTTCACAGCCCTCTCTCACAGTAGATGGCTTCACCGATCCATCCAACTCTGAGCGGTTCTGCTTGGGGCTGCTGTCAAACGTGAACAGGAATGCAGCAGTGGAGCTGACAAGAAGGCACATTGGTAACAGACTGGCTCTTGTAATTCTTCCTGATGACTTTAGAATGATGCCCACAATGCCCACAGTGCACATTGATAACACTTTATTCCTGACTGACCTTCTACCCACTCGACCTTGAGCTAGAGTTCATCCCAAAACTATGTTGCCTTACCCTAATATGCACCACTGAGAGGTGGTGGCATAGTGAGTGCACAGTGGTATTGTCTCTGGATTAGTAATCCAGAGACCCAGGGTAGTGTTCTGGGGACCCAGGTTCAAATCCCACCATGGCAGATGGTTTAGGGAAAGAAAATCTACTGCCCTCTTACCTGGTCAGGCCTATCTTTGACCCCAGAGCCATAGTAATATGGTCGACTCTCAACTGCCCTCCAACTAAGGATGGGCAATAAATGCTGGTCAGCCACGAAGCCCATGTCCCACAAATGAATGAAGAAAAAGAAGGTGAAATTTGAATTCGATAAAAATCTGGAATTAAAAGTCTACTGATGACCATGGTAAAACACACCTGGTACACTGATGTCCTTTAGGGAAAGAAATCTGCTTTCCTTGCTCAGTGTGGCCTAAAGAAAAAACAAACTTCCACCTCCCAATCACCTGTATGCTCATGGCCGATATTGGCTCCTGATCTAGCAATATCTTGATTCTGAATTCCTCACCCTTGCATTCAGACCTCTCTATGGCCACACCCATACTATCTCTGTAATCTCCTCCCCCTCCATTACTCCAGTTCTGGCCACTGTGCAATCCTGATTTATTTTCTCTCCCATCATTGGCAGCTCCAGCTTTAGCTGTTGGTTTCACTCCTGATCTATCTTCTTAAAACCCATTTCTTTGACAAAATGTTTGGTTCACCTAATATCTTATAATTCTTCCTGATGACTTTAGAATGATGCCCACATCGCCTTAGTCAGGTACAACCGACTCAAAAACAGCTTCTTCCCTCCTGCCGCTAGACTTTTGAATGGACTTACCTGCCACTAAGTTGACCTTTCCCTACAACCTAGCTATGATTGTAACACTGTATCCTGCACTCTCTCCTTTCCTTCTCCATGAACAGTATGCTTTGTCTGTTTGGTGCGCAAGAAACAATATTCTTTACTGTACACTAATACATGTGACAGTAAGTCAAATCTAATCTTTAGGATGCTTTATCATGTTGCAGTTTCTGTACAAATGCAAATTGTAATTGTAATGACCGTTTCCTCAGTAACTTTGTGGTTAAAAGTGGATTCGCACTGTGGTTTCAGCTTTGCACCAGTGTTAATCAATGAGTGTAAACCGGTAGTAAAACCTGAAATGACTCCATAGCACAACAAAGTGAGGTTACTTATTCTGGGGAACTTGCTCTTCTTTGCATCATGATAACATTAGGTCCTGACTATGGTTGTGATAACTGATCTGATTTATTATTGTCACATGGATTAGTATACAGTGAAAAGTTTTGTTTCTTGCATGCTATACAGACAAAACATTTCATAGAGAAGGAAACGAGATAGTACAGAATGTAGTGTTATAGTTATAGCTAGGGTGTAGAAAAAGATCAACTTAATACAGGGCAAGTCCATTCAAAAGTCTGACAACAGAAGGGAAGAAGCTGCTTTTGAGTCGCTTGGTACATGACCTCAGAATTTTGTATCTTTTCCCAACAGAAGAAGGTGGAAGACACTACGTCTGGGTGCATGTGGTCTTTAATTATGCAGGCTGCTTTCCCAAAACAATGGGAAATGTGAACATATCAATGGGTGGGAGGCTGTTTTGTGCGATAGACTAAGCTTTGTCCATGACCCTTTGTAATTTCTTATGGTCTTGGGCAGAACAGGAGTCATACCAAGCTGTGATACAATCAAAGAGAATGCTTTCTATGATGCATCTGTAGAAGTTGGTGAGTTGTAGCTGACATACCAAATTTTCTTAGTCTACTGAGAAAGTGAATAGCATTGATGGGCTTGCTTAACTATAGTGTTAGCGTGGAGGGACCAGAACAGGTTGATGATCTGGGCACCTAAAACTTGAAGCTTTTGACCATTTCTAATTTGCCCCATTGATGTAGACTGGGGCATGTTTTCTACTACAGTTCCTAAAGTGGATGACAATCTCCTTTGTTTTGTTGATATTGAGGGAGAGATTATTGTCATTGCACCAGATCAGTAGATTATCCATCTCTTCCTTGTATTCTGTCTCTATCTGATCCACTACGGTGGTGTCATCAGCAAACTTGAAAATTAAGTTGGAGGAGAATTTGGCCCCACCATCAGAGGTGTATAAAGTATATAGTAAGGAGCTGAGGACACAGAGCTGCAGAGCACCAGCATTGAGGATGATCGTAGAGGAGATGTTATTCTTACTCATTGCAGTCTGTGAGTTAGGAAGTTCAGGATTCAGTCACAAAGGTGGAGCTGAGCCAGGCCATGGAGTTTGGAGATGAGTTTCATAGGAATAATGGTGTTGAAGGCTGAGCTGTACTCGATAAATAGGAGTCTCACATAGATGTCTTTGACATCTAGGTGTTCCAAGGTTGAGTGCAGGGCCAGGAAAATGGCATTCACTGTAGATCTATTGCGATGGTAGGCAAACTGCGGTGTTGAGGTAAGGTCACCTCATGTTCATTATTTAGGGATGGGTCACATTCCAATGACTCAATGGATAGATGCTCAGCGCAATCCAGAGTTTCATTGCCGGTTTGCATCGTATTACCCAAAATCATGATGTGGCAGGCTTGCTAAGATTAACCCTTAGTATCCCAAATGTAAGAACTAGCAAAACGAATCAGGTCAGGGGTTGTACTTCTGAGGATTTGAATGATATCCTCACTCAATAATTGCTGAAGATCAGTCTGTCCTCAGCTGTGATGCACTGGCTTGTTAAAAAGTTGGACACTCATTGTCCATGCCCATACACAAAGTATAACCGCCTGAAGGAACAGGGTGGAGAGAGTGGTAACAACACCCATAGGAACGTATCCTAGAAAAATAGAGCGGACGGATGAAAAGTGATATCGGCACATTGAACACGACAGATTCCATTTCCCCATTAAGGATATGCTGCCTCTGTACTGTGCCTCCATGCATGCAGTAACTGAGGACATAGATTTTGACTTCCAGAGGAAGTGCAAGTCATGCATGACCAGCAGTAAAAGATGACAAACATCTCTGTGTAGTCCCCTTCTGCCATGATTACTGTACTTGCTGACCTACTTCAGCTATTGGTTAAGTAATCCCCCAGTGTTAAAATTCTTACTTTTTTTCAACCTCATGTCTCTACAGACATGTCTCTAGAGATGTCTATGCTCTTCCAATTCTGGCCTCTTGCATATTTCCGATTTTAATCCCTTCACCAGTAATGGCTGTGCCTTCAGCTGCTGGAGTTTTAAGTTCTAGAATTCCCCTCTCTGTAAATCTCTCCATCTCTCTGCTCTATTTTAGTCTCTCATTAAAGCAAATCTCTTTGACCAAAAACGTCTGCTGGCCAGCTGTCCTAATATCTTCTTATATACCTCAGTATCAGATTCAGTTTGTTAACATTTCTGTGAAGTCCTTTGGGGTACATTACTACCTTTAAAGGGAGAATACAACTTTGCATTGTCTCACTCCAATCTGGTTGATTCTAATGAATGTCTGAGGGCTAGAAAGCTTCTCAGTTGAATCAAATTGCTTGCATTGGTTCAAGAATATGTTCCACTAGCTCGTTCTTAAAGTGACTAAAAATGAATAGCCATGCAATGATGCCCACATCTATTTGAAGAAATAATAAAATATTGACTTGTGATACTTATTTGACGAAGGACAGGAAGTTCTTCTAGACTTCTGGCCAACATTCCATCTTCAACCAATATCTCCAATAAAACATAACCTTCAAATATATAAATTATGGTTGCTGCTTTCTGTTTGTGTCATTGGACAAGTCAACTGCACCATAGAATAGAATCCTCACTGTGCATGTGGAGGCCATTCAGCCCATCAAGTCTGCACTGATTGTCTGATAGAGCATCTTACATCAAGATCACCCCATCCCTGTAACCCACATACTTAATTCATTAATTCCCCCTGACCTACACATCTTGGGACACTTACGAGGTAATTTAGCATGGCAAATCCACCTAACTTTTATACAGCTTTGGACTATGGGAGGAAACTGGAGCAAACGTGGGGAGAATGTGCTAACTCCACACAGACAATGACCCAAGCTGGGAATCGAACCTGGGTCCCTGGAGCTGAGGCAGCAGTGCTAACCACTTTCTCATTGTGCCATCCACAATCCCTCCCTTTCTAATTAAAAATGGGTTATGCTTCTCTAAGGGAACAGAACTCTCACCAGCGTTCTTCATGTTGTTTAATTTTATACTTTACAAGTACTGACTGGAGACAAGCTGTGAAGAAACACTTTGTGCAGAACTCCTGAGTTGGCATGTGAGAAAAGCAGAGAATTATTGGTAGATCTCCTATTTAACTGCGTCACAAGACAAAAGGAGGTGACTAGGAGATGTCATTGCATGGATGTATTGAGAAAACCTTACGTTAGACACACATTTATCAGAACTGTTGAGAACAGATCAGTCAACAGTTTGCAGATTGTGAATCAAGAGTTCTGTGCCTGAAACATCATAGCATTACTACAGTGCAGAAGGAGGCCCATCAAATCTGCACCATTTCTCCCAACGGAGCATCTTGCGTTTCGTCCCTCCCCTCCTGCCCCAAATCCCTCTAACCTGCACATCCTTGGACAGAGAGGAAATCCACGCAGACACTGGGAGAATGTGCAAACTCCACAGTCACCCATGGCTGCAATCGAACCCCCAGTCTGCCACCGTGCTGTCCAATTCATCTTGAGCATAAAGAATAAAGGTGATTAAAAGTTCAAGCTACGTCTGTCTCAGACACAGAATGATTAAGAAGTAGTTTATATCAGAAGAACACATATTATTTAATTGCCTTTTTCTGTTACTCCATTCCCCTTTCTCATTCTGCAGCTCCTCTGATTATGGGACGTGTAGGTGTTCTGTCTTGTGGCTGTGGAAATACAGCACTCGCTGTAGTAGCAAAAGCCCGGTTATTAGAATAAAGGTCCAAAGGTTGGTTGGCTCTCATGCCCATGTTAGCATGGTCTGTTTACATAGTAGTGATTCGTAGGCTTGCTTATCAGAGTGGGGTCTGAGGAGCAGACAGCTGCTGAGCACAGAAGGGTATGCGCCCATTGCATGTGCATGTTTAAGGATCTGACTGTGGGATCAACACAATATGGCCAGCTGCGGACAAGGCCAGGTGAGAGGTCCAAGCCCAGGACATTCCAGGAGTTCAGGCTCTGCCACTGAAATTAAATCTGTATGTGTGCATTCTTCCAAAGATTGGGGGGGGTCTAAAACTAGAGGGCATAGATTTAAATAAGATGAGGGTGGGGTGGGGGGTGTAGATAGGAAAGAGTCCAGGGGTGGCAATTTTGAGTGTCTGAAATGAGCTGCCAAAGGCAGTAGTAGAGATGCATACGACTTTGGCTTTTAAAAAGCATTAAGACAGTTACATAGGTAAAATAGGTATAGAGAGATATGGGTGAAATGTGAACAATTGGGATTAGCTTAATGATTTTTTTAAAAAAAAAAGGGCGGCATGGATAAGTTGGACCAGGAGCCTGTCTCCATGCTATAAATCTCTCTGACTCTTAAGAGGGAATGTTGAGGACTTTTTTTTAAAACAATTGCAGACAGCAGAAATGTGGTATTTCATTTCTCACTTCAATTTCATTTTACATCTTTCCAAATGTTTAACTGTCAACCCTATATTCTTAGTTTATTCAAGTTTGCATACTTGCATTTGTTAGCAAAAGGGTTATGTTTAATGAGCTTGGGTTCTTTAAGGACACATCATTTAACATGAAGGAATGCTGAAAAGGTCCCATGCATTACCTTAGTTGTGTTCTTGACTATGCATGTTTCCTGTGTGTTCCAGGCAGGGGAGTCAGGCTATACTACATTGGTGGAGAGGTCTTTGCTGAATGCCTGAGCGACAGTGCCATCTTTGTTCAGAGTCCGAACTGTAACCAGCGCTACGGATGGCACCCTGCGACCGTCTGCAAGATCCCGCCAGGTAACTGCGATGGAGTGGATTTTGTGTGCTACCGTCTGTTAAATGGGAAAGGAAACTTGTGTCGATAGTGAAAGCAGGGAAGGGGGTGGCACAGTGGTTAGCACTGCTGTTTCATAGCACCAGGGATTCGGGTTCAATTCCAGCCTCAGCTGTCTGTCTGGGTGGGGTTTGTGCGTCTCTCTGTGTCTGCGTGGGTCCCTCCAGGTGCTCTGGTTTCCTCAATATGAGAGTTAGGTGGATTGGCCATGCTAAATTGCCCCTTAATGTCAGAGGGACTAGCTAGGATAAATGTATGGTGTTATAGGGATAGGACCTGTGGGATTGTGGTCAGTGCAAACTCAATGGACTGAATGGCCTTCTTCTGCACTGTATGATTCTATGAGCACTTTCTATTCATGTATTTCCCCACTGTTTATTCATAATTATTCTTCATAGAATCCCTACAGTGCTGAAGGAGACCATTCAGCCCAGCAAGCCTGCGCCGACCAAATCCCACATAGGCCCTATTCCTGTATTCCCATGTATTTATAAGGATGGCCAATCCACCTAACCTGCACATCTTTGGACTGTAGGAGGAAACCAGAGCACCTGGAGGAAATCTTTGCAGACATGGGGACAATGTGCAAATCTCAACTAGACAGATATAAGGCTGAAATTGAACCTACATCCCTGGTGCTGTGAAGTAGCAATGCTAACCACTGTCTGACCCTTAAATAAAGGGTGTACTTCTTGCATAGAAATATGATCAGACAAAGAGTTCTAGCCTCATGCTTGTACGTAAGGCAGTGATGTCATTGAGTGGAGCACAGTCCTTTGTGAAATACGTATTTTCCTATTCCTTGTGAAGGGGCAGTGACTTTGATGTAGGCCATTTGTTCCTGAGTACCAATAGGTAATAATTAGTGCAAATATAAACTCAATCCATCTCTTAATTTGAAACGAGAACAGTTTTGTAATACACCATAGCCCTCGTGGTTTCTGATGCATTCCCTAACGGGGAAACTACTTAACACTAGTGGCTCAGTAGTTAGCACTGCTGCCTCACAGCGCCAGGAACCTGGATTTGATTCCAGCCTTGGGTGACTGTCTGTGTGGATTCTGCACATTCTTCCCATGTCTGCGTGGGTTTCCTCCACACTCCAAAGAGATGTGGAATATGTTGATTGGCCATGCTCAATTGCTCCTTAGTGTCCTGAGATGCATAGGTTAGAGTGATTAGTGGGGTAAATATATGGTGTTACAGGGATAGGGCCTGGGTGGGATTGTTGCAACAATGGCCACCTTCTGTACTGTGAGGATTCTATGATTAAATGCTAAATTTAAAAGCAAGTGGTTTGATGGTTTATGTTATTTAATAAGTTTCCCAGCGGTGAGTTACAGACTGGATTCAGCTGGCCTATAAGTGGAATAACAGTTATGCAGGAACAAGCAACAGACTAGAATTTAATCAAGGGGTTTAGATGCTTTATTACTGGAATAACAGTTACCCAAGAGTGAGCTACAGGTTGGCACTCAATCAAGAGGTTTAGATGGTTTAAAAAGGCAAACACAAGGACTTTGGCAGGGAGCTGCAGCTGAAATCAGGATGGTGGGGTTGAAATTCTGTGGGCAGAAGATGGCAGTTTTTTGGCAAGCACTGTGTATTCTGATCTGTAGTGAGTTTGCTCTCTCCCTTAACAGGATGCAACCTCAAGATCTTTAATAACCAAGAGTTTGCAGCCCTGCTGGCTCAGTCAGTGAACCAGGGTTTTGAAGCCGTGTATCAGCTGACCAGAATGTGCACGATCCGAATGAGCTTTGTTAAAGGCTGGGGAGCAGAGTACAGGTATTGTTTACAATGTTCGATGCCAAATGTATCACAGCCTCTCAATAATGCAGGGCTCTGGCAGTGAAGGGCATTAGATGCTTGAGACACTTGCGATCATGTTGGTTCGCACATCTTGCAACGTGAGCAAGAGTCTCAGTGCTGAGATGACAGAGCAGGTGGTGTGAATGCTCCACGGGGCTCCACCAGTTCTGGGGATGGCTGACTGCTTCGTTTGCAGGACGGGTGAGTGTCGAGTCCAAGGCTGTGTTTATGTGTCTCTTGTTGAGGCCACTGTTGTACGGTGAGGGGGATGAGCCTCGCACTTTGCGTCTTTCTGAGGCCGTAATATTATTGAATAGTTCTACTAATGCCACCGGCACCACTGGAGCAGGTTTCACATAGATGCTGGCAATTCCTAAATACACTGTGTTTTCATGACTGATCTAATTAAAGAATAAAAGAACAGCAACATAAAATTACTGTATATTTCCAAAATGACCTAAATCAACACAACAGTGGAATCGAGCCTAAACCATTTGACAGCCATGCCTTCAACTGCTTGGGCTCTAAACTCTGGAATCTCTTCCCTAACCCTTTCCATTATTCCTTTCAAGGTGCTTCTTTAAACCTTGCACCTTGAAGAAACTTTTAATCAGCAGTCTTGATATTTCCTTAAATGGTTTTGCTGGTTGCCCATGAAGTGCTTTGAAATGTTTCATGACTTTAAAGTTGCGGTGCAAATGCAAGTTGTTGTAAAAGTATTGACCTAAAAGATCAGTTGAATGTAAAACTGTCCTATGTCTGTGCAACCTACTTTACACTGCTGGATGTTCAGTTCATCAGCATCCAGTCTTTGGAGGAAAAGAGGAGAATACTTCTGTTACATTACACTGTGTAATTTTGCACAGTAATGTCTCCAAATTAGCTTGGTAATTCAAGATATATATTTCTTTTTGCACATTCGTGTTTAGCAGACAGGGGGGACAGCAGCAGTTCTGATTTGCCTCTGATTAGCAACTCCCACCCATTCTCCAAATCCACCAGATGTTTGGAGACTTTGCTGGTTCTCCCCACATTGAAATAACAGCCAAACTCCAAAAGCGCTGGCTCCTAACCAGCTCGATAATCACAACCAGATGCTAAATATGCTCAGAACTTACACAAACAAAAATCAATGTTGCCCTCGAGCATCCACTGAACATTTTGAACGAGGACTGAGAAGGTGAAAGGGGGCGTGGGTAGTGCTGCTTTGTAATGAAGTGGGGAAAGAAAGAAACAGTCATTAATTATTTAGAAAGTAGGCAAACAACTCTGCAGCATGTGGTGTGTAAATCCTGCAGCAACTTTGGGCATTAACTAAAGAGATTGGTTCCTGTTTTGCTTCTTCCCTGTTTTCTAAGGGAGCTCTGATCAATGCAAAGCCAAATAGTGGTTCATTTTCAGTGACTTTTTTTAAGTCTATTAAACTTTTAAATTATCTCAACCCAGTAAGATCATGGTTTAAAATGTAATATTAGCACACTCATTGAAAACAAAACTGAGCATCCATGGCAACTCTTCCAGCCTCCATATTCCTGTCAAATGGAATGTTTATCATAATTTGATTTAGCCCATTTAGTTGGTAGGTCGTTGGGGCTAGGGGGGCATGACACAACAGGGTTAGCACAGTGCTGGGGACCTGGGTTTCAGTTCTCAGGCTTGGGTCACTGTCTGTGTGGACTTTACATGTTCTTCCTGTGTCTGTGTGGGTTTCCTCCCACAGTCAGAAAGATGTACTGGTCAGATGCATTGGCCATGCTAAATTCTCACTCAGTGTACCGAACAGGCACCAGAGTGTGGCAACTAGTTTCACAGTAACTTTATTGCAGTGTTGAAGTAAGCCTACTTGTGACTAATAAATAAACTTTAAGCCTCCAACTTACTCCTCTATATGAAAAACCTCCTGCTCATTCGAGTGGAATGTGGATGCGTGCACAGTTGCATGTTGCTGCGTAATTTCAAAGCGATATCAGATTCCACAGTACTTGCAGTCCAGTCTGTGTTTCCCTTCAAAACCGCAAAATGAAGGGGTGAGAAAAAGTAACTGAGAGATGGACATGTTTGACTTTTGTTTGTGGGTTCAAAGCCTGCTCCAGGACTTGATCAAGGTTAAACACATTTTCTCTTACCTTTTGGAAGAGGTGAATGAAGGTGGTGAATGAAAATCCTATGGGACTCCTCAAAGACCTGCTGTCCTGCTTACATGCAAAACAACTAGCAAAAGCTAATATAGCCCCAAGAAACATGATGGCTCAAGAACATCTCTAAACATAGGCCCAGGGAATGCAGTCAAACTGAAAATAGTATAGCACCCAACATTCCATTAATGGCAAAAAGATGCATCTCCTTTTTCAGAACCTGTGGTTTACAGTGGATGTGTTCTTGTATTCTCTGTTGCTAAAGTGAATTCCTAAAATTGTCACCGATGGTTGTCATGGTATCACACAAAACGACTTTCATTTTACTCTCCTCGTCACGTGGGCTATTTCCTATAATTGCAGTTTCCACTTTGCTTAGATTTGCAAATAATGCTGAGTGGTAATCCCTGACTCCGCCCCCCCCTCCCCCCCTCCCTCACAAAACTATGATAAGATTGGCAACTTAGGTAGCTTTTTTACTCATTCGTGACATGGGCGTTGCTGGCTGTCCAGCATTTATTGCCATCCCTGGTAGTTACATTGTAGATCAGACCAGGTAAGGATGACAGATTTCCTTCCCTAAAGGACATTACTGAACCAGATGGATTTTTCTGACAATAGTTTCATGGTCATCGATAGACTCTTAATTCCAGATATTTTTATTGAATTCAAACTCCACCATCGGTGTGGTGGGATTTGACCCTGGGTGCCCAGAACATTAGCTGAGTTTCTGGATTAACAGTCTAGCGATAATACCGCTAGTCATCCCTGAATACAGATAGGTATGCCAAATCCAATACAGGAGGTTGCTGGCTCGGCCAGCATTGATTTACCCTTGAGAAGGTGGTGGTCAGCCATCTTCATGAACTACTGCAACCACAATAAACAATAACATTCCACTAGCTTTCCTAATTACTCACTGAACAGAAAGGCATCATTTCAGATGAACAAAGAAGGTTCATGAAGCTGTCTGGAGACTGCACTTATAGTTTGACTCTTACTGATTTTACATGCAAGTGGTGATGCCTGGAACAAAAACCGTGACTGTTTACATTGAAAACATGAAGAGATCTTCTTGCAACTCTGAAATGGAAGCTAAAATGGAGTTCATGTTGATTCTCCCTTAAACGGCAAAAAGGACTTACAATTTCTGAGATTTTTATTTAATTACAAACTAAGAAACATGATTTCTGACCTATCCTGGAGTGATCAGATGCCTTGATTGGCTGGACTGACAATCTCCCACAGTTTGTTGAATCTTCAGAATGTTTCTTTCCATTAGACTTAAATCCATCTGGCCTAGCCAATTGGAATACAGGAGCTTGGTATTATTAGGTCCGGCATCCCTTTTGCCTATAATTTCGTGATTGATTTTATGTCTGTATATCTTGTTTGGGGTTGGTTCAAAGTTTAGTGGGGCCAATTAATAGGCCAGTTTGGAGGAGCATTTAATAGGGTGAATGGGGAACCTGCTGCCTTCCCAGCTCTGGCCTGATTAAGTTTTGGGGTGGGAGGGCTCATATGAAGGCCTTCCCATCAGTGACTATTGAGACCCTTATGTGGGCTATTAATTAGCTTAAAGCCTTCATCCAGCCACTGCTGGACCCACTAGACTAAAAGCTTTGAAAACAAACTCTGTTAGGCTGCCTTAGGAGCTTCTGGGATGTAAGGGTTCCTCCATTCAGAGGCACATAGTGTCTGATCAGGGAGGCTTGGCATTGAGATGGCAGGGGTCTGCTGATAGCCCTCTACCCATCACCCCACATATTTATCCTGCTGATCCCCTTGACACCAACGGACAACCAATCCACCTAATCCACAAGTCTTTGGACTATGGGAGAAAACCAGAACACCCAGATGAAACCACGCAGACACAGGGAGAATGTGCAAATCCACATAGACAGTGATCCAAGGCTGGAATTGAACACATATCCCTGGCACTTTGAGGCAGCAGTGCTAACTGCTGCGCCCCTGTGCCACCCTTTATGGATGGAAATAGGATGTACTTTCGAGGGAGAGAACATTCCATATTTTCTAACCTGCCTTTTGTCTCCATAGGCGCCAGACAGTGACCAGTACCCCCTGCTGGATTGAGCTTCACCTGAATGGACCTCTGCAGTGGCTGGATAAAGTCCTCACCCAGATGGGATCTCCAGCTATTCGGTGTTCAAGCATGTCATAAAAGATTGGTGTTATCTCAGGGAAGACACCTGTCAAATTTTGCTGCCGAGTTTAGCTGTTAATTTATAGAAAGGTAAATCAACGACGATTTCTGCAGTGATAGCCGGTACCATCGTTGCCACTTTCCAATAATAACTATGAGCACTTTCTGTGGCAATGCTGTTCGGAAATATTTACAAGGGAAAACGCAAAATGACAACATACAAAGAAAAACACCAATTTTCAATTTTTTTACTGGAAAAAAAACTATTGTGTCTTGCCATGTTACCAGATGGCAGATTTGTCAGTGGTTGTCTTGTGCCAACTGTAGGTCTGGCTGTTTTGTATTATTTGACTTTTTTTTAGTGTCCTGTCTCTACAACTAGACTGAATAATAGTACAGTTGCCTGGAGACAAATTGATCTCTCTCTCTGGTTTTTATTCTTTAATGTCCTCGTGGAACTTTTGATAAATATGCTTGGGAAGAAGGTTGGTTCTTGCCTACAATTGCCATGGTAACTTGAGCCATTTGTTACATTCGAGAGATGAAATGATTACAACCGTTCTATTCAGGTCTCCTTCTCGCAAAACTCAGTTTTGAACCCACAATGGTTCGGCAGGGCCCCACTGCTGCATGGCAGCAACTGCCGGGGACTGGACAATGGAACTGCCCTTCCTGAGGCATATTCTCATCATCGATATACTGGAAGCTTATGATTTCTTCTGCCAGTTCTGTTTTTTCCTACTTGTACAAATGTTAGATTTGTACACTAACCACCCACTTATAGAACTTCACTCTTTTCCAGTCAGAGTTGATACAGGTTTCGAGCACTTGATTATAATAGTTGGCAGCTGTTATTTCTGAATGACCTGATCTACACTGATAACTTTTAAATTGGATTCAATGAAGCTGAGGGATGCTCATTTTAGTTAAAGGCGCTATATAACTGCAAGGTGTAGAGCTGTGCAGAGTAGCCAATGTTTATTGATTAAGCATGACTCCTGTTAACTCTATCCCCCCCCTCCCCTAGCATTTGACACCAGCGTCTGTGGTGTCTGCAGCACTTGCATAACATTTGTTAGTAAAAATAGTTGTGCCCAAAAGGCTCATACAAGCCAGGGAGTTCCAGGATTAGTATGCTGTTAATTGATCTCAGAGTGGTGGCCATGGCTCTTTAGTACCCCTGAGATGTTGTGAGGAACAGATCATCTTGCTGCTGGGCTACAGCACTTGTGAAGACAGGGCAGGAGTGCACTGTGAGGGGGTAAGGATGGAGTAGAGCTCCAATGACAAGACAGCACTGTGACACCCTCAACACACACATTCGCTTGCCTCCCACAATTTGGGCAAGTGGAAGTCAGCTAGCATCCATGGAAGCTGTAACTTCACAATGGGTGTGTGGCGAAGGGTTAAGATATTAAGGGAAGATAAATGCAGCATTTTTGTAACCTGGTGTCTTCACTTGATGCCTTTGCAGTAATCATTTTTATTTTCTTTAAGTTTTTTTTCTTAAGGGGTCCAATTCAAACTTGTAACAAGCTATGTTTCTGTCTCTGGGCAGAGTGAAACTTTGGCTGAACTGAAACAATAGAGACGAACCATCAAACATATATTTAAATCTGTAAAGCAATGCTTTTGGCTAATAACAAATTCACTGGTATTGTTCTTCATGCTTTGATATTTATGTTAACAGTGGAATCCAGTTTGGTGGAAGTAATAATTCCTGCTCCTGAGTGAAAATCAGGAATTAGAAATGCATACACATGCATTAGATCTGTCTGAAGTGGGTTCAGAAATGTAACTTTTATGTTAGCATATCATGGGACAGAGCCTGGAGATAAAATAGTAAGACAATGTCGGATGATTGCTCTGTCCTACCCAGTTTTTCACAGACCTCCTGCATCTTACCCAGGTGTTAGTTCTTTTGCGTGAAATATGTACAAACATGAGGGACCTATTCCCCTATCACAACTAAATTTTATTATGCTGTCTTTGTATGTGTGTAAGGATCATTGGATGCCAATCCAGAGGGCAAACTAACTGATATTTGCCTGATTTTTAGCTCTAGGATATCATAGTAC
This sequence comes from Sphyrna mokarran, assembly GCA_024679065.1. NCBI lineage: Eukaryota > Metazoa > Chordata > Chondrichthyes > Carcharhiniformes > Carcharhinidae > Sphyrna > Sphyrna mokarran. The sequence continues at coordinate 11,419,762 of JAGIQG010000030.1, read as the reverse complement.
CCCAGAACCACTTGACCTAGCTGAGATCAATTAGTAGCAGAGGTCAGGGATTAATCTGCATCAGTGTCTTGACTTACTGGGCCATCAGGACTAAACCTGTTGGTGCAAAACTATTCACACAGGTGGGAGGGAGAAACAAGTGTAGAGCAATTTATTGTAATAGTTTGCTGATTTAATTTACTCTTGTAATTTAACCTGTTCCATTCACTCCCTTTGGAATTCTGTTCCAACTATTTTCCTTATCAAGTTCCTAACCTCCTTTGTCTTCATTTCTTCCCCATTTATAAAGAGCACCAAGATGTTTTTATGCAAGTATTATTGTGTGCATTTCTGTACAAATTTACCTCTGTGGAGGAAGGGGCCACAGTATATGTAAGTTGGTGTGTTGAGTTGAATGGGGTGGGATGGTTTGGGTAGAAATATTCACATTGGTCTGTTGCCTCGCAGTGTATGTACTTATATAGGGAGCCTGTTCTCCAGTCTTCTTGGATTCCATTACCACTAGAACAAAGGCTTGACAGAACAAGGCTGTGAGGGAGCTGGTGTGTAACTGCTACTTTGTAAGTAAACAACAGATGTATAGGCATCTTCTCCTTTAAAATGAGGTTGGGGACCTGGAATGTCAGGAACCTTGTGGATAACCCGAACAGTGACAGACTGGAACAGTGCACTGCTATCATTGCCTGGGGGCTCATGAGTTTCAACATGAACATTGCTGCTCTAAGTGAGATCTGGTGAGTAGGGGAAGGCTAGCTCAAGGAACCACAAAGAATCATCCTCGCTTGAAACTGTCAGACCTGCTTAGATTTTCCAGCATTTTCTGTTTTTGTTTCAGATTCTAGGTAATTTGCTTTTATCAAGGAGCAAGGTTATGGTTCCACCTTCTTCTGGAAAGCTAAACCTGAAGATTGTTTCCTCTACAGGGTTGGTATCACCATTAAAAATTAAGTTGGCTCTCTTCTCTTGTGCCATAGAGCAGTGTGTCATGACACCTTGGCTCAACCTAGCCCAGAGCTAGTGCACTAAAGTCCTTAGTTTGTGCACCTCAATATTGGAAGCTAATAGCCAAGTCCAAAAAAAGAATTTTTCCAGCCTCAAGTCCAAAATGGGCAACAAGCTGATCCTTTGTGGTGACTTCAGCCCCAGAGTTGGAAAAGACATAGACCACACCAAGGGAATATTGGTAATAAGTGGGTAAGGAAACCCAAAATGCCTAGAACACAGCATTGTCATAATTAACACACCTTGTTGTGGGGAAAGAGACAAGTACAAGGCCTCATGCCAACACAGCTACCTCTCTCCAAGCATAGGGACCTGCTTGACTACCTAGTTATCCAAGCAAAAGACTACAAACACTTGCATAACGCTGCTGCTATGACAGGAGCTGACGATAGGTAGATGGAGCACTGGTCTGTATCTAAGGCCTTCGTAATTTGTCACTTGACCAAGACTGGGTCAAGCAGGAGCTGATGAGCTTTAAGCACAAGACTTTTTCTGAACCTGGAAGAATAACCCTATTTGAGAGCAAGTAAGCAGCTCTATGGATAGTTCAGCTCCAGTAAAAGATCCATGACTGAAAGAACAAATGGCAGGTAGCATAAGTATAGGAGATACAGCAATTAACAAAATCATGAAAATGTGAGGTTTCTTTAGCGCAGTCAAGATCACCTCTGGCCCAAGTACCCAGAATTCTACACATCGCTGGCTAAGGATGGAGAGGTGCCCATTAAGAACAGAAGGTCAGTGCCCACTGACCTCATTAACAAAGGCTCTGTCTTCAAACGTCTTTGATTATACTAAAACATGGCCCCTTACGTGGAAAGAGAATAACATGCAAGGAGATCCAAGATGCCAAAATCGTGATCATTTTTTGAAGTAGGTAGTAGGTCCAACTGCGATAGCTAGAGCTGGATTTCTCTGCTGTCAGTAATAGGACTCCTTAATTGCCATCTCCGTGTCACAATGTGGATTCTGCCCACTAAAGAGGCATAAGTGACATCGTCATTACACAGCAACTGCAAGAGTAATGCTGGGAACAGCACCAACGCGAGGCCATCTTTGACTTCAAAGGCTAAGGCTATCAATAGTGTCAACCACAAGGGATTATAGTGTGTCTTCCATTTTGGCTGCCCCCAAACATTTGTCAACATCCTCCACTTGCTCCATTATCATATGCCAGCAGTAATCCTGACCAGTGAATCCACCGTGTACCCAATTCACATTTGGACTGGGGTTCAAGCAAGGCTGTCATTGCATCGATGATTTCTCGATTTCCCTTGTTGCAATTTTCCCTCAGCAAATTCCCAGGTGGAGTGAACAAAAAAAGGAAATCTGCTCACCCTACACGTCCTGCAAGCCCGATCCAAGCTCATCCCATCCCCTGTCATTGAAGTACAGTATGCAGATGATGCTTATATCTATGCACCTGCACAGGCTGAACCCAAGCAATCATCAACACTTTCACTGAGACATATACAAGCATGAGCCTTCACAGTAAACGTTTGTAAGACAAAGATCCTCTACAGTGACCACACACACACACACACACACACACAAAGGCATTGAACATCATCAACCCCCTTTCTGTACCTATTGTCAACAAGGGCAGACATCAGTAACTAGATTCAAAACTACTTTCAGTGTGCCAGTGCAGCCTTTAGGAAGAGTTTTGAAGATCAGGACCTCAGACCTGCCACCAACCTTACAGAATGCTAGTGATAGCTGATCTATAAAGGGCAGGCAGATACACAGACTATGTACAGCAGCACCAGCTAGGCCTCTGTTAGATTCTATAAATGCAATGGTGGATAGAAACACTAACATCTGTGTTCTTGCTCAATCCAACATCCTCAGCTCCAACAACTCTCCTGGGCTGGCCAAAACATCCTAACACAAGACCCCCAAAGCTAGTGGTCTGTTTGGAGCTTTGACAAAACAAAATTAGCCCTAGGAAGGCAGAGGAAATGCTTCAAGGATATCACTGGTCTACTTGGAAAAAGTAGAACTTCCACCTGAAGTGGAGGAAAAGCATCTCGAAAGAAGCTGGATGCAGAATTTCATCACCAAGAGCACGTTGAAGCCAAGCGTTAGTAACACGGAGTGCGTGGTAACCTGGCATCCACCCACCTGCTCCTCCAACCATCATCTGCTCTACCTCACATTGGACTTCAAGTATCTGAGAACTAATTTTTAGGCTGGGAGCAAGTCATCCCTGACCAAGGGACTACCTAAGAAGTAGTATCGCAATGGAAGGGTGTGGAACATTTCCTGCCCTGATTACAAGGAATCTTAATTTAAATTTAAGAATATTTTAATGACAGAGGAGGGGTGTAATGTACATAATATATAACATTCACTGCCTGACAGAACCATTGACTCTTGATATTTAATAGCATTACTATTGCTGAATCTCCCACTATCACTGTCCTGAGGGTTACCATTGACCAGAAATTGAACTGGACTGGCTGTATAAATACTGTGGCTACAAAGATAGGTCAGAGGCTGAGGCATATTGTGAGTAACTCACTTGACTTCAATCTGTGTGGCACAAGTCAGGAGCGTGATAGAATACTTGCAACTCCAGCAACACACAAAGTTTCACACCATGCAGCATCAAACACCCCACTTGATTGGTATTCCCTCTATGTTACAAGATGCACAGTAGAATCTCACCAAGGATCCTGAGCCAGTATCTTCTAACCCCAGTATCATAACTATCTAGAAGGATAAAGACAGCAGATACCTTGGAATATCATGTTCTGGAAGTTCCTCACCACCTTGACTGGGAACTATTACCATTCCTTCACCGGGTCAGAATCCTGGAACATTCTCCCTAATAGCTCTGTGGATTCACCTATACCTCAGGGCTGCAGCAAGTCAAGAAGGTAACTCACCACCATCAGCTTAAAGGCAACCATGGATGGACCATAAATGCTGGCCCAGTCAGTAATGCACACATTAGAAGAATAAAAATGTACTTATTCAACCTTCCATCATAAGTCAGCAGTGGGAGTGTTCATGATTGATAATGCTCGTCACTATTTGTGACACCTCAGATATCAAAGCAGTCCATGTCCAAATGCAGCAAGAGCTAGCCAGTATTCAGGCTTGGGTTGACAAGTGGCAAGTAGCCAACCACCTCCAATAAGAGAGGGCCTAACCATTACGTCTTGACTTTACCATAGTCAAATCCCCCATTCTGAACTTCCTAAGGGTTACCATTGACTAGAAACTGAATCAGGCTAAACAGGGAATTACTGTGGCTACAAGAGCCGGTCAGAGGTTGGGAATCCTGACTCTGCAAAGCTTGTGCATCATCTGCAACGTGCAAGTCATGAATGTAATGACATACTCTCTCCCCTTGCCTGAATGAGTGTAGGTCCAACAACATTCACAAAGCTTGACACCATCGAGGATAAAAACAGCCAACTTCATTAGCACCCCTTCCACAAACATTCATTCCACTACTGACCCACATTAGCAGCCATGTCTACCATCAACAAGGTGTACATTGAACAGTATCTTCCAAACTCTCAATCACTACCATCTAGAAGAAAACGGGCAACAGACACTTCGGAGTATCATCTTGTGGAAATTCCACTCCAAGCCACTCACCATCCTGACTTGAAATACATCATTGTTGCTGGGTAAAAATCTTAGAACTCCTTTCCTAACTCTGGATGTATCAACACAACGGACTGCAGCAATTAAAGTAGTATTTCACCATCTTTTCAACAGCAATTAGGGACGGGCAATAAATGCTAGCCAGCGAAGCCCATAAATAATTTTTCAAAACCAGATTAACTAGACATTCACATGTAGAATGACAGAATTGCAATGGCTAGACAAACACAACAAAGTAATTGAGTTTGATTATGGATAAAGGTGTGTAAATAAATCTCACTCCATTTTAGCTCAACTTCTGTTGGGACACTCTTTGGGGAAGGTAGCCACTATAAAGCAGATTAATGCATTTCCCTTCCTAGGACCTGTATCTGATCAAGGCAGGAGCTTGTATTCTCTCCTAAGGAGACATAAGCACCCCTTTCAGGGAAACTCTAGCTAGCATTCAGATTGATTGGAAACTTGGAGCCACACCAAAGCGGACAGTAGTTAGTATACAGGAGATGCTTCAAACTAACTGTTCCCAAACATTTTTCTTGACATCTCTGTTGGAAAAGCAGCTGGCCTCCATTCTACACGTCCTCATAAACCGAGTCTATGCCTGTCACAAACATTGCCATGTGTTTTTTTTGAACAGATGGTAACAATTATTCTTAGTGGAGGAAAGTTTCAAGCCTGATTAAATGAGGTTTAAATTGTAATAACTGACCTTTCAGTATAAATGTTTTTTAAAAAAATCTTTTCATTCTACTCAGCTGTTCGTGCTTTTAGTTTTAAAAAACACATGCAAGAAAAATAGATGTGCTCAGGATTCCTTAGAACTAAAATCATCGTAACTATATATCTGGAAAATAGGTACTTCTGAAAATGCCACTGGAACACAGCACATTGAATGAGAAAAGATGATGTGTCCTTTTAACACTTCTCCTTCCACAATACCTCTGATTTTTATATCAGTCCCTTGACTATTTTAAGATTGAATTTAAAATGTGGTACTAATCCAAAATACAGTAAATACTCATGTCAGGCAGCATTTAGGGAGAGAGAAACCATTTCAGGTGGATGACAAAGAACAAAGAAAATTACAACACAGAAACAGGCCCTCTAGTCCTTAAGCCTGCATCGACTGAACTAAAACTCCCTACCCCTCTAGGAACCATATCCCTTGATTCATATCCTATTCATGTATTTGTTCAGATGCCCCTTAAAAGTCACTATTGTATCTGCTTCCACTACTTCCTCTGGCAACAAGTTCCAGACACCCACCACCTGTATGTAAAAAAAAAACTTGCCTCATACATCTCCTTTAAACCTTGGCCCTCACATCTTAAACTTATGTGCCCCCAGTAATTGACTCTTCTACCCTGACCTTTCATCAGAATGCCCAAAAGGTCATGGACCTAAAACAATGACTCTTTCTCTCTCCACAGGCATTACCTAAGTTATTTCCAATGTTCTCAGTTTCTATGATGGAGAAAATTTGCTATGTACATCACACACTGATAGAAAGTTGTTCATGCAAGCACAACTCTCACTCAATAGGAGCTTCATAAAATTCAGACACCCATTTTTCCAACTGCAGCACAGATGTGATTATGAGGGAAGTGCTCAAACAGCTCAGGCCAAAGCTATGAAAGATTCCCTACATACGGATATCCCCATACACTTAGTGTAAAAGAGAACACAGAAGCAGAGAATTCAGACACTGGCTAGTAGAGACTTTGTGACACCCATGGTTTTGGTTGATGTTACAATCATGAAGCATCAACAGGTCTCACTTACTGCAACAACATCTACTACTTTCCCCTCACCAAATCTTCAGGACTGCCCTTTCCTGCTTTGAACAGCACAAGGTGCAGAAATGTAACTGTACACAGCAAGGAAATCTCAGATTCACCCTCCAGGTGCAAGTCAGAGAATTAGGAAGCTACAGAAAATATTGTGTTCCTGATAGAAATTAATAACAGTGTGGATTTAGAAATTTTGATTCCTGGTATTTGCAGTACTTTTAAAATATCTATAATGAAGTGATACTGCAGCGCTAAGACAAAAACAAACTACTATAGATGCTAGAATCTGGAACAAAAACAGAAAATACTGGAGGATCTCAGCAAGTCTGACAGCATCTGTGAAGAGTGAATACAGCCAGTGTTCTGAGTCTGGATAATCCTTTGTCGGAGGGTCTGACATAGAGTCATTAAGATTTGAAACATTGGCTCTATTCTCTCTCCACAGATGCTGTCAGACCTGAGATTTTCCAGCATTTTCTGTTTTTGGTATTGCAGAACTTCTGTGCCAGACCTCCCCGCAGCATCAAGTGTGGATTAAGAGAGACAGAAACCTCCCAACAGAATTGGACCAGGTTGTAAATATATAACATTGATTGTGGAATCTTCATCTTAATGTCCATACATCTTTAGACCTTTAACACTAGCAAAAGGCAAGCACCCCAACAAGTACTTACATACACTGCAAATTCTTAATATGAAATGCAGATCGTAGTCCCAGTCTGGCTGTACAACCAAGCACTACCCAAATGGCCCAGTGCTAAATTAGCTACGTGGCACTCCCAAGCCGTATATCAACCAGACTATCGTCCTGTGTCAGAGACTCTACTGCTCCTCAAACAACCTGCAGTGAAGGAGCGCCAGAAAAACTAGGATAGACCATCCTCAAACACTGACCATAAAAATATTGGAAAAATATTTTCCCCCAAGCTCCATAGAGGCAATCTGACCATATCTGTAATTTGTATGTTTTACTAATTTGGAAGCTTCTGTTCAAAGTAAAAGGGAATATTTTTGTGCAAGGTGGATTAAAGTACTGTACTGAAGAGATTCTCATAGTATTAAGGTTTAAACAGAGACCAGTTTCAATGGGCCTACTTTTGGACTTTGTCTAGCCGGGCATGTTTTGTGGTGCAGTGCAACAAGGCATGAAGCACCCTCCACAACTGCATCTGTGATGCTTACAGCAATGGAAGTGATAACTCATGGATTCAAAAGAAAAGCTGTCCTATGCTGTGTATTTTTCTATTTAATGAAATGTAATGTGATTGTAGGAACTTTTTTTTTTTACAAAAATTGGCCTATAAATTGAAGGCAATTGAAAACCTACGTCTACCTTTATTGCTTACGAGGCCATGGATAAAGTTTAGATGGACTACCCTATGATCCACATAGCTTTTTATCATGTTCTATAGGGGTACCTTGTGAATCTCTCCAAGTAGCATTAAGCTATCTAGTTCCAGCAGATAATGCTGCATTACTTTCCCACTTTACAAAAAAAGGTGCTTTCTTGTACATTGTTGCTGTTTTCTACTTTAAAGTGTTCGAAAATGGCCAAAAATTCTTTTCAATTTATGTAAATGTTTCAATGTTATTAAAGTTCATTTTATCATGTAAACCATCAGTAATTGGAATAATTTTGTTATATCAGCTATTTATGGGTTAAGGGAAACCACAGCTTTCTAGGACAGAGAACAATGACACATTTCCTTACACTCAAAAATTCATCTTTGGATATTGAAAGCTTTGGTTCCAGTCTTCATCTTCAATCTTAAATAGTGAATGCTGACCTACGTAGTTGAAGGGCAAACTTATAAAGCATACTCAACTATGCCTTCATTTAATATTTAGGGCAGGATGGGGCCCTCCCTGTTGGATTGTGATCAGGAGCAAAACTTCATGGCTACATATGGAGGTTTGCGGAAAATGAAATTTGAGAGCAATTGCTCATCAAAATCCTATACTATCCTTTCTTTTGGCGCAAGAAAACCATCAAGTATTAAGTACAGAGCTACAATATGCATCCTTACATCATTATATGCATGAACACCACAATGGTAGACCACATTTAAAAAAAACCACAAGTTTGTGACTAAATTCCTTTGCTGAACAAAGAAATCAAGCACATTTATACAGATATTGCCAAATAATAGTATTAAATTGTCAGCATTAATCACGGGATCATTATTTAGTGCTGCAACATAAACAAGAAAAAAAATGACCCAGGGGCCAAAAAAACCTGTCCCTTTTTAGAAGACCAACTCCTCCAACCTGCCTCCCTCAATTCCACCTCCCACAGAAACACATCCAGATATTTAGCCTTCGTGTCATACACTGGTTTGTACAAAATTCCTTTTCTCTGGGTTAACCGCTTAAAATATTATGTGATGTAATTTTATATGAATGAAAACTTGCATTTATATCGAGCCTCAATACACTGCAAACATGCTAAAGCGTTTCACTTACATAGATAATGCAATCACCAGAACGCACACATCAAGATCCCACAATAATAATGAGGCGAATGGCCATTTCAGCAGCTTTTACTGGTGGCAAAGAGAATATTAGGAATGAAACCATGAGAACTCTTTTAAAAAAGGAACTAATTCATCTTATTCTACAGTTGCATGCAAATTTTCAGGAATGTATCCACAAGGGAAGTCAGGTATCAAATAAACAATCATAAAATAACAACTGTAACTTTAATGTAGGAAAGACATCACAGGAATGTAAAGGAAAACATACAAAAGGCAGAGAAGGAAATTTTAGTTTGCTTACCTCGGTGGATGTTAAGGAAGGCTTAAGGGCTGTTTGCAAAGGGAGGGAAGGATTTGGGAAGGGAATTCAGGGTTTCAGGGCCAAAGTAGATGATGGTGAGATGGATGAAGAAAGGTATAATGGAGTCAAAATAAAGAATGGGGTGTGGAAGGGTTTCTTTTCACAGGGCTGAAGGAGGCTAGATAGGGCACTGAAGGAGAGATCTAATCATAAATAAGGAAGTTTGAAACTTGAGCCAATGCAATTCAATGAGGATAATGAGCTAGTACAGAAGGCAACTGGAAAGAATCAAAGCCAAACCTGATCTTGTTTCAGATGTTCACACCTGGGAAAGGGAAAAACCCAGCCTGATTCATTTCCCTCTTTAACTAGGGTATAATCTTTCATATTAAAGAAAAAATTCAAGAGAGGAAGCACAAGCAAGGAAATATATATACACAGAAAAAATATTTTTTACACCATACACTAAAGATTAGCATGTGATCAGCTTTATTGAGAAATTCTGATTGAATATTCAATTTTATGTCATTCTACGTTTATGATTCATTTTTCCTCAGGAGGTGAGGGCTGTAAGTTAAAATTGAGAGATGGAACATCTCCCCATTTTGGACATCCAGATTAAAAGCAGAGTCTAGCTCCCAACCATATACTGCAGCACCAAACACATTTAATAGTGCCATGGCTACATCTTTCTCATTTCCCCACATCTTCCTCCTCCTTCTAAGTAAATTTGGCACCAAATTAGGAGGAGTTTCCATGCTGTGGGTATAGGGTCACAACAAGCTGGATCAGATAGCCTAAACTGATTTCACAGTATCTCTGCAAACACAACAGATACTTACACTCGATAACAATCTGGCGTGGATTTGAAAGCAACTTTCAGGGGAGAAAGGGGTTTACAACTTGGTATACCCACCACATTCCTCCCCTGGGATGCCATTTTCTATTAAGTATCTGCTAAAGGAATAGACCGCCAACATTAAAAGATGACAATCTTAAAACATGATTATCTGTGTAGGAGAGATTTATGTTTCTTGCTCCATTGATACGTTAAGTGTAATTTTCCTGCCTGTCTACACTTCCATCTTTTACCAACAAAAATCATCTGAAGTACTCAAAGTAAATCAATGGCAATAAATAGATAGTGTACACTTGGGCCCGATATATAGCAAAAATTTTTAAGAGTAATTTCTCATAAGCATATACAAGGAGTGAAGATGAATAGTTCATTCTCTTCAGTTATTTAACCTTACTCTAAATTGGTTTATTTTATGTGAATCTCTTTACACATTTCTCAACACAAATGTGTACATCTTCTGGCAGCATCATAGCTATTAATTCCGCTCACCGCATATGGTGCAAGGAACCAGCTAATCAGAATTTTATGCTGATTCTGCAACAAAATTCTTTTAACACACACACCCTGTATTCTTGATGCTTGATACTGCTGTGGCCCTGGCTGCTCCAATAAAAACTCATCACAAACAGACTGGACCAGCAGTGAAATGAGTGGAGTAACTGCTGTAAACAAAATCCTATCTGTTCCGTAAAACTAAAGCGAAGGACTGAGTGTATTAGGCATGGGAAAGCTCAAAAACCAAAAGAAAAGATCACGTAACCAACGTCCAGATCTTAGAGGATGATACAGCCCAGAAGACAGTGGGGCAATACTTCCTCCCACAGGAGTTCCTGGCTCACATGTTTAGTCTAATAAATAAGTACTGTTGAGAAAGGGGAAAAACACAGAAGAAGATCCATATCTTATCATTCAGTTGACTCAAAACATCAACTTGAGTGCATTGCATGAAAAGCCTTGACCCGGCAACCCTGGGAATGAAACGTCTACAGAGAGACACACAAGCTGAACACTGACTCATACACAAAATAAAATCTTTCATCTGGAAAACCACAGTGGCCAAGCCCTTAGTCATTCTCTTCGTCAGATGGCTCCTCAATCTCTTCTCTGTCTCCACCAATAGCCATCCAAAAAGCTTTAGCAACCTGTCAAATAAAATAGAGTGAGATGTGTGAATATAAAACATACACCAGGTTGCAATCTGTAAAATGTTGTTCATCTTCATTATAAACAGGATGAGCATGAGACATTGTGATAATGGACCAACGTAACAAAGAGAGTAGCCATAAGACATAAAAATTACTCATTACATTTTTAAACAAATCTATTTTTGAAATGCTGCATGTCAGTAAATTCTTTATCCCATTCAGTTCACTCACTCTCTGCACAGCAACTTCAATAAAAAAATCAATTTTATCAGCTTGAAAAAGGTGGCTTTGCAATTACTAACTCCAAGTAAATGCTTGTTTTGGGGCTTATCTAACTTCTTTGCAAAAGTGTTGGGAAAAAGAAGAGAAACAGAAAATGGAATGAAAAATATTTGGAACTCTCCATTGGAGACAGATCGGGTAAATACAAAAGAATTTTTGTGTTAAAAATGCTGGAAACAGCAGCAGGTTCTTTAAAATGTTGCACAAGGATTCTAATGATCCAAAAGGATTCCTTTTCGGTGCACCAACTATGGAACTGCAATGTTTTACACAATATCTTTGGTACCTTAAAAACTTCAGTATTTGGATATTTATTATTCATAACATTTTACACAGCAGAAACTCATCACAAGATAGTTAAAAATGAGGAAGGCCGCTCTACCCATTTAAATTCACCTATGCAGCAAGATCCCAACATTGCCCATTAACTGTTTCTTCACCATATCCAGAATTTGCACCACCATTAACCCATCTGGAAATCTGTTCTATATGTTGATCACTGAGTAAAGAACAGTATGAGTCAGGAACAGGCCCTTCAGCCTTCCAAGCCTCCTTATGCCTGCCTGAACCAAAACCATATGTGCTTACAGAGCCCCATTCCCATCCTATTCGTATATTTGTCTCGATGCTCCTTAACTGCTGCCATCATACCAGCTCCCACTACCTCCCCAGGCAGCACATTCCACACATTCACCACCTTCTGTGCAAAAAAACTCACGCATCACCTCTAAACTTTTCTCCATGCACCTTAAACCTACGTCCCCCAATACTTGAAGTTTCTACCCTAGGAAAGAGCATCTGACTATCCACTCTGCCTGATAAACCTCTATCAGGTTACCCCATAACCTGTCATTCCAGTGAGAACAAACTGAATTTATCCATCCTCTCCTCATAGTTAATGCCTTCATTACCAGACAACATCTTGGAAAACCTCTTCTGTATCTTCTTCAAAACATCACATCCTTTTGATAGTGTGGTGACCAGAATTGTACACAATATTCCAAGTGAGGCCTAACTAAGGTACTGTACAGCTGCAGCATAACCTGCCAATTTTTACACTCAATGCCCTGACTGAAGGCAAGCATGCTGTATTGCCTTTTTGACTACCTTATCCACTACATTGCCACTTTCATTGATCCGTAGGCATGTACGCCCAGATCTTTCTGCATATCAATACTCTTAAGGATTTATCATTTACCGTATAATTCCTACATGCATTGGACCTCCAAAATGTATTACCTCACATTTGTTGTGATTAAATTCCATCTGTCATTTTTCTGCCCAAATCTCCAACTGGTCTCTGTCTTGCAAAAAAGGATTTGCTGATCTATCTTCAATTTGCCCTTCATTAGTTTAACCTGCGTCCTGTTGCTCTACTCTTTTTTTCTTATTTACCATCATAAAGATTGGCCAGGTGGTTAACAGTGAGGTGCGTGTCTTCGGCTACAAGAAGATATAGACGGAATGATCAAACGGGTAGGTAAGTGGCAGATGGAATTTAACCCAAAAAGTGTGAAGTGATACAGATTGAAAAAAATAATTTGACAAGAAAGTACTCAATGAAGGTAGAACATTACGAAATTCTGTGGAACAAAGGGACTTTGGCGCATTTGTCCACAGATCTCTGAAAGCAGAAGGGCATGTTGGTAGGGTGGTGAATAAGGCATATGGAATACTTGTCCTTATCAATCAAGGATAGATTACAAAAGCAGGGAAGTCATTTTAGAGTTGTACAGAACTTTGGTGAGATCACAGCTACAGTACTGTGTGCAGTTCTGGTTACCACATTATTGGAAGGGGTTGCAGAGGAGATTCACCAGGATGCTGCCTGAGATGGACGGCATAAGCTGTGAGGAGAGGTTGGAGGAACTTGGTTTGTTCTCACTGGAGTGACGGAAGTTGAGGGGATACAAGATTATGAGAGACATGGACAGAGTGAATAGTCAGAAGCCTTTTCCCAGGATGGAAGAGTCATAGGTTTAAGGTGCAAGGGGCAAGGTTTAAAAGAGATGTATGAGGCAGATTTTTTTTTTTTTTACACAGAGAGTGGTGGATGCCTGGAACTCGTTGCTGGGGGAGGTAGTGGAAACGGATACGGTAGTGACTGTTAAAGGGTGTCTTGACAAGTGCACAAATGAGATGGGAATAGAGGGATATGATCCCCCAGAAGCGAAGGGGGTTTTAGTTACATCAGGCAGCATGGTCGGTACAGGTTTGGAGGACCGAAAGGCCTGTTCCTGTCCTGTAGTTTTCTTTGCTCAAAGATCAGATTGACAACAGCCTCCCTCAACGTCTGTAAAGATCAAATCTTGCATGTATTATACATCTCATGCGGTACCATTTTACTTAGACATATATTAGTTTTAGATAATGAACATTGACTTATTTCCTGACTTACTCCATGAGCAATGCCACAGGAGGTCTGCCATAACATACAAAGACTCGGATTTTGCTTAGTTTGCAGGCCCTTACCTTTTCTGCATGCAGTTTTCTTTGCTCATGAGGTAATGTTGCAGCTTTGTCTGTCAATATAAAACAAAGAGTTACTCATGTGAAACAATGAATTGGAAGGATTCCCAGACTATTAGCCATGCCAGCAATGCACACTTTAGCTACAATTTTTTCCTCTTCCCCACACATCCCATCTAGACAGCAGAGAACCATGACTAGGTTTTAGCAAAAATAGCACTCACATAGGTAAAGCAGGCTATCAGAAAAAGTTTGTCTTGTCATTAAACTTGCTCAGTTGATTCACTAATACTGATCACAATGTATAAATCTGTAGCCAACTTCAAGTAGTACACCTTTAAATAACAGAAAATGCTGGAAAAACTCAAGAGGTCTGGCAGCATCTGTGGAAAGAGAAACAGAGTTAACATGAAGTCTTCAGCACCAGAAAGAGGGAGAAATGTGATGGATTATGGGCAGCACAGTAGCACGATGGCAGCATAGTGGCACAGTGGTTAACACTACTGCCCCACAACGCCAGGTACCCAAGTTCAATTCAGGCCTCGGGTTACTGTGTGAAGTTTACACATTCTCCCAATGGGTTTCCTCCGGGTGCTCCAGTTTCTTCCCATACTCCAAAAAATGTGCAGGTTAGGTGGATTGGCCATGCTAAATTGCCCCTTAAGTAAATCCATAGGGTTATGGATGTAAGGCCTGGGTGAGATTGTGGTCAGTACAGACTCGATGGGCCAAATGGCCTCTCCTGCACTCTAGGATTCTATGATGTACTGGACAATGGGGTGGAGCATCTGGAGCTGAGTAGAGGTCAGTGATAGGTGGCTGGGACAATTGCAACAAAAATATGTACAGCACATGACAGAAGAAGCGCTAATGGTAGTGTGAAGGGTTAGAGAAAGTGCTGATGGTGGCATGAAAGTGAGATAGCAGAATGTGTTAACGGGAGAATAAAGGTCAGTGCTCAGTGAAAGCAAAGTGAAAGAACAAGTGACAGCTGGCCCACTGGGACATTGAGGGGTTGCATTGGGCAAAAAATGAACTGCATTAAAAAGAAAGTGGCCAAGATTGAGGAGAAAGGTCTAACTATTTGTACATTTAAATAACAACAACATCCAAATTTTCACAGTAACTTCATTGCAGTGTAAACATAAACATGCATATGACACTAATAAATAAACTTTAACTTTTCCTGTCGGACAGAAACATACTGATAGTACACAGAGTGCTCTCACAGAAGCAGAATTGAGATGATGTGCCAATGAGGCTAATTTCCATCATCTTTCTGAAAACTGCTTTCCTAATGCAAAACTTACCTTTCATTTCCTTCAGCTTCTCAAATAAACGCTCAAAGTTTTCACAGTCAACCTCGCCTGTGGTGAGGGTGGCGAGTTCTTGGATATCCAAATGCAACATAGGATCTGCTAGGTAAACAAACAGATCATCAGCCAGCACTCGTTCTAAAAAAAGCCATACTTTTGAGAATTAAAAGGAATTGGATTTCCATACCTATGACGCTGTCTGGCTGAAGAGCTGCCACCCTGTCACCATCTTCTGCAAGTGAATCAGCATCAGGTTCTTCTAGGCTGTGATACTGTATTAGATAGAATGGTTAATTAAAAACTACTCCACAGTAATATCAATTTTTCTATGTTGCGCTGCAGCCTTCTCATCTGGGCATTAGTACTCTGGCACACACTCTTCCTGGGTACTTATATGTGAATAGAATGGAAAGCACAGCACCGGTTCATTTGGTCCTAATGGGTCCATTCTGGAATTAATACTCAGTAGACTCCAACTTCATTTCACCCTATTTGATCTATTTCTTTCTCTTTCATGTATTTATCAAACTTAATCCATAAAAGGCATCTATGCTATTTGCCTCAACGACTCAATGCGGTTGCTAACTCCACACATTTAAACACTTTTTGGGTAAAGAACTTTTTCTTGAAGTCTTCACTGAAGTTGTTAGTGACTACTTCATGTTTATTTAAGCTTTGAACTTTCAGCACTGCTAGGTTCATAAACTTCAGATGCAACAGTATGCCATATATTCCTACAGCATTTCTATATCAATTTACCCTGACCTTCTGTGGAGAATGCCATAGTAAATTCAATTGTAGTTACAGCATTACTCACCAGGTGACACTCATCTTTGTTGCATTACTATACAGTGAACATCATTCAATACTTTAACCAAGTGTATGAGTTTAGACATTGAGCTTTTGCAGACTATTGTATTTAAGTAACATCAAAGCCGCACCCAAATGTGAGTTCCACCTAAAGTCAACATACCAGTGCTTTCCAGCAGCTAGTTGTTGGATGTTTTTTTGAAGTGGAAACTTTGGCTGTTCTTTCCCTTCCAAAATCCAGGGATTCAGTAGTCAATTTGTAGCATCCCAATTGAGGCCAGCTAACTCAGCAGTGTCTGGAAATGCACCCTGGGACGTTGTGGCATTGATGGCTTGGCAATACAATGAGAGATATGTTTACGCACAAACCTCAAATACATTTTTTCCATTTAACCTAATGGCCTTGTCCATTTAACTATGTGACACAAGCAGGTTGAGGAAACTAATGGGAACTTTGCCTCACAAAACTGATTCCATCAGTTGATGAATCCACTATGGACAACATTGAAATCTGATGCTTCAGGAACTTATTGTAGAAAACACAAAGATACTGACTGATGCAAGTCCACTTGAAGAAAATCAACATTTTGGTAGCTGTTCTCCCTGCATTCTCCTTCAAGAAAACCAATGGAAAGCATCATTTTCATAGTTCTTCACTTAAGGACACGAAACATCTAGCACACTTAGTGTCAGTCAAGATCGGAGTAGCCTCAATAATTAGCAGACATGATTCTTCTGCCAATACATAAAATAATCAAAAATTGCCCAAGACTGCCATCCACCCTCCGTATTTAACTGTTATAAAGGAAAGGTTTCCAAGCTTGTCATTTCATCTTTAAGTTGTAAAAACCATTTTAGGACATTGACTGAAAACCTTCCACTATTTAATATCACACCCAGGCATCAATATTTAATTAATGAATCACTCACTTCCACTTGTGTCTCTGCTTCTGTTCCACAATTCTCAAGCACACCAGTTAAACTGCTGAGAATTCCAAAGTCCTGTGGCCGATCTAAAAGGACCGAAACAGCACACTAAGTGTTTTATGTGAAGTTAAAAGACTAATCACCAAATGTATACTTCCCATTTATAACAAATTAATATTAAATCTTGTGTGAGTCAATGCCTATTTAGGAATGTGTAACTCAATAATCACATTTCAGATTCAGAGATCAAGGCATTCAGGTCAGCTGTGTTGTTTTTCTTTATTCATTCCCAGGATGTGGGAATCTCTGGTTAGGCCAGTGTTTATTACACATTCTAAATTGCCATTCAGAAGAGGGATGTGAGCTACCTTGTTGAACTACTGAAGTCCATGTGGCGTGAGTATACCTACAATGCTGTTAGGAAGGATTTTGACCCAATGACAATGAAGGAACAGCGATGTAGTTCCAAGTCAGAAAGGTGCTGTCGAAGGACACTGGTGAGTTGCTGCAGTGCACCGTGTAGATGGTACACACTGCTGCCACTGTCCATCGGTGGTGGAGGAAGTGAATGGCTTTTTTTTAAGCTGTGTATGGGGTGCCAATCATGTTCTTTGTCCCGGATGGTGTCAAGTGGAGCTGCACTCATACAGGCAAGTGGACAATATTTTATCAAACTCCTCTCTTGTGCCTTGTAGGTGGTGGACAGGCTTTGGGGAACTAGATGAGCTACTGTCCATAGAATTCCTCATCTTTGACCTGTTCTTGTAGTCCACAGTATTTATACTGGTCTTTTTAGTACCCCCAATCAGCATATTGATAGTGGGGGAAATCAACAATAGTAATGGCTATTAAACGTCATGGGAAATTGGCTAGATTATTTTCTGTTGGACGTGGTCATTGCCTGACACTTGTGAATATTACTCGCTCCTTATTAACCAAAGTCCAAATATTGTTGAGGTCTTGCTACATATGGACATGGACTCCTTCAGTACCTGAAGCGCCATGAATGGTGCTGAATGGTGTGTATCATGAGCAAACATCCCAATTTCAGACCTTATAATGGATGGGAGGGCACTGATAAAGCAGCTGTAGATTTTTGGGCTAGGTTAAGTTTCTCCAAATGAGGACTCAGCATTGCTCAACATGCTATTTGTACTTGATGTCATTATTTCAAACTGCATATCCCCTGCCTCGCAGCAAGCAATGATACAGGATATCTGCTCAATTTAAATCAAACTTGTTCTGTGCGTGCAATGTCAGTAATGGTTTGAAACTGTTGCGTAGTGCGGTAGAAATAAACAAGTCAAAAATCGAGATGAGAGAGATAAACTGCAGTCAAAGGATTATGCTTCATTACACATGCATGTAGTACTTTCAGCAACTATCCAACTTTGTTTCTGCTGAGCAGAAAAGAAGGGAAATTATAAAATGAAACACTTTTGTTCTGAGTAATCACAGAAAAAAATGTTTAGTTCCCAACAGATTACCATACACCAACTTGTGTGTGCAATAAAATTCAACTTTAAGTATGACTCGTTGTACATAGTTCTAATGTGTGTTATCACATGGGGACTATTAAATTATTCATCTGCTAGAGGAAAACTCAAAAGGTGCAGATTAAACAAAGACTGCTTGCTCAATTCCGTTAGGTTAAGAACATTTAAGAAGTTACATTTAGCAACAGATTTATGATCCACTGGTGCATGTGGCTGCTCTATTTTCTCTGCAGATAGTGCCTGACCTGCAGAATATTTTCAGCACTTTCTGCTCTGATACAGTTCCCCAAATCTTACGCTCAAGTACATGGATAACAAAATCCGTTGCAACTGTTTGCAATGTGTGGAGATGATACAACATTGATACTAATGTCACTTAGCTCCTATATCTTGACACCATCTTAAACCTACTTTTGCAGAGAATTTAAGTGTGCTTCGATGCAATGCAGAGTATAAACTAGAAAAAAAATAAGATTGGCAGTAGCAGCTGGAAGAGGAATTCTTAGAATGTTTTTGATATAGTTTCTCAAAGCAACAGTTTCTGAGGGTTGGAACCAACCAGAGAACAGATTATATTAGATTTTGTATTATGGAATGTGTTGGGGTTAATTCATGACCTCAGAGTGAAGGCACCCCCAGGGAGCAGTGACCACAACATGATTGGAATTTTCTATCCAGTTTGAAAAGGAGACGAGTGGGTCTAAGACTAGATTTTAAACTTAAATAAAGGGCAACTAGATGGGCATGAAAGCTGAGCTGGATGAAGTGGGACAATCGGCTAGGAGACAGATAATCTAGGAGACGTAGTAGCAGACATTTAAGAGGATATTTCAAAATACTCAGAGAAGTATATTCCTGCTGTAAAAAAAATTCCAAAGGGAGGAGCCAGCATCCACGATTAACTAAAAAAAAAGTGAAGGAAAGCATCAAACCTTAGGAAAAAACCACTATTGTGGAAAGATGAGTGGCAGATGATTAGCCAAAGTGTAAAGAACAGCAGGGAATGACTCAAAGGTTAAATCAAGAGAAAGAAATTAGAGCACAAGGGGAAGTTAGCTGGGAATGTTTTAAAAAAGCAAGAGTTTCTACAGGTGTTTAAATAGAAATAAAAAGTAAAGTGAATGTTGGTCCTTTAGAGAGTGAAAATGGGGAGTCAATAAGAAAATAACATATGAAATGAACAGACATTTTTCTTCTGTCTTCAAAGAACGTAGAAAATTGCAGCACAGCATCAGACCCTTTGGCCCTCCAAGCCTGCACTGACCATAAGGACACTACAAAAGACAAAAGAAACATTGTAGCAATAGCTGTAAATTGGGAGGCAGAGGAGAGGAACTTGGTGAAACTGTAATCATTAGGGAAGCAGTACTAAGCAAACTGATGGAGCTGTGGGCTGACAAGCCTCCAGCTCCTGATGGAATTCATCCTAAAGTCATGAAAGAGGTGGCTAATGAGATAGATGCATTGATGTTAATTTTTCAAACTTAGTTAGATTTTGAAAAGGTTCCATTGGACTGGGATATGGCAAATATGACCCCTCTATTCCAGAGGAGAAGAAAATAACAGATCAAAGGCAGATTGGATTGGCATCTGTCATGGGGTAAAGTGTTAAAATCGATCATTAATAAGGCTACAGCTGGGCACTTAGAAGGGGTAATATGTACTGTGGATAGAAGAAAGCCCGTAGGATTGGGATTTCCAGAAAGCATACAAGGTGCCACATCAAAGTTTATTGCCAAAAAACTCAGTGTAGGGGGTAACGTATTAGCCTGGATTAAAAATTGGTCGGCTCGCATAAAATAGAGAGTATGAATAAATAGATCTTTAATGGTAGGATGTGACGATGGGAATTCCACAGGTGTCTGCGCTGGAGTCTCACTTTTTTACAATTTACATCAATGATTCAGATGAGGGGAATGAAGGCATGGTAGTTAAATTTGCAGATGACACAAAGATAGGTAGAAACTATGTGGGGAAGAAGATATATAGATAGGTTGAGAGTGGGCAAAAATCTGGCTGATGGAGTATAATGTGGAAAAATATGAAATTGTTTGCTTTGGCCGGAAGAATAAAAAGCTATTATTTAAATGTGAACAATTGCATAATGCTGAGGTGCAGAGAGATTTGGGTGTCCTCATCCATAAGTCACATAAACTTATGAAGGTGCAGCTTATAGGATTACTATCTTTTATTACAAGAGGATTTTAACATAAAAATAATACTTCAGTTATCTAAGACATTGTTGGATGGCACCTAAAATACTGTGTGCAACATTGGTCTCCTTACTTTAAGGATGTAAATGCACTGGAGACAGTTCAGAGGAAATTTGCTAAATTGAAATCTGGAATGAATGAGTGAGTTGCCTTATGAGGATAGGTTGGAAAGGCTGGGCTTGATTCCACTAGAGTTTGGACATGTCAGGAGGTGATCTGATTGAAAGTATTGACAAGGTGGATGTGGAAAGGATATTTCCTCATATGAGTGAGGGAAGCATTATTTTAAAATTAGGATCTCTCTAATAGGGCAAAGATAAGGAAAAATTTCTTCTGAGAGTTCAGCGTCCATTAACTCTGCTTCAGAAGAGGGAGAAGCGGATTCACTGAGTATTTTTAAGGCAGAGATAGATGTATTTTTGTTAGGCAAAGAAATCCAATGTTATGGGGGTGGTGGTGTGGTGGTTAATGGGGAACATGGAACTCAAAATAAATAGATCAGCCATGATTTTAGCAGGTTACATCAGGTGTTGAGATATTGTGAAAACACAGTAAACTATTTAGAATTTTAATCTGATGGAAATGGAGGGCAGAGGGAGGAAAAAGGAGAATGAAAAATCAGATGGGATTTATGCCTACTCAGTTGATAATAGGACCGGGTTCTGCAGCACAGGAAGCCCAGATAAAAAATGGGAAGGTTCAGCAGGGAGGAAAGTGAAATAGCAGCCAGTCAGCAGACAATCATGTCATGGCTCACATGAGAGTTAACTTGTCATACTGAAGGGATGGCCCATCTGGAACTGTACAGTAGCATAAGCAGGACACAAGCAAGGTATTGTGCTTTTATTTACCAATACCATAAAGAGAAAAGAGCTTTAATGACGTTCTTTCTACAGCATTTATATTCTGTCGGTCAGAAAAACCAACAAGGAAGATAACATACACTCACAACTTTATCAAACCTGTAGTGTGACAAGTTGCAAGTTGAATGGCATGGCGGCAGTCGTTCGCACTGCTGCCTCATGGCACCAGGAACCCAGGTTTGATTCTGGCTTTGGGTGACCGTATGGAATTTGCATGTTCTCCCACTGTCTGCATGGATTTCCTCCAGGTGCGCTGGTTTTCTCCCACTATCCAGAGATCTACAGGTTAGGTGGATTGACTATGTTACATTGCCTATTAGTGATCAAAGATTTGTAAGTTTGGGAGATTAGTGGAGTAAATGTATGGGACTATGAGAATAAGATGCTGGGTGGGCCTGTGCAAGATGCTCTTTGAGTCAGTGCAGACTCAATGGGCCAAATGGCCTCCTTCTGCACTGTACGAATTCTATAATAAACTCAATAAATAAACTGACCAGATATTGATTTCTTTTTACTTCAAGTTGAGTATTAAAAGATATTTAGGGTGTGGGGTATGGCAAACATTTGGTTACAGTAGTTTACTGTTAGCAGCTTGCCAGACTTACAAAAATGCCTCCAGTAGATTTTTTAAATTAATTTCTTTCAAGGGATGTGGGGAGTTGCTGGCTAAGCAAACATTTATTGCCCATCCCTAACAGCCCTTCAGAAGATAATGGTGAACCGCATTCTTGAACCACTGCAGTCCACGTGTTGTTGCTACACCCACAGCAACATAGTTGCAGCAGTACCCCTTCACTGCCTATCTCCTCCAACATTTTGCTGCACTGCCACTGATCAAATTAACTAATTTTGAGATGGATACTCAATTATCAGAAGATCAACTGAATCTGCACTTCTCACCTTCCCAAGTTAGGGTCAACACAAATTCGATCACATGGCATTGCTCTTTCCTTGTGAGTTAAGACTTAGGGGAAGGTCAATTGGGAACCCTGAACACTGTTACGGTGTAGCCAGAATGTTTCTTTCACTAACTGTGGGACTGTAAATAGAATTAAGTTTAAGTTTATTTATTATTGTCACAAGTAGGCTAACAGGTTGACTTACATTAACACCACATTGAAGTTACTATGAAAATCTCTTGTAACCATACTTCGGTGCCTGTTCAGGTACACTGAGGAAAAATTTAGCATGACCAATTCACCTAACCAGCACATCTTTCGAACTGTGGGAGGAAACTAGAGCATCCAGAAGAAACCCATGCAATAGTTTCCGAAATACCTTTTTATGAATTACTATACACTGAAGATATCATAGAATCCCTACAGTACAGAATCCATCGAGGGTGTACTGAACACAATCCCACCCAGGCCCCACCCATGTAGCCTTCATTTATGCTGCTAATTCCCCTGGCACTAGGACCAATTTAGCCAATCAATCTAACCCTCACATTTTTGAACTGTGGGAGGAAACCCACGCACACATGAAGAGAAAGTGCGAACTCCACACAGACAGTGACCCGAGACTGGAATTGAATCTGGATCCCTGGCACAGTGAGGCAGCAGTACTAACTACCATGCCACCATATATTTACATTCTTAACGTGCTAAATTTTCAGTTGTATCTCAACTGTTAGATCTCTTAAATCAAGCCTATTCAAGCAATTGCCTATGAACAATTCACACTTACTGTACCATAACATGGTATGGCTAAAATATTATTCAATTTGTCCAAGTAGTTATGCATCAGTATTGTAACATGGATTGTTAATTAACACAAAATAAAGATTTGTTCAAAACATGTGAACTGGGTGTTACAGTTAGTTAGACCCTGCTATTTCATTATTTTCAGTGCTAAGCTCACAATCTGTCATCTCATTCAGAGATCCACAGGATGGCTAGGGTGGAAATGAAAAGGAGAAAATGAAATATCTCTGTATTAACAGTTTTCAAATATTGAAATATTTGAACAGATATTGCTATTCGGATATTGGAACAGAGCAGAGTGCCACATCTGACGGAATAAGGAAGTGCCATTTATCAACAGCAATAAAAACCGCTAACCCTTAAAAAAATTTTTCATACCTGTTTTCATCTCAACATTTGACCATACGTTTGCATTCAAGGCTTGAATAATTCTTGTTACTCCAGTAGATTCAGGAAAATCATCTGTAGGGACACCAATAGGTCATATTTAATGAAGACACATTGCTGACAAAATATGAGAATTCACAGGTAAAAATGTAATTCGAGTGCAAATGTCCACTGGAATGAGAGTTAAAAATGACTGACAGAAATTAATGTAACAAAATGATATATCAAGTTACACACAATTGCAAGACATTATACTATAAAAACAACTGACAGCTGGGATCTGAACTTTGACACATTGGATGGTTTGAAACGTTCATGTAATGATGCGTGATTTAAATTACTTCATTGTGTTACCATTTTTTTAAAAAATGAGTTAACCTTTCTCCTCTCTTATCCCCTTCCTGTCAGACCCACACTGTAGTCAGACGCACTTCAGAGGTAGAAAGGCTGGCAGCCCTCTAATCTTTGTACCATTCCTGTAGCTAAAGATGCATCAAAATCTTTAAATGGTAATGGTTTTACAGTCCATTCTATGGTAAGATTTGTAGAAGTACAATACTTCCAAACCCTTTTCAAAATAGGAAACAGCCAAACATCTTACAAGTAATTAGGTCAGAGATGTAATTCACGCCAGTGGTTTTTGTTCATCTGCCAATTCTATCTCGCGTACATTTGACACCTTTTCAGAACCTTTCATCTGCAGAAGTGGGGGGAGGCAGGGGAGCTTCTTTTTGGTTTAAAAAAGTCTATCTCTCCGCATTGAATTAGTTCTCACCAAAGGTAGCAATTAAGGTTGCCACACATGGTCTCAACTCCCCTGGATCAGGAAAGACGATATGGGGAGGGATCAGCTAAGGTGACCACTAATTATTGAAGGAAAGCATGTGCCAGTTCCAAAGGCAGGAATGGCCCACTTTTGATGCTCTGATGTTAACTGCATAAGATTAAGTGTATACAAGTGAGGGAGCACTCCTTGAATAATAAGTTGTGCACATTTAAAGAGACATGAATTATCTCCCCACAAAATGTTATTTTAAACCAGTTTTCTTTAGTGTTTTGATTTTTGTTACAGAGCTTACGGGGTTGTTCATCAGTTCTCCTGTTTATTTAAGCACACTCAAAAATGCAACTTCCCATCATCCCACCTGCCCCACCCACCATCAAAGGATATTTTAATTCAGTAAGTTTCCTTTGTAGTTTCTACAAAGTTTGTCATTTTTGCTGCAAAAACCTGACAGTGCTCCTTCAAGTGATGCTCATTTGTTTATCTGATTGTTCAACGGAGTGTACTATCACTGGTGCTGGGTTGTAGAGTTAGCAGTATCCATTAGTAATGTTTCCCTTTGTGAATAAATCTAAAACCAAGAACAGCCTGACTTTTGGTCTCCTCCCTCACCAACTGCCTTCATGAAGTTTAACATCTCTAACAATTCTAGAATCTTGGGTCATCAAAAAGCAGAACAACACTGTTCAGGTTCATGTCAGAGAAGTGCTCATCTGGCAAGGTTCTTAAGTGCTAGACGCATAAGTGAATTATTGTACCCCAACAAAGGTCAGCATCTTCAAGAGGAAGGAAATTGCAGTGAAAAAAAAAATCCAGGCCAAGTGTAATTTCTCTTAAAAGTTCTCAACTTTACTAAATCCGCTCATTTTTATTTTGGAAACACCACATTAATTTTATTGAACAGTTTTTTTTAATTCATTTCTGCATACCATATAAAACTAACAAATGGTTCTGAAAAACAAACCTTCTTCATCTGGCACTTCTTCTGGATTCAGCTCCACCAGTTCAAACCCATATTTAATACACCACTTCTGTGCTGTTTGCCTGCTCACCCCTGGAAGACAGAAGATGATCAGATAACTCAACATTCTGACTAAGCAGAATCCATTCACAAATCAAAACTTTACAACATTTTAAAGGAATATTTTTTCTTCATATTTTCCAGCAGATGAAAATTAGACATCCGAGCTGAAGGCAACACATGGAGGCACAGCAGCTTCCTGTGCTAAGATTTATTTGGACAATGAGCATCAGCTCCGAGCTCAATAATTGGATGCAGAGCCTGCCCAATCTGCAGCAAGCTAGAGAAATATTTGTTTTGCCAGACAAAACAAAGATTTTAAATCAAACCTGTTGAAGAAGACCAGAAATAAAAACAGAAAATGCTGGATAAACTCAGCACAATTTTTGTAAAAAGGATATCTGAACTTCTCTCCCCAGGGAGGCTTCTGCTTGATGGCATTGTGGTTGGTACTGATCCTCACAATGCCAGGAACCCAGATTCAATTCCTGGCTTGGGTCACTTGTGTGGAGTTTGCACATTCTCTGTGTCTGTGTGGGTTTCTTCTGGGTGCTCCAGTTTCCTTCCACAGTCTAAAGATGTGCAGGTTAGGTAGACTGGCCATGTGAAATTTCCCCTTAGTGTCAGGGGGACTAGCTAGGGTAAATGCATGGGGTTATGGGGATAGGGCCTGCGTCGGATTGTGATCGCTGCAGATCCGATGGGCTGAATGGCCTCCTTTTGCACTGTATGATTCTATGAGTTTATCCAGCATTTTCTGTTTTTATTTCAGATTTCCAGGATCTGCAGTATCTTAATATTTTCTGCTGAAAACTAGGCTGGTCTCTCCTCCCAGCTAAACAAAAGAAACAAATTAGTACATATAGAGTACTAATGTCTTACAGGTAGAAAAACAATGTTGCAGAACAACACAATATAAGATTCCTGTCCGGCGTGACATAAAAAACAATGGAAATCTAGACCACATTGAGTCAGGTTCAGCATGAGACAACTACTTAATACTATCCTCTTGTCCTCTACACTCTGGAAACTTCAATGCATTCAAAGTTCTCCTGCTCGTATCTTACTCTCTACCAAGTACAGTTTATCAGTCACCCCTTCTTTTTTAAGCAATTACTCCAATATTGGAATATGAAATATTTCCAATTTAAAATGCTAATTTGTTGTTATAAATCCCCTCGTGGCTTCACCCTTCCCTACCTCATTACATAGAATTTCTGTTGGCATTTTGGGATTGCACTGTACAATTACACCTCTTTTCCTATAAATGCCAAACGCTGTTGCCTACAACATACAAAGGAAGTGCAATTTGTATAATCAGGACTACTGGTTTATGATGACTGAACACCTTAAAATGGGACTCTGGCATTTTTACCAGCACTGGGGGGGATCTTAAAATATGAATCATTTTTTTAATGAAAACCAAACACTATTTGCTCAAATGTTGGTGCAAGGTTCAAGCCCACCCACATTATAATAAATCAAAGGTGACTATCCAACAAACGGAACCAAAATAGCAGCAAGAAAATTAATTTTACAAGTGGTCCCCAAGGTTTAATAGTACATATTTAAGTTGATGATTCGGTGCTTGGACATTTCTGATTTATCATGTCAGTCCGACATAACTGTTTTGCTCCGTTATATCAAATCTCCTTTGCATTGTTTCAAAACTTATTGAAGCCAGGCTCTCAATTTGGCTTTAAAAAACTTCATTGTTAAATTGAATTTGTGTGTTACGGATACTGGAAAAAACATAAAGCTTATTTTCTTAAATATCCCTGTTCGTGTTATGAAGATGCCAATGCCTCGTGCCAAACCTTGCTGGGCATCAATATCGGCCCAGCAGTGTTCCAGTGCTTCTTGCAAGTAGCCATTCTTCACATCAGTGACTGCTGATACGATGATTAATCATTGAAGGCACTATGGTCAAATTTAATTTTTATTCCCTTGGAGGCCATGTATGTGCACCTTTGGTGGACAGCCCTCAGTGAATGGTTTTCCTCTGCGAAAGTCATAGGAGAGATTAGCAAACACGGCACTGAATGAAGGTCAAACTTGGAATCTTCTATATGACTTCACATTGAACAATGCTATGCGTTTAACCTACTATGCTGTCACCCGTGTTCAATGCTGTTCAACTTTCCACTCAGTTCAATAATGGCGTATTGTACAAACTAAACTCAGACAAGCCTCACAGTGTAAATTAAATGTCATTCAAAAATCCAATTTGTACTGAATGCAATACCATTGTCTGAAACTCTGTCACACACCAGAATCAAAACCTCAGGGGTCCACTCTTGAGTCAGAGGAAGCCAAGTAGATACCTCATCTAGGCTCGACTTCTGAGGAAAAAAGTAGAACTTAATGATAAAAAGAATATTAAAAGGTCAAACAAAGCTGCATATTAAATATTAGCCAAGTTTCCAATTGGGCACTGTGTTAATAAATCTATGCCCTCCCATTTAAACACATTTGTAAAGTTGAACTCGTTCGTACTTCAAAACACAATAAAACATGGAAATGTTCTTGCCTGGAAAAGGGAGTCACTTCTTTTCAAATAAATACGCGAACAACTTGGAAATTGTTAAATGATGTAGAAAAAACTTTGGGAATTTTATTTCATTATTTATGCAAGCTGCAGTAGATATACATGTGTATTTTCAGATTGCTTACTACTTCAATTTTTCTGTGCTACTAATTATGATACAATGCTGCTGGATGGCCAGATAGTTATCCCAAGTTTGTTAAATAAATGTTTTATTCATTCATAATAGTTTGTGTGTTTATTCACATTCCTTCCCAATCACAGACACACACTGCTTTTCCTTCCTCCAGTGTGCTGCATGGTGTACATTTTAAAGTTTATTTATTAGGGTCACAAGTAAGGCTTACATTAACACTGCAATGAAGTTACTGTAAAAATCCCTTAGTCGCCATACTCCAGCACTTGTTCGGGTACCCTGAAGGGAGAACTTAGCATGGTCAATGCGTCTAACCATCCCGTCTTTCGGACGGTGGGAGGAAACCGGAGCACCCAGAGGAAACATAGTGTGACATGGACAATGTGGAGATTCCAAGCTGGGAACTGAATTCATATCCCTGGCGCTGTGAGACATCAGTGCTAACCACTGTTATCATCCATAATTTCTGATCTCAAGGATAAATGTTGACACTGCACACCAAATTGGATACTTGAGCAAAACAGGCACAAGAAAAAGAAATAGAACAGACAGTGACCATTTTAATTGATGACAAATGGCATTTTTTTCCTAAGGATTCCACAAATGATGTAGTTATGAGTCTCACTTGAAGTTAATTAAAGTAATCTTAATCAAGTTCTCAGGATAGGGCATCACACAATGATTAAGCACGTTATAAATGCACTTAACTTGTACATGTCAGATGAAGAATACACAGAAAATGAAGCAGTCCTGCTAATATCATTATATATAGCCTAAAGGTAAAGGATTTGATGCTAAAAAGGACTCTGGGCTGAGGAGTTTAACAGAAATTTCTCCCTGTGATAGCACAAACATAGGTTTTCTGCACTGTTCTGAGAGAAACAAGTCTTAGTGAGAAGCTGAAAGAAATCAGCATTAGTAGAGAAATGGTTTTGGGGAAATGGATGGAATTAAAGTTGGATAAATCTCCAGATCCTGATAATCTTCATTCCAGAATATTTAAGGAAGTGGCCCTGGAAATAGTAGATCCATTGGTGGCTATTTTCCAAAATTCTTTAGAGTCTGGATTGGTTATTACAGGTTGGAGGGTAGCTATTGTAAGCCTCCTGTTCAAAAAGAGAAGTAGAGAGAAAACAGGTACTATGGACCAATAAACCTAATGTCAGTATTGGTGAAGTTGCTAGAATCCACTATCAAGAATTTCATAACTCAGCATTTGGAAGACAGTGGTATAATCAGAAAAAGTCAGCATGGATTTACAAAGAGAAATCATGTTTAACATATCATCTAATGGAATTTTTTAAGGATGTAATTAGTAGAATTGACTCAGAAGAACCAGTGGATGTGGTTCATTTAGACTCTCAGAAGGCTTTCGACAAATTCTCACATAACAGACTAAAGCACAGGGGATTGCAGGTAATGTTGGAGAGGGACAGAATCATCTTTCTGAAACAAAGTAGATTTGGATGAAAGAAAACTAGAGCAAGACTTCTGACTTAAAATTAAATCCTTGTGGTCTTGATGTTAAATAACATCATCAGCAAGATGACATTAATGAGAAAGAGCCAGTTCACTTGTCTGTCAGCCAGTTGAAGCAGTATGGCCAGATATATAGCAGAAATATTACGTGCCTTGCAAGCTAGTATCAAGCAAACAGTGAAAGTACTATAATTTATCTTTGCATTCCTGGAAGTAGATCATGTTCATGACTACTTGCTAAAAATGCTTGCAAGATTAGCAATGGCAACCTTATTGGACTCAACTCCTACGCTCCCCCAGTCAAAATGCCTGCTGATACTCCATCTCAGTTTATGTACAAAGAAATGGATATTTGGACAAGATGTTTGAGAACACTCAGTGGAACCATTCGCTAGCAAGGGGTCAACGCTTTCAGAAGTTGTGAAAAAATTGGCAGAAAGAGGTGGAAAAAAAAACAGAAAAGAAAGTGTAGGTGCACAACATAATAACATGCACACATATGGATGTGGAGCTAATGAAAAACATCAGTGTTTAATGGAGCTTTTCACCAAAATAAACAGTGTAGTTTCACTAACTGCCCATGTGCATTCAAATACCAATCCCAGATCATAATACTGGTGTTTGGTACATGTTAAAAAAGCAATAAATAGAACATCTGGCATGAATTCAAACTGTGGCTTAAAATCCAAGTTTACCTTAAATGTGAGTGGTTTTAGTGGAAATGATTTGTACATAGTTTGGGTTCAATGTTCTCTTCTTTACAGCCCCCACATTTTTAACTGAACATGGTCAAACAAAAATTAGAATAACTTGGTGGAGATTGAAATTCCGGTAACTTTGACTTCGGCTTCGAGTCAATTGGAAGCTGCTCACTGAAACTTGTGTAGTACAGTACTCAAGGCATGAGAAGAACTGTGTTCTTGTAGATAATAAAGATATAATAAGAAACAGTTTTCCTTACTGTAGTGCTGTCAAAGTAAATCAGGAAGGCCTCCACTGTGTCAGCGATCTCCTTTGTCAGTTTGAATTTGTCAGGCACTACACACACCTGAACAGTAGCGGTGTAATATTTGTTATCTATAGTCCATGGGTAGGATCTGACCTCATTCCTGGGGCCAGTGTACTCAGGAAGGTCATCTGTGCCAATAATGTCTAAAAAAAAAAGAGTCATTAAGTAAAGATAATTAGACACAGAAAAAGTTGGAATTGATGTTAAATCAATGTACTTTAAACAAATCAGTGAAGAATTGTCTCAGGCTAGCTTTGATTCCTAATCCGTCTTGAGTTGGTTGACCTTAATAGAGATACTGCAATGGGCATCAGATTCCTGAATTCTGCAAGGAACTGAGTGGAGTGATCATTGACCAACTTTTAATTTGTGATCCCTAATGGAGGATGTGATGCGGACTTTGCTAGATTACCTACCAAGGCTCACAAAGAATTTACATTTGAAGTCATACAAGTCACTGAAACTCCATAGTTTAGAAAGAGTCCATTTGGCCCATTGAGTCTGCACTGACCACAATCCCACACAGGCCTTACCCCTATATATTTTAGCCACTAATCCCTCTAACCTACGATTCTCAGGACATAAGGGCAATTTGTACCATGGCCAATCAACCTAACCCGCACGTATTTGGACTGTGGGAGGAAATCTGAGCACCTGGAGGAAACCCATGCAAACACAAGGAGAATGTGCAAACTCCATACAGCCACTCACCCAAGCCAAGAATCAAACCCAGGTTTCTGGAGCTGTGAAGCCACGCCCAATGGTCATTTAGGAGAGAGTTACAAAGGGTGACATAGGGGATCATCAAAAGAGATGGGGAAGACACTTGTTTGGGTACTGGGAAGATCTTTGAAGCATACATTTTGCCAGATATGGAAACAACCTGTGCCAATTTCAAAGCTCGCATAAAGGGAAGTGTTTCAAAAATAAACAATCATTTCCTGTTTGGCTTAGCAACTTACACACTTTTTCTTTACGACTGTCAAGGGAAACAAAGTTAAAATTCTTCTCAGTATTTAGCTCATTCCACAGTAAAATTTCAGGTATGAATTTTAGTATTACTTGGCCAGGGAAAACATTACCCAATGTAGAAAATGACTAGTATACTGGGTGTAACTGAAGCATGTAATTCCAGAGCTGTAGCAAAGCATTATATAACCTTCAAGTGAATATGTCCATATGAACATAGAAACATAGGAGTAGGCAATCAGCCTGTTGAGTTTGCACTGCCTTTTACAATCATCATGAAAATAATTTTGAATTTAATTCCTGACATTGGAGACTAAGCATAATGATTCACACTGAAGTGAAGTACATTCAAAAGACTTTTAAACCCGCCAAGAAAAATGTCAAACTTTTTAAATAATGAAAGAGCTCAATCCTTAAACTCCAAGTTAAATTATTGCATATTTAAAATGCAATTCCAAGCGCTATTAAATAGGTGCTATGTTACACTATCACCCATTACATCATCAATATAAATACATCAGCCAGGGTCATTTCACAGTCCTTACATTTGGTAGATGTATTTAAAGGTATTTTTCACCAGGCAATAATGTCCCTTTGTGGAAAGTCTTGCTATAATTGTGCAAGACATTGGTGAGACCACACATGAAGTACTGTGCTTTTTTGATCACTATACTCAAGGAGAGACATACTTGTTTTGAAACAATTCAGAGAAGATTCACTTAGCTTATTCCTGGGTTGAAACTGTTATCTAATGAGTAAAAGTTGAGTAAGTTGGATCTATACTCACTGGAGTTGAAAATGAAAGACGATCTTATTCAAACATAAAATATTCTGAAGAGGCTTCTCAGGATAGATGCTGATAGGATATTTCCTCATAGAACACTACGGCACAAACAGGCCTTTCGGCCCACAAGTTGCGCCGATCATACCCATACCTACTATCTTCAACTCTCAATCCCATTAAATCCCATGTAGTCATCCAAAAGTCTTTTAAAAGACCCCAGCAAGTTCACCTCCACCACCACCACTGATGGCAGCCGATTCCATTCACTCACCACCCTCTGACTGAAAAACTTACCCCTAACATCTCATGTGGAAGAATTCAGACCAGGGGTTATAGATTCAAAAATAAGGGTCTCCATGTATG
Source organism: Sphyrna mokarran (assembly GCA_024679065.1). Lineage (NCBI taxonomy): Eukaryota > Metazoa > Chordata > Chondrichthyes > Carcharhiniformes > Carcharhinidae > Sphyrna > Sphyrna mokarran. The sequence goes on along the minus strand of JAGIQG010000030.1, from coordinate 11,387,014 downwards.
ATGGAGATAAGTAGAAATTTCCTCTCAGGAAAATTCTCACTGTTTGGAATTCTCTTCCACAGTAAGCAGTGAAGGGTGGAACATTGAATATAATCAAGGCTGAACAAGGCAGGTTTTTGATCGACAAAAGAGTTCAAAGTTATGAAATGGAGGGAAGAGGGCAGCAGTACGTAATATGAGCATGACTTTATTAAATGGTGGAGCAAGCGTCATAGAATCACTATAGTGCAGGAGGTCATTTGAACGATCAAATCTGCACCAACTTTCCACCCAGGCCCACCCCTCTGTCCCATCCCTGCACATTTATCATGGCTAATCCACCTCACTTGTACCTCTAGGAGAACTTAAATAAGAATGATGGTAAAATTCTCAGGTGCAGAGGGATCTAGCTGATTTATTCCATGAAGCACAAATGTTAGTATCAGGTTTGGCAAGTAATTAAGAAAGCTAATGCAATACTATCCTTGATGATGAGAGAAATTTAACATAAAAGTAAAGATGTTATGCTTCAGTTACATAGGACATTGGTGGGAACTCTGCGGGAAGTCTACTACCTCATCTGCCACAGAATCGGAGTGGGTGATGTTCTAACAATGGAAATTTCCGGTGCCACTCGAGCAAGGCCATAAAATCCCACCCATTATCTCGAATAGTGTGTGCTTTGGTCTCCTTATTTAAGAAAGGATGTAAAAGTAGAGGCATTTCAGAGGAAGTTCAGAGGAGATTGATACCTGAATTAAATGGGTTGTCTTATGAGAATAGGTTCGAAAGTCTGGGCTTGCTTCGACTAGACTAGTTTTAGACTAGTCTGTTTTAGACTAGTGAGGAGACGACTTGATTGATCTATGCAAGATCTTGAGCAGTCTTGTCAGAGTGATGTCAAAGGATGCTTCTCTTATGGGCAAGTTTAGAACTAGGGGACATTGTTTTAAAATGAGGGGTCCCTTTTAGGACAGAGATGAGGAGAACCTTTTTCTCTGCGGACTGTGAGACTTTGGAATTCTCTGCCGCAGAAGGCATGGAGTGGGGTCACTGAATATCTTTAGGGCGGAAGCAGAAGAATTTTGTTAGGCAAGGGAATGAAAGATAATCGGGTTAGATGAGAACGTGGAAATGTAAACCAATTAGCCATGATCTTATTCAATGGGAGAACTACCTAGAGGGGCCAAATGCCCTACTTCTGTTCCTATTTCGTATTTACGCAAAGAAAGAAGTGAACAGTGAAAAGAGATTGGTGCAGATTAGGATAAACTAACATTTATAGACAACTGAAGACAAGAAATTAGTCAGGAGAACATCGGAATGGTTGTGAATAGAAGTAAAGAGTGATGAGGGTTTCACTGGCAGATTAATTAACGTGTGTAATTTTCATGTTTAGTTCCGTAATAGGTTACAGCAACGTGTGCCAGTCATAGAAAGTATACTCTAAATTCTGTTGAGTGCATCTCCTTTTCATTTTGTGTTTAATATCTTTACTATAAGATATTTGGGTAATGTACAATGCCACACCCACTCTTCCATCCCTTTAATTCTCAACTCCCTTATCAAAAATTTAATTCCATCTTGAATATATTCAGAGACCCATGCTTCCCTGCTCACTGGGGTAGATATTTCCAAGTAAAACTCTCCAAGTGAAAAATCAAAAGTCAAATCTCATTTTGTTTAGAACACCTAGGAGTAGAGATATTCAATGGAGGTTCCGAGAGACACAAAGAAAAACCTGCACAGAACATCAATTGGAGACAGTAAGATTACCGTGCAATTGTGCATGGCATCCATGAAAAAAAACTGTACAGACCAACAGTATTTACACTGTGTTCAATTTGAAGGCTGGGAGGCTGTATGAACAAATGCAGTTTTAACACACAGCATATCTTAAACAAATCATAGTTGCAGTTCACTCAGCAATGACTTCCAGTTCACTCTAATCTTTCCAGCTTTGTCTTTATTCCACCTGATCTAAATTTGGTGCCAAATTCACCTGGGTGATTCGAGGACTCAAGTGACAATATCAACTGAATAATGATGGGACATGATACAACACTGAGAAGTGAGTCCAATGCATTCAATGAGGAGTTCTAGCTACAGGGAGATAAACATATCAATGTCCCACCATTAAAAATGCCACATCTCGACAAAAGCAAATTAGAGATTTTATTCCACTCTGTGGCAAACCTTTCATTATAATATGTAGAGATTTTCAAAATAGAATCCCTGGAGACACAAGAGCTTTCAGAATCCTATAGCTATTGAAATACTTGCTTACTATTTATTTTATTGTGTACAAGCTACATGATATAGCAACCCAAATTATAAAGCAAATTTAAAATCTCTGAACATGAAGTACATTTGAATAGGGAGTTGATGTACATTTTCATAGAATCCTACAGTGCAAAAGGAGGCCCACTGAGTCTGCACAACTACAATCCCACCCAGTCCCGATCTCCATAACCCCATGCATTTAACTAGCTAGTGTCCCTGATACTAAGGGGCAATTTATCCTCTCCAATCCACCTAAACCACACATCTTTGGACTGTGGAAGGAAACCCACACAGGCACAGGAAGAACATGCCAGGAATCAAATTCAAGACCCTGACGCTGAGGCAGCAGTGCTAACCACTGTGCCACTGCATCCCTTTTCCTTGAGTAGCTGACGCTATTCTTTGGAAATGGGTCAATGGAAGAACATCAATTTTTGCAGAACATCCTCCAGAAGTACAACTTCAAAAAAAAAATCAAAAAGTTAAAAAAAAATCTATGCCCTACTGGTACCCATTGCCATCACAGTGATTCTACCACCCAGGATCATCTCTACAACAAATCCTACCTCAAGGTTAGGGAATCAAAGTACAAAATCACAGCACTCCTCCTAATTTCATTTTATATCACAATTATATTAAAGAACTGTTCTGCTTTATAATCCACTTCACATGTCAAATCCACACTGCTTACAATGCGGAATGGATTTGGCTGCATGTATGCAAAATTAATTTTGGTCATCTGGCTAGGATATTTCTGATGTCAGAGGATGGCTAGGCAATGGTGAAAGTGCATTATTGACCTACATGCATGAGCTGTCAATTTCTCCTAGGCATGTCCAAAAGTGGAAAAAACTGACCAAAGCTTCTGCAGCTGTTTATATTCCGTAATCAGTGGTCAAAGATATCTCCCAAGGGCAGAGTGTTTGCGTCACTGCATTTACTGTGCAGTGGGGATGTCCAAACTATGGCCTCTGGGCATGTTGATCATGGGTAATGCAGCCACAAAGCCCAAAGAACTCAATTATATTTGTGCTTTTATTTTTTACACGCTGGTTAGTCCTGTTTGAAGTTGGTGTTTCCTTGTGCTGTTGTTTCATTGATTGAATGAGAACTCTTTGATGTGTTAATATCTGCAGCTTGATACATAGACAAATTAATGGAAATATTGATTTCAATTTTACCTATCCACAATCTGAAGCAAGTAGCTCGGAAACAAGATAGAGGAAACAGAAAGAACAAAAGTAGAAGAAAACAATTACCAAAACAAAGCAACAAGAATTTAAAAGAAAGAAGTTCCATCAATTCTCATTCTCGGATAAAGCAGCACAGGAAGATTAAAATGTACTATATCTTGGGAATCGCGACTGGAAAAGTCATGAGGAAAGGGTGTAGCAGAATGGTTTTTAATTTTGCTTGGGGTTGTTTTAATTTAATCATTAGCAACATGTAAATACAAGAGACTACGTATGTACACCCTTGTACAGTCAGGAGGAGAAGGCCATTTCCAGCAGCAAAATACAAACCAGGCAGATGGTGACAGATGGTGAAAGAGGCAAACAATGTCATAGAGAATAGCAATGCAAAAGGGAGAGACATGATAGTGACTGTTTCTTTTTTTTAAAACCTCCAACCACCAAAGGAAAATCTGCAGTAACCAAAGTTGCAAAACAAACCCAAATTGCTTAAAGAAACTATTAAAAAAAATGTTGGGAAGACATAATAAAGTTCTCGGTCAAAGAGGTCACTAAACACAAGAGTGAAACTGGAGTGGTTCAGGTCACAGATTCTCTTTCATTTGGGGAGGTAAAGTGGCTTTTTAGAAATTAAGACCTTGTCAATATTTGCAAATATACTTTGCATACAAATGCTGGAAAATTTGCTACTTCAGGTAGCCATCTGGATTCCTTAGAGTAAGCTGCATTGTCAGTCTAACACTTAGTATATACACAAACATACGTACAATCATTTTTACTCAATAAAAACAAATTGCAATTAAATATTCCTTTGAGGTTTGTTAATGAGGCAAGCAAACAACTGTACAAGCACAACTAGAAAGTGGTTGTATACAATTCAGGTCCCAAATTTATAGAAAGGAAACAGCTGCTGCAGATTGAATTAAAGACTCTTCTGCAATTACACTACTGATGCTATTCTTCATTGTTCTACATGTGAGTTAGGATAGTTCAATTGAACTAAAGTATATTAGGCATGTTTTCAAAAGTAGTACACTTTGAATACTGTGACAATGAATGCTTTTTTAAATTTAGTTTTGAGGAAGTGTGTTATTCTGCAAAGAAGGCTGTCTGTCTGTGTAAATGATTTAATTAAGTTGGGAAACAGAAGCAGGAGTAAGCCTTTTGGCCCTTTGAGCTTTATTGGAGTTTGATAGTCAGCCATGATCATAATGAATGGCAATATCCTGATCCCACCTTCCCGCTGTATCCCTTGAATCCTTTAGGCCCAAGAGCTATATCTAATTTCTTCTTGAAATCACACAATGCTTTGGCCTCAACTACTTTCTGTGGTAGAGAATTTCACAGATTCATCATCTCTGGGTGAAGAAATTTCTCCTCACTTTAGTGCTTCTGTCTGGAAGAGTTGAGGGAAAGGAGTAAAGGTGCACACATTTGTAAGAAAGCTTTCTTGGTCAAGTGGTTTATAAGTAAATAGATTAGGTTTAGCAATTTGCAGTAGAAGATACCTGTTGAATTTCAAAAGGAGAGTAAAAGACTTTTACAGCTTGCAACAGGTTCACAAGCTAAACCATAGAGGGTTATTAACTTTTATTTGACACGGAAATTGGACCATAGGAAAACATAAAAGATTTTTATATTGTGGAAAAAATTGAGTTGAAAGAAGTACTGAAGACAATTAAATTATAGATGACAGATTAAAAAGGATATTTAAGCAGAGATGTTGAGAGCTTAGGAGTTGGCTGTGTGGAAACAGTGCTGGATGCAAAAGGTGTAATTTGAATTAACTATCCAATCAAGCCAGAAAAGGGTCTTGTTCTAAAAGCTTGGATTTCCACAGCAAAGTGGAATTGAGTTTGAGAGGTTGTCTGGTATCTTTATTAAAGCAACAGCAGCTTTGCCTTGGGGAAATATCACTGGATTTTTATCATTAAATATCTATAAAAGGAATTTGCCTGTGTGGTGTTTACTGGGTCTGACCGAATGAGGAGACTTTTGGAGGATATGTTTTGTAAGACTAATTTTAACTGTGTAACTGTAATCTTGTGTGCTTATGTTTCCTTTTCTTCTTGTTAATAAACCTTTCCATTTTTAAATTCCAATGCTGGAATTCTATATTGCTGAGATCAGGCGATTTCTTCACATTTTCAGAATACAAACAAAAAGGGTATGGTCCAGTAAGCTAAGTTTCCCTCTGGGACTTAGTTTGCTCAGCAATTAACATCTGCTGTGGTCATAACAATACATAAAATTACAATAATTAGCAGTATTTACATCAGATTACTTAGCACAGTGGCTTCTACCCACTGAGAAATAAATCAAAACATATTGCAAATGTTTTTACGACATGTTTCTTATATAATATTCTTCATTCATTCTAACTTATCTCCATTATTGCCAAATGTGAACCATTCAAAATACTCAAGTTTGGAGGGACAAAATCTATAACATTGTATCCATTGGGATTGTGACAGTACTAAAATTCACAATTCGTCCCACACTTTGAATTCTTAGTGACAAAATTAAGTCAGGACAATTTTTCCCAGTCATTATTGTTGTATATTGAAGAATTGATGCTAGGAAGCATAAGTATTAAAAATAATGGAGATTTATTTGCAGGGTGTGTTCACTATATGGCTGCTTCTTCACTCTGGCAGTTTTCTGCATAGGCAATCTATAACGTCACTTCAGGTGAATACATGAAGGTCATCGCTGTGGGGTAATAGGTACTGTTCTGCACATAATACTGGAGTGTGGGCAACTTTGAAGACTCCGCAAATCCCTACAGATCAATCCTTCTTCGTGACTCATACTATTGGTGGGGCCCACTCACATATGTTGGTAGCTTCCAAAACATCCATTTTCACCAGTCATTCCAAGACAGTCTCTACTTTCTGCCTGATAGCGAGGGTACCGATCTTGCCTTCAAGCATTTTGCTTGGCTTCCTTCTTTTAATATTCAATTTAATTCAATTTGGGAAGGAGACGCTATGATGCTTGTGAGGTTGGGTTCCTCCTTCTTGTGCTAATCAGAGTTCACTTTAAAAGATGCCCCCAGATGCCCTCTGGAGAGATATGTTAGTTTTCAGTCAGAGCCTGATGTTAAAATTCCGCTCTTAATAATCGTACATTTGTTTCTTTCATCCATGTCATTAATATAGATTGTAAATAGTTGAGACTCCTGCACTGATCCCTGTGGCACTCCATAGATTACATCTGCCAGCCTGAAAATGATCCACTTACCCCAAAATCTTCATTTCCAGTGAGCTAATCAATCCTCTGTCCTATGCTAATATGTTACACCCAATACCTAAGAGCTCTTATTTTGTGTAGTGACCTTTGATGTGGCACCTTATCAAATACCATTTGGATATCCAAGTACAGCGCATCTACAGGTTCCCTCTTATCTACATTGCATATTACCTTCCCAAAGAAAGCTAATAAATTAGTCAAAACGTGATTTCCCTCGCACAAAAACATATCGTCTCTGCCTGGCTGCATTAAGGTTTTCTTTATATCCTGCTTTAACTTCCTTGCGAATAGATTTTAGCATCACATTTGTTGTAGGGAAAACGTTAATTGACTAGTAATTCCCTGTTTTCTGGCTCCTTTCTTAAATAAAGATGTTACTATTTTCCAATTTGTTAGGACCCATCCAGAATCTAAGGAATTTTACAAAATTAAACTGATATATTCATTATCTCAGCAGCCATTTTTTTTTACGACCTTAAAATGATGACGTCCATCCAGACCTGGGGACTTTGTCAGACCTTAATTCTAATCATTTTCTCAGTATCATTTTCCTGGTGATTGCCATTATTTAAATTCCACCCCCGCCCCCTTTCATGCCTTGATTTACAATTATTTCTGGGATGTTATTTTTTTTCTACAGTGAAGACAGGCAAAATAGCAAGTCAATGCCTTCACCATTTCCTTATTTCCCCTTGTTAATTCCCCAGACACTCTCTAAACCAGGCTTTTTCAAAGTGAGTCATGGGCAGGTATTAAATGAACTGTGGAATTCCCCAAAGATCACCTGATTTAGATGCCAAGAACTGCACACACTAAAGTAAATGCGGCCAAACCATTCTGCCTCAATTATATTCTCTTGGAACTGTAGTTTCTGCCACTAATCTTCGCAACAGTGAACAGGTCAGCACAGTGTAGTTCACACTTCTGCCTCATAGCGCAAGGGACCCAGGTTCAATTCCCAGCTTGGGTCACTGTGCAGACAGACATTCTCCCCTTGTCTTTGTGGGATTTTTCTGGGTGCTCTTGTTTCCTCCTACAGTTGAAAAGACAGGCTGGTTAGATGCATTGGCCATGCTAAATTCTTCCTCAGTTTACCTGAACAGGCACCAGAGTTTGGTGACTAAGGGATTCTTACAATAACTTCATTGCAATGTTAATGTAACGCTACTTATGACAATAATAAATAAATCTTAAACCTTGCAGGTACATGCTTTTGGTGCAATTTCACTTGGATTATGTTTCTTTCACTTGCAAGCAAGGCAAAAGGACTGTGGACATGGATGGCCAAAGACACTAATAAGCAGCGTATCTACTGGCCAGGATCCCGCATCAAAATCTATTGAAGAAAGCTGTTCCGGAGAATCCACGATAGGACAGAGCAGGATAATGTTAGCTCTTGACAGAGCGCCAAAGCCTCTGGTGATCAGCCTAAAGAAACTAAAATCAGGAACAAGGATTATTTCCTGAGGTATGGTTCTTTAATTGTGCCAGCAGAAATCAGGAGGTAAAGACTATGAGCATAATTTTCCAGAAAAAAAACTAAGTGCCTAAAGCCCGGTAGTAGGTACGCACATGATAGCTTGTCTGCGATGTACATTTCTTTGCCTGGTTTGTATTTAACTCTGACTTGATATGTCTGCAGACACAATCATTAGCTTCCAAGGCTTATGATCAGACTCCACCTTCATGTTTTTGACAGAAACTGGTGAAAACATTCTAGACTAAACACCATTTTTTTTCTCCATTTGGGAATAATGCTGCTGTGTTTCAAATTAGTACCTTTGAAGCATATGGTTCCAAGTGCTTCATTTTGCAAAAGGTCAGCTCTCAGGCCAGTTTTTGAAGCATTCACTGATATCTTGACTGGCATCAGAATACTTTAACACTGATGCCTTGGTCATTGTTCTCTTGGTCAAAACTTCCTGGTGAAGTTTTGTTCTCAGTGCCATTGCATCATTTTGTAAAATCACTCTGAAGTGCTGCCAGGTCTGACGTGTGTAATGAATTTCCCATGATTGGTTACCATTCCAAGTCTTTTATGTTCTAGGGAGGTGACATGTTCACAACTGCTTCAATTTTACCTGGTTCAGTGTCCTGCTTGTTAGTGCGTGGCCTGGATACTTCATTTCATGAAGACCTATTTTGCACTTTTCCTTCTTTAGCTACAAGTTCTTTTCTCGAGTTCGTGCCAGCACCTACCTTAGTCTGTGGTTGTGCTCTCCCTGTGTGGCTCCCGAGACCAGAACATCATCTACATGGGTTTCCACACCCTCCAGCCCTTCAGATAGCCACTTCACTGTTCTGTGGAACACCTCAAGGGCTGAATTAATACCAAACGTTATTAGAACTTGTAACACCCAAAAATAGCATGCTGAAGATGCAGAAATAGGAATTGTGCTCATTCACTTTGACCTGGCACAATTCTGAACTCATATCCAAAATCGAATAGTATTTAGCATCAGCTAGCTTATATACAATCTCTTCCACTGTTGGGGAACGGATAATGCTGTCTTTGTACTACCTGGTTTAAATCTCTGGGATCCAGACAGATAGACTTGCAGATTCTCATCCAGTTTTTCTGCAATTATAATTGGATTAACCCATTTTATCACAGCTCCAATTTTCTTAAAATGAGGTTTCTCTATCCTACCCACTCTCAGTCAATCTCTCAGCATTACTGTTATATTTCTGGGCAGGTGTATCTTGGGTGTCACAGTTTTGTCAATCTCGGTAAAATTGCAAATGATGGAATCTGAAACCAAGCATCTGTAAGGAGAGAAAAGAGCTGACATTTCGAATCCACATGACCCGTTGCCAAGGCATTGTTTTCCCTTTAGTCAACCTGTCTCCTTGAACACATCTTTATATCACTCATGATATCAGAGATTAGTCACTATTTTCTTGATTAACCTCAGATTTTCACAAGCTTTGATTCCAAGAATGGGTGTTGCATCATTTTCCACCACTACAAATGGAAGTGCTCAAGACCAATTTTTTTGTAATTCACTTTTAAACATGCATTGGCCTTCTGCAGCAAAGTTTTCACCTGTGTAAGTAGATAGTTTCACTTTTGTTTTAGATAGCTGTTTTCCTTTACTTATCTTATGATACAGGCTTACGGGAATGACATTTGTTTGTGTATTGTGCCAAATTCACATTGGCAATTTTTAAACCAAACTTCCAGCAATAGTCTTCTTTCAAATCTGCTGTTACTGCATGAATGAAAAGTTCAAATTCTGTATCTATCATCATCTGCAATAGTGTGCACTTCCTTCGATTTAAATATCTTAGCAAAGTGATTTAGTTTTGCCTTCCATAAGCTAGACAACTACACGGTAACTGCTCTGTTCCACATCAACTGCATTTAAATGTTTCAGCAGCTGTTTTATTCTTTTTACCTTCAGGCTGTCGATTTGTTTTTTTTTCCTCCCGTGCTGTTTCTGTTCAACTGCATTTAGCTGTTTGACTGTGTGAGGTGTAACCATCACCTTTTAATCCGTTACTTCATTGTCTCTGCCATTCTACAGACATTTGCTACTTTCTCCAGCATGAGATCCATTTCTCTCAAAAGCCGTTTTCTCAAGAATTCTTTATCTCGGAGGTGTGATTCTTCACACTCTCCAAATTCACACATTTTAGCTTGTTTCCTCATCTCAGTTACTTGCTGACTAATGTTATAACTGCCTTGCATGCACATTAAAAATTTGTACCTTTCATACATGATGTTTTTCTCAGAGCTACTGCAGTAAGCTGGAATTTTTCCATTATTTCCTTCAAATCATTTCATTTCTCATCACTTTCAAATGTGAAAATGTTATAAACTTCCAGATGTCCTTCCCCTGCTCCATTCAGAAAGATGCCATTCTGTACTTGCAGATCCTTGTTATCACTGTCCATTGCTGTGAGGTACAGACCGAAGTGCTACTGGAATCTCCTCCAGTTTTGAGAGATTGCCCTCCAAACTGAGCTCAGTCAGTGGTTTCAGAATCTCCATTGTTACGTTTAGTTCACACCTGACACTATGTTTTTAATGTTACAAGATAAGTAATATTATTATTACAAACTAATTTTACTAAGAGCAGAATATATTCACAATTAAAGGCCTGTAGCCTAGGCCTAGAGTCTGGTTACAATTACATTTACATGTGCAATCTGATGCTGACTCTCAGGTCTGGTGACCCAATGAAATACAGAGTGTACTATATTATATTTAATACTGGAATCCAAAACCACAATCTTTAATATCATGACAATATTGACTGTCATTCATTAGGCCACTCGGCTCATTGAGTCTGCTCTGCCATTTAATCATCACTGATATTTTTCCCATCTGCATTCTCCTGTCTTTTCCCCATAACCCCTGATCCCCTTATTAACCAAGAAGCCATCTATCTCTGCCTTAAAGAGGCTCAATGACATGGACTCCACAACCCCTGCAGCAACAGAGTTCCACAGATTCACCACTCTCTGGCTGATGAAATTCCTCCTCGTTTCTTTTATAAAGGATCGTCCCTTTAGTCTGAAGTTGTGCCATCTGGTTCTAGTTTTTCCTACTAGTGGAAACTTCCTCTCCACATCCACTTTGTCCAGGTCTCGCAGTATTTTGTAAGTTTCAAAAAGATTCCCCCTCATTCTTCTAAACACCAACGAGTACAGACCCAGAGTCCTCTACCGTTCCTCATACGACAAGCTCTTCACTTCAGGATCATTCTTATGAACCTCCTCTGGACCGTTTCCAAGGCCAGCATATCATTCCTTAGATAAGGAGCCCAAAACTGCCCACAATGCTCCAAATGGGATCTGTCCAGAGCCGTATACAGCCTCAGAAGTACATCTCTGCTCTTGTATTCTAGCCCTCTCGACATGAATGCTAACAATGCATTGTATTTATTCTTATTACAATTAATGTTCCCTTTACCTCTATTGAAACTTGCTGTGTGCTATCTTCTGCCGCTCTCCAGGCCATGTTGCCTTCCATTCCACCTCCCTCCAGGTCATGCTGCCCTCTGCCCCACCCTCTCCAAGTCACACTGTTTTATCTAATTGTGATGGAGTTGGTTGAAGACAGAATTTGAATGGTATCATAAGATTTTCAGATTCATCTAAATAAGTAACTGTTTAAAATCTCATTGAAAGGACAACAACATCAATTCAACTCTCTGTTCCTCATTTTTTCTGCCACACTGTTAAATGCTTCTGCTATGAAATTCAGCAAGTTAATAATGTACTTTTGTTCTCACTGATTTTACAATCTGATAAACAATAAGTAGAATTGATAAATATTTCACACAGAAGTATTTAAAACAAAGAGTTACAAAATAAAGTATTACGAGAAATGCCTTTAATGCAATTAATTAGGTGGGATTAATCTTATTTTGCACTATATCTGTTAAACTACCCAATCTTACCTTGAAATAGGAGATGCTGTACTTAAAATAGAACTGTGATTTATCAGTCTCCATAGCCACCTGGTGGAATCTAAGCAGAACAATACAGTATCTAAAGTGTTTTATACCAGTCAGATTTGCAGGTGAATTGCATTTGAACTGTGGCTGAGGCAACAAACTGGACAACAGAAAGAATACAATGAGGCTGTTGTATATTTTCTCTCACTATTCCTTCCCTGATCCTCCCCAACTCTCAAAATATATGTTCATTTTTGGCATTGGCAGTTCTAATGATTTATTCCTCAGTTTAAACATTAACTAAAAGTCCACATTTCAGAGTACCCCACAAAACCTTACTTCTGAAGTTGCAAACTGTCATCCCTACAGTTTTGGTTGAGAGGGGCAGGGTAATGAAGTGGGTCAATGTAATGTTTTAACAGTATCTGAAGAAACTGCTCCTTTAGGTACAAGACAAATCACTGGAAAGAGTGGCAGAGAATGTGAAAAAATGCAAGAGAGACAGAATGAGGTTAAAGTAAATTGTTGAGACATGTACAGATTACTTGTGTCGTAGATGACATGGGAGTATCTAGTGCTAACAATAGGTTGGAAATTGTTCTAATCACCTGAAAAACTAATTTATTGTTTAAACTTGCCATGTCCTTTGGACTTCAAAACAAAACCTGGCAAGATCACTTAACTATATTACTAGAATGGGACAAATGAGCTGCTGTGTAGGTTTCATCCCTGGATTAAATTGTCATAGTGATTTGGTACAGAAATAATTTGAAAGTGGGCTAAAGATTTTGCAATAGACTGCATACTGGGAAGTACAGTGACGCAGGACTAGAATCAGCTAACTAAACAACATATATTATTAAGAAACTGGAGTACTTTTATTTAAAGTTTATTTATTTGTGTCACAAGTAGGCTTATGTTAATATTACAACAAAGTTACTGTGAAAATCTCCCAGCTGCCACATTTCAGTGCTGTTTGGGTACACCGAGGAAATATTTAGCATGGCTAATCCACCTAACCAGCATGTCTTTCAGACTGTGGGAGGAAACCATAGCACCCAGAGGAAACCCATGCAGGCACACTGACCCAAACCAAGAATTGAACTTGCGTCCCTGGCACTGTGAGGTAGCAGTGCTAATCACTGTGCCATCCCTTTTTTTTACATCAACTAGATATATAGTTTATGATTTACATAAAGAACAAGTACAAACATGTTTCAAAGCTGTGGCCTCAAGAAGCTGAGATCAATCCGCCAGCAAAAACTTCCATAAACAACCCTTCTTTACCCATTTGACCCAATTCTGTTAACTGTTGACAATAAAATTAAAATGAAAAGTAGCATACATCTATAGTAATGCTCAAAGTTTTTTTTATTCATTCTTAGTATATGGGCATCGCTGGCTGGCCAGCATTTATTGCCTGGGAGGGCAGTTCAACGTCAATCACATTGCTATTGCTCCGGAGTCACACGTAGGCCAGATCAGTTCAGACCTGCAGATTTCCTTCCGTAAAGGACATCAGTGAACCAGATAGGTTTTTCCAACAAGCAACAATGGTTTCATGGTCATCAGTAGATTCATAATTCCAGATATTTTTTATGGAATTCAAATTCTACCATCTGCCATGGTGGGATTCAAACCCAGGTCCCCAGAACATTAGCTGAGTTTCTGGATTAATAGTCTAGGAATAATACCATTAGGCTATCACCTCAGCTGTTGCAAAGTAACTGTAGGAATAAAAATCAGGAATTTTATACCACATAGCCTCTTCTAATCCCATTTTCAAGCACTTGACCCACAGCCCTGGAGGTTATAGCAACACAAGTGAATATCTAAAAATTTCTTATGTGTTACGAGTGTGTGAAAAGGTTCCTTCTGAACTCCCCTCTTAGCCTTCTTCCTCTTACCTTAAATCCACGTCCCCTAGACATTGACTCCTTTACTAATCAAAGAATTGCCTTTTATTCAATCTATCTATGCCCCTTTTTATAATCTTATACATATCTATTAGGTCTCCATGCAACCTTTGTTGCTGTAAGGTAACAACTAGTCTATTTAATCTCTTTTCATAGCTCAAACCCTCCAGACCAGTCAAACCTCCTGTGCATGCTCTCCAGCATAAGCACATTCTTCCTATTATGCAGTGACCAGAACTACATGTAATACTCCAGTTGTGGCCTAAAGAGCCTTTTATACGATTCCTGTATGACCGCCCTGCTTTTGTATTTACGCCTCAGCTAATAAAGGCAACTATTTCATGTCCCTTCTTAACCACCTTTTCTATTCGTTGTGCCACCATCAAGGATCGGTAGAAATGGACTCCAAGGTCCTGCTGATCTTCAGTATGTTCAAGGGTCCTAATTCTTTGACTTGGTAGCCCTCCTCAAGCATGTTATCTCTCAATTTTTCAGGTTAAACTCCATTTGCCACTGCTTTGCCACCTGACAAGTCCATTGACATCTTCCTGAAGTGTACAGCTATCCTTCTTACTATTTACATGCCATCTCAATCTTCTTGATTGTATCCCCTCTATTTAAATCCAAATCATTAAAATACAATGCAAATAGCAAGGTTCCCATCACTGAATCACGTGGAATCGCATTGGAAACAGACTTCCAGTTACAAAAACCTCTACCATTACCCTCTGCTTCCTGCCTCTCAAGTCAATTTTGGATCCAATGTTCCATTTTGCCTTGCATCTCTTGCCAAGTCTGCCATGAGAAGCCTCATCAAAGCCTTTCAAAAGTCCATACAGAACACATTAAACGCATTACTCGGTACCCTCAGTTACCACCTCAAGAAATTTAATTCAATTTGTTAAACATAACCTTCCCTTAACAAATTCATGCTGACTATCCCTGATTGACCTGCGTACATCCAAGTGTAAATATATTCTGTCTCCAGAATTCTAACAATTTCTCCACCATCGAAATTAGATTGAACATAGAACAATACAACACAAACAGGCTCTTCAGCCCACGAGTTACGCCGGTCACATCTACCAATCCACAGACCTATCTATAACGCCCAATCCTATTCTTTTCCATATACTCATCCAGAAGTCTTTTAAAAGACCCCAGTGAGTTTGCCTCAACAACCTCTGATGGCAGTGGGTTCCATTCACTCACCACCCTCAGTGGAAAACCTACCCCTGACATCTCCTTTGTATTTGCTTCCCTGCACCTTAAATCTGTGTCCTCTCGTAGTGACCATTTTAGCTCGGGGAAATAGTCTCTGAGAGTCCACCCTATCTATTCCTCTCAATATTTTGTAAACCTCTATCAGGTCACCTCTCAACCTATGTCTCTCCAGTGAGAGGAGTCCCAGCTCCCTCAACCTATCTTCGTAAGGCCTGCCTCCCAATCCAGGCAGTATCCTTATAAATCTCCTCTGAACTCTCTCAATAGCCTCTACATCCCTCCTATAATGAGGCGACCAGAACTGCGCACAATACTCCAACTGGGGTCTGACAAGAGTCTTATAAAGCTGCATCATTACCTCCTGACTCCTAAACTCTATTCCTCGATTAATGAAGGCCAGTACACCGTACACCTTCTTGACCACCTCCTCCACTTGCGAGGCCGATTTAAGAGTCCTATGGACCCGGACCCCGAGATCCTTCTGCTCTACAACACAGCTAAGACTCCTACCTCTTATATTGTACTCCTTATATTGACTGGTGAGTAATTTTCTGGTCTGACCTCCCTTTTTTGATGAGACAATGTTAGCAGTTTTCTGGCACCTCGAGAGTGGCCAGAGAAGATTTGAAAATTACTGCCTGTGCCCCTATTATCTCCTCCCTTGCCTCTCTCAACAGCCTGGGATATATCTCTTCCAGGCCTGTCATTTAAGGCTGACAAATCTGCTAGTACCTCCTGACTCTTAATTTTCTCCAATATTTCACAGTTCTCCACCCTGATGACACCTTTATCATCCTTTTGCATTGTGAAGACCAACACAAAGTATTCATTAAAGACCATATGCATGTCTTCTGGGTCCTCATGTAGATTCCTATGTGGTCTTAATTTGCCTTACTCTTTCCCTAGTAATTCCCTTGCTTTTTGTATATTAAAAAATACTTTGAGTTTTCTACCAACACCAAACTAACCTACAAGTCCAGGATCTGATTATCTTTTTCCATGTTAAAATCTTATTATGCAGAAAACAAATCAACAATGTTTGTCTTGTAGGCCAAATGTGAACTCTGCTAATTTTTTCAAATCACTGTTTACAGTGAAAGATTCAATGAAGGTGGTGAATATTTGCTGTGCATTCACTTAGTGTAAACACTCAAACGCTGACAACCACACTTTGCAAATCCATGTTGCAAAACCTGCCACATTCAAATTATTTCTTCACCAAATCATTCTGACCACTGTACGGTGGTTTGACCCAAGATGCAACCTCCACAGAAGTTCAACTGTTACATTCCAGGAACTACATACTAACCTCATAAAAGAGAGTTTCTCTTGCAGCGCTGTTGCTACTATTTCAACATAGTATTGACATTATCACGTAAATAGTGAAGATACTGCAAGCACAGTTATAAATTTTGTTCTTCCAAAGAACTGGACAGCACCATTGAGCTGTGTCATACTGGACTCTTACATTCATCATCAAAGAAATTAGGGACAATTCTGACCTTCGTGTCTGACCTCAAAGTCAGAAGGCTGTGATCCAAATCCCATTAGCTTTTGGAGCACTGTCCCTTCATCAGTTAAGTGGGAATTCTGTTCATAAACAGGGCATATAAAGATACAAACTCAATTTACAAAATAATGATTGGAATGCAAGTTTTTGCAGGTAATCAAGTCTTAAACGTACAGACAATGTGAATGGAAAGAGGGTTAAGCACAGGTTAAAGTGATGTGTATTGTCTCCAGCCAGGAAAGTTAGTGAGATTTTGCAAGGCCAGGCAAGTCATGGGGTTACTGATAGTATGACATGAACCCAAGACCCCAGTTGAGGCCATCCTCACGTATGTGGAACTTCGCTATCCATCTCTGCTCAACAATTCTGTGTCATGAAGGCCGTGTGGAAAATTTAGCTGAATATCAGAGGCCGAATGCCCATGACTGCTGAAGTGTTCCCTAACAGGAAGAGAACAGTCTTGCCTAGTGATGGTCAAGATTCATCTGTTGTCATGGCACCTGCATGGTCTCCCCAGTGTACCATGCCTCAGGACATCCTTTTCTGCAACGTATCTGGTAGACAACGTTGGCCGAGTTGCAAATATATGTCCTGTGTACCTGATGGATGGCGTTCTCACGTGCAATGCTGACATCCACGTTGATGTCTTGCAGAGGTTGGTGTGGCAGGGTTGTGTGGTGTCATGGTCACTAGTTTCCTGAAGGCTGGGGAGTTTGCTGTGAACAATGGTATATTTGAGGTTGTGGGGTTGTCTGAAGGCAAGAAGTGAGGGTGTAGGGATGGCCTTGGCGAGATGTTCATCTTCATCAATGACATATTGAAGGCTCCGGACAAGATGTCATAGCTTCTCTGCTCTGGGGAAGTACTAGATGCTGTGTTTATCTTCTGAGGAGGTTGGTGCGGCTTTTCGCTGTGGCGCGTTAGAACTGTCAATCGATAAGTCAAGCATCATATCCTGTTATGAGGACATCTTTCAGCGTCTGGAGGTGTCTGTTGTGATCCTCCTCATCTAACTAGATCTTATGTATAGGAGGACTTGTCCATAAGGATGGCTTCATTAACGTTTTTAGGGTGGAACCTGTAGAAGTGGATCATTGTGAGGTTGCCTGTGGGTTTGCTGAGGTGACCATCCTTGATTGAGATGCATGTGTCCAAGAATGCAACCAATTCTGGAGAGTAGTCCATGGTGAGTCTGATGGTGGGATGGAACTTGATGATGTCATCATATAGTTCTTTCAGTGATTGTTCACCATGAATCCAAATGAAGAGAATGTCATTGATGTATCTACTGTATAGTATCAGGTGAAGAGATCTTGTTTGAACCCGTGCATGAAGATGTTGTGCAAATTTGGTCCACATGGCTGTTCCGTGTGTCTGGATAAAGAACTGTTTGTTGAAGGTGAAGACATTGTGGTCCAGGATGAAGCAGATTTAAAATTGCACCTGGAGATTGGCAGTTGTCGACATTGAATACTGAGGCAGTTGCAGCAATGCCATCATTGTGAGGGATGCTGTTGTAGAGTCCTGAAACATCTGTTGTGACGAAGGTGCTCCTGGTTCAATTGCTCCATGTATCCTGAGTCTGTAGGAAGTTCTTGGTTTGCAATAAAAGCTAGGGGTTCTTTGTACAACGGGTTTCAGGATGCCCTCAACATAACCTCATAGCGACAGCCTCATTTGCAACTCAGCAACATTGTCTACCTGATATGGGGAGACCATATAGGTGCTATGACAACAGATGAATGAATGCCACTCGACAATCACTGAGCAAGTGTGTTCTCTTCCTGTTGGGGAACACTTCAGCGGCCATGGGCATTCAGTCTCGATCTTTGGGTAAGCACAACACACGACAATGCAGATTAGCTGTAAAGACTCACAATCCAACCATTATTTTATAAATTGAGTTTGTGTCTTTATATGCCCTGTTTGTGAACAGAAGTCCCACTTATCTGATGAAGGAGCTCTGAAAGCTAGTGGCTTGTGCTACCAAATAAACCTGTTAGACTTTAACCTGGTGTTGGGAGACTTATTACTGTGTTTAGCCCAGTCCAACACCAGCATCTCCACACTAAATCCCACTCCAGGAATTGAGTACATTATTGTTATGATGATGGAGAAAACAATGGAATTGTATATACACACAAACATTGAACTTTAAAAAGTTTGGGACACAAATCCCGAAGATGGGGCAGCACGATGGTTAGAACTGCTGCTTCGCAGCACCAGGGACCTGAGTTTGATTCCTGGCTGGGGTCACTGTCTATGTGGAGTTTGCACATAGTTTGTCAGCCTGAGTTTCCTCCCACAGTCCAAAGATATGTGGGTTAACTAGATTGCTAAATTGACCCTTAGTGTCATGGGGCCTAGCTAGGGTAAATGCTTGGCTTTATGGGGATAGTACCTGGGTGGGATTGTGGTCAGTGCAGACTTGATGGGCCAAATGGCCTCCTTCTGCATTGTAGGATTCTATGCTTGAGAATGTACAGTTAGCCATTGTCAGGAATGACTGCAGGATGTTTCTTTAAGGGACAATAGAAATCCTCTCTGTGTTTCTAGACAAGGTACTTCTAAAAGCATCCAAAGACTGTTTACCATCCCCAGTAAAGATAAAAGAACATTCCATCTCAAAGACCCTGAGTGTAATTGCCTAGATCAGTTTGTGTATTCTGGTTTCCTCTTGGCATACACAAAGAAGCTGGTCAAAAGCTAACTGAGAACTGCCCAGATCTGTCTGTCTGTCACTGAAGGTACCTGCAGAAAGAGACAACCTATCTTTTGCAGGAATATCCAAAACTCTCTCTGACTGTGGGAGTAAACAAGCCAGCAAATAAAGGATCATAGCTAGAAAAAAGAACTGAAATATCTCTACTCAACCCCTGAACACCTGAACCAAAGAATCAACTATTCACCAGCAAACCAACTGTACTGGAATTAATTTGTAATGACCACAACAATTTGTCATCTACTCCTTGCAAATCAAGAACTATCCCGTATAACGTGTAATTTATATTTACTTACTAACCATTGGACTGAACTCTTAATTCTAATCCTTATGATTGTTGATGTATGTGTTTCACCATTTCATGTGACCTTTTTAGTTGTTAATAAATTTATGCTACCTTAACTCAAGAAAATTTGGTTAAATTGCCTTGTTCTTAAACATAACAATTGGATCTGGGAAAGATTTCCAAGAGAAAGGGAACCTTGTTAAATTAAACTTTGTTAGAATAAACCTTGTTGCTACCAGCAGAGGGTGGGTTGAATAAAGACACAGAATCAATCATCCCACCTCACTCTGGTTTATAACAATTTGGGTGTATCCCAGCCAGATGGTGACAAATCAAGGGGTCTTGTCCAGATCAACAATTTTTGGGAAACCTTACCTGGATCTGGTCTTAATATGTTGTACTCCAGTGCTGTGCAAGTTTTATTCTTTGGATGAGATGTTAAACTTTATTGCTACCTTGTGGTGACGGAAGAAGATATTTTTAAAAATAAGATTTGGGTGCTTATCTGGTGCCTTCGCTAACAGACCAATACCAGTCATTAAATTTGTCTGTTGGGTTTTGTTGTGTGCAAATAATGGTGCTTGGAAATGTTCCACTCTACAAAAATGCAAACCTTCTATGAATTGGAGCAAATAAAGAAAAAGTTTTGGCACAACGGCAAAGTGTAGAAAGCCATGTTTGATTTTCTTTTTGCAGCATACTGGCATAACGTATTGTACCACTAGTACTAATACTCTAAATAAACTTAACTGACAACACTCTGCAACAGCCAGCTGACAATTCCTATACTTAAAGTCAACTCAAGACACACCAAATTAGGTGAAAGAAAATCGGCCCAACGTTTACACAAGGCTGACTCTCTGGCCTGACATGCATTCACAAACCAAGCTAAGTCCTGCAACACATTTAAAATAAAAACAAAATAACACTAATCATGTTTCATTTGGATGGGGCTAAATTACAAAATTACTCATGCATTTCATCTTTGGTCAAATTCAGTTTTGCCTCATGATTGTGATTTATCACTCATTACATTCTACCAGCAACACAGGCTTGTTTTACTGTAAATAGTGAAATTAAATGTTTAATCTTGCAACACAAGCATTTCCATGGCTGACTAAAATGACACACTGGAAAAGTTTTAGGTTTCAATAACGAACTGTTGCATTTTTTTCCAGGAGGTTAGTTTTCTTTGGTATGGAGACTAATTTTGAACACACGCTGCCAGAAGATGAGCTATTGTCATCAACTTCACTAATACCAAACATAATCACTTGCTCCAAGGAGTTGAAATAGAGAGTTTTGTCTATAGTTAAACATGATACAAATACAAACATGAAACAAGAGACTGCAACATATTAAGATGGCATTAACCTGGTCAAACTGAATAATTTCATAAGTGCAATTTTTTCTTGTGGGTACAAATCAGTTTTAGTTTGACCGAAGTTCGACAAGCCATTCTAAAAAATAGTACAACAGTTTGGTATACAACCAAACCTGTTGGGTGCTTTTCTTTCCTCCATCGAAGAGGCCTGCCCCAGTGACTTGCTTTATGATGAGCTTTTAGCTAATTGGTATCCAACCATTTGCTCACAAGTATATAGATGGGGAGCAGGGGGAATGATATCGTGATCACCTACTTTCCAAACTACAGTTGCTTACTGACACAAGAAGAAAGGTAAGGATGCTGACTATTACTTGACAATATCCCATACTTAGATAATAAATTATGCCTTAGAGACGTGGGTATACAGCAGATGACAATCACGCAGATTGGACAAAGTGAAACTATGAAGTATTTGAAGAAAACAAAACAGAATTTGCAAGCAGTCAGATGGAAAAAAATGCATCTCTGCCTCCAATTTATACCAATATCCGTCAAGACCACACGGCACTAAACCAATGCCAAATTTACCATTAATTTTGCCAATGCTAATCTTTGTTTGACAACTAAAGTCAGCAGAAGACATCAGCTGAGAACTCTAGAAAACAGCCCACATGTATAAAGCTATGCTATTGGGAATTAAGGTTGACCAATTTTACCCTGCGCAGGTTTTGTAATGGGATTAACTGATTTACTGTAAATCATTGATTTTAATAAGTTTACAGGATCTGCAATAAATCTTACATGGCTATATATTTCAATACAGCTGATGTCAGTATAATAGGACATACTGAGGCTGCACTTAACACTAGTATAGAATTGTTACGGCACTGAAGGAGGCCATTTGGTCCATCATGTCTGCACCTGAGTTTCATGACTTATAACTGTCATTTTAGAATTGGTGAAAAGATATATATTTATAGCATACCACATTTCTGAAGGAAATATTGGCCTCAGACATAGTGCAGTATATATTTCCCAAAACAAAAACAAGATTCTAAGCATTAAATTATAAGGTAAAATTACACAAACTAGGGATGTATTCCTGGAATTTAAATTGTTAAGGATGATTTGGTCAAAGTATCCAAGATATTATGGGAAACAAAATGGGTAGATATGGAGAAACTATTTTGGTTGATTAAGGAGTTTAAGATCAGGGCAGATCATTCATAAATTGGCCAGACCTTTCAGGAAACACATCTATACACAAAGTGTGGTAGATGTTTGGAACTCTCTTTCACAAATGACAATTATTGTTGAGTCAATTGTTACTTTTAAAACTAAGATTGATAGATCGATTTTAACTAAAGCATTAAGGGATAGATAGGTTAAGTGAGTAGGCAAAACATTTGTGACCGTGTCCAATTTGACAAAAAGAGTAGAAAGATTGAACATTATTTAAATTGAAAGATACTACAGAAAACTGTAGTATAGGGAACCGAGATGTTGGTCTTTATAATTATAAAGTGCAGATTCTTGCTGCAACTGCTCATGACATTGGTGAGACAGTGTACAGTACAATATAAAGTTTTGGTCTGCTTACTTAAAGAAGGGTACACTTGCATTGCAAGCAGTTGTCCAATAAGGGAAGGTTGTGGGGGAAATCTAGAATGAGAAGGCATATTGAATGTCATAGACTTAAGACAGAAAAGAAGAATTTCTTCACTTAAAGGAATTCTCTTCCACAAGGAGCAAGAGAGATTGGGCTATTGAAAATGTATAAGATTGAGTTAGATAGATCTTTAATTGACAGGAATCATAGATGATGGGCGTCATGAAAGAAATTGCTGTTGAGGCTACAGTCAAATCAGCCATGATCTCAGTGAGTGCCAGGGTAGGCTTGGATAAGCTGAATTGTCTACTCCCATTCCTACATTTTAAGACAATGAGGCAAAGGCAAGCATAAGAAGTTAGGTCAGAGATCAGCCATGATCTCATGGAATGGCAGTGGAACTGGTTGGAGAGGCTAAATAACCTCCTCCTGTTCCTAAGTACCAGGGTATTGCCTGGAAAAGCAAGTGTATTGTGGGACCTTCAGAATCATGAGAGCCAAAGGGGCCATGTTTTACTTTGCATTCAAAGGTTGGAAATCCTTCTGTACTGAACTAAAATCCCAACTTGAATTATGTGCTTAAATCTCTTAAGCTTAGAGACAACTGTTTGACCAAAATTATTCAGTCATAGAGGTTTACAGCATGGCCCTTCGGTCCAACTTGTCCATGGTGCCCAGTTTTTACCACTAAGCTAGTCCCAATTGCACACATTTGGCACATACCCTTCTATGCCAATCTTACCATGCAACTGTCTAAATGCTTTTAAAAGACAGAATTGTACCCACCTCTATTACTACATCTGGCAGCTCATTCCAGATACTCACCACCCTGTGTGTGAAAAAATTGCCCCTCTGGGCCCTTTTATATCTCTCCGCTCACACCTTAAACCTATGTCCTCTAGTTTAAGACTCTCCTACCATTGGGAAAAGGTGTTGACTATGTAGCTGATCTATGCCCCTCATTATTTTATAAACTTCTATAAGATCACCCTAAACCTCTTACCTTCTTGGGAAAAAAGTCCCAGTCTATCCATAACTCAAATTGTCAAGTCCCGGTAACATCCTAATAAATCTTTTCTGTACTCTTTCTAGTTTAATAATTTCTTTTCTATAACAATAGGGTGACCAGAACTGTACACAGTATTCCAAGTGTGGCCTTACGAATGTCTTGTACAACTTCAACAAGACATCCCAACTCCTGTATTCAACCAAGCATGCCGAATGTCTTCTTCGCCACCCTGTCCATTTATGACTCCACTTTCAAGGAGCTATGAATCTGTATCCCTCAGTGTTTTTGTTCCATAACTCTCCCCAACTCCCTATCATTAACTGAGTAAGTCCTGTCCTGAGTCCAATCTACCAAAATGCATCATTTTGCATTTATTTAAATTTGAACTCCATCTGCCACTCATCCACCCACTGGCTCAATGATCAAGATCCCATTGCAATCCTAGATAAACTTTTTCACTGTCCACTGTGCCACCAATCTTGGTATCATCTGCAAATTTTCTAACCATGCCTCCTAAATTCTCAACCAATTAATTAATATAAATGACAAATAACAGTAGACCCAGCACCGATCCCTGAGGCACACCGCTAGTCACATGTGCCGATTGAAAAACAGCCCTCTACAGTAACCCTCTGTCTTCTGTCATCAACCAATTTTGTACCCAATTAGCTATGTCACCCTGGATCCCATGTGATTTAGTCTCATCAACAACGTATCACATGGTACCTTGTCAAAGGCCTTGCTAAAGTCCAAGTAGACAATGTTGACTGTACCACCCTCATCTACCTTCTTGGTTACCTCTCCAAAAAACTCAAATTTAACAGGCATGATATTCCACTCACAAAACCATGTTTTGACTGATAAAGTTTCTGTTTTGAGATTATACACCAATGAACTTTTGGTATTTACCTTGAATTGCATAAATAAATGTGGGAAATCAACATAAGGAGTAGATTTGCACCAACACATGAAACTGCAGAATACTTTTCAAGTGAGATGCACCACGTTTAATAAAAAAAATCAATGAATGAGAATTAAAAGCCTAAAACATAACAACCTCCTTCAGCTGGAACATTCTTATTTTGATCAGTTCTATCCCTTAGGACAGAGGGCGTCAGCCAAAATAGGTACAGCACAATATGGTGATAATACTCAATTTTACCCCACTACAACCTCCCTTGCCACATCCACTGTCTTTAAACTGTCAGAAAGTTGGTTTGACATCCACCATTGGTTCATAAACTTCCTCCAACTAAATATAGGGAGCCTCAAAGCCTTCCATCCTACCAAACATTGTTCCTGAGGCAATCAATGCATCCCGCACCCTGGTCAGTTTACTTGCAAAGTTAGTGTCATATTTGGCATCATCACCAAGGATACTGTTTCTACGTTTGTAACATTGTTTAATTTTGTCCCTCAAGACTGATCGAGGCATTTGAGCAGCAGTGTGAGCTTGACAGCAGGGTGCTAAGTTCAACAGCACAGTGCATCCCCAACACTGACCCTCCGAAGGCGCGGCGCTCCCTCGGCACTGACCCTCTGACCGTGCGGCGCTCCCTCGGCACTGACCCCCCCGACCGTGCGGCCCTCCCTCAGCACTGACCCTCTGACCGTGCGGCGCTCCCTCAGTACTTGATGGAAAGAGGGGAACTGTATCAGCCGGGCTCAGAGGCCTTTCCCCTCCCTCAGGTGGCGGCTGCAACCCGCCATTCCGGAAAGACAGTGCGACAGGACGGCTCCATTAACCCCAGGCCCTTTTTCCTTACCTTTCACCAGATTCTCCTCCACAAACTCCGGGCAGCAGCTGACGAACAAAACACTAGGAATCTCCATCCCGCCTGGGCCCGCCGCTCACCTCTGACCTCTCACCCTAGCAACCGCTGGGCGGGCTCAGGAGGCGCCTGGCTTCCCACTAGGCCTCGCCACCCCCTCCCCAGCAACGGCCATAGACAAACATTTGAATCCAAATCTGACCGGTTATTAGTACGTTTTACTCCACCCCGAGCTAAAGATTTTCATTATTCTCGAAGTGGCTTCTTTTTTTTATTCTTGGAACCTGCAGAGTGTGGAATGTACCAGAAGAAGTGGGAACTACTTTTAATGCTGTACCTCTGCACAGAAAACTAATGAAAGGAACGAGACTACATTTGTTTTTATTTTACATGCTAACAACAAATAATTAAAGTACCGTGGAAAAATGCTGGTGATCGGGATGAATTATCTTTTTGTTATTACTTGGTGTTTATATATTTCCCCCTTCATCCCCAGTGGCAGGGGCTGTGTTTTGTTGCTATAGAAACCCAGGAGGATGACAACAAGCAATGAAGAGATGGTGAGAGTTTGAAGGAACTGTGCCCACTGAGATGGCAGGACACGTAGCAAGCAATAACACTGATGTGGGACATGTATTGGTCAAGGTACTTCAAGGATTGAATATTTCTCGTGATCTAAGGGCCTTAAAATGTCAATTGAGCCGAGGGTTTTATGGCCTGGAAGCAAATTTCAATAGTTTAAAGAGTGAGAGTTTGTGAGTGAGAAGGGACTTCATCGAAACTTATAAAATTCTAGCAGGTTTAAACAGGGATAGATTCAGGAAGAATGGTCCCAGTGATGGAGGAGTGCAGAACTAGGGATCATAATTTGAGGATAAGGGGTAAATCTTTTTAAAGATGAAGTAGAAATTTATTTATTAATGTCACAAATAGGCTTACATTCACAATAGAATGCAGTTACTGTGAAAAATCCTCTGGTCGCCACACTCCAGCACCTGTTTGGGTACACTGAGAGAGAATTTAGTATGGCCAATGCACCCAACCTGCACATCTTTCATCTGTGGAAGGAAACCAGAGCACCTGGACAAAACTCACACAGACAATGTGCAAACTCCACATAGACAGTGACCTAAATCTGGATCCCCAGCGCTGTGAGGCAGCAGTGAGGTGAGAAAATATTTATTCAAGCAGAAAGTGGTGAATATGTGGAATTCACTACCGCAGAAAGGAGTTGAGGCCAAAATGCTTTATGATTCCAAGGAATAATTAGATATAGCCCTTGGGGCTAAAGGGACCAATGAATATGGGGAAAAGGAGGGAAATCAAGATATTGAATTTGATGATCAACCATGATCAAAATGAATGACAGAGCAGGCTCAAAGGGCCGAATGGCTTACTCCTGCTTCTAGTTTCTATATTATGATTCAATGGTTTAAAGTTTACTTATTAGTGTCACAAGTAGGCTTACATTATCACTGTAATGAAGTTTCTGTGAAAATCCCCTAGTTGCCACACTCTGATGCCTGTTTGGGTACATCATGGGAGAATTTAGCATGACTAATGCACCTAATCAGCACATCTTTCCGACTGTGGAGGAAACCAGAGCACCCAAATGAAACCCACACAGACAGTGCGGGGAACTTGCAGAGTCTGCACACTGACCCAAGACAGGAATCAAATCCAGGTCCTTGGCACTGTGAGGCAACGGTGCTAACCACTGTGCCACCGTGCCACCTTAGAACTAGTAGCTTTCAAGGAGAGAATTGCATTCAATGTCCTGCATTTATTTTGCACCTTTCACAACCACGGAATGTCCCAAAGTGCTTTTCTGCTAGTGTAGAGCCTTTGAAGTGTAGTCACTGTTTTAATGTAGGAAACATGGCTGGTGGGGAAAAGATGGCCTAATGGTATTATGCACTAGACAATAAATGCTGGCCAGCCAGTGACGCCCATGTCCCATGAATGAATAATTGTTTTAAAAAATTGAGCATAGCACAATCCTGTAAACAGCAATGTGAGAATGACAGATCATCCATTTTAATGATGTTGATTGATAGATAACTGGTGGACAGAACACCAGGGTTTTATTGCTAGGCAAAATAATTCTAAAGGACTTCTTACATCAATCTGAGATCAAACCATTTAACATTTCAATTGAAACACCACACCTCCAACAATGCTCTGCGCTGGAGTGTCAGTCTTGATTTTTGTGTTCAAGGGTGTACCTTTCTAACTCAGAGGCAGGATCACTAACTGCTGAACCACATCTAATCCTTATTTTTTATCAGTTTCAAAAGGAAACTCGATAAATACTTGAGACAGAGGGATAGGAACTAATGAGATAACTGCTAAAGAGTACAGACATAATGGAATGGATGGCTTCTTTCTGTATAGCCAGTAAGCTTAACTGCTACCAGTGGATATCCTAGGGTAGGCTGTTTTATAATTAAAGGTGCATTTTATTATGTATTGTTCTTTAATAACTTGAGAGTTGGTCAAATTCCAATGGCATTGCAGATGGGGAGTGATATTGATTGTGTTCAGGTGAAAGAGATGGTGAGGACTTCTAAATGACAATTGAAATGGTGCCATATGTCAGACTTGTCAGAAAGCTTATAGCTCATGAAATATAAGTGATAGGAGGAACATGAATACAAAATTGGCTAAGTAATAAAATATTGTAAATCATTGTTGATGGTTATTTTTCAGGCTAGAGAAAGTTTTTTCCATGGAGTTTCCCAGGTATCAGTATTGGGATCCTTGCTTTTTTTTTGATACATATGAATGACCTAGATCTTGCTATAGAGGAGAAAATTTAAAAGTTGCAGAGGATACAAAACTTGGATAAATTGCGAGGAGGACAGTATAGAATTTCAAAGGACACAGATAAGACAGATGGAATGGGCAGATGAAGTTCAATATAAAGAATTGTGAGATGATTCATTTTGCCAGGATGAACATGGGGAGACATATATAAGTATAACGCTACAAGTGTGTAGCAGCAGAGGGATCTGGATGTTTATGTGCATAAGTCATTAAGAGTGGCCGGCCAAGTGGAGAAAACAGTTAATAAAGTATACAGTATCTGAGACTTGATTAATAATAACACAGAATACAAGAGCAAAGAGGTTATGTTGAACTGTATAAGATAGTCCAGCTGAGATCAAACATGTACATTTCTGGAAGTCACACTTTTGGAAGTATATAAATATATTGGATAGAATGCAGAAGACGTTTATAAAAATGGTTGCAGTTTATAACATGCCACTAACAGTGCTGGTGATACCAAAGCACTTTATGGAATAACTCATGATTTCAAGGGAATATGGAATGCGAAACTTCAATTAGGAAGATAGATTGAAGAGGTTGGAACTGTTCTCCTTGGAGGGAGGGAGGAAGGCTAAGAGGGGATTTGATAGAGTTGTTTAAAATCATGAGGAGGCTGGACAAAGTAGATAGGGAGGAACAATTTCTCCCCATAAAAGGATTGAAGACAAGAGGGAACGGATTTAAAATGATTGCATTTTCTTTCTTCTGCAAATGTGAGAAATAACTTTTTCATACATTGTTCAAGTCTGGAATGCACTGTTTGGAAACAAGATGGAGGCAGGCTCAATTGAATTTTGAATCTG
This sequence comes from Sphyrna mokarran, assembly GCA_024679065.1. Classification (NCBI taxonomy): domain Eukaryota; kingdom Metazoa; phylum Chordata; class Chondrichthyes; order Carcharhiniformes; family Carcharhinidae; genus Sphyrna; species Sphyrna mokarran. The sequence goes on along the minus strand of JAGIQG010000030.1, from coordinate 11,357,895 downwards.
AATGGTTCTGAAGATGAGTCAGAAGGTCTCTTAAGGACTGAAAATGTTAATTCTGTTTCTCTTTCTTGCCAAACCTCCTAAGTTTCTTTCAGCATTTTCTGAATTTTTCTCCCTCCCCCCGCTTTTCTCCCTCCCCCCCTTTTATCCCCTCCCCCCCTTTTTCTCCCTCCCCCCCTTCTCTCCCCCCCCTTTTCTCCCTCCCCATTCCCTCCCCCCTTTTCTCCCTCCCCCCCTTTTCTCCCTCCCCCCCTTTTCTCCCTCCCCATTCTCCCTCCCCCCCTTTTCTCCTCCCCTCTCCCTCCCCCCTTTTCTCCCTCCCCTCCCTCCCCCTTTTCTCCCTCCCCCCTTTTCTCCCCCCCTCCCTTTTCTCCCCCCTCCCCCCCCCTCCCCTTCCCCCCATCCCCCCCCCCTTATCCCCTTCCCCCTCCCCCTCCCCCCTCCCCCTCCCCCCCCCCTTTTCTCCCTCCCCCCTTTTCCCCCCTCCTCCCCCCCTTTTCTCCCCCCCCCTCCCCCTTTCTCCCTCCCTCCCTCCCCCTCCCCTTCCCCCTTCCCCTTCCCCTTGCCCCTTCCCCCCTTTCCCCCCTCCCCCCCCCTCCCCCTTCCCCCTCCCCCTCCCCCCCTCCCCCCTTCCCCCTCCCCCTTCCCCCCTCCCCCTCCCCCTTCCCCTTCCCCCCTCCCCCCCCCCTTCCCCCCTCCCCCTCCCCCTCCCCCTCCCCCTTCCCCCTTCCCCCTCCCTCCCTCCCCCCTCCCCCCTTTCTCCCTCCCCCTTTTCTCCCCCCTCCCTCCCCCCCTTTCTCCCCCTCCCTCCCCCCCTTCCCCCTCCCCCATTCCCCTTCCCCCTGCCCCCTTCCCCCTTTCCCCTCCCCCCTCCCCTCCCCCCCTCCCCCCTTCCTACCCTCCCCCCTTCCCCCTCTCCCCCTTCCCCTCTCCCCCTCCCATTCCCCCTTCCCCCCCTCCCCCTCCCCCCTTCCCCCCTCCCCCTTCCCCCTTCCCCCCTTCCCCCTCCCCTCCCCCCTTCCCCTTCCCCCTCCCCCCTCCCCCCTCCTCCCTTCCCCCCTCCCCCCCCCCTTCCCCCCCCCTCCCCCTCCCCCCTCCCCCCCCCTCCCCCCCCCCCTCCCCCTTCCCCCTCCCCCTCCCCCTTCCCCCCTACCCCCCCCTCCCCTTCCCCCCTTCCCCCCTTCCCCCCCTCCCCCTCCCCCTCCCTCCCTCCCTCCCCCCTTTTCTCCTCCCCCCTCCCCCCTTTTCTCCTCCCCCCTCCCCCTTTTCTCCCTCCCCCTCCCCCTCTCCTCCCTCCCCCCTCCTCTCCTCCCCCTCCCTCCTCCTCCCCCCTTTTCTCCCCCCCTCCCCCCCCCCCCCCTTTCCCCCCCCCCTCCCCCCTCCCCCTCCCCCCTCCCCCCTTTTCTCCCCCCCTCCCCCCTTTTCTCCCCCCTCCCCTCCCCCCCTTCTCCCCCTTTTCTCCCCCTCCCCCTTTTCTCCCCCCTTTTCTCCCTCTCCCCCTCCCCCCTTTTCCCCTCCCCCTCCCCCCTCCCTCCCCCTCCCCCTTTTCTCCCTCCCCCTCCCCCCTTTTCTCCCTCCCCTCCCCCCTTTTCTCCCTCCCCCCTCCCCCCTTTTCTCCCTCCCCCCCTCCCCCCTTTCTCCCTCCCCCTCCCCCCCCTCCCCCCTCCCCCCTTTTCTCCCTCCCCCCTCCCCCCTTTCCCTCCCTCCCCCCTCCCATCCCTCCCCCCTCCCCCCTTTTCTCCCTCCCCCTCCCCCCTTTTTCTCCCTCCCCTCCCCCCTTTTCTCCCTCCCCCCTCCCCCCTTTTCTCCCTCCCCCTCCCCCCTTTCTCCTCCCCTCCCCCCCCTCCTCCCCCCTCCCCCCTTTTCTCCCTCCCCCCTCCCCCCCCCCTCTCCCTCCCCCGCCTCCCTCCCCCCTCCCCTTTCCCCCCTCCTCCCTCCCCCCTCCCCCCTTTTTCCCTCCCCCCCCCTCCCTCCCCCTCCCCCCTTTTCTCCTCCCTCCCCCCGCTCCTCCTCCATCCACCCCCTCCACCCCCTTTTTTCCCTCCCCCCTCCCCCTTTTTCCCTCCCTCCCTTTTCCTTTTTCCTTCCCCCCTTTTCTCCTCTTTTTCCTTCCCCCTCCCCTCCCCCTTTCTCTCTCCACCACCTCCCCCCCACCCCACCCCCACCATTCTCCCCCAAATGCTCCTGTCCAATATTTATCCACTAGTCAGAATATAAAAAAACCCATTTCTTTGACTTACTAAAGATGATTTTTTTAAAATGTTTTGATCTTTTACAATTGCAACAACAGAATTAATTAATTCAGGGGAGAAGCTGTGTCTCAGCAACTCATTGTGCTAGGTGTAAAAGGATTATCTTTAGGAAAGCTGTCAGCTCTGGTTATGGAGCTGTGTTAAGTCTGGACTCTTTTTTAAAAAGTCACAAAACAAAATTGCTGCAAGTTGGCACAGTTTGAGGTCAATTTGAGGCTCGTTGTTAAGTGACGTTACTCTCTGGATTGGCAGCTGCTTTCAAATCCCTAGATCCTTCTCTTGGAGCAAGCCATTGTTGTCAAAGTCAAAAGAAAACAGTAAGGAATTACTGTCATTTTCTTTTTATATTTCAAATGTAGAAGTAGACTGGCTATTTAAAATAACTCTCCAGGTAGTCTTGTTGGAATGATTTCCTCTGTGCATTATTTGTAGTAAAATCATTAGTGGGTTTTTATAAACACGTTTTTAATTTCACATTGCATAGTGCTCAGAGGAAATCTCCTGCTATTTGGGAGATTGGCAGCAAATTGGCCACATTAAACTATGCATTTGGCCAGCATCAAACGTGCAAGTTTATAACTGCAAAAGCACATTAGTATAACATGCCACTAACTATGCTGGAGGTACCAAAGCACTTTATGGGATAACTCATGATTTCAAGGGGATATTGGTATGGTTTGGATACTGTTACACAGTACATCCAAAAACTTGTGTTTCTTAATAGGATCTGTTGTGCTACATTTAAGCACTATACTTTTATGCTGTTTGCTTTTCAGGTTCAAGAGGATCTTCAAGAGCTGAAAAAGAAAATCTCCCACATTACAATAAAAGGCGAAGTAGCAACAGTGAGCATTCAGACACTTGAAACAGCCATACATAGAACAGAAATGGGCATAAAGGTCAGTGGAATAGGAGACATTTCTGCTGATTTAATAATTAAGTGAAAATTAGTGAGTATTAATCAATCTTGCTGAAAAAAAAATACACTGTCAAAACTTTTTATCTTGCACTCATCAGAACAGATTTACAAGAATACCAATAGAAAAGGGAACAACAATTTATACTGCATGAGAAGAGAATGCTTATTGGTTGGCAACTGGACTCTTGAGCATCTTTCTATATTATACTGTAATATTTGATTGTACATTATATTATCAAATATAATATAATGATATTTGATCATTATTCTTTGGAATATAATCAGTCAGAATCATCTCTGGGAAAGGACAATAAACACCTTGATACATTTTTTACATTTGCAAATGTGATTTTATTTTGAATAAGAGGCATGAGCTTTGCTTCCAGGTGGGGAATGGTACCTTTTTCCAAGTTATAACTATTTCACATTAAGTTGTAAAAGGGCAAACTATATCTAAATGGGAGCCAAATGTTATCTGCACACAACCTACATGCAAAACACCCAGAGACAAGTGAAAGGACTTATTACCTCCCCCTGCTGGTTTGACAAGGAATTAAACCGCTTCAGTGCATCATTAGTGGACACAAATAAAATAGATCAGATGCAATATATTCATAGAAATATAACTTAGGCACAGGAAATAAATGACATTTTCTGTGAGCTTGACACACAGCTGCAGAGTTGAAAACTGTTGCTCTGGAGCTGATGTTATTATTTTGGCTTTGTAGCCAAAATTACACCTGTGAACAGGCAGAAAGCATTTCTTCCCCCACAAATGTACCAAAAATATTTCTTCCTTTGACTATCTAAAGATGATTATTTTAATTTTTTTTTATTTGTTACTGAACAACTGAATTAACTTAAATATACCTATCCCATTTATGAATTTTCAAGAGAAATGAAATACATATTAAAATTATTTTATAAAGGCAAATTACTGTGAACACTGGAATCTGCAACAAAAATAGCAAATGCAGGAAAATCTCAGTAGGTCCAACAGCATCTACGGAGAGAGAATAGAGCCAATGCTTCAAGTCAGGATGATGAAGGGTTATCCTGACTTGAAACGTTGGCAAAATTATTTTATGGCACAGCTACACACTGTAAATATAAACCACTCAAATTAAGGGAAAGGCATGCTGTACTTGCCATGAGTAGTGACATTGTAAATGTGTTTGAAAATATCGTGAAGTAGTTCATTTTTCTAGAAAACCGCTAGTTTGATGTCAGGAAGTGATACAGTGATACAGTAACTCTCCAACAGTACTATGTTAGGATTTTAAAAAATACAATACCTGATTGGCATCCAGTGACATGTGCTGTAGCTGAGGACAGGACCAAGCTGTAGCCATCCCCCTCCCTTTGTCATAATTATAATCAGATGCATTTGATACTTGGGTTGAACTGTATCGCATTTTGCCTACTGATGAAGGTAGATAGCATGTGGTCGCAATATGGCACAGCTACACACTGTAAACATAAACCACTCAAATTAAGGCAAAGGCATACTTTACTTGCCATGAGTAGTGACATTGTAAATGTGTTTGAAAATATCATGAAGTAGTTCATTTTTCCAGAAAACCACTAGTTTGATGGCAAGAAGTGATACAATGATACAGTAACTCCAACAGTACTGTTAGGATTTTAAAAAATACAATACCTGATCAGCATCCAGTGACATGTGCTGTAGCTGAGGACAGGACCAAGCTGTAGCCATCCCCCTCCCTTTGTCATAATTATATTCAGATGAATTTGATACTTGGGTTGAACCGTATCGCATTTTGTCTACTGATGAAGGTAGATAGCATGTGGTCGCAAGTAAGCCAACATAGCAGATTAAATCATCATAGAATCTCACAACATCAAGGGCCGAAGGACTTGTACTGTACTGTACTGCTCTGTGTTCTGTGGTAGAATCCTTGCAATGCAAAAGAAGGCCATTCAGCCCATCACATTTGCAGCGATTGTCCAACAGAGCATCTTACCCAGGCCCTACCTCCATAACCCCATGTACTTACTCTACTCATCCCCCTAACTTAAATGAATGTTTTTTCAGCCTGAGGTGTGACATAGTGTGACACTGGTGATGAGGATTAATGGAGAAATGTTTAGGATTGTGTCATGGTATTTTCTGGAACTGGTATGTCTGCATTCTAGGCAACGACTCATTTGATCCAGCAGATGATGCCAGTTCCATCAGTATGATATGGAAAGCGTGGCTGTGGAGTTTGAAGAGTATGCTGATAGTCACAACATGTTTCAGATGGGGCGATGCTAACGCAGAAAATACGGCGACATGGCCTATCGCTGTTCAATACAGGTGCTTTGGGTGAGGGAGACTTTCAAGATGTTGCCTGAGAGAATGCAGATTATGAACTTTCAGTGAAAGCTTTGAAGGATTATTATGTGGCAGTGCCAGTTGTCACATTCCAAAGGCATATTTTCTGTTAGATGAGGCAGAAAGAGGGGGAAATAGTAGCCTATTATTTAACTATATGAGGCAGACATCTTTGGATGGATGCAATTGAAATGTGACAAATCTGGTTAACCAGAATAGGTGGTCCAATGTTGCAAGTCTGATAACTTGAGATATAAGCTGCTGGAAAGAGGAGGTGACTTAACAATGGATGAAAATAGCAGCTGTATGGGAAGCATCAGGGGACAGTCTCATAGCAAGAAAATTGATTCCACCTTTGTCATTGGCATGACAAAAGCTGAGGTTAACCAAGACATCATGGTTGCACAGTGGTTAGCATTACTGCCTCACAACGCCAGAAACCCAGCCTTGGATGATTTTGTGTGAAGTTTGCATGTTCTTCCCATATGGGCTTCCTCCAGAAGCTCCAGTTTCTTCCCACTGTCCAAAAATGTGCAGGTTAGGTGGATTGACTATGCTAAATTGCCCCGTGGTGTCCAAAGATGTGTAGATTGTGGAATCACTGAGGTAAATACATGGGGTTATCAGGACAAGATGTTCTATTGGAGAGTGAGTGCGCACTTGATAGGCTGAATGGCCTGCTCCTGCACTGTAGGGATTATATGACTCTGAGTAACACGACAGAATCCAGATAGGTGTAAATGTAAAGATCTAAAGTCTGAGAGTGACTTTCAGGTCTGGCAACTTGAGGCACCGTGGAAAAGATGTCTGCTGCTGTGCAAAAGGAAATATATGCAGAAAATGTGAGGGTAAAGATCATGTTGTGAAGAAGTGCAGAAATGAAGCTGAAAGAGAGGAATGTCTGGCAAATCGCACAAAGGAAAGAGAGATAAAAGTAGCACAACTGTGAGACAAGTTGAAGATTCAAAGAGTGAATGCACAGATAATGATCATGAATACATGTTTTCTGTTGATGGAAGCAACCACAAAAAAGATCATGGTTCAGATTTTCTGGCCTCCAGATGGGGTTGGAGGCCAGGAAAGGGGTTTTTCTACCTGCGCTCTTCCCAAGACTGGAAAATCCCAACTTTGCATGATTCCCATGGCAAACGGGATGCAAAATTCCTGTGTAGGTTTACCCCAAGGTGTTCCATAATACAGAAAATGTATTATGGAATACTTTGGAAGTCCTAATGCAAAGTTGTCTACAGGAGTTGCCTAGGAATCTTCAATTCTGCTACTCCCTGAATTAGAGTTAGAGATGGGTTCTGACCTTTTTATCTGCCACCAGCATTTCCAAAAGTATTCAACAGGATAGGAATCCCAATAATGAGGTTAGCAGTTTTTTTTTTAATTATTAAGCAACACAGCACGGGAAACAGGCCCTTCGGCCCAACGAGCCCACGCCGCCGTCATACCAAATAGTAGCAAATACATTATCCTATGTTTGTTGTAGACAAACCAAAAAGAAGTACATCATCCTGTTAATCAGAAACACTTTGGTGTGGATGATGGCACCATTCAGGGAAGACATGTTTCAATCCACCAGAACAAGCACACGTTATTACCAACTGGACCATGGAAGAATGTAGCAGTTGACGTCTTGGACCCACTTTCATCAGGTGAATCCATACTAAAAGCAATTGATTACTGCAACCATTACTATGGGTATGTTGTGATGAAATATACAACCGCAAGGAAAATGGTGCCTGCAGTGACTGAAATCCTTGCAAGATATGTCTCCAAGTCACTCTGCATTCAGACAATGGGCTACAATTAATTTCACAGACTTTTGCATATTAATACAAGTCATAGGCATTCACTATCATGGAGCAACCCCTAAATGGCCACAGGCAAATGAGAAAGTGGAACAATAAAAACAATCCTCAGAAAACGGATGAGGATTACTCAGACTGATGGCAAAGATTAGAAGGAGACATTGCTATCAATATGTGGTCACATAACTGAGCAACTCTACTCGCTACGATGGAAAAAAAGGCCAGCCGAACTGATATTTGAATGCAAAATACGCATCAAGACACTTGCAAACATCACAAACTTCAAAATCTTAAGAGCATCTTTTGGTGTACACCTTTCTTTTTAACATAATAACACATAAAACTTCACATCCACACACATACTTTGTGTTGAGATTTGCTGTTTATCAACATAAAATTGCAATGCTTTAAAATCAGAAATTGTTACTCCAAGCTGACTTCCAACTTCATATTCTCTTGAAGGACATCAATGTTAATCAGGAAGTTCAAATCATCAGGGGAAAAAAAAGTGCTGCAAAGTTTTATGCAGACTACAGATGGGAAGCTAGACAGTCTGATGTGATGCCAGGTGATGGAGAATTGCTGAGACAGGAGAATCCGACTAAGATTTTATTCCAAACACTATCATCACCAAGGACGGAAACTGTAATTGTGCAGTCGCCAGAAGGAGTTGTGCATGTTGGAAATTTTTCATTTGTCAAAAAGTATCCTGGTGACAAAGACACAGCAGCAGATGAACCAGATGTAGGGGCTGAAACAGAGTTGATATCCCGCAATCCAGACATTCAAGTCAGCAATGCTGATGGCAGATAGACAGAGGGATAAACATCAGTTCCAGAGAATGACTATGTTTGCTATCCCAGGCATAATGACAGTGTTCCTGAGATAGCAAGTAGACCACGGTGTAACAGGAGATCACCAAAGCCATATGAAGATCTTGCATAATTTAGCAAGAGAACATGAAGTTGGAAGTCAGCTTGGAGTAACAATTTCTGATTTTAAAGCATTGCAATTTTATGTTGATAAACAGAAAATCTCAACACAAAGTATGTGTGTGGATGTGAAGTTTTATGTGTTATTATGTTAAAAAGAAAGGTGTACACCGAAAGATGCTCTTATGATTTTGAAGTTTGTGATGTTTGCAAGTTCACAAGAAGCAATTGGATTGAATCAGTGAGCAACATTGCATTACATACTGATGAGTATCAGAAAGGATGCCGCAGTTAAATAGTGAAACAAAAGTCAAAAATTCAGTTTATTTGAGATGGAGATACAGAGAATAACAGTTCCAGAAAGTGAAATACTCAGCAAAAGACTGAAACTATGTTGGACTGTGATACACTGAACTTACCTGACATTGGTAACTGAAGAAATTCACTCACTCAGTAAGTTAAGACAATTACGACTTAAGTTTGTCTGTAAATTTTATTGCAGCATATTTTGTAAGGGATGGAGTTCAAGCTACCTACGCAAATGAAGGATAATTTTACTGACGTATAATGTCATACTCAGATTTGGAATATTTTGAAGGAAGTTTGACAGAAAACTTATTGTTAGATTTTGAGAATTCACATAATTGTTTGGAAAATTGTTCTGTAGGATAATGACACAAGTTACAATTTCAGATGAAGGAGAAAAAACACAGATGAAACAAAGACGATATATTTTTAATTTAATAAAGGAGGGATATCATAATAATAAGCACAGTAAATAATCTCTCAACACCAGATTAGGGTCTAACAAATTTATTTGGCAGCATGAACTTTTGGAGTGTTGCCCCTTGAAGGGCAAATAAACAAATAAACCTGTTAGACTTTAACCTGGCATTGTGAGGCTACTTACTGTGCCTACCTCGGTCCAACTCCAGCAACTCCACATTATAATGATAAGCAAATTAGTTTGGATACTTAGGTTGTCATGTATTGCACATTGTGTAGTGCTAAAAGTCAGATAACACATGGTGAGATGTGAGCCAAAATAGCAGGTTAAATGATGTGACACCTGCATCTAAGTTTAAAACTTCAAGTATTGTTGTTTCAGCGCACGCATGCGCGCGCACACACACACACACACACACACACACACACGCCCCCTCATCCTCATCAGCTGATGAAACTTCAAATGTTTGCTTTTTGAGCTCAATCATGAAGAGTAGCCATTTATTTGGGCAAAATGTCTTGAAAGCTTATCTCAGCATGAGAGTAGCATCTTCTGGGGAGCAAGGCAGCAAATTACAAGGGGAGAAAAGAGTTATTTTATTAATACATGTTATTTTCTTTCTCACTTTGTGTAAGATGAATGCCTGTGATGACTCTTTTGTGATTTATTCAGTAATTCTATGGTTTAAATATATTTCTAAAGCAATACATAATAACAGGACTGTTGAGATCACAATGTCTGTCATTTGCATCCCTTTTTGCAAATTAAGTTTCTGATCTTTTGTTTTGTATGACAAATGTTATTCTTCATTCACAATGGCTTCCATTGTCTAACATAATTACTAGACTACTTTTAACTCTTATTAAAACTACTTTCATTTAAATGAGAAGTGTAATATTATATTGTGTGTGTTTATGTATATATTTTTCTTTATGAATTGTATGTATACAAATTACATTCTTAAGCCATTTGAAAAGCAGCTAATTTATATTAATAGCATGGTACTTCTATCCACTTCGCTCCTAAACCAAAAAAGACACCAAGGTTTCTTTGTACTGTTGGTCATTATCCTGCAATTAACTTTGAAAAGCGCATCTCATTCAAAACAAATTCTCATCCTTGTTCTCAAATCCCTTTATATCTAAGTAGCTTCCTCCCAGCTCTATAACCCTTTGTGACCACTGTAATCCTTTAATTCCAGCCGCTCACGCACTCCCAATTTTCTTCACTGTACTAACTCCATCTACTTTCTGCTAGCTAGGCCCTGAGTTCAGGAATTCACTCCCTAAATCTCTCAGCCTCTCTATAATCTTTAAGATGCTCCTTAAAATCTACCTCATTTGTCCTAATATCATTTTGTCAAATTTAATTTGCTAACAAGCTCGAGAAGTACCTTGGGATGTTTTGCTAAGGATGTTGTAGAAATGCAAGTTGGTGTTGTGTGGGTGGTGGTAATAGGATCAAGCAGGCTGGCCACTGAACGCAATATCCTAGGAGCACTTAATATTTATGATAAATGACCACTTGCATGAGACACTGAAGTCCATATCATAATTTAGCAAGAGAAGAGGAAAAATATACATTATAGGCCAATCTTTGCCATGTTTAAGTTACTTTAAAAACTCTCAATCCATTTTTCAGGGATTAATAATGAGAAATATCTAACGGTGGGGCATGGTGAGAAAGTTGTTCACAACTATTTTCTAAACTTTTACAAATATGTATAATCTCTTTGTGTGACATTTCAATCCACAGTTCCTGAAATCGTACTGTTGCAATAATCATCCTGATTTTCTCATTTGAATCATTATTAATTGTTATGAACAGAGAGGTAGCATGCAACGTAACATGTCTAAATATAGTGAAACACCATTTCCTTAACATGTTGGTGCAGTAGCACATATTGATTCAACTAAACTGTTGGCATACTTGCACTTATAATATGGCAGTATTATATAATATTATATGATTCATGGTAGTTTATTGATGGGATTAAATAAAAGAGGAGAAAAATTACAAAGCACAATTAGTGATTAGGTACTGCCAAAGCTTAGATTTCAAAAGCCACCCAATTGTGTGTTGCGTTGAAAACTAAAGGAAGTATAGAGTTCTGTGGTTTGTTACTGCATCAAATACGTATCAATCCTAAATAAAAACAGAAAATGCTGAAAGCTCAGCAGGTTTGGCAATAACTGTGGAGAGAGAAATAGACTTTAACAGGAAATGCTCTGAAGAAGAGTCATGTGGATATTAAATATTAACTTTGTTTCTCTCTCCATAGATGCTGCCAGATCTACTGAGATCTTCCCAGCATTGTTTTTATTTCAGTTTTCCAGCATTTGCAGTATTTTGTTCTTATTGTTATTATTATTACATATCAATCCTAGTTACATTAAACTTGTTCAGAATCTTGTTTGGACCACACTTGGAGGATTGTGAACGGTAGATCTCCATGTTATGAAAAGGATACAGAATCACTGGAAGAAGTGTGAAGTTTGTGGAGTGGTACTGCAACTGTGAGGCTACACCTTTGAGAAAGATTTTAAAAGCTGAGGCTTTTCCTGTAGTGGGGAGAAAACTGAGGGGCGATGTGAAGATGATGAAAGGGTTTAGTAAAATGGATGCAAAATAAGATGATTCCACTTCTGAGTGAACTAGAACTAAAGGCCATAAATATACCATAGCTGCTAACAAATCCAGTAGGGAATTCAGGAGAAATATCCTGATTCTGATGTAAAATTAGCAACCACAGATATTAGTTAGTGTGTTAGTAATGTAAGTGTGTTTAAGGGGAAGCTACTAGCTAAGCATATGAGGGAAAAAGGAATAGAAAAATGTGTTGATGCGCTAGATAAAGAGGAGTCAGAGGAAGCTTGTAAAAAGCAAAACCACTGATACTGCACCATGAGGCTTGCTTCTCTATTGAAAATAATGGTGGGGAATCCACTTATTGATATTGGTGAGATTGGAAACTCTATGTGATAAGGTATGATTGCAAAACACTGCCAGATGCCTTCTAGCAAAATGGAGGCTGTAGAAAAAGTTGCCCAGATAGGCCCTTTGGCCATAGATAAGATGTGGTTCAGTGACAACTGGAGGAAATCTACAGTGAACAAGTAAGCTTAAACTGCAACATTATTGAATCATCAGTGAGTTTCTCTTTCTCGAAGTTTACCTTGTTCACCTATTTCCCCTCCTTTTTCAATTCATCAGACATGGGAAACCTAACTCCAGTCTTCCTTTTTTGCTGCAATTTCTTAAACTTTGGTTTGATATACATAGCCACTGCTTCCTCATCTTGCCTTCTTTCCCATCCTTCAATCTAGGATTGCTGCCCATTTCATTTTGCATCATCAGTTCAGTCAGCCAGAATCTTCTAAAATAGTAGTCTGCGGGTGTAATCTATAGGTGAAGTCTGGTTAGAGGATGAGGTCATCATTGTACCTGGTAGTATAAGTGTAATTTAATCCATTCTTTCAAATCATGCAAGTTATACTTTCTAACTTCCGTGATAAATTCCCGTGTCCATGTAATAATAATAGAACTAACTGCTAGTGGGAGGAGGATGCGTTCACAGCTAGATCAGCTAGATCATTTTAAATAATTAGCTTCCATTGTAACTGTAGATGTAAAAATTTATAATGTGAACATTTGAAACCAAATGCTTGCATGTGAAAGAGTTTTTATTAAGTGAATATAAACCAAACACAAATAGGAATCCTTTTTTCACATTTACTCTGTGTCATATGAGGGATTCAATGAGTACTTTCAGCAGAGTACTTTTGGTGCTAGTATCATACGTTTCTTCAGAAGGAACTCTTCAAGTGCAGACAATAAAAAAACTTATTCTAACTTATAAATCAAAGAAAGAGTTTAATAAAGAAAAGTCATTACTTCAAACTTAGGGCCTCGCCCTGTGCCAATCCAAGTTCCCTACAATCTCCAACAGGTTCTTATTTATAGCGAGTCAGTTGATTGGCTAAGCATCGTATCATTCTGTAGGTGGTTCCATGGTTTACTGGCTCAGATGACTCTTGAAGCTTCTTACTCTTGGTCACATTAAACCTAATACAAAGTTGTCACCGGTTACATTGTAACATCACATATAGTGAATTATGTAGATCTGTTATCAGTGAGCAGGGCAAAATAAATTTATGAAATATGTTTTATTGCAGAGCCGTGCAGCAGAATATCTGAATGTAATCAATAAACAAGTTTTGACCCTTCCTGCAGTGGAATACAGAAACATGCCAGCTGACCACTCTTCAGAAGCGTAAGTAATACTGGTCACACAGTCAATCCCAACACAACTCTTTGTCATTATTCAGTAATTTAATTGCAATTATTCCTTGTTGAAAACACCTCTTGTATTTTATTATGAAAAAAATGAACAGTTAAAATTCTGGAAATGCTCTGCAGTAGCATCTGTGCAGAGAAACAGTGTTAATTGCTCAATAATCTTTCATCAGAACTGGAAAGGAACAGAAAGGTAACAGATTTTTATTTTCAGATTTCCAGCATTTGCAGTATTTTGCTTTTGTATTAGTAGATAAAATTTTGACCTAACATAACTTATGGGGAAAACATACAAGGTTAAGTCTCCCTACCTGATAAACTGTTTTGTGGCATCATAAAATGAGAGCATCTCCAAGCATCCAGGAGACACACAATTGGAACTAACAAGCCAAGATATAGGACTTACTTGAGAACTGAAGACTGCTTCAGTTGCTTGAAGACTGCTTTTCTTTATAACATGGGGGAGTACTTTGAATGAAGAATTCATTACTCCTTTTGGACTCAAATTCTTCCACAAATAAGATATTAATTGTCCAGCGAACCTGTATTCCAATAAGGGGTCATTGACCCAAAACTTCAATTCTACATTCCTTTCTCCACAGATACTGGTCAACTGGATGAGTATTTCTAGCATTTGCTTGTTTTTATTTCAGATTTCCAGCATCTGCAATACGTTATTTTTTATTTCATTTCTTGAAATTATTGTGGGCAGTTAATGTGAATATTGTTTTGAAATATAATGATGCTGAGGAGGTGAGATTATAATTAAGTAAATATCGTCAAATGTTTCTGAGTTACTGTAGAGGAAATTCATATTTAGAGAATGTTGACTGATCTCAAGGTCACAATGTTAGTAATGTCTTTAAGCGTAAGCAAGGACAAGCTTCAGAGTGAGATGGGAGTAGGTGGTGCTCATTGTAGCCTGTATGCAAGAGTTGGCTGAATCTAAGTAGGGACAGCATCCGGAAGGGAAAATTGGAAACCAGTTTTTGTACTAAACTACACTAATCACAGAATGTCTTTTGTTACTATGGGGATGCTTCTAGCGTATCCACATGAAAACAGAAGGAAAATATTGATTTACTGTCAGTGTCATTTCTCTGTTTTCCTTATTAACTTCCCAGTCTTGTTCTCTAATATTAACTTTAGCTACTCTGTTCATTTTTTTATACTTTTAGAATCTTTTGCTCTCTGGTTTTATATTTTGCATTAGATTTCTTTCATAATTTACCTTTGCTCTTTTTAGTTGGTCTTTAAAGTTTCCCAATTCCCCCAACCTGACACTGACTTTTGCAATACACGTGCTTTAGTTTTTGCCTTTACATTATCTTTAACCTCTTTGCTTAGGCTTTTCCCCCCTCTTCCTTTCAGGAATATATTTTAGTTGGGAGGAATTGAATATCTCAAGCGTCTGCCACTCTACATCAACTGTCCAACCTTTGTCTTTCTGCCTGGTCCACTAGGACCAAATCTGTCTTCATACCTATGTAATTACCTTAGTTTAACACTAGAACATCAGCGTGGCACTCACGTTTATTGCCCTCAAACTGAATTTGAAATTAAAGCATGTAATGATCACTCTTCACTAAAAAATCCTTTATTACAAGATCATTAATTAATTCTATTTCATTGCACAATACTAAATCCAAAATAGCCTACTCCCTTTTTGGTTCAACAATATATTGTTCCAAGAAACAATCCCTAGTATACTCTGTGAACTCCCACTTGAGGCTACCCTTGCCAATTTGATTAATCCAGTCCATATTCCTATTAAAATCACCTATGATTATTGTCATATCTTGCTTATAAGCCCCCAATATTTCTGGATTTATACTGTATCCTACTGTGCACTCACTATTAGGGAACCTATAGATTACTCCTACCTGGGACTTCTTTCATTTGCTATTTTTTTTATTTCTACTCAGACTAATTCAATAGACAGAGTTGTATAGCCTCACTCATCTCAAAACCATAAAATCTTGCCCAAGGTCAACAGACATTTCTATTGTTTGCCCCTTGCCTCCTCTGATTCTGTGGCAGGCTGGGTGATAAAGTCCTGACCTGTGTCTTGATTGCCAGTGCAAATATCATTTTTCACTACAGCACTGATCCCTTCTTTTACTGACAAAGCTATACTACCTCCTTTTCCTTTCTATCTATCCTTCTAAAACATTGAGTAACTTTGGATATTCAAATCTTAGACCTGGTCTTCTTGTAACCATGTCTCAATAATGGCTACCAAATCTTAACTCTTTGTCTCTATTTGTGCTGTTAACTCATTAATTTTATTCTGACTGCTGCATACATTCAGATATGCTTTATGCTTGCTCTTGAAAGAGCTCTTCAGAAATCAGTGTCCTTTATTGGATTCCCTTTATTTACAAAGCTCAATTCCACTCCGAAGAGTACTCCAGTTACAAAATCAGAATCCAGTGTCAGTCGCCCTGACACTTACCTATATAAGGTGAGACTCCCTGATTGGACAGGCAATCTTTACCCCTGACAAGGAATTCATACTTCAAGAGGCCAGCCTAATAGGCTGCATTAAGGTCATTACACTTCTATTATTTGTTTTCCCTACTCTTGTACAATTCCCTCGTTTAATACACATTCACGTGCTCTCCTTTTCCTTTTGTTATCTGCTAACAATTAGCCTCATCACTAATCTGTACTCCTATCTTCTCCTTACATTTTAAGTTTTTAAATTTCCATGCAAATGAACCCTTCACCCTACTATTTAGTTTAAAGCCTATTTCATGTAATTAGTATACATGACCCACATGGGCAGAATGGTCACTTGTGTGAAGGATTGTTAGTATCTGACAATGAACTCAAGCCAGTTCCTTCAAGAGAGGAAGGAAAAGAATTGAAAAAAGAAAATCAAGAGACTTACAGTTGAGGAAAGTTTCAGAGATTCAAAATTGTAACCTGAACAAAAGGATAGAATCCAAAGATAAAAGGTCCAGTGGTGCCTGCAACCCCAGTATTTGATTGTATACCATGATTACTCTGATGTATGTATAAAGAAGTACTTCATACTAGAAACCATTCGTTGCTACTAAAAAACTATAATGATTTGAAGTTTCTGTATTTTTTTAATTTAGTCCAGTTCCAGTGGCTTTCAATAAATTGATAAAGAAGCCTGAAGTTTACCCATCTTTGAGTAAAAAGCACCACTGTACCCAGTTATGGAATGCGCCTCAACATATCTCACCTGGAACACAGGTAAGTTCATTATCTATTAAGTACTTACTAGTTTGATTTTATATATAATATATATTGAATACATTAAAAATAGCGACAAGTTTTTGATCTTCCAAGAATAGTGTCAAGTTAAGAGCCATTTGCCCAGTTACAGATTATTATTTAATTAGATGTGCTTGAAGATTGAAGATGTATGCATCCTTCAGAGTAATACACTGTAGCTGATGGGGAAAGCTAGCGATAGCGATGTTCTAGTCAATAGATCCAAAGAGTTTCTCAATCAGTGCTCTACATCAATAACTAGAGAAAATAAGGTTCTAGGCTGTATTTATAGGACAATGCACAATAAGGTACAGCATACTATTTTATCCTTGCATGAGACTTCGGTTAGACTTCAGTTAGAATATGGTGTTCAATTTCAGCCACCTCGCCTCATGGATGACAGTGAGGCTTTGGAAAGGGAGCATAGATTGGAACACTACAGCATTGATCCTCTGACCCATACTCTCTTTGAACATGCCTTAGGTGGCATGGTGGCACAGCAGTTAGCATTGCTTCCTTACAGCATCAGGGACCCAGATTTCATTCCTGGCTTAAGCCAGTGTCTGTGTGGAGTTTGCGTGTTTTCCCTGTGTCTCTGTGGGTTTCTTCCCACAGTCCAACAAAAATGTGTTTGTTAGTGGCTTGGCTACACTAAATTCTTCCTCTTGTGTACCCAAACAGCATCAGAGTGTGGCGACTAGGGGATTTTCATAGTAACTTCATTGCAGTATTAATATAAGTCTACTGGTGACACTAATAAATAAACTTTTGCTAGTAGGAGCAAAGCATCCATGATTTTACTATGATGAGAATGTGGTTGGGTTAAGTTGATCTCCTTCACAGACTGGCCTTATGATTTCTACCTATTTCTAAAAAGATCTACCTGCTATACCCTCACAAATTTATCTTGACAATGTTATCTTTCAAAATAAATAATTTTGAATAATGTTTTTTTCATCATTAAGCTGCTCACTGATTCTCAATTTTGTTCCATTTGGACCATTTGGCTTCAGACATTATTACAGCCTTGGCCAAGGTGAATTCCTGACTTAAGATGAGTATCATCTTAAGATAGTAGCAGTATTTTACTAAGAATGGCACCATGGAATCCATGGAATGTGAATCAGAGAGAAGACATCTCAGTTATTGATTGCATATCTAGCACATAGGTTGCAGTTGTTCGAGGTTAATATCTCAGGCTAGGACATTGCTGCAGAGATTCTGCAGGACAGTCCGCTGGGCCCAGCTATCTTCAGCTGTATCATCAATGACCTTCTCATTCTTCATAAGGACAGAAGTGGGTTTGTTTCAGTGATGATTTCATAATATCGAACACCATTTGCAGTTCCTCAAATAATGAAGCAATCTGTTCCCACATGTGGCAAGATCTGAATAACATCCAGGCTTGGTCTAATATGTGACATAAATACATAGAAGATAGGATAAGGAGGAGACCATTTGGCGTCCTCCTTATACTCCACCATTCATCACAATTAACTCAATAGTCTAATCGAGCTTCCTCCTAATAACCTTTGATCCTTTTCACCCCAAGTGCTTTATCTAGCTGTCTCTTGAATACATTCAATGTTTTGGGCATCAACTACTTTCTGTGGTAATGAATTCCACAGGCTCACTACTCTTTTGGTGAAGAAATACCTTCTCAGCTCTGTCCTAAATGGTTTACCCTGAATCGTCTGACTGTGACCTCTGGTTCTGGACTCCTCCAGCATAAAGAATATCCTCCCTGCATCTACCCTGTCTGGTCCTGTTAGAATTTATAAGTCTCTGAGATTCCCCCTTCATTCATCTGAACTCCAGTGAAAACAATCCTAACTAGTCAATCTCTTCTCATACACCAGTCCCACCATCTCCAGAATCATCCTGGTAAACCTTCACTGCATTTCCTCAAGAACAAGAACATTCTTCCTCAGAAAAGGATGCTGCAGCTAAAATCCTTCCTCACAAAACCACACACATCATTCTCGGTGTGACAAGTAACATTCATCCCACACAAGTGTTACCAGATGGTTGGTGAAATCAAAAACCAAAAACAGAACTCATCCTTGCTAAGCAAGTGAATTAACTTTGTTCTGTCTCACACCTGAACTCCTCACCTGAGTCACACAAATTACAGGGGTGACAGCCCCTCACAGGGCACTTGCCCTCTATTTATATGTGATTAAAATACTTAATTAAATAGTACCTTTGTATCTTAACAGTATTAATAGTACAATTGAGATATTATGAACAAAGTGCCAGGTGATGACCATCTCCAACAAGAGAGTGTCTGTCACTTCCCCATAACACTCAGTTGCATAAACATCAGAGCCTCACATTAGCAACATGGGATTAGTCCTCACTGATCAAATCTTACCTGGATCAGTACACAAATGTCGTAACTATGAAGTAGGTCAGAAGCTGGGTGTTTTGCTCTTGAGGACAACTATGGATGGCTAATAAATTCTGGCCTTGTCAGTGTGCCCACATCCCAAGAAAGAAATTTAAAATAAATCTTCCTTCACATCTTAAAAGTTCCAACCTATGCTGGATAACAAGTTCAGAGCCACTTGATGCCCTGCAGTATCTTGTTTTTCTTCAAGTGTGTGATGAGATTGAACCCGATGCCAGCAGAGCTGTGCTTTCCAAACAGGGTCAATGGCAGTGCAGGAACTTTAATATTCCTCTTTGCTGACCCATGTGCCCAGTGAAACATGCACAACAGGATAGTTTCAGCTTCAGTCTTTGGCTTGTGCTGATCTCAACCTGGCTGACAGCTGGACATACAAGGGGTAGAATTGAGCTCTTGTATGATGGTTCACATTCAAATATCCTGTCAATGTCTCATCATATGAGAAATGACAACTTTGTAAGATACTGAAGGTTGCTAGTAAATTTCAGCGTGAATCTGTATCTTTTGGAGAGCAGAGAAAATTAGGGAGAAAAGGTAAACTTAGCCAACCATATTGCTTTGCAGCAGGGTCAAAGTCATTCCATCTGTGCAGACTAGAAATGATTTGCATTAATTTTAGCTGCAGCATCATTATATTTATATCTGTGCTGTATGAAGACCAACAATAACATTAATTGCTCATTTCTACAACTGAAAAAAAGCTGTTAAAAGATATTTCTGAAAACTCGGATGAGTAGAATCTATATTAAAGTGACTGATTTTGTCCAATTGTATTAAACATCAAACCTACACATCTACATATTACTGCACAGTTTTAGCTACTTACGTACTTGAAAATGCAATAAGAAAAATTGAATTTCCCTTCTGAACCAGTCATTTATAGCTTATTAGCATATGTTAGTGTTCACAGACTCTAAAAGGCTTTAGGTTGTTTTACCAGCACGAAATTACATCATTTGGCAGCAATAGAAAACAAGTCATATTTTTGCCTCCAAGCTATTAGTTTATTTCATAACACACATTTGAAACAAGATTGGAGTGAAAATGTAATCATGCTACCTTATTGTACTGTAAATACAGGTCTGTGCAATCATGCATGGCACAATTTGATTCCTTATATATTCACCAAAGGAAGGTTGGGTGTGATAGATTAGTGCATTAGCAAAGAAGGACTGTAATTCCATGTTTTATTCTGGGGTTATTTGAAAGTGTTTATGTTTATAGATGGAGAGACGGAGATCATTTCTGTTTGCTGGTACATATCTTCCTTCCTCTTCGTCTTCAAATTCATCCCTTTGCTGACTTCAGTGCGTGCACCTTATCCCCAGAGCATGTATAGCATATGCCCTATTTGCAGACTTCTGCCAAAACTGCCCTTAGCCAGTTACAAGAACTGCATGATAACAAAGTGATGAGAACTTTGTCTTATTCTCCAAAGGAAAAAAGTGTGAAAACACACCAAAAAAACTTCTTCCCTCTTAGCATCTGCTGGATACATCCAGCATCTGTCTGGATTAGGTCAAAATAACAGCAATTCACATTTACAAACATTGCCTTTCAAGCAATGAACATCTCAAGGAGCTTTGGAAGGGGGACACCAAGTAGAAATAGACAGGAAGTTAAAGGAAGCGGTTGAAAGCATGCAGGTTTTAAGAAGGCTTTTCATGTTGGAGACTGAAAGAGATAGCGTGATGAAGAGATTTTTTAACAAGAGAATTCTAGAATGTTTGGATTGTGATTGTTGAGGTTCTTCAATCAATAATGAATAGGGGACTAAAATACGTGAATGTGCTGATGTCTCTTTAATTTTGTGCCAACGTACTACATGATTGGCTATCCCGAATGAATTACTTTGACTTTTCTCCCTTCTTAAGCTGTATAGCATTATTAGTTTCCCCTATAACTATTCCCCACAAAAATTGCAGATACTACTATTGCCCTTTTGCACATAGCTGTCTGACATAAATATAGGTAGTCAAATAATCACTCCTTAAGTCTGACATGCAAGCCTGGTTACCCTATTTGCACTTTGTGGCTTTACCTTGAGTTCAGGCAGCATCATGCTGAGGGAACTCATTTCCTCATCTGAGAATGTCTGATGACGAATTGAGGAAAGTTGAGTATTGGATGTTGTGCTTTGAAGAGTTGCAAGACTAATCAAACATGTTAAAGGCTTTATGTATAAAGAAACCTGGAGAAATTTGGGTTTTTGAACCTTGAAGGGGAGGTGGCTGACAGTGATCTTATAGATCACTAATCATAAAATAATAAACAGTTAAGGAAAGGTAAATCTGAAAGAAAATTTTCATTAAGTTGCAAGAGTACAAAAAGGACCACAATGTCAAATTAGTAAAATACAAATTTGGACTGATTTGAGAAAGTTCTTCAGACACAACAAGGATTAGTATGTGGAATGGACTATTAACAGAAAAACAAAGGCAAAATTTCTGGAATCATTTAAAAATCAACTAGATGCTTCAATAGGAAGCTTTTGGAATATATGATCTAAAATGAGCCAAGTAACTACAAATATTTTGTGATCATTCTTGATAATCATGAGAGGTGCACAAGACTAATTTAAGCACAACAAATTACCTGCCTGCCTGATAAGCAAGGAATGGAACAAAGACACCTCCATCCATGGACAGGGCAACCTGGCTAGTGCGCAAGAGATGTCATTATATCACATCATATTTATGCCAGCCAAAAGGCGGTAAGAGCTTGTATCGGAGCAACTAAAAGAATGTTTGGAATAAGTGGAAGTGGCAAGTTGTAGTAATAATAACAACATATTTCATTTAGCTGTGTTGGGAGTCAAGTTGGAACTGAGTAGCTCACGAAAGAATTTTGCAGAGGAGTTTCAAGTGGATTCCCAAGATATAGTGAGATGTGAGCACATAATTCAGGCTGACACATTAGTATATTACTGAGGGAGTACTGCATTGTTGGAAATGCCTTTTTTTGAATGAAATGTTAAACCATTAATTCTGCTTGCCCTTTCAGATGAATGTAAAAGATTCCACTGTACTTTTTGAAGAAGAACAGGGGAGCTCTTCTGCTGTCCTGGCAAACATTTATCTGAAACTGATAAATGTTATTTACTCCATTGTTGTTCATGGGAACTTTCTATGCATAAATTAGCTGCTATCTTCCCTACATTGCAACAGTGAATGTACCTTAAAAAGGGTGCTTAATTGCATGTAAAGCAATTTAAGTACACAAAGGTCAAACAATTATTGCATAAATGCAAGTCATACTTTTGAATATTTGCTTCTGCCTTCACCACAGAAGATAATGCTTATTTTCCAATAATGTTTTGTATAACTGACACTAAGTTTAGAGTATCAAGGTGAATGTGGATATAGTTCTGGCTAGAATAAGAGATCTTGAAATAGTTTGGGCTGCTGGTACTGACAGCATTCACTCGGGTGCTCAGAGAAGTGAAAACTGAGCTCAGCAAGCACTTTATTAAATATTTAACAGCTCACTAGTGCCTGGAATTGTTTTCATGGACTGGAAGATGACCCATGTGGTGTCAGTATTCAAAAGGGGCAAAAGTCGGAACCAGAGAATTGCAGGCCCATTAGCTTGACCTCCATTGTAAGTAGGTTGCTGGGAGGGATCATTAGATATACACGGTCTGACCGCCCTAATAGTGAAGAAGTTACTCGAGACTCAACATGGCTTCTGGAAAATGTGTCACCACTCGTTGAATTTTTTTTGAACAAGTTAATAGATGTATATAACTTAATTTGACATTGATTTTCAACAAAGTACCATACAATAGACTGCTTCATAAAATACAATCCTGTTGAATTAGAAGGCAGATTTGGAGTTGCATTAGAAATTGGTTGTATTCTGGTAGTTAAAAGGTTGTTATTAATAGCAGTAGTTCTGTCTGAGGAGCAGTTACGAGTGGAGTCCCATAGGGACCGGCATTTGAGCTGCTGCTGTTTACTTTCGTTATCAATGAGCTGCATGACGACATTGCATGTACTGTCTGCAAAATTTCAATTGATGTAAAAATACATATGGGTGTTTGAAATTTAGATGATAAAAATAGGTTACAGCAGATCGAAATGCAAGGGGGAATTGGGATGGCAACTGGCAGATGTTAGTTAATGCAATGTATTTCCAGGGATAGGACTAATGCCAACCATGTATGCATCCTGAGGGCTGCAAACTTAAGATTGGTGTATGAGGTGAATGATTTAAGTATGCATCAGGCTTCTGACCTGCAAAGTTATTGCAAAAGTAAATGGAGTATTAGGCTGTTTTGCCAGGTAATTGAATAAGAAATGTTGGGGAGAAGTTTGTTAGCACAAGCTTTGATTTAATTTATTATTGTCACATGTATTACCATACAAAGAAAAATATTGTTTCTTGCGCACTATACAGACGTATAAAAGGAAATGAGAGAGTGCAGAATATAGTGTTACAATCATTGGTAGAGTGTAGAGAAAGATCAACTTAATACAAGGTAAGTCCGTTCAAAATTTGACAGCAGCAGGGAAGAAGCTGTTCTTGAGTTGGTTGGTATGTGACCTGACTTTTGTATCTTTTTTCCAAAGGAAGAAGGTGGAAAAGAGAGTGTCTGGGGTGTGTGGGTTCCTTAATTATGCTGGCTGCTTTGCCGAGGCAATGGGAAGTGTGGATGGAGTCAATGGATGGGTATCTGGTTTGTGTGATGGATTGGGCTACATTCATGACCTTTTGTAGATTCTTGGGGTCTTGGGCAGAACAGAAGCCATACCAAGCTGTGATACAAACAGAAAGAATGCTTTCTATGGTGTATCTGTAAAAGTTGGTAAGAGTCTTGGCTGACCTGCCAGATTTCTTTAGTCTTGTGAGAAAGTAGAGGCATTGGTGGGTTTTCTTAACTCTCATATCAGCATAGGGAGACCAGGACAGGTTGTTGGGGAACTGGATACCTAAAAACTTGAAGTTGTTGACTTGAAGCTGCGACATGCCTTGCATAATCTTGGGATGTCTCAATGTGTTTTACAGCAAATGGAGCATTTTTGGAGTCTAGTCACTAGTAATGTGGAAAAGGCTAAAGAAGCTGGGATATTTC
Organism: Sphyrna mokarran; assembly: GCA_024679065.1. Classification (NCBI taxonomy): domain Eukaryota; kingdom Metazoa; phylum Chordata; class Chondrichthyes; order Carcharhiniformes; family Carcharhinidae; genus Sphyrna; species Sphyrna mokarran. Next base: position 11,333,887 of record JAGIQG010000030.1, on the reverse strand, counting down.
ATGGCAGAAAAGTATAGGCTTCAAAGATCTTTTAAAATATTGAAAAGATTAGATATGGTCCATGTGGTTAGGTAATAGAGTAGATCAGTGGCAAATTTCAGAACAGTGATTGATAAACCTTTGCTATGTGTAGGTATTAAGGAATAGAGCATCATGGCAGACAGATAGCGTTGTGATACAGATAAATTATGATCCGAATGAGGGACAAAATGGCTGACTCCTGTCCCTATATTTCTACATGGATTAGAAAGGTTAGGACCAGACATGTAAATAAGTATAGAACTAAGTTAGATGTCAGGAGATATTTATACAGAGAGTCTTCTGTGTTTAAAAAAAGATTCGCAAAGGTGGGCCATTTGGCCCATCATATCTGCATTAGCTCTCCAAATGAGCATTATGATTTGGTGCTAATCCCCTACCCTTTCATCTTACCCCTGCACATTGTTTCTATTCAAATAATAGAATGTCCTCTTGAATGCCTCAATTAAACCTGCCTCCACTGTACTTCCGGGCAATACATTGCAGACCCTCAACTACTCATTGTGTGGGAAAACAATGCAAATCATTTTACATTTGTGACTTCTTGTTCTTAAATCTTTCACAAGTGGGAAAATTTTCCTTTTTACTCTGTCCAGTCCTCTCATGATTTTGAGCACCTGTATCAAATCACCTTTCACCCTTCTTCTCTTCAAGGAGAACAGTCCTAATCTGTCCAAACTATCCTCATAACTCAAATTTTCTCATCCCTGGAACCATTTTGTATACCACTTCTGCGGTTCCTCCAATGCATTCACAAAGCATTCTTTCTGATTATGTCATAGCTTGGTATGGCTCCCGTTCTGCCCAAAACTGCAAGGAACTACAAAAAATTGTGAACGTAGCCCAATCCATCACACAATCTAGCCTCCCATTCACTGACTCTGTCTACATTTCTCGCTGCCTCAGCAAAGCAGCCAACATAATTAATGTACTCCAGACATTCTTTTTTTCACTTTCTTCAGTCAGGAAAAGGATACAAAAGTCTGAGATCATGTACCAGCCAACTCAACAACAACTTCTTCCCTGCTGCTGTCAGACTTTTGAATGCACAGACCTTGCATTAAGTTGATCTTTCTCTACACTCGAGCTATGACTGTAACACTACATTCTGCACTTTCTCGTTTTTTTTCTTTGAACTGTATCTATACATTGTGCAAAAAACAATACTTTTCACTGTGTGACAATAATAAATGAAATTTTTCCTACAGTGCGGCAGCCAGAACGGTACACAACATTCTTGCTGAAGTCTAACTAGTGTTGCTGGAATGTGCAGTGAGAGCCACTTCATTGTAACTGCTTGAAAGGGGTTTGCACAAGCTGCAAACTATGGCTGATTTCACTATCTGTAGAAGGTCAGGGGGATATTGCCGAATATGTTGCTAAGTCGCCGTACTCTCCTCAAACTTGTTTGATCACCTTCGGGATTCATAGAGGAAGTTCACTGAGATTCTTACCTTATGTAATTCAGAGTTTATAAATTTGTTTTGATTCCCTATGGAGATTGTTTAATAGAGGTGACAAATAGGAGTCACGGTGTGCATAACTTCCACTACATCAATAGGGGAGAGATTTAATGAACCAGCTGACCTTTTCGTATCCGTGATTTATGTCAGTTTGCCTCACTTAAATAAAAAAGTAAATGGAATAGGACAGAAATCGAAGCGAAAGTTTTTGCAGAGAAACAAAGAAAACAAATGTATTCATATCTAATCTTTTATATCAAACCATTGTTGAATTATTTAGAAGCAAATAACACTTCATGCATAAATGTGATTGAATAAATGAACTAATCCCTTCTTCCTAACAGCACAAGCATGCCATGGATTTGAAAGTTTTGCATGATCCCACCAATCCAAAGAACAGATTATTTTTACATGAGAACTATGGGATTCAGCTTCCTGTTATTAAGAATGACATGCCTGAAGTAAGTACAGTAATTCCTTTTAATGATATGAATTTGATAATGATTGGAGGTCTAACAATAATTTGAGCATGCCAATTGCTTTTCAAGCTTGAGTTATTTTCTTTTGACTTGCAAGAAGATTGAGCAGAGAATCAAAATTCGACCTGTAAGAGGTGTAGTAGTCTTCAGAGGAAAGTGTGTTCAAATTACTGTAATGGACATCAGCCCATAGCCGGTACAGAACACTATTTTTATTAGATTGTATTGGTGGGCTCAGTATTGAGAATGTTGCTGATCCCCTTGTCATGAAAGTAACTATCACCTAGAGTGGCTTGGTAGCACCACTACCAAGTGGACTGAGCTGGCCAAGTCCTAAAGGATACAGCTGCTAGACTGACTCTCATCAGGTTGTGAGGGAACCAACTGAAGAGAAATATCTATTCGACTATTCCTACCAACCTACCTGTTGCAATTGCATGTGTCCATGACAGTATTGGTAGGATTGATCACCACATGGTCCATGTGGAGACTAAGTCCTGTTTTTATTGTGAGAATCTCACTGTGGCAACACAGCGGCATAGTGGTTAGCACTGCTGTATCACAGCATCAGGGACCCAGGTTCGACACCTGAATTGGGCCATTGTATGTGTGGAGTCTGCACGTTCTTCCCATGTCTACGTGGATTTCTTCCAGATGCTCCGGTTTCCCCCCACAGTCCGAAAGACATGCTGGTTAGGTGCATCTGAGTACCTAACTGTACTTGAACAGGCATTGGAATGTGGTGACTAGCAGATTTTCACAGCAACTTCATTGCTGTGTTAATGTAAGCCTACTTATGACGTCAATAAATAAGTAAATCTACCATTATGCTCTGATGATTGTTAGGAATCAGTTAACTGCAACCTTTCACTTCAGACCTAATTTGTATGTTAATTGTTTAATAGTGCTCACCAAGATAGATAAAGCTGGCAATGGGTATTGGGTGTGTGTTTGTGGAGTTGTAAAAGAGAATGAAGTGAGTTTGTGAAGAAACTGGACTTGTACCAACTTTTATTCCTAAGCTGTAACTGAGAGGCTAAATAACGAAGAGCCATCCAGACATGAAGCATTAGCTCTGTTCTCTCCCCAAAGATGCTGTCAGACCTGCTGAGATTTTCCAGCATTTTCTGTTTTGGTTTCAGATTCCATAATCCACAATAATTTCCTTTTATTATGCTAATTGGGATAGATTTCAGTAGATCTAGCAACTCAAAACAGGGTATCCATTAGGTGTTGTGAGCCATCAGCAGCAGCAGAGTTCCATACAACCTTCATCTTAGCCTCATGACTTAGCATATTCCACCACTCCACCACTACCATCAAGCCAAGGGATGAACCCTCGTTCAGTGAAGAGTGCAGCAGGGAATGCTAGCGACAGCTGTAGGCATACCTAAAAATGAAACGTCAACCTGTTGAAACTACAACGCTGGACTACCCGAGTGCTGCACAGCGTAAGCAGCAAACAATATACAGAGCAAAGCAAATTCACAACTAACAGATGAGATCTAAGCTGTGCAGTCCTGCTATATCCAGTCGTGAATCATGGTGGACAATTAAACAATTCACAATGGTGTTGGAGTTGCAAAAATATCCATGTCTCTAGTGTTGTGGAGCCCACCACATCAGCTCAAAAGATAAGGTTGAAACGGTTGCAGTAATCTTCAGCCAGAAGTGCCGAGTGGATGACCTATCTCAGCCTCCTCCAGTGGTCCTCTGCACCACCGATGCCAGTCTTCAATTAATTTGAATCACCCCACATATTAAGAAACAGTTGAAAGCATTGGATATGCAAAGGCTACGGGCCCTGACAATATTCCGGCAATACTGAATGCTGTGCTCCAGAGCTTGGTGCATCTCCAAACAAGTTGTTCGAGAATAGTTTCAACACTGGCACCCACCCCATCGCAAGGTAGATATTGCCCAGGTATGTCCTGTCCACAAACAGTGGAGAAAATCCAATCCACCAGGACTGCTCAGTCCCTGACCACATTATAGCTTTGATCCAAATATGGACAAAACAACTCAGTAGGTGATGTTAGAGAGGTTGCCCTTGACATCAATATAATGTTTGACCAAATGTGTCATCAAAAGCCACAGCAAAAGTAGAGACAATGGAATTATGAGGAACCTGTCCGCTGCTTGGAGTTGTACCTAGCACATTAGGAAGATGGTTGTGGTTATTGGAGGTCAATCATCTTGGTCCCAGGATGATACGCAGGAGTTCCTCAGGCTCTTCGGCTTCTTCATCAATGACCTTTCAGATGCGGAGATATTCGTTGCAGATTGCGCAATGTTCAGCACCAGTCATGACTCCTCAGGTAGTGAAGCAGTTCATGCCTGTAAGCAGCAAGACAATATTCAGGCTTGGGACATTATTCAGGCTTGGGCTGATAAGTGGAAAGTTACAGTCATTCGTACAAGTGCCAGGCAATGACCATTTCTAACAGGAGAGAATCTAACTATCTCCCCTTGACATTCAATGATCATCAACCTTCTGGCGTTACCATTGCCCAAAAACTGAATTGGACTAGCCATATAAATACTATGGCTACATGAGCAGGTCAGAGGCTGGGTATTCTGTGGCAAGCAACTCACCTCTTGAATCCAAAGCTTAATCAAGACACAACTCAGGAGTGTGATGGAATACTCTTCACTTACTTGAATAAGTGCAGCTCCAACAATGTTCAAGAAACTCAACACCATCCAGGTCAAAGCAGCACACTGATTGACACTTCATCCAACAAAATGAGGGCAATGCTGTGTACCAGCTACAAAAATCACTGTGAAAACTCACGCCTTCCAAACCCGCAACTTAAGTCAGGGACAGCAGATGCATGGGAACACCTCACCTAGAATTTCCCTTCAAGCCACACACCATCCCAAATTGTAGGGTTATCGTTGTTCTTCTACTGTCGATAGGTCAGGATCCTGGAACTCTATCCCTAACTTCACTGTGGATGTACTTATACCACATAGACTGCAGCAGTTCAAGAAGGCAGCTCACCATCACCTTCTCAAGGGAAGTTAGGTTTAGGGAATGTATGTTGGGTTAGTCAGCAATTTTTACCCCTATTAAAAATATAATAAAAAAGAAGCATTCTCAACTCTATAGTAAGTTAACTAATCCCCATTATGCTGACACACTTTGCATCAGTAACCCATTTTGGGTAAAGGAAATTCATCAAGATTCCTGTTCTTCAGTGTTATGTTGGGAATCTTTGAACCTTTGAAAAGGTACCACAGTCCAGTGTGCCTTTTTTGTGGAAGATAAAGATCTGAAGAGCTGGGAGCTTACCTTGTATCAATAATTTTTCCTCAGCCCATAGAATTACATTGTATTTTATAGCAGGGTAAAATACCTTTTGGCCAAAAAAGTCTATGCCAGTGTTTTTGTTCCACATGAGTATATCAGTAAAATTAGATTTAATTGATCCTTCATCTCAGTCCTGTCAGTGAAATGTTGTTATGGACAAGACATAGTAGTTACTGATTTTCAAATTAATTCTTGTGAACCAATGTTTCTGAGCAAAAAGATAAGGCACTATATAAATGCACGGCTTTTCATTTTTTTTAAATTGAGGTTGTATCCTTGAACCCTAGCTGACACTCTTGTACAGCAGAAGTGTACCTTTTATATTTTCTGTGCAATCCTTTTGTTTAATGATTAAAGATAGTTATAAGACTAAGGACTTGTAATAATAAGCAGCTGTGCTTAAAATCTATTTGGTTTAATTAAGATGAATTTGTAAGGGACCCATTATTTCAAGGGGCTAGCTAACATGCTGGATCTTTTTGCTGGTTGTAGCAGTTCAATGGGATCTCATTTTATACGATTACTTTTGAAACAAGATTAAATAGGATACAGAAAAAAAAACACCTTACCACATGCACAATGTATTTTCCTTGCTAATTTCCATCACAGCCTGATTCGTCTTTCTGTTTTTAATCAAAAATATTATTGTGCTCTGCTGAATTTGCCTCTCGCACTGTGCAGGCAAAGTAGGGGAGAACATGGTAACCAGTAGTCAGGTAATGCACAGCTTTGTTTTTATGAGCTTGTGACTATAGGAAGACAGGTTTGTGAATGGAAAAGGGTAGAAATTGGCTGTATCTCTGCTACTGTTCCAAAGCCTGGCCACTTAATAATCTCTGACCAATATTGTGATGTGGGTAGCCGTGTGCTGTGGGCTCAGTGAATGCAACTTCAGAGAAAACCCATAATATTGGATGCTCAACATACAAATTATATGTGGTTCCTTGATTGAAATGGATAAGTTAGGATAAATGCACTTTTCTACTCAATTTTATTAATATGTTAAAAAATTCCATTTACATAGTTCTGTATCACATTTTGAAATGCGTATCACATAGCAAATTGTTTTTGGAATAAACGGACTGTTCTACTGTAGAAAAATGTGACAGTCATTCTGGGCTTGATTTCAGCAAAGCCATGGAGAAGTTTTAGTTTAATGACGACATCTGCAACACAGATGAAAGTCACTTGGTTTTCAGGCTGTTCCTTGACAGATTCTTGGCACCTAATGCAAACTTTGGCAACTGAATGCATGCAGCTCAATAACTGAAAAATTGTACTGTAAGATGAGAAAGAAAATGAAGCTTTTAGTAATTAGAAAATCAGGAAATATAAATGTTTTCAACCAAGTCCTAAATTACACATACTGCAAAGATAAGTCAGCCTGGATTCTAATGTAGTTTTATTTTAATTAGATCAGAAGCTTTGACAACTGAATGCCTGCAACTCAATCAATACAAAATTGTATGTAAAGTAAGAGTCCAGGAGAAGAAATACTCTGGTTGCTTTTGATAGCAATGTTACAAGTGCATTCTTTAAGACTGCTTCTAGTTGTATGTCAATCAAAAATGGGTATTGACCAGAAGAAATCTTCATGATCACATTTATAATGCTAACACTGGAGGGTTACATTGTCAGTCAGGCAGTGTTCCTATGTGAATGCTTAATATGCATGTCTTAAATTCCACCTTTCTAAAAGAAATGGGTTGATGTGGATTGTTAAAAAGTGCACAAAGGAATTTAGTACAAGTGTATTAATTGGTAACAGTGTCAATGGGAAAATATTTCCCAAGATGCACAGAGAAATTATCCATCTCCAACTTACAGTCCAAATTTTCTCATTAAAATACACATATCTTTTCTCCAATTAGAACAGCCAGCTGCTCTTAGCCAACTGGCACTGGAATAGAATAAGATGTATGTGCCACTGTCAACTAACCTAAATACCTTTACACACTAACCTTGATCAGCTTACCACTTACCAAAGAGACTATGAGTGGTTGGTTTTGCTAAGGCTTGTTGAAGGTTTTAAATGACTTGTTAAAATGAAAAGAAATATCATAAACACTAAATCACTTCTCTGAATTTGTAGTTAATCAAAGGAAGAAAAGGGATATCAGCAGAATACCCACAGCAGTGAAAAGTAAAATAGAGTTTGGAGCCCCACGGCATCATTGTCAGTTGTTTGAATAATTGGAAAGGGAGAGAGCTGCATGGGTATGTATGGGGTAGAGGACCAAGATCATCGTAAAAGCTCTACCTTATGGTCGCAGTCAAAACATCAGGCACTGCCAATTGGCAAGATAAGACTTAGGTTCATTAGATTCACTGTGATTGAAGTGTGTCAACTGATCTACTGTGACTTACAGAAACTACAAGGTAAGTAGGAGTTGTAATTATAACCTTTAGTGATGGTGTGAAATGATTGATATTGAATTAGACACTAACCCAAAGTCCCCTTCAATGGACTAGAAAATCAGATATGATGCAAAATGGATGTTTCACATTGGTATTTTAAGCTATCACCAAAGATATAACTAACCCCAATTTACAGCTGCCACAGAAACCGTTCTGCAGGGGGCAATTCAGAAGTCAGTTGGTGCATTGTTGATGCTGCATTTAAAATATGAGTGGAGTCCAGATTTGCCAAATCACAGGAGTAACCACCATTAGCACAAGCAGAATTAATTAGAGTTTTGCCAAACCATTAACCTCTCTAAAGGATAGGACATCATTGACAGTATACATATATCCATTTATTTGCTTTCCCATAAATTATGTACTATATACTATCTATGACATTCTTTCAAAGCCCGCAAAGCCAAGCAAGCCAGGGTGGTAGATGTTTGCTGACTCAATTGACTATCTTTCTGTGATTTTAGAATGTCTAGTCCCACCATCTACATCTGTCACATGTGCATTTATCAGTAACAGAAGCATCTTTGTTTGAGCGGTTCCTGCCTGTGTTTGAAGCTGTTTTTGTAGTTCCGCAATCAATTGTTGTTGACGTTATTGTTACTCAGTTATTTTGCCTTTTGTGCATATGCCCTACTTGAGACATTGCCTTGACCTATCAACCAATTTGAGTGTTGCACAGTGAACCTTGGTGCAGTATCGGAATCTTCCATGGTCTTGAAGATGACATTACCTGAATATAGAGTCTTTGACCTGAAAACCTTACAGGATGCTAGCATTTACCTGAGAGCCTTGACTGTTGTTCCCTGATCAATAACAGTTTGCTGCGCAAGTAACCCATCCTCCATCCCTTACAGAATCATGAATGTGAAACAAAGGGAATTCACAACAAGCTCCAAACTCTGCTGGAAAACAAAACGTAAAATCTTTATGCCTCAAGATAATTGACCAAGGACACAGTTTTCTTGACCTCCATCCATCACTTGCTCATCCTTTTTTTTGTATCATCATCAGGAGTGATCTGTGCTGTGTCCAGTGCTTTCACATTCAATATTTTCATCTGTAAGTTGTTAAGTATCTGTATCCGCATTCTGACTTGGTGCAAGTCTGATGTTAACAATTATGGCTGCGCTAATTCTCTGTGCAAGATGAAAGGTCACATGACACTTGGTTATAGTCCAACAGGTTTATTTGAAATTACCAATTCTTTGCACTGCACAGAGCACAGACAACTTGATTTTCTGTGACTGGTATAGTGGGCAATGTGATTGCATGAGTGCCATTATCCATTTGGGTGTTGCATCAATATTATATGAACAATTAAGAGCAATTATACAATGTTTATGCATATTTCAGCATCATAAATTGATTAATGTACGCACCTGGCCTCAATCCAATTCCGTCGGTGCAGTGTTTTACTTGACCTCCTTCCCTATTTTTGCCACGAAACAAATACTCTTTGAAAATAGTTAAAGACCTACTAATGCTAAAGAACTACTTGTGCTACTTGTCCTTCTGTTGTATGCCAATGTAGTCTAATGTAACAGCAGCACATGTTATCACAAGCTAGATAAATTATTTTTTGTTATGCCATACATTTATACATTGTGAAATGTGTGGTGTAATTAGTATTAGCCTAAGAGTTTTACTAGTTCCACCTTCTTCGCAAAATCCTTCATAGCATTACTCTACATGGATACAGAAAATGTTGCCTATAAATACCAACTCTTGTATTTATCATCTGCAAACTAAAACTGGACAAATTTACAGCCGTGATTCATTCATTTCTTTGTGATTAAATTACTTTTCAAATCAATTTTAAAGTGCTCAAGAATTTGAATTGAAATTAATTTTTATATAGCTCTTTCATCACGATGATGCTCTTTTTCAACATAATCTCACTCTATTCTTTAGAGCAGTTGTCAAGCAGTCATTCCAGTTCCAGCTTGCCAATATTTGTAGGGCTAGCTGCTCGGGCTCCCTCTGTCAAATACATAGACCAAGAAGACTTCAGTGCATAATTAGATCATTAAGCTAGATTTTGCAAGTGTTCTGTGTAAGCATTTATAATTACTACTTTTTTAATGAATACTATTAATACCCAACTATGTTAACATTTTTATCTTTATATTAGATAAGTCACTCATCAAATGCTTGAGAAATGGGAATTATTGTAGGTGTGTCATAATTGGCAATCTTTCTTGCTGTTCCCATTAGCAAATTCAGGTTGCACAAAATTAACCACAATAAAATCAAATGCATGCACAATTTTGATTATTAAACACCGTGGAAAATACGATTATTCACTTTTTGAGGAAAAGAAGGAAAATATTCCCCAATGTATAATATAACACACAGCTTGGCTGGTGATGCTGTGCACAAAACAAACATATTATAACCGTAACATTAGGAGGAAAATTATTCTAAAGCAGTATCAGTGCCTGGCTGGGAGCAGGCACTAATGTGCAGTAAAAAGAACATTTCCATGGAACAAACTTAACAAGAACAATGTTGTGAATGTTTTTATCCTGATGCTGTTGTCTCCTGTGTTGTGGTCTATTTATATCCTATCCACTCAATGCTGTAGTGAACATTGCTCCCCTGGAATGGACGATTTTACACTCAAAGTGCACAAACTACCATAACAATTTAGGTAATTAAAAAAGGGATTTGTCTCACTCTAATCATTTAAGAGTCATATATTTTTCACCACATGCCCTGGTCATTATGAACAGCATTGAAGTCAGGTTTCTAGAACTATAATTGCTACAGTTAGGTAACTTTTTACACTTCATTGACACCATTTGACTTGTCAATAAACATGAGAACTTTAAGAAATAGAAGCAAGAGTAGGTCATACAGTCCCTCAAGCCTGCTCCACCATTCATTAAGATCATGATTGACTCCACTATCTCAACTATGAATATATTTAATGATCCAGCTTCCACATCTCTCTGTGGCAATGAATTCCATACACAAGTGACCTTCTGAAAGAAGAAATTCCTCTTCATCTCTGCATTAAATGGATGATACTTTATATGGCCCCTAGATTTAGATTCCTCAAAAAGGAAAACATCCTCTCAGAACTACCCTGCCAAGTTTCCTTAGAACCTTACTTTTCAATAAGGTCATCCCTTATTTTTCTAAACTTCAACCTGCTCAACCTTTTTTCAGAAGACAACTCATTCATTCTAGGATCAAACTAGTTAAGATTCTCTGAACCACCTCCAATGCAATTAAGTATATTCTTCCTTGAATACAGAGACCAAAACTGTTTACAGTAGTCTCACAGATATCCAGTACAATGGCGGTGAGACACTCCTACCTTTTTACACCATTCCCCTTGCAATAAAGATCAATATTTCATTTGCCTTCATAATTACTTATTGTATCTACATGCCAACTTTGTGTTTCATGTACTGGGACATCCAGATCCCTCTGTACGAAAGTATACTGTAGTCTCCCTCCATGCAAATAACATCTTGTTTTTCTATCCTTCCTACTAAAGTGGATAATCTCACATTTTTTCACTTGATTCTCCATCGACCAAGTTAATCCTGAACCTAGAAGGAATTAAGTCCCTAATTAGCAGCAGGGACTATTCTGCCAAGGCTTACAGCTGTTGGACTTTAACCTGGTGTTGTGAGACTTCTTACAAGTCTTACAGCCCCAGGGAGGAATTTTAATTGCAGGACTTACCCCAAAAGGGTGAAATTCCATCCTGGGAGAGCTGCAACCAATCAGAGACTGCCAGTTCTCCAGTACTGGCAGTGCCACTGGAGCAAGGGATCCTGTTGATAACACATCTGGGTCCATATCAGGGATGATTAAGGGATCCCTGGAGAAAAGTAATAGTGGATGGGGGTCACAGGGCGAGAATTGTCAACAAGAAGATAGTGGAAAAGGGCAAGGGATTAGCTGACGTATGGGCCCCCTTCCCAGTACCAGGTCACTTGATGGGGCACTCAATGATTTTGAATAAGCACCACCACATCCCCCATCCCCAATCGCCCCCCAGTACCCTCTTCCCATAAAATGCCCACATCCATCTTCAAACTCACCTCCGGGGAGAAATAAATACCACCCTATTTCCTCCCCATAACTTACTTTCCCATATATCTTTCAATTGTTGGACAGCTTGTTTACAATGCGCTCCCTTATCCAAATCATTAATATAGATTATAAATATTTAAAGTTTAATTTATTTATTAGTGTTACAAATAGGCAAACGTTAACATTTCAGTGAAGTTACTGTGAAAATCTCGTCACCATACCGATACCTGTTTGGGTATATTGAGGGAGAATTTAGCATGGCCAATGCATCTAACCAGCACGTCTTTCAGACTGTGGGAGGAAACCAGACCTCTCGGAAGAAACACACCAAACATGGGGAGAATGTGCACACTCTGCACAGACAGTGACCCAAGCTGGGAACTGAACCAAGGTCCCTGGTGCTGCGAGGCAGCATGCTTGCCGCTGTGCCTCTCCATTTCAGCCTCCAACACTGTTCTCTGTAGTCCCCTAAGTTACTGTTTGTCAACCTGAAAATTAGTCATCTATCGAGGTTCTCTGTTTTATGATCCCTAACTTGTACAGTGCCTAATTGAATGATTTAGGAAATCATCATACCCTGCATCTTCTTGTTCCCTTTCATCCACCTTGCTTTCCATCCTCACCATCCAGAATGAACTTAGTGCTCTTGGCAAGAATCTGACCCACACCAGTTATCCAACCAGCTGAATAAAGCAGCTTGCCCAAGGAATTGGACATACATTTTTACATGCAGATTGTAGCCTGGAGCAATGGGTAGAGGCCGCCATTCTTTTCATTACATGTCTGACCAGGAAATCTTGCTCACTTTATCACCTACCACTGGCATGTCTTGGAAGGATTTACAAGTTGACACTCAATCTTTTTTGACCACATTATGAATGCACCTGTTTTGGTCGTCATGTCTTGGAGTTGAACTTGAAACTGGAGCTACCGGCTCAGAGACAGAGTGATACCAACTGTGCCAAAAAACCTCCTCTTTGATCGTATTGTGATCTTCTAAGTATCCTGTTACTACTTCCTTAATAATGGATTCCAACGTTTTCCCAAATGTAGATGTTAGGCTAACAAATCTATAGTTTCCCACTTTCTCTCTCCCTTCTTTTGTGAGTAGGGATTTTTCATTTGCAGTTTTTCAATCACTGGGACCCTTCCGGAATCGAGGGAACTATAGATGTTTATAATTAAAGTATCTATTATAAATTTCAGCCACTTCTTTTAAGACTCTTAGAGTCTTGCCAGCCTTTAGAGAATTAGCTTGCCAAATATCTTTTCTCCAATGATAATGATTGCTTTACGTTCCTCTTCCTTTCACTCTTTGATTTTCTATTATTATTGGGGACGCTTTTGTGTTTTCTACCGTGAAGAAATAAAATCTTTGTTCAATATCTCTGTTGTTTCTTTGTTTGAATTTCTTGGTCTCATTCTTTAAGGACCAACCTTTGCTTTAGCTGATTGCTTAAATATTCAGATACTTGTAGAAGGTCTTACTGTCTGTTTTTATATTTTGTGCTACTTCACCATCATAATTTATTATCTTCCTTTTTTGCAATCATTTCACTCAAAAGGTTATGAATCCTTGGAATTCTCTACTCAAGAGAGTTATGGATGCTCCATCATTGAATATATTTAAGGCTGAGGTACACAATTCTTTAATGGCTCAGGAATCATCCTATAGGAGGAGCTGGCAGGAAAGTGAAGTTGAGGCAGAAGATCAGCCATGATTGTACTGCTTGGCAGAAATATAGACTCAAAGGATTGTATCTTATATTTCTATACCTATTTATTTTGTTTTTCTAGTCTCCATTAATCTTTGCAATATGATATGCCATTTCTTTCAATTTGGTTACATATTTAGTTAGCCACGCATAGTTCATCCCTCTTGTTCAGTCCTTCTTTCTCAATGAAATTATCTTTGAAAATAATAAAATATTGGCAAACATTACTCAATGCTCTGACACTAATTTCCATAGTGGATTTAGTTAGAAGGTACGTTGAAGTACTTGCAGTCAAATAGCCTTAAAATGTTTTAGATTATAGAGATGAAAATTGTGATTTTAAAATTAGCATTTGAACAGTTATCAGCACATATTCAAATTACATTGAACCGCTCGTCTTAGTATTTAACAATACCCATTATGCATAATTGCACCTTGGCTCCATTTATTTTTATTGCTTATTTTTTATAATAAAAGCTGCAGTCGATAGTTATGGATTGTTCCCCTTGAATGTGATCTGGCACACATCTAATCCATTAGATTCCGGTTACACTGCAGTAATTTAGAAATTGTGTGTTGCATTCATAAAATCTTTACAAGAAATACACAAATTAATACAGTGTCACTGACAAAAATAGCAGATAATTGCCAAGGCAGAGCTAAGGAACAGATGACTACAATCAGTATACTTTCAACCCAGCATTTGGGAAGTGAAGGTCACCCCCATCTCTTATGACAGAAGAACATTTGTTGGTAAACAAATTAATCTTTCTAAAGGTCACCATTTGTTTAAGTTTTTATCCAGCGCTTGTCATCTGGAATACAAGACAAGTCTGTCATTCAGCCACGCAGGGTGCAACAGAAACGTGCTGCATGGATGCAGTAATGGTGTTCCAGTGTGTTTCAGCATTCTTTGGTAACATGGTGCCTGATTGGGATGCTATGGGCTGCTGGTTTACAGCTGTCTGTGGGCAAGATAGAGGTCCAGCCATGAATTACAATAAGATAGGTCCATACTTTGTGACTGGTACAAGCTGGACTTCTGCCTGGAAGTGACATTTTCAATGTTATCAGCCAGCACATATCTTTTTTTCCTCCTTTTTTTCACTCTTTTTTTCACTTTCTGCTACTTTGGCTCTTTTTCATTCACATAAAGCAGTGTTTGAAATTTTAGTAAAGTTCTGCATCAAATGTACTCTGCAGATTTTTTTGCTACATCATCATAACAGCCACATTTCTTATAAATGAGTATTGAAGTGGCAACTGCTCTCTCATTCAGATTACAGTATCGTTATTTGTCCCCTACATTATTTATGTCACAGAATTGTCCTCTATTTTGAAGCATTGTTATTTCACATTGAGCATTTAATTTTTAACAATCCCCAGAGTAAACGTTGGCAGACATGTGCAGGAACCATGCCTCTTAAAGAATTGCTGTGATTGCTAATTTTTCTTACATATTACCAGTCACTGCACTTCAAAATAATGTACTCTAAATGAGATACTGCATAACATCCAGAAATGTAATGCACGCTAATATTAAAATATTAAATATTTTTAATGTTTATGGTGGTAAAAGGCCTTGAAAGAGAGGATGGAGTGCTGCCAGTAATCAGAAAAGTTTAATTAGATACGTATTTCTTAATGCTTACTGATAATCTTCTAATATTTTTAATACAAACTACTATCTCCTCTCACTTTACATGCACGGAATGTTACAACTTTGTTCTACTTAATGTAAAAGATCATTGTAAGGAATGTAGGACTTTGTATTGAATAGTTTAAATCATTGTTTGCTAAATAAACAGAATAAGAAACAAAATGCATCCATATTAGAACATTACAGCGCAGAACAGGCCCTTCGGCCTTCGATGTTGCGCTGACCAATTAACAAAAAGCAATGACCCTCTAACCTAAATCATCCCCTTTTCATCCATAAATTTATCTACTAACCTCTTAAACGCCACCAAACTTGGCGCATCTACAACTGTAGCAGGCAGGGCATTCCATACCCTTACCACCCTCTGGGTAAAGAACCTACCTCTGACATCCGTCCTATAACTACCACCCCTTAATTTAAAGCTATGTCCCCTCGTGCTCGCTTTCTCCATCCTAGGAAAAAGGCTATCACTGTCCACCCTATCTAAACTTTCTAAAAGTTTAGATAGGGTGGACCAGATTAGATATTGGGCCAGATTCTCCAATCCAGAGAATTCTGGCCATTATTTTTGGGCTCTTTTATTTTCTGTATGGAAGCAGAGATAACAATCATCTCCTAATAGAATTTCCTTACCTCTTTTGCTAAACAGCAGAGAAAAGTCAAGCATATCACACTGCATTCTGGCTCTCTCAATATCTCCATGCCAGATAGGTCAAAAATAGAGATGTAACTCTATTGAAGAGCACTGGTGATGGATCATTTTTGGAAGCAATGGACCATCAGATTAATGGTGTCGAAAGTCCTTAACTACTCATAGAAGAGATGTTCATGGACCAGAGTTGAAATCCTTGGAATGAAAGGGCCAAAGTGAAAAGTGTCTCAACATTTCTCTTCACAGAATTCACCTTTACATGAGATGAAAATGATCTTGCAGAAGAAGTAAGATTTACATTTAAAATATAGTATTTAACAAAAATAATTTATGCTAGAATTGTTTTGTGCATGTACAATAAAAAGCAATAATTGCAAATAGGAAGTCTTCCAACTGAAAGGTAGAAAAAGCGTAGCGTAACCAGCAGTAATTTATTATAAGTAAGTATCACATTAACTTCAGATGTCAACAAGGAACCATTGAGTTTTGAACCCCTGGTGAGCTATACTGATGTTTGTTGCAAGTGAATGTGCATGAATTTCACAACAAAGGTTGATATCCAAAATTTCTCAAAATGATAAAGAAAATTAATTCGTAGCTTTTCTTTCCAACAGGCACCTTTGCAAAAACTTATTAAAGGTACCACAGTTGGCACGCTTGCTGTTTTGCCTGCTTCCCACCGTGAAAATCCAGCTCTCCTTCCTCCATTTGTATCCGAGAAAGATGCAAGAAAAGGTCAGTGGCACTAGAGCAGATCACAGGATGTAATGGGCAATGATGTTAAGCAGGAACCAACCGTAAGATTTTGTTCTACTGTGTTAGTCATAACTACAGAAACTTGATAACAATAGTTGTTTTAAATGTAAAATTTGTGTTTTTAATGGTGTGGGTTACCGCTTGGCCCACATTGGAAAGAATGTCATTGTGCTGTAAGTGAAGCCTTAACATAATTAGCAGCAGGACTTCTCCACACTCTGCAACATTGTCCATATGCTTGCTGGCAGTCTGCTTAGTGCACCTAGTGTTTTTCAGTGCATGCCTATCAGTCCCCCACAGCCCACCTGAGGTTAACAGCTGAGTCCTCTGCATTAAGGCTGGTTTGCATTCTGGCAAAGTGGCACCTTGTAACGTCCCATCCCTTCACCCTAGTTCCTACATATCACCATGCAAAGACCTTTTCTGTAATACACATATGCTTCTAGAGTCTGACCTGGTGCTTGCTAGAATGACATTTTGTAACACTACCTCTTCAGGAAGGCTGACTTCACCTTCATAAAATTATTAAGGTGTCTTCTCATTTCCCTGGAACAGAGGAACGTGTCTTAGTTTGTGGTGCGATAGGAGAGCAAAGAAAGAAATGTTAAAAGTGAAAGGCTTTGCAGTTGATCATGCTGAACATACAGGAAGAGATGGAAGTAGGAAGGCAAGAGGAGGTTAAGGTCTGAAGAAACCCTGCATGACATCTCCTCTCACGTTGCCATTGCCTTAGCCATGATACTTTCCCATTGATGGTCAGTTGCTTTCTTCAAGAAGAAAGAAAAAGTGTACAGATGGCTCAGTATCCCCTTGTATCAGCTTCCTGTCTGGAGTTGTGCATGACCTTCTCATGAATAAAAAAATGAGAACATGATATTCCTGTCAGATCTTTAGAGGATGGGTAGAAATCCCACCCTAGGTCAACAGACTTTCCCATGGTCCATCCCTCTCCCGCTCTGATTCCCATGGTGGGCGGGGTAGTAAATTCTGGCCAATATGTCTGTCCTGTTGAATAGCTGATATGCTGTACACATGACTGGTGAAGTGGGGATTGCAATATTCATAGATCCTAGAATCCCTACAGTGCAGAAGGAGGCCATTCTGTCCATCAAGTCTGCGCCGACCACAATCTTACCCAGGCCCTATCCCTGTAATGTCATGTATTTACCTCGCTAGTCCTCCCAACACTAAGGATTAATTTAGCATGGCCAATCAATCTAACTCGCATATGTTTGGACTGTGGGAGGAAACTGGAGCACCCAGAGGAAACCCACGCAGACATGAGAAGAATGTGCAAACTCCACACAGGTGGTGACCCAAGCCAGAAATTGAACCCACATTGCTGGTGTTGTGAGGCAGCTGTGCTAACCATTGTGTCACCATGCCACCCAAAATATTCTATTTTTTCAGTCATTGCTATTGTTCTCCATTAAGCAAGCACATAGATCATAGAATCCCTAAGTGCTGAAGCAGGCCATTCAGCCCATTGAATCTGCACTGATTGTCTAACAGACCATCTTATCCAGACCCTATCCTCATAACTTCACATATTTAATACCCCTAACCTACGCATCTTGGGACAATTTAGCATGGCCAGTCCTGCTCTAACCTAACCTGCACATTTTTGGACTGAGAGGAAAGCGGAGTACCTGGAGGAAACCCAAGCCGAGCAGGGAAAAACATGCAAACTCCACACAGTGACCCGAGGCTGGAATTGAACTTGGACCTGTGGCACTGTGAGGCAGCAATGCTAACCACTATGCCACCGTGCCGTTCTTAAAGTTTATTCATTAGTGCCATAAGTAGGCTTATATAAACATTGCAATGAAGTTACTGTGAAAATCCCCTACTCGTCATGCTGCAACGTTTGTTTGGGTACACTAGGAGAATTAGTATGGCCAATGCACCTAAGCAGCTCGTCTTTTGGACTGTGGGAGGAAATCGGAGCATCTGGAGAAAATCCATACAGACATGGAGAGAATATGCAGACTCTGCACAGATAGTGACCCAAGCTGGGAATTGAACCCCGGATCCCTGGCGCTATGAGGTAGCCTTGCTAACCACTATGCAATTATGTCCAGATAATATAATTAAAAGAAACTACAGGCCAGAGAACCTGCTTGCTTTGTGATTTTTTTTATTATTCATTCATGGAACATGAACATCATTGGCTGGCCAGCACTTATTGTCCATCCCTAATTGCCCAAGGGCAGCTAAGAATCAGTCACATTGCTGTGGCCCTGGAGTCACCTGTAGACCAAATCAGGTAAGGATAGCAGATTTCCTTCCCTAAAAGACATCGGTGAACCAAATGGATTTTTCTGAAAGTTGACAATGATATCATGGTCATCAATATATTTGTAAATTATTGAATTCAAACTCCGCCATCTGCCATGGCAGATTCGAACCTGGATCCCCAGACATTAGCTGATTTTTTTTTGTACTAATAGTCTAGTAATTATACCTCTCAGCCACCGTGATTGAACGGCAATAATTCATAATGGTTAATTGGTCATCATTTGACTTTTAATTCCAGATTTATATTGAAGTCAAATTCCTCCATCTGCCGTGGCGGGGTTTGAACCAGGGACCCCAGAGCATTATCCTGAGTCTCTAGATTACTAGCCCAGCGCCAATACCACTACACCATCAGCCTCAAAAAAGAACAGAGACTAATATGAAATAAAGATGCACGGTGTTACGGGTGTCAGCGTGGATAGAGGATTGGTTAACAAACAGAAATCAAAGAGTGGCAGTAAATGGGGTGTTTTTCTGGTTAGCAGTGACTAGTGGTGTGATCCCTGAGGCTGCCTGTTAGAACTGCAATTGTTTATGATTTACATAGATGATTTGGAGTTGGGACCAGGTGTAGTGTGTCAAAATTTGCAAATGACACTAAGATGAGTGGCAGAGCAAAGTGTGCAGAGGATGCTGAAAGTCTGCAAAGGGATATAGATAATTTAAGTGAATGGGTGAGGGAGCAACAGTTGGAGTACAATGTTGGTAAATGTGAGGTCATCCATTTTGATGGGAGTAACAGCAAAATGGACTGTTACTTAAATGATAAAAAATTGCAGCTGCTGCTGAGCAGATGGACCTGGGCGTCCTTATGCAGGAATCTCAAGGAGTTAGTTTGCAAGTGCAGCAGGTAATTAAGAAGGCAAATGGAATTTTGTCCTTCACTGCTAGAGGGATGGAGTTTAAAAACAGCAAGGTTATTTTGCAGCTGTATAAGGTGCTGGTGAGGCCATATCTTGAGTACTGTGTGTACAGTTTTAGTCTCCTTACTTGAGAAAGAATATACTGGCACTGGAGGGGGTGCAGAAGAGATTCACTAGGTTAATTCTGGAATTGAGAGTTTTGGCTTATGAGGAGACACTGAGTAGATTGGGGCTATACTCATTGGAATTCAGAAGAATGAGGGGAGATCTGATAGAAACACATAGGATTATGAAGAGAATAGATAAGATAGAAACAGGGAAGTTGTTTCCACTGGCAGGTGAAACTAGAACTAGGGGGCATGACCTCAAAATAAGAGGGAGTCGATTTAGAACTGAGTTGAGAAGGAACTTCTTCACACAAAAGGTAGTGAATCTGTGGAATTCCTTGTCCAGTGAAGCAGTTGAGCCTACCTTATTGAATGCTTTTAAGGCAAGGATAGACAGATTTTTGAACAGTAAAGGAATTAAGTTTTATGGTGAGCTTGTGAGTAACTGAATCCATAAAAAGATCAGCCATGATCTTTACCTCGTTAGCTACAGGTATAATGCCGGAAGACTGGAGGATGGCAAATGTTGTCCCTCTTTTCAAAAAGGGGAGTAGGGACCATCCTGGAAATTATAGACCGGTGAGCCTGACTTCTGTTGTGGGCAAGGTCTTGGAAAGAATTATAAGGGATAGGATTTATAAGCATCTAGAGAGAAATAAATTGATTAGGGATAGTCAGCACGGTTTTGTGAAAGGTAGGTCGTGCCTCACAAACCTTATTGAGTTTTTTGAGGAGGTGACCAAAGAGGTAGATAAGGGTAAGGCAGTTGATGTAGTGTATATGGATTTTAGCAAAGCGTTTGATAAGGTTCCCCATGGTAGGCTACTGCAGAAAGTGCAGATGCATGGGATTGAAGGTGATTTAGCAGTTTGGATTAGGAATTGGCTAGCTGATAGAGGACAGAGGGTGGTGGTTGATGGGAAATATTCAACCTGGAGTGCAGTTACAAGTGGTGTACCTCAAGGATCTGTTTTAGGGCCACTGCTGTTTGTCATTTTTATAAATGATCTAGATGAGGGTGTAGAGGGTTGGATTAGTAAATTTGCTGACGATACCAAAGTGGGGGGAGTTGTAGATAGCGAGGATGGATGTTACAGTTTGCAGAGGGACATAGATAGGTTGCAGAGCTGGGCCGTGAGGTGGCAAATGGAATTCAATACGGATAAGTGTGAGGTGATTCACTTTGGTAGGAATAACAGGCATATGAAATATAGGGCTAATGGAAGGACCCTTAATAGTGTTGTCGAGCAGAGGGATCTTGGGTTACAAGTACATAGCTCTTTGAAAGTTGGCACCCAGGTTGATAAAGTTGTTAAGAAGGCGTACGGTGTGTTAGCTTTTATTGGTAGAGGGATTGAATTTAGGAGCCGTGAGGTTATGTTACAACTGTACAAAACTCTGGTGCGGCCGCACTTGGAGTATTGCGTACAGTTCTGGTCGCCGCATTATAAGAAAGATGTGGAAGCATTGGAAAGGGTGCAGAGGAGGTTTACCAGGATGTTGCCTGGTATGGTGGGAAGGCCTTATGAGGAAAGGCTGAGGGACCTGAGGTTATTTTCATTAGAGAAAAGAAGGTTACGCGGTGACCTAATTGAGGCGTATAAGATGATCAAGGGATTGGATAGGGTGGATAGTGAGAGCCTTTTTCCTCGGATAGTGATGACCAACACGAGGGGACATAACTTTAAATTAAGAGGTGGTAGTTATAGGACGGATGTCAGAGGCAGGTTCTTTACACAGAGGGTGGTGAGAGCGTGGAATGCCCTGCCTGCAGCAGTTGTGGACTTGCCTACTTTGGGGGCATTCAAATGTTCAGTGGATAGGCATATGGATGATATTGGAATAGTTTAGGTTAGAGGGTCCACTGGCTGGCGCAACATCGAGGGCCGAAGGGCCTGTACTGCGCTGTAATGTTCTATGTTCTATGATCTTATTGAATGGCAAAGCAAGCTCGAGGAGTCAGATGGCCTACTCCTGCTCCTAGTTCTTATGTTCTTATGTTCTAATATTGGTGAGTGTGTGACTATGAGAAGAAGAAGAAAGTGGGGTGAAGAATGTTATAATCATTGTTGGAGAGTGAAAGGAAGTGGGGGAAGAGAATGTTGTGAGCCATGATAGAGTAAGAAGACTCCAAACACCAGGTGAAAGCCCAAAAGGTTTATTTGATAGCAAAAGCCACTAGCTTTCGGAGCGCTTGCTGCTCCTTTATTCAGGCAAGTGGGAATTCTGTTAACAACAGGGCATATAAAGACACAAACTCATTTACAAAATAAATCATGAATAGAAGTCCCACTCACCTGACGAAGGAGCATCAAGCGTTCTGAAAGCTAGTGGCTTTTGCTACCAAATAAATCTGTTGGATTTTAACCTGATGTTGTGAGACTTCTTACTGCGTTTACCCCAGTCCAATACTAGCATCTCCTCATCTTGAGTCATGGTGCCAGAGGAATGAACAGAGAATAAGAGAGCAATATTTTTACCTTGATAGCTCTGCTGAGTCATTGAATATTGTATGGTGTTCCAGCTATGTCCTGATCATTAAGCTTCTGATATTGATCTCCTCTGTGATCTCTTCTCATTGGTAGCAGAAGTGTTGCCTGGAGAATTTCCCACTGTTTGTAGTCAAGTGCTCCTCCTTTTTAAGGCTCTCCTTAGGTGATGGACAATTTCTGCCATTTCCCTCCCAACTCCAATCAGATGTGTAGCCAGTGAATTGCATGGCTTGCACAGACTACAACCTCAAATCACTTTAATGAGATCCCAACAGATATTGGCATGATCGAATATCTCGGCGTGTCAGTCTGGATTGAATCTGAAGCTATGGCATAAAGATGAATGCCAGAATGCACACGACACAGCCTCATTCCCTAAAGTTATAACATATTGGTCAGCATCAGATAATGATTTTGCATTACTCACAGCTGTTGCTGATAATATTTTCCTTCTCTTGCAGGTATTTTGAGTTTGATTGAACGAGGCTTAATTCCTCCAGCATCCGACTTGACTGTTGACCCACCTTTTGTTCAACATAGAGCTGCAAAGATTCATGATATCCAAGAGAAATATAAGAAACCAGCCCCAGAAACATTTGGTAAAGATAATGCTAAAGATTACGTTTTCTTGCTCGTATAAGTTGTGATCTGGTAAAGACATTGCATGGTGTAGCATTAAGCTAAGTGCTCCAGAAGTTGTGAAATTCATTTGGGTCTATGCTGAGATGACTAGCCTTGGCCTAAAGAGAAGGGAAATCAATGTCTCAGGATTTCTACTCCTGCTTAGTATCTGGTGACTCTTGTCGAACTGTGAGGGTGTGAGTATGTGTTTGACAAGTACACATTGCTTACTTAACAGGAGTGAAACCATGATCAAACAGGGAATGTGGCTAGCCCATTGTATTTGGAGTATTCTGATGCCTACAATCATGGTTTTTCCCCGGGTAGAGTAAGCAATCAGTGTAGCCAATGAGGTTAAACTGAGGCTATGCCTATGCCACTTTTTTCAAAGCCATTGGCGGCTTTTTAGCTGAAATGAAACATTAGATCAAACCTGGGAGGAGGTGATTTCATTATCCTATCAGCTTGGATCTTGTTTTGATCAACCCCAGGATGGTATGAATATCCTTGTCTCATCAGCTTGGATCTAGTTGACACAGTGGCACAGTGGTTAGCACTGCTGCTTCACGGTGCCAGAAACCCAGGTTCAATTCCGGCCTTGGGTCACTGTCTGTGTGGAGTTTGCACATTCTTCCCATTTCTGCATGGGTTTCTTCCGGGTGCTCCGGTTTCCTCCCACAGTCCAAAGAGGTGCCGGTTAGGTGGATTGGCCATGATAAATTGACCCTAGTGTCAAGGGATTAGCCGGGTGAATGTGCGGGGTTGTGGAAATAGGGCCTGGGTGGGATTGCAGGTATTTTGAGTTTGATTGAACGAGACTTAATTCCTCCAGTTGGTGCAGACACAATGGGCTGAATGGCCTTCTTCTATATTGAAAGGATTCTATGGTTCGTCCCTTGTGTGGGGACTCTGGACTTAATTGGCTTTTTTGATTAGCAATAAGGTACCAAAAGGTACAAAAAATTGTGTTTGAGTATATAATTAGGCTGAGTTATTATGCCCTCCTTGGTTGAATTACACTCACTGCTTGGGCTCACGTTTCAAGAGTAGCCACACAAGCAAAAGTAGTGAAGGGAAGCCAGTACCTTTAGAGCCCATCATTATTCAAAAGCTTTGGGAAAAGAGGTTAAAAATAAAAATACTCAAAAGAGGGAAACAAATATATCGGGATATAAAGTATAGTTTGAAGGAAAAGTAAGAATAACAAGAATATAAAAGAAAACAGAATTTTTAACCATGCAATTCACATGATGCAGAATCTTGCTGCAGTGCACAAATTGAGGATACATTGTGCAGAATTGTGGGATGTGATTCATGTCCTATAAGTGACCTGGCTCATGAGAACGAAAGTCATGGATGAATTATAGTCAGTGTCACAAGTAGGATATAAATCATTATCCCATAGGTTTTCGTAACTATTCTGTTTAGACTATACATTAAAAATTAATTGGGTAAAGAGGTTAAAAAAAGACCGGTTTAATGGTGCACTATATTCCTTTGAGCATTGGTTTCAGAGTGGCTGGAGGCAGTGTGAGCCCTCATTAGTGTATCGTGCGGTATGGATTGTGAGTGTTTACACTTTTAACATTCCCCTCAAACAAATTCTCAAAGGGAAAAAAAGGTTCCGGTAATTATAATCTGAAGTCATGTAATTTTCATGAAGTATCAAAATATTTGTTGCTTTATCCCACTTAGAAAGGAAGAATTTATAGAGCTCCTATTATATCCTCAGAAAATCCCAAAGCTCTTCATATCCAACAAATTATTTTTTTTTGAAGTAATCACTTGTTTTTTTCAGGAATTATCATAGACAATTTATACAGAACCAGGACCCACAAACTGTAAATGAAATAAAAAAACAGTTAATCTGTTTCTTGACAGTGTTGAATGAGGATAAACAGTTGACCACATCACTATGAAAATCCTTGCTCCTCTTTGAATAATATCTCGGGATCTTTTGCATTAACCTAATATGTATTGGATAGACCATCTTTAAATACCTAACCCAAAAGACAGCCTCCTCAACAATGAAAAATTCCGGTCATGACTGCATTGTGTCAAGGTGGCTTAGTGGTTAACATTGCTGCCTCATAGTGCCAGAGACCTGGTTTAGTTCCTTCCTTAGGTGACACAGGGAGTCTGCACTGCAAGCAAATACTCTAGCTGCTGCGGTTTTCTCCCAAAGCCCAAAGATAGGCAGATTAGATTGATAGGCCAAGCACAATTGTCCCAAAGAATCAGGGAGTAAATATTGGGTTATGGGGATAGGATGTGGGTGGGATTGTTGTTGGTGCAGCCTCGATGGGCTGAATGGCCTCCTTCTGCACAGTAGGGATTTTATGATTCTGTGAAGTGTCAGCCTAAAATATGTACCCAGGTCCTAAAGTAAAACTTGAATTCATGATTTTTTAGAAACAAACAGTCTAGTAACTGAGCTAGGCTGGTATTTTAGGATGATTTTTTTTGCTTACTAAATGGAGAGAATTCAACTGCTGGGGATTAGAATATTTTGTCATTTAGGAATGCTTGCTCACCTTTGCAGTCCACCTGATATTGGCCTACTGTTACCTGTCCAGTTGATGCTCATTTTCCATAGGAAATATGATGAAGGTGTTGCATCTTACAAACATGATATAGTCACTACCCTGTTACAGTTGTGCACCGCAGATTCCTGATGTGGTTTGGAAGGGTGCAGAAACAATGTTTCCTCCTGTGGATGTCTTTGCTTCCATGGGAAGAGCTAACCCTGATCCAGATCCGGTGTACAGGACATTGTGCAGCAGATGTTACAACTGTGTTGCAATTTCTTTTGTGAAATGGAACCTTGAAGGTTTCCTATATGTCCAAAATATAAGTCATATAAGGGCAAGAAAACCGGAGTGATCTGTGCTAGTCTATCTGGCGCAGACTGGACTGCAGTTATCTCACACAGTCATTTTTTGGGAGAGTGATGAGTTTCCTGCTGATTCCGGGTGAGATGGGGCCCGCAAAGTGGTTGGGTGCCATTTTGGAAGGGTGCTCTGATCTCAGGAGACCCCCTAACTCCCCCATCGAGATCAGGACTTCTCATTCCCCATCGATGGCATGTTCCTCCACATTCTCCCTAACAAGGTCACTGGAATGATTGAAACCATTTGGCTCCAAGCACAAAACCCATTTTTAGGACCACACGTAATTTTCCTGGATTGATGCAATCTGCGTCAGGCACAGCAAGACTGTAAAATCCCAGCTGTGGTCAAAACAGGGATAATTGCATCTGCCTTTGTTGGATCCTTATAAACTCTTCTTATTCATGTCTTGTACGGCATTCAACACCTCAAAAGAATACCCATTCCGGCCTCTTTTTAGCAGGTTTTCTCTAGGAGCTCTGGTTTCCCCTCTCAGTCTGAAAGGTGTGCTGGTTAGGTGTATTGGCCCTGTTAAATTCTCCCTCAGTGTACCCAAACGGACACTGGAGTGTGGCGACTAGGGGATTTTTACAGTAACTGCATTTCAGTGTTAATTTAAGGCTACTTGTAACAGTAAACTTAAAATTTAAACTTAAAAAACTTAAAATTTAATTAACAGTATGAAAGCCAGCAGCAATCAAAAATAATGAAACAAATTATTACTGGGGAAGAAAACCCAAAGATGGAGCACGGCCCAGCAAAGCCAATTTAAGTTTGGAGCTGAATGCAGCAACGGGAACCTTAAGACAGAAAAAGTAACCCTCGAGTATCTTAACCTGTGCCCTTCAGCAACGACTGCTGCATTTCTAGAGTATCTTTGATACAGCAAGATGTCTGAAGGCACATCTGAAGGACGTTATTAACTAAAATTTGACACATGACTGAAGGAGATATCAGGATAGAAGAGACAAAAGGAGGAGGGAGAGAGACAAAAAAGAGAGAGAATTAGGTTGAGAATTCTAGGGTTTTATAGCCAAGCCTGCTGAAAACATGGCTTCCAATGGTGGAGCATTTAAAATCAGGGAATTGCAAGAAAGTCGAGTTGGAGGAATACAGAGATTTTTTTAAGATTTAAAATTTGAGAAACTTATTTCGGATGGTGAGCTCTCGTGCTTGTGTGTGTCCTATTTTAATGTAGAATGCTCATGCTATTGTAAACTTTGGAAAACAGCCTTGAGAATGGTATTTAAATGAGAGTGTGGCCCTATTACTTAAGCCTCAGATCATGCCTCTTAAAATCAGATACTTAGCAAATTGACGTGATGTCTCACAGTCTATTTTACAACCTCATACGGCTGAATGCAAGGCTAAATCAATGATGCACGACTTTGGAAAATTTACCATGGTATTTTTTATCTTATAACTTTTGCTTAGCAGCACTACATCTAATATGAGTTTTGTTTCCAGGTACTTATCCCAAAAATGCTTACTGTGTAATTGTTAGTGAGTCATATACAGAAGAACCAAAACATCTGGACAAGAAACTAAGTTCCAGGCAGCCATTAAAGATGGGTACTGTCACTCCTGCACCTTCATTTATGTCATCAGCTAAGGATATCAGTGCAGTTCAACATGTGTTTGGGAAAGAAATTGTGCCATTTGAGTTTCATCAACCACAGGTATGGGGAACAATGCATGTGTACACAATGTGTGTTTTATATGTGTAGTAAAACAGTGTGCATGTTATTTTTGGCAGGAACTTCTTCAAAGTTAAAGAACATTTCATGACAGAATTACAGGTTTCCCAATGATCTAATGGTAAAGCAGAGGTTGGTAGCACTCTGAAAATTATGGGGAATGACTGAAAGTCCTGTTCCCAGCTTTGCTGTGTTTGACTCGAGCTTTCCTTGGCCTAGCACTGGGCAGCTGGATTGCTTGTGGCAGTGAGGCAGTAAACCCACTTAAAATACAATTTGAGGTCCTTAACATGTATGTTCTAGAAACGAACTGGGTATGAATGTACTGTGCATATCCTTCCCAGCTGCTTTCCCTACTGTTAATTGGTGGCCCAGCGAGGGAGCAAATGATTTTGCAATTATTGCTGCAAAGTGCATTCCTGTTCCTTCTGGCTCCATAAAACCAGCGGGGACCATTGTCACTCCATGTTCTACGCTCACGCAATGCTCTCTCCATGAATCTAATGTTCGAAGGCCATCCTAAATCTCTTCAGCATGAAAACCTGCCCCCAGATTCGAGCTAAGCAATACAAGCCAGAACTTGTTAGATTCAAATCACTATTTCTGCAGAGATTATTGATTTCAATCAAGATTTCATAGTTGGCTGTTTTTTTGGCCTTGGACCAGAGACGGAGTATCATCCAAGCTTCTTGTTGCTGGTTTTAATCAAGTGGAATGCATCCTCCCAATACAAAAATGCAGAATCGCCAAGCAAAAACTGATAGCCAGGTTCTGCACACATGAGGATGGCCTCAACTGGGATCTTGGGTTCATATCACACAACTTGTAACTCCATCATACAGTCTGTGATTGCAAAATCCTACAAACTGTCCTGGATTGAGACAATTTATGTCTCTTTAACCTGTGCTTATCCCTCTCTCTGCACACACTGTTTGTACCTGTAAAAACTTGCATTCCAACTAGTCTTCACAATCCAATCTGCAATTATCATGCAATTGTGTCTTTGCCTACAAATCTCCACTCACCTGATGAAGGAGCAACGCTCTGAAGGCTTGCAATTCCAAATAAACCTGTTGGACTTTAACTTGGTTTTGTGAGAATTCTTATTGTGCCCACCCTAGTCCAATGATAGCATTTCCACCTAATGATGCCCCAAAAATGTTTAGGTTCACATACAGGAATGAATATTTGGGTAGGATAGTCAATGTCTATTAGTATCTTACTCAGTACACCATCTTCAGAAGAATCTTTCCCTCAAACTATGTACAAATCGGCAATTGAGAGGAAGTTATGTCTTGGATCTGAACTATTCCACAGATAGCTCTAGGAGTCTGAACACTGTCACTGATTGAAACTTAAGGAAATGTGTTTGATTTATTATGCACCAATTACTTTCCACTTGGTGCATAAACATGCAAAAAAGACCAAACATATGTGACTCTAACATAAAAATTCATTTATTTCTATCCCTCTCCACTTCACTGTTGATATTTCACTTTGAGGAACACTAAATTCATTTGCTACCCCCTCACAAACAGTCATATAGTATGATTAACCATCCAGCCTTTTGAGGTAGTCGGTTGACTTTAAATGAACTATTTTGTCTGGGAGTCAATAAATTGACGATCATTGGGAAGATTAGGAAACAGGAATAGAAGATAGCATTTTACAATCATTCCATATAAATAATACCCTATTGACAATGTCTTGACACTAGCAGTAATACAATTGAAGAGTTTTGACAGCAACACAACCACAAGAGCAAAGTGCAGTCATGAGATTCTACAGACTGTGTTACAATCTGCAACACATATTCTGCTTCCTTTGCATTGAATCATCATCTATTACAGACATCATCTTCTGTCAGTCAGCTAGCTCTCTTCCATCACTGACTATTACATTTACCCTTTCCAGTTTCTACACGTTTTCTACATTTACACTTTCTAAAGTTGGCATGTTTTGTCAACCCCTTGGGAGGGCGGGTCAGGCAACATGATGTAGGTAAGATCAGGCACGTATTGTGACATGATGCCATATCTGCATGGTAGAAACTGCAGTAAGAAGTCTCACAACACCAGGTTAAAGTCCAACAAGTTTATTTGGTAACACAAGCTTTCCTAATCTCGCTCCTTCTTCAGGTGAATAGAAACCAAGACAGAGGTTCTTGGTCATGCTTTGCTTGAAAATCATTCCTCTGCCAGTAGTAGGAACTTATAAAGTATTATTTAGATCTGACATGAATCATATGACAATGATGCCAGTATTTTTGTAGAAGAACAACATTTGCTTGGGTGGAAGATGGATTGGCAGAATGTACCTTAGGGCATTTACTAAGTTGTCTCTTACTCATGGAGACATTTTTCATTGAAAATATATTATCACATTAACTAGTGAATTGCTGACTAATGGATTTAATGTTTTGTTTCCTAGTGCTTTACATAGTATACAATGATGTTTAAAAATTAATTACTAATTGATGCAGTTGATGTTCCAGTTTCCTGCCTCCTAGCATTAAGTAATTCAAGAACTAAGTAGAAATCAGTTAAATGTTATTTAAACAATGAGATGTAATTATGCAAAGATTTTCTTTTTTTTCCAACCTGCTGTATTGTAGGATCCAGCCCACAAGTTCTAAAGCTGAACCCAACAGTAAACTTTAGACAAAATGAGCAAGAAATGAGCACTTGATTTAAAATCCTGGGTCAGACTTATTATCTGTGTTTTAATTTACTGTATGCTTTGTGCTGTGGAGAAAGTTTACTGCAAATCAATAAGTGGGAAGAGTTTAACAAGGTTTACAAGAAATGTATCAGTGGTGGGATGATGGGGTGAGTGATTGGAAGTACATTATGAAGCTCTGATTTCTCAGTGTTGCATGTTTATAAAGTACTTTCAAGGTACTTAACTCAAACTTTACAATCTCAATTGATGGTGATTCCAGGAATATCAAAATCTAAAGGTAGAAAGCAGTTATCTGGTCATCAACATAATAGATCATAAAACATTGTAGAATCACAGTGCAGGAAGAGGCTATTCAGCCTATTGAGTCTGTACCAGCTCTCTGACAGAGCATCTTACTCTTATGAGGCCCTATAACCCCATATATTTATCCCGCTAATCACTTATCCTGCTAATCTCCCGAACGTTCACATCATAGGACACTAATTAGCTGGCCAGTCATCTAACATGCACATCTTTGGATTGTGATAGGAAATCAGAGCACTTGGTGGAAACCCACACAGATACACAAAGTGTACGAACTTTCATACACACAGTCACTCAAAGTCAGAAACAAACCTGGATTTCTAATGCTGCGAAGCAGCAGTGTTAACCATGGCTTCTGTCTGATCATTGTGTGTTTAAATCTTTCTTGTGCTACAGTGGATGCTTCTGAAAGTCCATTTGCACTAATTCAGCCACATCAATGAAAGCAGTGTCATTGGACACTTATTGTACCTCTGTAATAAGGATGGATTATTAGAAGTAGAATCCTCACTCAGTCACTGCAACGTGCTTCCTGATGACTACTTTCAGAGTTGTATCAGTATTAGGTTATGGCAATGTCATACAACCACCAATGAACTGGAGAACATGATAACCAAAAAAGGACTGTTACTGGTCACAGAGAAAGATAACTGAAATATGTTCTAAATTAGTTAGCACTGCTGCCTCACAGCACCAGGGCTTCGGTCACTGTCTGTGTGGAGTCTGCACATTTTCCTTGTGCTTGCGTGGATTTCCTTTGGGTGCTCCAGTTTCCTTCCACAATCCAAAGATGTGTGGGTTAGGTTGATTGGCCATGATAAAGTGCCCCTTAATGGTAGGGGAGTTAGCAGGGTAAATATGTGGGGTTCCAGGGATGGGACCTAGGCGGGATTGTTGTCGAAGCAGGTCCTATGGGCAGAATGACCTTCTTCTATCATATAGAGATTTTAAGAATTCTAAAGAAATAGTGAATACCAAACACTAATTTCTTCATATGAGACATTGAATCAAACTGGCTATTGTGGGAGTTTAGTTGAATATTAACAACTCCACAGCAATATATGAAGAAGAACAGAACATTCTTTAAGTTCCACTAAGAAGAAGTAGATCAATTGATCATCTCATTTTGTTTGAGCAAAATGGCTGCTATATTCACAAACGGAGCTTAACATCAATTCCTCACATATGAAGCACATTGCAACTTTTCTATGAGTAAATTCGATGCAAAATGCTTAATTCTTCAAGACAGTGGATTCGTAATTTCACCTGTGTCTTCACATTTGAGAGTTGAGTGTGGATGAGAATTGGTTTTCTATGGGGAGGGTGGAGGGAAAGGGAAGCAAAACCAGAAGGGTTAGTATCCAGATTACACTTTGAAAATTCCAAGCAGTTGGAAAGTGGAATTGTCCATACTCCCTTGGTGACTCGGCTGGCTTATTCAATGTATAGTTGAGCTCCACTAGACAAGAAACTTGCAAGTTCAAAGTAGAAACTTGTTAGTTGTTTACTGCAGAACTAATGGAAGCTTCAGCTTCCCTAGTCTAGAGAAATGGAAACCATCCAGCTTTCCTGAACCTCATCAATATCTGACAACCACCTCCTGGAAATGAACATGTGTAAATACTGGGCTACGGTGAACAATTGAATAACCTTCTGTTAAAGCACTGTCTAGGCTAAAACCTGACTAACATCTACTTGCACAAGATATTGGGAGGCAACTGATGCCTTGAGTAATTATCATCTGGAAGGAGTAATTTTGGAAGAGCAGTGGGGAAAATTTAGAGAACAAGACAGTAGAACCAACAGAGTAATCAGTGTTTGTGAGATGGTGATGGTAGTTGGAGTATTTTGGTGTCCAAAATAGGCAGAGGCTATCCATATAGGTGGATTATTAAATTTTTGGGCTGCTGCTAAAATTTTAATTGAGAAAATTGGAGGGGGAGGGGGTGCGGTAATGGTGGTTGTGGTGTGGTCAAGTACAAAATAGGCAGAGAACATCCCAATTGGGTTGTTGCTATAATTTTATTCGGGAAAATTGGATTTTGCATCACTGGTTTGTATTTTATAAAGGCATGAAAACAATGTCAGTTTTTTTAACAAAAGTCAAATCCTCAGAATTTTGAGAATGTTGAGAATTTTGAGAATCCTCAGAATGTTGAGAACCTTATTCAAAGTGGCAAATGATGGATTTGTTTTTCTTTTCTACTATAATATATTTTTTTCCTGAAGTGTTTTTAAATGTAAGTTTTCTGACAATTTTATGGTGCTAATCAAGGGAAGGATTGCAGTGTTGAGGAATGGCACAGTTGTCTGTTTTGATCGAAATCACTTAATGAAAAAGGTCTGTTTTCCCTCCTTAATTGATGAGTCACTAATGAAACAGTGGCAATGTGTGACATTGAAACATGCAAGTTTTGAGACTGCAATTTGTTAGCAAGCCACTAATTGCAGAGAAAATCAGGGGTATCTTCTGTTTTTCAGTAAATGGTAAATTTAATCCTAACTAACCCCCTGCTGTCAGCATGAAGCAGTCTGGCAATTATATCATGGATTGGCTGGAGACATGCTCACTCCAGTCCATCCCACTGAAGGTCACTCTTACTGTGTCAGCGTAAACCTTTCACACTAGTTATCAAGACAGAACTCTCCATTTTGCATTAATTCATGCCTAATTGTGTGCAGTGTACTGCTTTTGAACTGTTTTAAAGCTACAAAAATCCATAAGAGAAAAAGTAGAAGTATATCACAGTGCCTTGAATCCAGCATCTTCCCCAGTTTTTGTCTCAGCTTTCAGCAGAGGCATCCTGTCAGGGCTGGATTTGAATCTAGAGCTTTGAAGGACAATATCATGATCCACTCCAGTACTCAGACCCTTTAGTCTTATCATCACTGTTTCATTCAGGCACAGTGGTTAGTACTGCTGCCTCATGGCACTAGGGACCCGAGTTCAATTCCAGCCTCAGGTCACTGTCTGTGGAGTTTACAAATTCTCCCTGTGTCTGCGTTGGTTTCCTCTGGATACTCAGATTTCCTTTCACAGTGCAAAGACAGGCAGACTAGGTTAATTGGTTGTGCTAAATTGATCCTTAGTGTCAAGGTAAATGCATGAGGTTACGGGAATAGGGCCTGGGAGCTGTTGTTGTTGATGCTGACACAATTCGGCTGAAAGGCCTCTTTCTACACTGTAAGGATTCTATGATTTCCCTGTCTCCATATTTGAGTAGGATGGGGCACTCCAGCCTGCAGGTATAATCTTTCCACCAGTGCTGCTGCTTGGCCGAGCTGATGGGATAGGGTAGTGGGGGAGGAAATCTGCTTAACTAATGCTGTGATAGCAAATATTTACTACAAAACCCCCATTGTTGATTATATTTATGAGGATTTTTCTGATTTCGATAGAAATTAGCAGGCAAATTTTGATCTTATATGATACACCAAAAATTTAGGTAAGGTGGACACAGAATATAAATAATAGAAGGAACACAACAGTTATCAAGAAAGGGGAGATGAAACAAGTAAAGAAATAAACAGTAAGCTGTGCAATGATGCAATGTTTTGTCCGCCGTATCACCAAAACAGCCTTATGGCGCCGGGGACCCGTGTTTGATTCCCAGTTTAGGTCACTGTCTTTGGCAAATTTACACATTTTCCTCATGTCTGTGTGGGTTTTCTCCTGGTGCTTCAGTTTCTCCCACAATCTGGGAGATGTACTGGTTAGGTGCATTGACCCAAACAGGCACCGGAGTGCGGCAACTAGGGGAATTTCATAGTAACTTCATTGCAGTGTTAATGTAAGCCATACTTGTGACTAATAAGTAAACCTTATGTTAAAAATCCTGACGGATGATCAGGAAGGCAGAGATGTGAGTGATTCTAGAGGTTTTCACCAAACATTCTTTATGTGGTATATTGAAGTTTAATCAACTGCAGAGTGAATACACCTCATTTTTAGTTGATGTGCTTTTCTGCAATTACAAATTTATCTGTGCCTCCGTTGAATATTAGATTCATCAATGGAAAGCTTTTTTAATTAAATAAATTGTTTGCTAAAAGTTTATGGTATGTCATAATACTGTTGTTTACTGTGACAATGTGTTCATAAGTGAGTTAAAAGCTGGAACTTAATGCAACATTTTATTCTTGCAGCAATTTCAAGTGTTGCCAATTCATCGGGACCAGGAATACCCACAAGCTTACTACGTTACTATTTTCAACGGTGAAATAGATTATACAGCACCAGACCTCCTGGCTTTCAAACAACATTACCAATTGTACTGGGGACACATCCTTTCCTTTTTGGAATATCTTGAGAAGAAATTAAGAGAGTACAATGTGCCAGTTGCCGTTATAAAAGGCCAGAAGTTGGCGGAATTTTCAGTTGTCTTTGAGCTTAATTCACGGCCCAAATGGGAGGACCTGCTTCCTGTGTTGCAAAATAAAGAATTTGTGGAAGAGTTTGTCAAGCGTCCAGGCCAGCAGTACAAGGGGCCAGATGGCATTGAAATAGCAGCCACAAAAATCCAAGCTATGTGGAGGCAGTACCAGAGCAGGACAGCGTACCTCATAGTTTGTCGCCAGAAGTGGGCAGCAGGTGTTATTTCCATCTCCTGGCTCATGCGTGTTCAAAGGGTGCGGGTGAAGAAGACCCTAAAGCAGTCACGTCGGAGACACCTGGAAAATTTTCGCAGCAGGGCCAAGGTGTGTGGAGCTGCCAGCTGTTCTGCCAGCCCTCACTCTCCAAATATCTCCGCCTGAGCGCTCCTGTAAAGCTGTTCCCACATTGCCTTTCCCTGCACTTGTCTGAGAATCATATTTCATCCATCATCAGAGATGCAGCCGTTGAGGCTGCAAAGTCTGTCACTGTTTCTTTTTCTGCCTGAAAGAATGGCTCTGCCTTTCGCCACTTTTGGTCTGAACGTTTACATTATCAAGAAAGTCAATTTAAAAGATTCCTACCTGCACTTGGTATAAGGCATTCTGAATTTGTTTGAGAAGCTTCCTCTCAAACTACAGCAAGCTCAGTACTTTATCGTACTGTATTTACTTTTTGCAGACAAGTGTGTTAATTAATGCTTACTTCACTTATGTTTAGTTTCTTTTTAATTCATATTCCATTAATTAAGCAAAGCACACTCCACAATCTCTCTGCTTGGAATACTGCTAGTGCATCATGTAGCGCTAATTAAATTAATTGGGGAAGATGTTTTAAGTATGTAATTAAATCAATTAATATAATTTATGCCTGGCTTGGTCTGACTGACTAAAGTGGAGCAGCTGAAGTTTAACTTGATGAATCTATTATAGCTTCTGTCACTGATCAATGCTCTTCTTGATTCCTAGCATCTGGCAGCCAACTGGAATCGCATCAAGGCCTCCAGGAGAACTATTATCCACATCCCATCATTAGGTATTGCACTTTTTTTTTGCCTGCAGATTCATCCACAACCTCTATTACCCACCACATTACAGGTCCTTGATTGAGTTCAGGAAGCCCCCTTGTTTTGTTTCAAATTGGTCTCGGTAGGAAGATGTTCTTCAGATGATGAGAGTAATAACACAAGCCCTTGCTCAAAACAGCATTTAATTTCAGGATTAAGCAAATAAAGTCATTACATGGGCCCTATTCGGATGAGAGGTGATTTGCTGTAATTCACTTTCATTTGTATGAAATGGAAGCTGAAAGGCTGCGCTGAAATAGCAGATAATGTTCTCTATCCATCTTTAATGATATGAGAATTTGGGCTCCAGCTTGTTGTCGTGTTAAATCAATAAGTGGGAAATCTTGCTATATGTTGGATTTAATCAAATGTGCAGTCAAAATGATAAGCTACATTGTCTGGAATTATTTAGTTCTAATTACTGTCAGATGGGAATCTTTATTTGCACTTAAGGCAAGGGGGTTCTGGTGCTGACAAAAGGAATGCTGTGCCACACTAAATAATTAAGACACTGAATAGTGGGCTCTGCGCTTAAATAACTGTAGCTTTGAGTAAATCAGCACAAGCCCAGCAAATTAATTACTTTTTATTAATTCAGAGAATGGAAAGTCTGCAAACATTCATTGCCTATTTATGGATCTTTTGTTTTGTATTTCCTAGGGCATGCCGAGTCATTGAGAGCTTCTATGCCTGATATAGATACTCAGCAGAACCTACAGATGGGAAGGTTATGTGACATCAGGGGTGAGTGCTGTCACTGCCCAGTGTTCGTAAAGATAGTTTTGACTAATTACTGGTGTGCTCAAGGACAAGGTAACTTTATGGCTGTGACTTTCCCACTCCCTAGGCCAGCAAGCATTTAACCAGTGGTGCTGCCTGTACCTTAATATATTTTGCAAATTTTACAGCAAACAGATACGTAAACTGTGTGAAGCTGAACTTTCTACAGAGAGAGAAACATGCTGAGTTTACAAAAGTTAAGCCGTCAGTGTCCAAGATCAGAAACAGATTTAGGTTCAGATACTGTTTGCATATGGCATTTTTTTTGTTTTACTTTTAACTTCCCAAAGTGCTATAATTGTCTGTGTATGCAGTTATGTTATATTTCACAGAGATGCTGTGATCAAGTAAAAGCCTGTTGTAAATTATACAGTAATTTTAATGCTGGTCCATATGGAAAATTGGCAGAAGGCAGAGACACAGAGAAATGTCCGTAATGGACTCTTGGGCTTTATAATCTGTGTTTCTGAACTGGTGTGTGCCTTATCATTCAGAGGTCTTTACTCAGTTATGGCTGTGCACACATGCATTCATGATGATGATGATTTTTGTGAGATGAGACTATTTAGTGTTGTAAATTTAAAAATCACAATTTTAGGTTGCAAAATACAACATTGTGACGGTGATTCAACACGGAGCTCAGTGGCAGCCAGAAGATCACAAGTTCAAACTTCACTTCAGAGGTTTGAACTCACAATCTAGACTGATATCTCACTGCAGTAATTGAAGACCTACTGTTAATCTGAGGTATCCTCTTTCATATAAAACACTGGGGGCGATCTTATGAAAAAAAATTCAATACCGAGCAAGCGTGAAAACAAGAGAGAACCACGCCGATTTGTTTTTTTTTTTGGGCGAGTTCTCAGACACAATTTATGGCATATAGACAACAAAAAGAGCCCAAATGTGATTCTCGCCAGTGGGGGAGAAGGCAGAGCCTATTTTAACTAGGAAACTGCCTGCTGTGCTATAAGAG
The DNA here is from genome assembly GCA_024679065.1 of Sphyrna mokarran. Taxonomy (NCBI): domain Eukaryota; kingdom Metazoa; phylum Chordata; class Chondrichthyes; order Carcharhiniformes; family Carcharhinidae; genus Sphyrna; species Sphyrna mokarran. Next base: position 11,296,197 of record JAGIQG010000030.1, on the reverse strand, counting down.
CACCATTGTGGAGGTAACTCAATCTTCAGTGCATTGTGTACGTAGTGCACTGGGAGATGTCAACTCCCCACCCACACCCTTCCCCCCCCCTCCCCCCAAACCTGCACCTAATCACTATCCAATTCCCTTGGCACTACCTGGTTCTTCCTGGGTAATGTCAGGCTGGCCCTGTTCCCAACAATACAGGGGGCTTCAATGTCTCTGGTTGCATTGGCAAGTCCATCACATCTGATCCCTGTTGATGTGGACCAGACGTAATTCTCACTGGACCTCGGCCAGAACTCGCTAATGATATTTAAATGATGTTTTGTCAATTTCACCAGTAAAACCAGCGAGTAACATTGTGAGAAACAAATCCAATCTTACAGCTCACCACATCAATCAACCTGTGAGCCAAACCGGTAAGATCGCCTCCCCATTGTTATCCACATCTTCCCTCAAGTGAACATAAAAGTTCCCAAGAAACCGGTTCTGCTTGACATCCAGGCCAATTTATCCTTCAGCCAACATTTCAAGCATGCAATCTGGGTAACTTATATTATTTTTCTTTGTGGAATTTACTGCATATAAACTGACTGCCACATTTCCCTACGTGTTGCTCTTTAAATGTAGTCATTATTGTACTTGATTGACTGTAAAGTATTTTGGTATGTCCTGAGGAAATAAGCGAATGTCTATAGTTTCAGGTTCTCATTTCTTGCTTAATTCAGATTGTTTTATTAAGTATATTACACATAAGGAGTAAGGGATTGACTTGGACAGTTCTTTCAAGGAGCTAGCACAGATGTGACAGGTTGAATGACCTTCCTCTCTGTTGTCATATTGTACAATTATGGATTATTTTTATTGTATACTTTTAAATATAAATAATATCTATAGTATAATCTAAATGCTGTATATTTCCTTTAAAGACTGCAAGTGTTTTCAATTTTTCTTTAGCTCTGTTTTTCTTTACAAAAGACTATTTTTTTTCTCCAGAGTGGAGACAGGCCAACCTGAGGTTCAGACTTCAGTGTAACTGGCCACTAGGAGGTGTGTCGGGATTACTTTGGGTGACTCAATTATCCAGTATGCCAACCTTACCCTGACAACTCCTATTACAATACAGGAGAATCTTTTTTAAAAATTTATTTTCTTAGAGTCACAAATAGGCTTACATTTAACATTGCAATGAAGTTACTGTGAAAATCCCTTAATCATTACACTAAGTTCAGGTACACTAAGGGAGAATTTAGCATGGCCAGTGCACCTAACCAGCACATTTTTCAGACTGTGCCAGGAAACCAAAGTACCCGGAGGAAACCTACGCAGATATGGGAAGATCATGCAGACTCCACACATGGTAATGCAAGCCAGGAATTAAATCCAGGGCCTGGTGCTCTGAGGCAGCAGTGCTAACCATTGTACTACCGTGCTGTCCAAATTAGCAAGAATACCTTCAATTTAATCCCTGGATTGATTTCCACCAGATAAAGGTCATGCTGTACGATTTGTTCCTGTTGAAAAATACGTATATGGATGTTAGGTGTGAATAGGATTAGATTAGGCTTGCATGTGATGTTCGAGATTTAAAAGAATGGTAATTTTTCTTGAGAATTAAAAAGGTACACTCCATAACGTGAAGCTGACATCCTCTCTATATCTTTGTAGCAGTGAAATTATACAGAAACACATTAAGAGACCTTGTTAATATTTATTAAGTAATGTGAAATGATGCTATGTGTTAAAATCACCAAATCAGTGCTGCAGTGTACTGCAAAGCAATTGAGAACTTGGCTGGTGATTTTTAATTTCTTTATCGTTTACTTTTCACGCTAATAATTTAGAATGTAAGATTGCTGAGGTTATGAAAGGAAGAAAAATTCTCATTCCATAGGATGGAATGTGAAAATGATTTTGTCTTCAAAACGCCACGGTACACAAATTGATTCTCTGGTTCAAAATTCAGATCTTTTCATGCTATGCCAACTGTAGTGACCTGCATTAACTATGCAGAAGCATTAGAAAAGCAGATTTTTTAAAAAGTATACTTGTACTTGGGATGCAGTTCCTTGGAATTAAATTACTCTTTTAAAATATATACCTTCTATTTGAGTTTTCTCATTTTCAAAAAAATGCACAGAATCACATGAATAGCAATGAGATTAGTGCTTTTGTAAAAATAGCAAGATGCAATTTGAGAAGAAAATCATAAAAGTGGTAGATCAGAAATCCCTGCATCTGTTGAGTAAGATCCCTGCAAAGGATTAACCTGTCTCATACAGTAAAGAAGCTGCAGAAATCAAATTGACATGAGAATGAGGCTTGATAGAGGGAGTTAAAAATTAGTTCCAATCCTGGCTGCAAGGTTTTCCAAAGTACAACAAAGCCTACCATGGGGGAAAGCAGGGGGCACAGTGGTTAGTGCTGCTGCCTCACAGCACCAGGCCCCCAAGTCAAGACCTTAAGGCTTGAGTGACTGTCTTTGTGGAGTTTAACCATTCTCCCTGTGTCTGTGTGGGTTTTCTCCCAGTGATCCAGTTTCCTCCTCGGTCCAAAGATGTCTGTGTTAGGTGGATTAGCCATGATAAGTTGATCGTTAGTGCGTTAGGGAGATTAGCAGGGTAAATATGTGGGGTTATGGGAATAGGGCCTGGTTGGGATTGTTGTTGGTGCAGGCTTGATGGATCAAATGGCTTCCTTCTGCACTGTAAGGATTCTGTTATTCTAATTATTTTAATCACTTTTTCAGGGCTTTATTAGGATCTAGCATAACGATTGACCCAATGTTCTAAGTGGCTTGGCTAATACTGAGTAATCCACTGACTCTTGAGAAATGTGGAAAGTAATTTCATTTCTAAGAATCATTTATGACAATCATAGGCAGTGACTATAATGGTGGTATATCTCATTATGACTATTGATACTCACTGCTGTCCTTGACAGCAGTGAATGTGTGTGTGTACAAAAACTATGACCAAACTTTTACTGGGCTGTTTAGTTGTTCACCATGGAGCGTCTTATGCTATAAAGATTTTAATAAATGTTCTTATTAACTTGCAGAGCTGTCAGCAGGTTTTAGTATTCTGGTTTACGATTAAATACACCATGAGCCAACAATACTAAGAAAAACCTTTTCCAAAAGTCTGGAAATTTCAAATAGTGCTAAGATTTGAGTGAGAATAAAAGTGAAGAAATAACTAAGTTGCACAGACTTCATGAACCTTGTTGCCCAGGTCTCACTGGTCAGAAATTGTCCATGGGCTTCAGGTTGGACAAAGCCTCTGTTTGAATAGAGAAGGATGAAGGCCGGTAACGTTGGAAGATCACTTGCCATTTTGTGCTGTAGTTTTTCTATGTTCTATGTTCACACCATTCTGCTTATTTAACAATTGTCTGATTTGAGGAAAGGAAAAATCATGTTCAGAATGTCTTTGGGAGTGAAATTTATTATCCTTAGCTTACAAAGAGAAACTAGCCCTCAAGATCTTTGGAAGCTTTGGCAGAACTCCACTTGGAGCCCAGTGGAATTGCCAAAAAACAGCAAAAAATCCTATTGTATGTTAATAAAAGTTCTCTACTTATCATTTTTTTTTTGCACTGTGGTGTGTGATTTATTTTACAGAATGAACAGTCTATGGTATATTTTGTTTCTCTCCAGATGACAATATAGATGTTATCTATATTTGCCCACTTTGGATTAGTGAAGATGTGACTCAATACTACATGAAACTACTTGGGTTGCAAGAAGCTGTCAAAACAGGGATACCCGAGAAAGTAGCATACGTAGAAGATCGCCTCAAAGTCATAACCCCAGAGGCAGTAAAGCAATTTCCTGTAAGTTTCCCCACTATCTTCATAAGGCTTAGTAAGTGAAGGGAGTAAAGATTAGAACAGAAACAAAGTTCAACATTGCATGAATGTATGTGCTAGCAAATTTTTTTAATGGATTTTCTTTTCCTTGAAGGATGACATCTTTTTTTCCATTTCCTCTTCCTTTGGACACTCCACAGTAAGCATCACTCCTCAGCTGATATTCTCCTATAAGGATGGTATCAATGGTGCATCTTTAACCAAATGCAGGAGTAATTCTCCTTTATCACTCTGAGGTAGAACTTACCACCTCATAGTGGTATCTTTAAGATCTGCAGCACACATCACAAACCACAATGCCATCAAAAGAATCAATTTACTGTACTGTTCTCACCATGAACTACCAATAGCATGTAAGTATTTACCTCTGATTCCTCTGATCTGCATCCTTGCTGTATTGAGGCTAGTATAAGAATTCATATTTTTACATGAAAATGATCTATAAAATGATGCAGGAAGGAAAATAAATTGATAAGCTATAGAGTGGAGAGAAAACTAATCAAGGGCATAGGTAGGAAAATATGTAATCTGTGTAACCTGTGATCCAGGAATACTGCAGTTATAAATATTATGATTTGTGGCCGTAATTGAAATGTCTCTGCACACAAACTGAAAATAATTCTGAGAATAATCATAGTTTCTTCTGAACTTTATTGCCAATTGTGTGTAAAACAGGAAAAACAAATGAGAAATGGGAGTTCGAGTAGTGCAAAGATTCAGATGTTGGTCTATCATTCTTGAAAGTTAAGTTCAAATCCAGTACAAGAATAGGGGATGAAAATCTTCTATTGACTGCAAGTGACCTGGGCAAACTGAATTTGGCCAGTCTTAATTTGGTTTTGCATGGGATATACCTATAGTGCATTTGGAGATGAAGTGTAGAGGATACAAAGAATTGCCACTAATGGCTGTAAATCAAGGGATGGAAAGGAACTGGGGGGAAAACACAATCTCTAGGAAAATGGTACTGAGCAAACGGATGAAGCTGTGAGCTCACAAGCTCCGGGGTCTGTTGGATTTTATCCTAAAGCCATAAAAGAGATGACTAATGATGTACTAGATGTTTTGGTGTTATTGATCCAAAATTTGCTAGATTCTGGAAAGGTTCCATCAGATTGGAAGTAGCAAGTACAACGCCGCCCCCCGCTCCCCCACCCAATTCAAGAAGGGAGGGAGGTAAAGAACAGGAAACTATAGGCCAGTTAGCTTGATGTCTGAGGTGAGAAAGGTTTGATATTTGATTTATTATTGTCACATGTATTATTAGCATACAGTGAAAAGTATTGTTTCTTGTGTGCTATATGGACAGAGCATACCATCCATAGAGAAGGAAATGTGAGAATACAGATTGTAGTGTTACAGTTATAGCTACAGTGTAGAAAAAGATCAACTTAATGCAAGGTAGGTCCATTCAAAAGTCTGACGGCAGCAGGGAAGAAGCTGTTCTTGAGTTAGTTGGTATGTGACCTCAGACTTTTGTATCATTTCCCTGACAGAAGAAGGTGGAAGAGAGATTATTAAGGAGGTTATAGGTGGGTACTTAAAAAAACTCAAGTTAATCAGGGAGAGTTAGCATGGTTCTGCGAAAGATAAATCATGTTTAATCAATCGATTGAAGTTATTTTGAAGGAGAAATTTACACTCTGTATGAGGGGAACCTGTGGACATGCTGTACTTGTATTTCCAGAAGGCATTTGGTAAGATGCCACATCAGTATTGTAGAAAATAAATGCTCATGTTGCAGGGGATGATATATTAGTGTGGATAGAGGAGTGGCTGATTGGCAGAAAATATTGAGTATACATAAATGGATCATCTTCTAATTGGCAGGATATGATGCAGAGGTCTGTGCTGGAGCCTTGAGGGGAGTGAAAACATAGTAGCTAAATCTGCAGATGATACAGAGGTAGATTGGAGAGCACGTTGTGTAGAGGACATAAGCAGATTGCAGATGGATATAGATGGGTTGAGTGATTGGACAAAAATCTGGTAGATGGAATGTAATGTGAGGGGTGATTCTCCTACTCCAGTGCACTGCTTGAGTAGCACAATAAGCCAGGAGACATCAGTGGGTGCCATTTTGCAGACTGGCACTAAGCGCAGAGCTGATTTCAATCTGGAAATTAACTATGCATTTGATATGTGGGCCCAGGACTGAAATCTCCCCATCCTCTCCCCTGCCAGGAGTGTTTTCTTCCAGTGAGATTTACTTCCGTTTCCCACTAATAGGGAACAGATGGACCTATCCCTCTGGAGGGAAGAGAGGCCATGATGGCCCCTGCCCAGAGGTCTGGGGTAAAGAGGGAGATGCCCTGGTCACTCTGGCACTACCCATCAGGGATGGGGCCAGAAAGGGTGGGTACTATTGGGGGAAGACGGATTACTGGGGGGGGGGGGGAGGAGAATGATGGGGGGGGGGGGAGGGCAGGGCAGGGCGACTCTGCCACTCTGCATTGGAATCACTGGGAGAGGGAGGGAAGAGAGCGATTGTGACTGGCCATCTGGGTGGTGGGGACAGGTACGGTTAGGATTGCTGGGGGAGAGTCAGGACAGGATGGGGTGTGGGAACATCAGGAGGTCTGGGAGAACAGAGATTGGGGGGCGGGGGAGTTGGAAAGCCAGTGATGGGGGTTCATGGGACTGGCCAGCAATCTGGAGGTCAGTAATACAGGGTCACTGCACAGGCTCCAATCTCTACACAGACAAATCGGCGCATGTGCAGTGGCCTGATCAGTGCTTTATTACTGCCTTTCGGATGGGAATAGGCCTTGCCCTTGATTTTCAGAGTGAATCATGTTAGGGCACTCTGTGATGCACAGAGTGTTAGACATTCATTTTGGAAATCATGTTTACAAAAAACAGCGAGATTTACTCCCCTTTTCCTGCACACTGGGAGCTTAGATTTTTTTTTTGGGAGAATCCCGACTGTGCAGTTGTTCACTTTGGCAGGATGAATAAAAAAGCAAAGTATTACTTAAATGAGAATGACTGCAGAATTCTGAAGTGCAGCGGGATATAGATGTAACAGTACGTGAATCACAAAGGTTAGTATGCAAGTACAGCAAGTAATTAAGAAAGCTAATGGAAAGGATGTTATGCTTCAGTTATGTAACCTAACCCATACGTCTGTGAAGTTTGCATGTTCTCTCCACGTCTGCATGAGTTTCGTCTGGGGGTGCTTCAGTTTCCTCCCACAGTCCAAAAGACATGTTGGTTAGATGCATTGACCCGAATAGGCACCAGAATGTGGCAATTAGGGGAATTTCACAGTAACTTCATTGCAATGTTAATGTAAGCCTTACTTGTGACTAATAAGTTAACTTTAAGTTTAGATTTGGCAATTTCAATCAAGCAAATGCACCAAGAAGATTAGTGTTAAGAAATTGAACACATTGCCATTTTGGGGAATGTCATATACTTGATATGGATAAGCTGGCATTGGATGAGATGGATATAAGGCTCCTATCACCAGACTTTAACCTGTGCCATATACTGGTGCAGAAGACACCACTCTGAGGCATTTGGTGGAATAAAGCTGAACTCCGTGATCAACTGCTCCAGATGTGCTTTCCTCAGGTGACATGGAAGGAAAGTCTTACCTTCGTCAACCTTTTTAAGAATCTTCCTCTTGATAAGCCCACCGTCCACAAAGTGGAGAGGGCAAAGTATTCAGGAAATGTATAAAGTAATGTTACCATAAAAACAAAATACTGCAAATGCTGGAAATCTGAAATAAAAACAGTGTTGGAAAAACCCTGCCAAAAGGGTTACCACCTTGTTACAGTGAACATGTGTATGGGAGAAAACTCAGCTTAAGAGTACAAAATTTAAAGGAAATACGAGCATTTTATTGCAGACACAATGTGAACAAAACTACAAAATATACTTTGAATCCACAATTGCGATATTTTAAGAACAAAATCTGTATTTTTGCATATTAAATACAGTTTAAGACTTGTGCAGATGATTTTGACGGTGGCATTGTACTTAGCTGTTTGGTGTAGTGTGACCCCTATCAGAGGTCAATGGTCTATAATATAACAGCCAGTGGCACAGCTTCCAATTTCCCTGCTGGCTTGCTGTGATCGTCCCCTTACCTTTTGATAATTTTGTGCTAGAACTATTACGTATCTTGTCTTTTTAACTGCTATATTGTCCCTGCCATTTTATCATGAGCCTACCTTGCCATATTGTAATGGTACAAAAATTGGAACAGATTAGATTAATTAATGAATTTACTTTCTATTCCCACTTGGGCTGAGTGAGTACAGAAACTGCCTGCTATACTAATAAACTATACACGACTGGAGGATTCCTGGTTAGAGCTCTTTACCTTCCTGAGTTTGCTTATTTCAAACATTACAGTAGATTGTAACCCATTGGGCATGTCTTAAAATGATGATTCTTCATGTGAAGTAACAGAGAATGAATTTTTTCTAGGTATTGAATCAGAGGAGGAATCACAGTCTAAATTCACCCTCTGTTTATCCAAATTTCACATGGAGCAGTTCTTTGCAGTATGGATAGCAATCGGGAACAAGAAACCCTACTTGATTTTATTTGTTGCCTTTTCTCCCCATTGTCCAGAAATGTCGAGTTAATTTCTAATGGTTCTTTGCAAAAAGCAACTGACTCAACACAAATTTGGAATTAAGACTGCGGTCTGTCTGGCTCAGCAAGATAGTATATGTATCCATGGCTTTCAGACAAGCACCCATTTTCTTTTTAACCAATATTTTACATGAGTCCCACCGAAGATAATGCTTATCACTATCACTGAACAGCTTTAAATTTTGTATGAAAAGGATTTTCTACATTACAATCCCCTAATACATGAAAATTCACTGAGAAGATTAATAAGCGGCACAGCACTTGCTGTGAGAAGGAATTCGTTACAGACTGGTAACCTGTAGAACTGTGTAGGACTATGTGTTTTTTAATGTCACTGCAATCCAGCTGATGCATTTTTTGTTAGTTATTTGTATTGATTTTCTCCAAGCTTTCGTCTTAAACTGTGGCACAACTGTCGTTTAGATAAATCACTGTTATTGAAGGCTGCCAGCATCTTTTCAAGCGACAGAAGGATAATTCCACGTGGATCAAATAAATACAGATGTGTAGTAATTAGTTGAATTCCCAAGGAACCCATTTACGCTGTACTAAAAATGTGAAGGATTATGGAACTGTTGTGAGTCTCCACACTGGTGGCTTTTATCAATTTAAACTGCTAAACTATAGCTCTGGTCACAACCTGGTCCACTATTAATAATGTATTTGTTGTGTACAGCATAATAAATTAGGCCTTGGGAGCAGAAAAGGACACAATCTAACAAGAGTAATGTAACTATTCGCAGAACCACCACTTGTGCCTGGCTACTCATCTGAAATACAGTCCCAAGACAATAAAGCGAATAAAAAATCTTATTGAAGGCAAGGCTGCGTACATCGTTGGTGGGCTGCTACACCAGGATGACTTAGCTGTTGCAGATATGCTAAATGTACCGATTCTAGGCCCAGAGCCGAAGTTAGCCCATCTGTATAGCACCAAGTCTGGAGGCAAAAGAATCTTTGCAAGTGCTTGCGTGCCAATGCCACCTGGGGAATATGATATATACAACCTTCAGCAGGTATGTCATAATTATATTCATACAATGTAATAGAGTATGTTCTTTCACATCTTCAATCTGTTTTTTGGTTGCAATTGTTCTTAGTTACAACAATTGGCATATGTTGTTGATGTGTTGTATGTATCCTTCACAAATATCATGTGTTGAGTGATACATATCCTTCTCTCTTTGCAAGGGGAAAATGTTATTGTTAGCCATCACTGGTAAGCCAATGAGATCCAGATTTTGGAGTATTGTATCTGGTTCTGCCTCAGAAAATACACCATTTTTTCACTTCAGTCTGCATCTCAAATAGCCTTGAATCACATTTGCCATGTGACCTTCATTCTGTTACCAGTGAATCTGTTTGGTTCACTTCTTCACATTTGTAGGATAAATCATATGTTCTTGTAATCTATCCATTTTTCAACCAGTTTGGGAATATTATTGGGATGATTTTCCACCTCAGTCAGCAGTTCAACTGAAAATACTATCATACCCAGTAAGTATATCATATCCCAACTTTCAAGATATAAATTTCAGTCACAGAATCCCTACAGTGCAGAAAGAGGCCATTCAGCCCATCGAGTCTGTATTGACAATAATCCCACATCAGCCCTATCCCCATAACCCTGCACACTTGCCCTGCTAAAGCCCCTTACCCTAAGCAATTTAGCTCGGCCAATCAACCTAACCTGCACATTTTTATACTGTGGAAGGAAACTGGAATATCTAGAGGAAACCCGCACAGACACCGGAAGAATGTGCAGACTCCGCATAGACAATCACTCAAGCTGAGAATCGAGCCTGGGTCCCTGGTGCTGTGAGGCAGCAGTGTTAATCACTGTGACACTGTGCTGCTCTCATCAATGTAGACTTTTTGAAGCTAACTTTAAAAAATGGACAATGTGCATTAAAGATGGTGGCCAAAGATCAGGTGACTTTGTGTGGTTTCTGCATAGAGGATTAACCCATGCCTGAACATGCTTCCAGAAAGTTCTGAAAATGTAAATTTAATATGGTGGGATGCTTCCCCTTGAATGGGTGTGCTGAGATGAAAACACTTGTGCAATTTAAACTCCTGTGTAGTTACCAAACCTCAGAATCAATAGAGTGCCACCTGTCTGTCACAAGTTCAATCCTTGACAAAGAGAAGTGCAGAGAAACAAGTTTTTCACAAGGTGGTGTGAACAGCTATCATCAAACACCTGTTATGTAGCAACAGCTTCTGATTTTTGAATCATTTGGCTGGACAATGTGATCTCATGGTCAAAACTGACTTCAGATTATGAATCTTATTTCTCCAAGAACTAGCAGCAGATGGCTCAATCTGGAAACCATAAGAGGGACCACACCTCCAACTAGAACCTTGTCTGTCAACCCAGGCAGTGTGAGGGGGACTAATTAGTTTTCAGCTGTAAAGATTTGTCTGTGCAAAAATTCAGCCATTGCCACATCTGGAAATCCAGAGACTTCCATTGTTCGCCAAAGAGTCATGAGACAGAACCCATCTGTGCTCCTAAAGGACCAGTTACCCACTTGATTTGCTTCTTGTTATCCAGTCAATAATCTAGCTGCATACTTCATTTTCTAGAATCCATCTGTTTTCATGTGTATCTTTGTGTCTAAGGTAGCGAATGTTTTTCATTATATCTACATATTGGGGAAACATTGGATTCTCCCAAATTGGGATTGAGTGCTCACGTCAGCAGAAAATCTGGAGGGTTTTCCCTTGGCTTTAAGAGTGTCTGTCAGCTGGGATTCATTCACCTGATAGATGCTAATTTATTCATAGCAGGCAAATTGCTATTCCAAGATTAATCCGCCATTTTTAAAGGGCAATCCGGTTTCCCTGCTGGGTGACAGGCCCCCAAACTGAACAGCAGGCATAGGCTTAACTTCAAAGGTTGGGGAGAATGCTCCGCCCCATTGCCCCACTTTCCTAGGCAATGTCGGGACGTGGGGTGGGAGAGTGTTGAGGGTGGGCCAATGCTGTTGATGGTGGAATCCTACGGGAAGAGCGGGATAGCAGAGATAGTTAGAGGGGAAGATTGGGATGGGATGTCAGATCCATGGTGAGAGTCTGGTAGATGAAGATCTCATCGGGTGGGTCATCTAGGGGGACGAAACGGGTGGTTTGGATAATGAGAGAGATCAGGGTCAGGATTGACATGAGGTCAATAACAGGTGTTAACAGGAGAGTTGAAAAGCATGTGGAGATGGATTGTCATAAGGTCTAGGATAATGGGGGGAGGTTCAAGGGAGAGGAATGCTGATAATAGGTTTTTGGTGAAGGATGTGTTGTTGGTGGGTGACAGTGGAGGGTAAAAGATGAGGGAGTGAATTTGAAAGCTAACGCGTTTTTTTCAATATAACCTTGATCACAGTCAGTGAGAAAGAGGCCTTTTCAGGTGGCCGGAAATGTAGCTAACCAATAGCACTCTGGGGGCATCTAGTTCAAGATGGCCGCCATCTTCTCAAGGACAATTAGGAATGGGCAATAAATACTGGCCATGCCAGGCAATACCCCCATTGTGTTTTAATTCTATTATGAAGCTTGCATTGCTGCAGATTTGTTCCAGACTCATGGGTCTTGTAACATGGAGATTCCAGCAAGGTGTGGAGCTGCTGTTCTTTGTGTTATTTGCCAACAGCTGCAATGAGAGCCAGGACAGGAGGGCAGTGGAATGCCTTCAAGGAGTGTAGTTGATGGAAGGCAGTCAACTCAAATCCAAACGTCCATCCTCCAAGGTGAATGGTTATGGTTGACAAGGGATCATACAGTTAGTTTTTCCATACCAGCAAGGCAATGGTCTCTTTACAGAGTTTCAAGGTTAGTAAAGACAAGCATAAAAGTGTCCACTTGATGTTCTGTGAAATGGCTCTTATTATCATACTGCAAGAGCAATGTCTTCATATGTATTCATGTATAAATGGAAGGAATATCCATCACTAGTCCTCTACATGATCCTTTACCTCTGGTGTGGATGCCATGTCTACATAGAGACCAGGTGAAGGGCTTAGCACTGGCCTTCTGACTTTGAAATGGAGGGAAACCTGTAAAGGGCATGCTCACTTAATGTATCACATCCTCTGAGGCATTTATAATGCAGGTCTTCATAATGACTCTCTTCCAGATGAGGTGACGGTGAGTCCATTATATTGCTAGAATATCTGGAGAGAGTTTAAACAAATATGGTAGAGAGGTGGGAACCTATTTAAGGATTCAGAGCAGGGGGAATTAAGAACAAAAGAAAAAGACTGCAAGGAGAATAATAAGTGATAGACGAAGAAATCAAGGGCCAAAATCAGGTAAAGATGCAGTAAAATAACTAGTAATGTGGGTATAAAGACTTTGCACCTGAATGCTGGGAGCATATAAAATAAATTGGATGAATTAGTTGCACAATTAGATGTAAAAGGCTATGATACAGGTGGGATTATAAAGACATGGCTCCAACGTGACCAAAGTTGGGAACTAAACATTTGAGAGTTATCCAGTGTTTAGGAAGGACAGACAGAAAGGAAAAGTTGGTGGAGTTGCACTGATGATCGAACTCTGTGCAGAGTGCCAGTCCAAGTTGGTTTTTTGAAATAGGAACACACATTTAGCCTCTCCAATGGCTTGGCATTGTCTGTCTGCAGCACTGGATTGTTAATTTCTTGCAGATCTAAACAGGGTGCCCTTGTAGCTCTTCTTGAGATGGCAAGTGTTTTTCCTCCATTGAGATATCTGCAGAATTTTACTGCCTCACCCACCCGAGGTTTGTAAGGTCCCACCCGAGGCCAACAGAGAATCCTGTCCTGCAAACTCGCTTAACCCAACCCAGGCTGGATGCGCCAGTAAAATTGCAGCAATCCCATCTGATCCTGACCTACCCGCATATGCATGTTTCAGCAAATGTTGTGTTTGAGAGATGGCTGCCTGGCCATTATTTTCCTTGTAGACCTTGCAGTGAGCTTATTGCAGTCTTCCGACTACTGACCTCAATTTCCAGGCTAAGAATCAAACTGGGAGTAATCGTAGTTATAGAGGAATGCCAGTCTATATTCCCCATATCCAGCATGGTTAATGGTGATATTGTAATATTGTCTGAGGCAGTTTCATTTTTTTATAATCTTCTGTATCATTTCCCACCTTCTCTACCACTTTCTGCACCTGTTTAATTTTCCCAAATTCAGTTGGTCTGCACTGGTGATGAGACAACAGGTGGAAGAAAAATAGGTGAACAGAAATTGAAACAAAAAAAATCAAATTATCTTTATTTCCTGATCCATGCTGATGCTATAGATGGGGTGCTACAATTAGCAAGAGAACACCCAAGTCAGAGGAAAGATGACCAACTGATGCTGCTACTCCAACCCAGTTAGCCTTATTCTGGCAATTGCATCTGTACACGTGTGGATGTTGCATGAAGACCAGATTGGGCTCATCTATGATGGTTCTCGTGGTTGGATGACCTGCCAATGCTCCTTGTCAAGATTTACGCACAAATAAAGACCACAATACAATCAGTTATTGTGGAACTCCACTCAAGAAGAACTAAATCCTTTCAGGAAAAGAGCTGCCAAGGAAATAAAAACAGACAAAGGTGGAGATGAACAAAATGTCAGTCAGTATTTGGATGAGAAAGAAAGGCTAATGTTTTGAATGGGAACTTTGATCAAGAACTGACTGAAGCTCCGTTTATTGGTTGCAATCTGTTTTTTAATATGTTTTCAGCATTCAAGATTTTTTTATAACCTCTTGAGTAAGTGGTGTAAATTAGTTCACAAAGAAAGAAGATCCTTTTTATGATGAGAAATCACTGTAATAGACTTGATCGTCCAGTTTCAGTATACTGGCCAATATTTAGACATTCAATCGACAGCATAAATCTTTATTTTGTTTGTTTAAGCACAATTTGATTGCTGGGAGGATCGATATGTCCCTGAAGCTACAAATTCTTGAACACAGAAAACAAAGACAGACAAGAACACTTCCATATTTAATGTTTTTTTTAAATTATAACTGAATTTTCCTCCAGAGTACAGACATCAAATTGGCCTTGTTACTTTTGTTTAAATGTGGCAAATAGCTTCTTTCAATCTATATAACCAAAAGGGTTTACTTGGAAAGTTTCAAAATATTCGCACACATTCTATACCACCTAGATACATTTGCAAAAGTAACTTGCTTCTGCGATGATTCATGAACAACTTGGAGAGGTTGGGATGGTCAGAGGAAAATATTTCTGTTATAAATTCCCTGGATATAGATGTTTTAAAAATCTTGCATTTCAATCTACATTCTTACCACACTTTCTAACATCCTGTTCAGTTCTTTTTATGATTATATAAAGTTGCTCCTAATGTAAAAATCAGTAAGTCTTGCTGACTAACGGAAACTCCCATTTTGAACATTTATTATCTGAATTGAAAATTCCCAGATTAGGCATGGAAGAATTTGAAGTTCCATCCATGCCGGTCAGAATAGGGAAAGAGTTAGAAATCCATAGAGGCAGTGTGTGATTTAATTTTACTTAGCCAAACACACAACGTTGACCACTATTTTCTAAAAAATTATTTCATGGACTTGGGTGTCACTGAGAAGACCAGAACTTTTTGCCCTTCCCCAATTACTACAACTCAAGGTTGCTAATGGCAGTTATGAGTCAATCATATTAATTTTGGTCTGGATCATATGTAAGCCAGACTGAGTAATGTTCAGAGGTTGGGCCATAATTTTCAAGCTCTCCATTTTGGTGGGGTATCCCAAAGGTGTGCTGGGGAATCCCTCTTGGAACTTCATAAGTAAGCATTTGCATGACAACTGCCCCATTGTACAAACTTCTTCTCCACAATTGTCCTGCACTGTGAACCATCTGAAAATGCTATTTAAATTGCAAACTTTGGTTGGTTTCATTAGGATTACACTAATAGTTACTCAGAAAAAGTTTGAATTAAAATCTCTTCTCGCTTCTGGATAATTATTGTAAAGACCCAGACCAACTCCACCACACCCATGACTAACTGCCTCCCTCCCTTCCCCATTTACCTTTGGAACATGCATTCTCCCTGCCCTGTCAATTTCAGTACAATGTACTTTAGGGAAGGAAATCTGCCATCCTGGTCTATACCTAACTCCAAATGCATAGCGGTGTGGTTGACTCTTAAATGCCCTCTCAAAGGCAATTAGAGATGAATAATAAATGCTGGTCCAGCCAGCAATGCGCACAATTCATGAAATATATATATATTTTAAATCTGACCTTTACATTTACCTGGTTGATGGCAGCTAAAAAAAAAGTAGCCTTCTTCAATCTGACACTGCTGAGCTGCAGAGACAGTTACATTGCCTGCATCTTGCTCGGCCTGAGTTAGAATGTCAGGCGAGACGGACGAAAAAGATTTGGCGTAAGTAAGTGACAATCTGGTGTTGCCACCGCTACCTTGCTTGAAAAACTTTAGCCAACCAGATGGATTTTTATGACAATCAATGGCAGCTTATCTGTTACTAAGACTGGCTTTCAGTTCAACATTTACTGATTTAATTGAACTCGAAGTCATCATTGTGGGATTTGAAACTATATCTGCATTACAAGCCCATCACCATTAGATCTCCCCTAAACTATTAAACTTATTGCTCATGAGTTATCCAGCCTACCTGTGAAGGTGTAAGTCACACTTGTCTAGTAATTGTACAGTGCATGGTAAGGTTCATTTTTGAATTTCCCATATTTTATGGGACAGAAACAATGTTTGCCATAAATATAATTGGTCAGCATTCCACTCATTTAAAAGTGTTTAGAATCTGCTTTTGAATAACTTTGTGTATTTTATAATAAACCTCTTTGTGCAGATGCATGAAGTTCTTATTCAGCTTATCCTTGAAAACGTGGAGATTAAGCGCTGGCTCTTCAAAGTGGATGCTGAATTTGGTGGGAGAGGTACTGCGTATTTTGATGTCTCACATCTGAAGTGTTATAAGCAGATCCTAAAGGAGTATGGAGAAGTTGGTCCATCAGAATGGCTGATGAGGAAATGGATTCAGGTATATACACCTGCAATTTCAATGTTTCATTTTGAGGAAAAACAAGGAAATCGCAACCAAATTGCAGAAAATTAAATATTTACATACTATTTACAACCAGCAACTCTTACTCATTTACTTTGCAAATGTTACTGTAATGAATGCATGTGCCCATTTATTACTAATTATAATTAAGCACCTCAAGCCAAAGTTCAAAGGCTGGCTATTAAATTTTAATAAGACATGGTTCTTGATTTTTACTGTAGTATTTGGAACAATTGCATCAGAAATTAGTAGCCTACGTGGAATATTTTGTTTTATCAGAATGTTGTAATGGAGTCAAAAAACATAGAGGTTTAGAGCATTGAAGGGGGCTTTTGGTCTTTGACTCTGCTAAAGCAATCCAAAATCATTGTCCTGCCCATTCCTCATTGTCCTGCATCTTCCTTGTTTCCAATATTTATCTACTTTTCCCTGAAAAGATACCATGCTTTCTTCCTCACTACTCTTGTGGAATAGAATTTCATTCCCAAGCTAAAAACCTCTGGCAAGAGACCTTTATGGAAATAGAGGAAAATGACCTTAGGTGCAGGAAAAGAATTGGAATTTCACTCCCCAACACCCCTCTGCAAAAGGAAATTTCACTTGATTGCACTCATCACAATTTGAAATTGATGATCCTTTGTCACTTACTCCCAACAAGGGGAAATAAATATTCACCTTACCAAAACTTTCCAAATTTTCACCTTTCTGAACAACATCCACTAACCATAATCCTTTTTCTGCTGTAACAGATTTCTCATTACGTTTTTCCATTTTTGAAATCACTTTAGCTATCAAATCCATTGCTTCTTCAAAAACACCTGCTAGATTTGTCAATTGGTCTTAACACATCAGTGCTCACTCTCAGTAATTAACTTATGCATTGCTAAATGCAAAGTCTTAACTTAAAGATGCATTTTAATAGAGCCTCAATCAGCATCTCTGGTAGCATTTATGTGTACTAGAAAGGGGACATCATAAAATGCACTTCCCATCACCTTCCAATCTGCCCCTGACTTGTTTCCTATTTTCCAGAGAAGCAGAGTAGATGTCAGCCAGCTCTCCTGCCCTTAGAACTATTGAAGTCCTTAAATGACTAATCAATGGCGGCTTGCGTGCTTTGTTCCACTTCTGTCACTACCTTACACGTGATAGGGGAAGGCCCAAGCCAGTTGAGGAACCAGGCAGGTTTTAACAAGTGAGGTGGTGTTTGAGCAGTGGCCGTTGCTCAAACCTGGCACTGCTGGAACTGATGTAGAGATGCCGGCATTGGACTGGGGTAGACTCAGTAAGAGTCTGGCAACACCAATTTTAAATCCAACCGATTTATTTGATAGTAATGGCTGAACTTGCGGATAGTGAGGAGCATTGTCAGGCGATGCAGCAGGACGTAGATAGGCTGGTAGCTTGGGCAGATAGATGGCAGATGGAATTCAATCCTGATAAATGTGAGGTGATGCATTTTGGGAGAAAGAATGTAGTGGGGAGGTATATGATAAAGGGTAAACCTATTAGGAGTATAGAAACACAGAGGGACCTGGGAGTGCAGGTGCACAAGTCTCTGAAGGTGGCAGAGCAGGTGGAGAAGGTTGTGAAGAAAGCATATAGTATGCTAGCCTTTATACGAAGGAGTATAGAGTACAAGAGCTGGCCTTTAATGTTGCAGTTGTATAAAACGTTGGTTAGACCTCATTTGGAATACTGCGTCCAATACTGGTCGCCTTACTACCGGAAGGACGTGGAGACTCTGGAGAGAGTGCAGAGGAGGTTTACCAGGATGCTGCCTGGCATGGAAGATCTGAGTTACGAGGAGAGGTTAGGCAAATTGGGACTGTTTTCCTTAGAAAGACGTAAACTTAGAGGAGATCTGATAAAGGTGTACAAGATTATGAGGGGTATACATAGAGTAAACAGGGTTAACAGGGCCTGTTTCCCGTGCTGTTTTGTTCTTTGTTCTTCGTTCTTTGTAAATCTGCAAGCTTTCGACTTTCGTCTTCGTCAGGCAAATGCAGTGTTCTGGTCTCCAAAAGCACACGTCAGTCACAGATTGCTGATTAGAATGCGAATCCTTACACCTAACGTGCTATTCAAGTCTTAAAGTGGCTAACAATATGGGTGAAGGGAACCCTGAGCATTGGTTAGAAAGATGTGGAACTACCAGCCAGTCGAATTGCTGCTCTTTAGGACGGGTCTTCCTCCCCAGATGAGGCAGATACCTTACCTTGTGCCAGTTATGCAGCTTCTAGCATAATATGCCTGCAGAGCATCCAGCTTTTGGGATAGGCTCATGACTGACTTTTCAGTCTGGTGGGTGAACATAGCGAATTCAGGACCCCATAAAACTGAGCCCAACATTTTAGGTCAATGATCTTGCACCAGAACTGATAACAGATCAATAACCAGAAATGTTAGTTCTGTTTCTGTATCTCCATTTTTTTTCAATTAATGATTCAACAGACTGTTGACTTTCTTTTTGTGGTTTCAAACCACGAGGGAGTGACATAGTGCATTCTTATTGAATTAGTAATCCTGAGACCTGGGGTAATGATTGAGTGACGCAGGTAAAAATCTCATCGCAGCAGATGGTGACATTTGAATTCAATAAAATTCTGGAATTAAAAGTCTGATAATGATCATGAGACCATTGTCAATTATCGTAAAACCCATCTAATGTTCTTTAGGAAAGGAGATCTGCCATCTTTACCTGGTCCAATTTGCATGCAACTCCAAATTCACAGCAATTTTTAATTGCCCTTTGGCATGGTCTAGCAATCCTCTCTGTTCAGGGGTGATTAGAGATGGGCCAGCATTTATTGTATGAATGATTTTTTAAAAATCAAACATGAATAGTAGCATTTCCACCACTCAGCCTGCTTAGGAGAATTTCGTAAGAACTTGATTGCAGTGTTAATATAAGCCTTAGTTGTGACTAATAAATAAACTTTAACTTTCTTTCTGTGAGTGTGCGGATGTACACTGATTGCTATATCTGTATATCCCTGCTGCCATCAAATTTTTTGAATGGGCTTATCTTATATTAATTTGATCTTTCTATGACTGTAACACTATATTTTGCACCCTCTCCTTTCCTTCTGCTCTATGTACTCTCTGAATGGTATACTCTATATAGCATGCAAAAAACAATATTTTTCACTGTATCCCAATACATGTGACAAAAATAAATCAAATATCCTCTGTTATACAAACCTTTCGCACAGCATGTATTCTTCACTATCAGTTACACCTTGGGATTCGTTTATCTCTCACTTCAACATTGTACTCCCAAATATACACAATACATTTTTCTGACATAGAAAAGCCAGTCTGTGCAAGATTTCTTCCTTACTTTATGGCTCCAAGTTGTTGATAAGATGCTTAGTCCCAGAAACTGTTTCTTAAATCTGTCTGAGTCCATTGCATTTGTTAGTTGTTAAAACTTACCTATGGCTTCAGTACGCGGCAAGAGCTTAATGAGGCCCCAGATTAATTTGCACTGCATAAGCGGGATAGTTTGTGATTATATGAAGCAAAATTTCCACTCACAGACACTGAATTTTAAAATTCAATGAAAGAAAAATATTAGAAGACACTTTTGCCTGGTTTCCTGAGGCAAATGAGACAATTATTTGCTGCATTCAATTATAAAATTTAGAATAGTTATTTAATGTTTATTTGCATTTGGTGATGTTGGTCAGTAGGTAGTAATGTTCAAGGACGCAAGCACTTCTATTTAACGTGCACCTGTGCCCCCTATCAATCATCCTTTATGGAATCATAGAATCCCAAAAGTGCAGAAGGAAACCATTCGGCCCATCAAATCTGCACCGACCACAGTCCAACCCAAGCCCTATTCCTGTAACGCCACTTATTTGCCCTGCTAATTCCTTGACATGAGGATCAATTTAATACAGCCAATCAATATAACCCACACATCTTAGTCTGTGGAAGGAAACCAGAGCATCTGGAGGATGATATTCAGACACGGGGAGAATGTGCAAACTCCACACAGACAGTCACCCGAAGCCAGAATTGAACCCAGATTCCTGGTGCTGTGAGGCAGCAGTGCTAACCACTGTGCCACTGTGCTGCCTATTTTCTTCCTATTTTACAAATAACAATGTTGTATACTTGTGGCTATAGTTGTGCCCATTTAAAACCCTTAGTGAAGGACCCAGGGTCGTCATCCTCCTTCTCCAGGTATCATGCCTTCAGATATTGGTGACCATGAATTTCCATTGGATTGGTTCATAATTATGTTTGGCAAAGTAGCGTAGTGAGAGTACCACTACACTTTGGGTAGAGGGAAAAATTATTTTCTACAATGAAATATAACAAATGATTTTAAAACAAATTGTGAATTCAATAATGAAAGCAAGTTACCTCAAAAGAGAAAAGAAAGCCTTACATGAACACTGGAAATAGGAGCAGAAGTAGATTTCTATTTTCATTGCCTTCACAACCTTAGGATGCCCCAAGGCCCATTATGGGTGTAATTTTATCATCCCGCCCACATGGGAATTTTAGTGTGTGGGACACAGGCCATGCAAAGGTCTGTTGACCTTGGATGTGATTTTTTGGTCTTCGGGTAAGCATGGCTGGAAAATCCTACTTAAAGCTTTGATATGCTTTGGAATTGTAGTCATTGTGGCAAAAGTAGGAAATGCAATTGACAATTTGCATATTGGTTCCCATAATCAGTGTTATGATAATGACAAATAATCTGTTTTTGTTGATTGAGAAGCAAATATTGGCTAGGTTACCAAGGATAACATCCTTGCATTTCTTTTCAAAATAGTGCTGTGGGATTTGGTATGTTTGCCTGAGGGAACAAATAGGGCCTAGATTTCACAGCTGTTTAAAAGATGGCATCTCTGACAGCATACCACTCCCTCTATACTGCACAAGAATATTATTTTGTACTCAAGTTTCTGGAATGGATCTTAGAAACCATAATTTTCTGATTCAGAGGATAGAGTGCTTTCAACTGAACCGTAGCTTACACTAGAACAGCATGAACCAAAAGGTGATAATACTAGAGAAAAGGCTGCTTTGATTTTTCAGCCTATTTCTTCCAATAGGTCATGTGACATTTGACATGTTGTAGCAATCTCCAACTCCTTGAGGAAATCTGTCAAACTGGTGACAGAATTATCAAAAAGATTAGAATCTACATAACTTATCCATTCCTCAATGAGGGAAAAACTGCAGTGGGTTTCCACTGGCAATATGTTGGTTAACATATTTATAATTTTGTTCATGTGCTGCTTTAACTCTGGGTGCATGGAGACTGTGGGCAGGATTTTCTAGCCATGCTCACCCCAAAATCCGCCAGAGTCAATGGATCCTTGCATTGTCCACTGCACCCCCACCCCCCGCCGCCTTCCCCAGCCATTATGATTGCTGTGGCAGGCGACAAAGGAAAATTCGCCCCTACAGGTTTGAGACTGGCATGTGCTTCTGTTGGGAGTAACGTTTAAAAATGTGTTTGATGGGAGGAGGGGATCAGAATGAATATCATAAATTTTGATCCATTCCCCTACACTCAAGTCTCCTGAATGCATGTTTTGCTATGCAGGGACCCCAGTGTTAGTTGTTTGATGCCCTTGCCTATTATCATCAGGTTACACCCCAAGTAGAAGTATATACTTGATGTGAGAAATATCCAACTCCTGTTTCTTTTTTAAACGTGAAAAATCATACACAATCATCCATCCTGCAGCACATTACCATAGTCCTGGGCATTATCCATGAACTAACTTTTAGCTTTGAGGTGTTGCCTTTACTATATAAGTACATTGAGGAATCGAAAGCTAGTTGCCACATCATGGCTAGAGAGCCAGATATGCTGTGGTTTGTGAGTGTGGATTCATGTTGGCAAAGAAAATGGATCTTCTGGAGCGAATGAAGATCTTCACACCACCTTATTCTCATCATCTCCCATAACACTTCATCTTCCACCATCCCTTCCATCTCCTGACTTCCATCATTACCTCTTCTTCTTTGAACTATCCCATCCAACTCCTTTACCATGCTCTGTCACCCTATCCGCTATCCAGCTCTCTCAGATTTCAGCCACCTGTGCAGATCTGAGTTCAGGAACACATGGAACACCAAATGCTACTTCCAAGTGAAATAAAATAGCCACCCAGCAACTTATTTTTTGGAGATCGTCACATCCCAATTTGTGAAGCTTCAGACCTAGCCAGAATGCCAGTGTAAACCATGCTCCCCAATCCTTTTTCTTTTTGACAGTGTCAGAAGATCTGGTTGGAAAACCTGGCTGTATTTTTGGAGAGAAAACCGCCAGTTTTCAGTCCAAACCTAACACTTGCTATTTTTTGGAAAATTCCATCGATTATATATTGGATTAAACTATAATTCTTCAACATTGATATTACTAGAGACCACCAGATGGAAACAATTAAACAATACCAGGTAACCAAAGATACAATATCAAGAAGATATAAAAATATATATTTTTATGGTTGTGATATTGTAGGACATAGACTAATATGAAAATAGATGTTGATAGATGAAGGAGAAGAGGCACAACAAATAAATTGAGGGATGAAGGTTAGATTCCCTTTCAGTCTGAATTCATTCAGGTCGAATATAGTTGTAATTTGAAACTCCCCATGCAATTTATGCTATTCTCATAAATCTTCATATTTTGTTTTAAAATATGTTTAAAAGCTGATGAATGAAACCTGATTTCTAATCAATAGTTTGAATGAAATAGGTTTTAGTTAGAAAGAAATAGATTTTAATATGAGACCATAAATTAACTGGGTGATCTTATGAACATCATTGAAAACATTGATGCTGAATAGAACATAAAATCTGGTTAATTCAGTAGGAACAATTTTGTTTTTCTAGTGTGACGCTTCCGTCAAGGTGGGTTAGTTGGAGAATTGAGAGCAGAACATTGTCAATCAGGGCAGATTTTCTGTCCACACTCGCACTGAGATGGAAATCCCATCCGAGGTCAATGGATCTTTTGCATGGTCTGCCCCTGCTTGCTACGATTCCCATGGCTGGCAGGAGGGGAAAATTCCGTCCTCTGTCTCTAACTCACACTCCTTTCTGGAAATGGAGGACGATAGAAATTACCCCAACAGTTTATGCTTTTTTTATTAACATATTTTATTCATAAAATATCTGAGAAACAGTACAAAACATTTCAAACTGTCTTAACAGGAAAGTGCAATGATATTCATTTTCTCCAAGATCGAGATGCACGCTGAGGTGCTTCAATTCAGTAATGAGAAAACTTCAATATTTTCGTTAGCAAATACAGTTCTGTTCAAATTATATACATCAGTCAGGTAGCACTCAGATCTTCAATACAGTTACATACAGTTAGGAGTAAATGCACAATCTGAAGGGTTGATATTCACTGGCTGAAAGGTCTTACACTGTAGCTATTCCTCATTGCACCTTTGCAGTGACTGCCCCAAGTTTGAGTGTGTCCCTCACCATATAAGCCTAGACTTTGAAAAGTGCTAGGTTGGAACGCACCTTAGAGGACACTTCTTTGCTCTGGAAAATTAACAAGTTTTGGGCAAACCAAAGAGTACCTTTCACTGAGTTAATGATCTTTCAGCAGCGGTTGATGTTTGTCTGGGAGTGCATCCCTGGGAACACAGTAAGAAGTCTCACAACACTAGGTTAAAGTCCAAAAGTTTTATTTGATAGCAAAAGCCACTAGCACCTTCGTCAGGTGAATGAGGAGTTCTGATCACAAATAGGGCATATAAAGGCAGACACTCAGTTTACAGAATACTGATTAGAATGCAAGTCTTTACAGCTAATCAAGTCTTAAAGGTGTAGACAATGTGAGTGGAGATAACATTAAGCATAAGTTTAGGAGACGTGTATTGTCTCCAGACAGAACAATAAGTAAGATATAATCCCAGGTAAGTCATGGGGATTACAAATAGTGTGACATGAACGGAAGATCCTGATTAAGGCGGTCCTCGCGTGCGGAACTTGGCTATCAGTTTCAGCGACTCTGCACTGTTGTGTGTCATGAAGGCCGCCTTGGAAAATGTTTATCCGAAGATCAAAGGCCGAATGCCCATGACTGCTGAAGTGCTTGTCATCAGGAAGAGAACAGCCTTGCCTGGTGATTGTCGAGCGGTGTTCGTTCATCTGTTATCGTAGCGTCTGCATCATCTCCCCAATGTACCATGCCTCGGGAATATGCTACCAGAATTTCCTGGTAGCATATTCTACCAGGAAAGGTAGAATATGCTACCTTTCCTGCAGCATATCAGGTAGACAACGTTGGCTGTGTTGCAAGAGTATGTACCGTGTACCTGATGGATGGTGTTCTCATGTGAGATGATGGCATCCATCTTGCAGAGATTGTTGTGGCAGACTTGTGTGATGTCATGATTGGTGTTCTCTTGAAGGCTGGGTAGTTTGCTGCAGACAATGATCTGTTTGAGGTTGTGTGGTTGTTTGAAGGCAAGAAGTGGGGATGGCCTCGGTGAGATGTTTGTTTTCATCAATGATATGTTGAAGACTCCAGAGAAAATGTCATAGCTTCTCTGCTCCAGGGAAGTACTGGATGACGAAGGGTACTGTGTTCACAGTGTCCCGTGTTTGTCTTCTGAGGAGGAGAAGCACAAACCTCAAACAGATCATTGTCCACAGAAAACTACCCAGCCTTCAGCAGAACAGTGACCACAACATCACACAACCTTGCCACAGCAACTTCTGCAAGACATACCAGATCATTGACATGGATGCCATCATCTCACATGAGAATACCATTCACCAGGTACACAGTACATACTCTTGCAACTCGGCCAACGTTATCTACCTGATACGCTGCAGGAAAGGATGTCCCGAGGCACGGTACATTGGGAAGACGGTGCAGACGCTACGATAACTGATGAATGAACACTGTTCGACAATCATCAGGCAAGCCTGTTCTCTTTCTGTTGACAAATACTTAGCGATCACGGACATTCGGCCTCTGCTATGGTTCATGTCACACTATTTGTAACCCCCATGACTTGCCTGGGCTTACAACATCTCACTTACTGTCCTGTATGGAGACAATACACATCACTTTAACCTATGCTTAATGCCATCTCCATTCATATTGTCTGCACCTTTAAGACTTGATTAGCTGTAAAGCCTTGCATTCTAATCAGTATTCTGTAAACTGATTGTGCCTTTATATGCCCTGTTTGTGATCAAAACTCCCCATTCACCTGACAAAGGAGCAGTGCTATGTAAGCTAGTGGTGTTTGCTACTAAATAAACCTATTGGACTTTAACCTGGTGTTGTGAGACTTCTTACTGTGTTTACTCCAGTCCAAACCCATCATCCCTGGGAAAAGTCAGTGGAGCCCACTGTAAGACAGAATTGCTCAGAATGAATTTCGACAAATACTACTCTCTCTCCAGACTGTCTTAGCAGAGGCATGTTCTCCAAGGAGGTGTGCGACCACCTCATCACTCTCCCCTGCTTTGAGGGGTTGTGTGCAGTGTTACAGAGACAACAAACAACTGCCTATTCACTTTGAAACTTATAATGCATTGAAAGGGAATTGTGTTTATTGCTGTAAAATTAATTTTAAACTAAGTGTGTAGTGATGCCTGCTTGCTTACTCTGCCTTTTGCATAAATATCTTTGTTCTCTTTTTGCCTCTAGTTGCTGAATCGCATTTTCTTATGCAATTCATGCCTTTATCATTTACTGCACAACTCAAAACTGTTATAAAAATCAGTCTCTTAACTCTTTTATTGTGGACAAGTAACTTAAGTAGACATCTTATTAGAATAACCAATTTTTATTTAAACACACAATCAATAATCACCCACCAGACCAACAGTAAGTTATCTTACAGAAAATACTAGAATTCAAATCCAATATAAGATCTTGACTTAACTTTGCGAGACTGGCAAGTACCCAAGCAGATATTAGCCTTTATTTGTGCTGGTCTTGGTAGTCGTCTGCGTAGTCTGGTCCTTTGGTCTGGTGTGGCATTCTTGCTCTGGTCTTTCTTCTCAGGTGTGGTGACTCTCCTCTTGCTGGTGATGTTCACCATTGTTGTAACTTATTCATGGTGTCAGAGAGATTTCTGGTTGTGCAATTCTTTTTTTTACCCTGTTTGGTTTCACGCCCCTTTTTGGCCATTGCCAATCAATCAGGACTTGATTACCCTGATTGATAAGAGTCCAATCAGGTGCTACCACACTGATCTCTGGGTGTGTCCCTAGCGGCCACATCTGTAGGTGTTGGAGGCACAAAGGTCACATACCTTCCTCCTAAATAAGGATTCACGGTGCCCCTATGTCTGGCACACAACCTAGTGTGACCAGAAAGTCTTTTTCATCCTGGAGATGGCCCATATCCTGTGTATTCACTCATCAGGGTTGCAGCCTGTTTGTCTGTCTTTAAACTGTAGCCTGTCGGTTTAGTTTCTTGCCCAATTGTCCCAGAGTACTTTACAAAACACTATTTTAGATGGCCTGTTTGGCTACAAAACAAAATATCTGTCAAAGTATGTCTTTCTTGAGAATATTCGGATACATAGAACATAGAACACTACAGCACAAACAGGCCCTTCGGCCCACAAGTTGTGCCGAACCCATCAAAACCTACCCAGCCGTAGACCTATCTATAACCCCCCATCCCATTGGATCCCATATACTCATCCAGAAGTCTTTTAAAAGACCCCAGCGAGTTCGCCTCGACCACCACCGACGGCAGCCGATTCCATTCACTCACCACCCTCTGAGTGAAAAACTTTCCCCTAGCATCCCCTCTGTACTTGCTTCCCTGCACCTTAAATCTGTACCCTCTCGTCGTGACCATTTCAGCCCTGGGAAATAGTCTCTGAGAGTCAACCCTACCTATCTATTCCTCTCAACATCTTGTAAAATACCTTAACAATTGCATGATGTGTAGCTGTGTTTGTACGTAAAATGCAATTGTAATTCATCAGCACATTTGAGGATGTAAGGGAAACATTCAAGCTAAGGAGATAGTTTAGAGTAGCTGATAACTACTATCAAGAATCTGAATTATGAGGGAGCCTGGAGAAGCTAGGGTGTATTAGCCTTAAAATTGTAAAGGTATTTGTAGGAGTATATATTACTTGGCATTTTATAATTAAGCACTGTTTCAAGATCCATACGCTAAACTGAGTGCCCTCCCTCCCCTGTATCTACCATGAACATCTTTTCTCCTATATATTGATGTAATACTGGTAACATTAGAAAAAGTAACAGGTCCATCACTCTGTTTTCCTCCTAAAGTACTGATTTTCATTCAACTACAGTAGTTAGATACTATAGCATACGGAGAAGATTATCCAAGTGTTAATGATGCTGGTTTTCCAGAGTTCTTTATTTTCACCCAAAACCAAAACATTGTTGTTTTCTCCTTTTTTACGAACCTTATAACACTTCACTTGTATAGTGTGCCATTACCAAGCATTGTACCAAGGCTGGACAGGGAAAGCAGGCAAAGGCTAGATGGGGAATTTTTGGAGTTGATGGAGTGAAGCCTGGACAAAGGAGGTAGGCTTATGGTAAGGGGAGTTATACAATGTTGGGAGGAGATGGTGGAGGTGGTGAGAGTGTATGGGGAACACTGGGGTGTACCAGTATCAAATCTGGGGTCCTGAACTCTGGGTACTGGCGATAGGAGTCAGAGGGGAAAATGGGATGTGGTCGGATGTAGGTTTAGGGTGAGAGACTGATGAGTCCAGGGAGATCCCAGCAAAGTGTGGAGCTGCTGTTCATTCTGAGTCATTTGCCATTAGCTGCAGTCAGAGGCAACAAAGAAGGGAGGGAGGGAGGTGAAATGTTTCCAAGGGTATGGCTGCTGGAGGGCAGCCAGCTCATGATTCCAAAACCTTGATTCTCTTGGGTGAATTGTCACGATTGACAGGGGAATCATGCAGTTAATTCTTCTATACTGCCAAGGCAGCGGTCTCCTTAATAGAGTTTCATGAGTAATAGAGACAAGCAGAACAGTGTCTGTGTGAGGTTTCTTTAAAATGACTGTCATCGTCCTGCTCAAATAGCAATGTCTCCATACGCATTCATGTATTAATGGGAGGAACAATCATCATCTGGTCCTACAGGATCCTGTACCTGGAAAGGGAGAGGTGCAGATGCCAAGTCTGGACAGAGGCCAGGCAAAGGGCTTAGTACTGTGTTGGTGTTGAGATGCAGGGAAACCTGTATAGAATATGCTGTCTTAGTATGTCACTTCAAATTGTTGACACATCCACTGAGATGTCGATGACGCAGGCTGCAAGCAATCCTGCCTTGATGATTCCGCTCATTCATATGAGTGGAAGGACATCCATTGCAGGTTTTCACATGGGTTAGGAGGAGCAAGCGCTTAAGAACAGCCTATAACATCAATAGATAAATAGCATATGGAATACTGTAACAGCAAACATTGACCCAACCATGGATGAAGAGCAAAAGGCGATGCCAGAGGCATCTTTGTATGTTCTATAATGTTGTTAGTCACATATATAGGTTTTCTGGTACAAGATGCACTGGAGAAACTCATCAAGCTTCCTTAGACAGCAACTTTCATACCACAATCACTACCATCTAGAAGAATAAGGACACCAGCTGGAAGTTCTTCAAGTCATCCACCAGCCTTACCTGGAAATATATTACCATTCCTTCGCTGTCATTGGGTCAAAATCTGAAAACTCTCTCCCTAATAGCACTGTGGGTGAATCTATAGCACGTGGATTGTAGTGGTTCAAGAAGGCAATTCACCTTCTCAAGGGTAATTAGGAATGGGCAATATAAGCTGGCCTCACCAGTAATGCCCACAATCCAAGAACGAATTATTTAAAATAACACGGACCTTGTAGGAATAGTGCAGATTTCCTGGCCTGTACTGATTGAATATTCATCTGAGTGCTATTTAAATATGGTGCCAGGATCTTTGACCTCCATGGTGGGATGGGTGATTTCCTGCATGCCCTACCAAAAGATTCAACAAAATTCTTGCAGATACATAATTAATGAGCTGAAAAGCATTAAATTCCACATGTTCATCTGCCCCGTGCCCAGTAGGAATCACACCAACTTTCCCCCTTAGTCTCCAGAAAATTCTGCCCCCTGTTCTTCAAAATGTACCGTTTGGCTACAATACCATGTAAAGAAAATATTTTCCCTGGTTGGGGAAAGGAGACAGCAGTGGTGAGATGAAGTTAGCTGGCATATATGGACAGCCTAAGAATTGATGTCATCATGGGCAAAACTGAATGTGATCTGGGCATTTGCATTGCTAACAGTGGGGGAGAGGGACCACCTTTTTGAGTTGATTAGCTGTGATAAGCACCAACACTGCCACCTTTGCAATAGCACAATGCCATTGGAATCGAGACTGCTGGCAGGTACAGCCAAGTAACAGAGATGCAGCAATAATCGGACACACAGTTGTCTGCACTGTGCTACACTACATTGAGCCAGCAGGAGGCATATCTGCTGCACAGCAAGAAAGCCAGTATCAGTTTACTTTCAGTTTTAACCCCACCCCCTCCCCCCTTATCCCCCCAGGTCTCTCTGCCTCCACAGGGTGCCCCACCAAGCAGCCAAGCTGAGAGCTGATAAAACTGATCATCTGTTTCCCTGGTGAATTCAATTATCAGACAAGCCCCTGAGGCACCAACCTACAATAATGTGAAATGAGCATCTTAACTGCTACACCACCAGATTAAAAAAAAATACATTCTCCTTACTAAATTTTTTACACACCTGTAGACCATACAGGTACATCATTGGGCCCTCTGACTATCATGGTGACAAATTCAGACTATTAGCATTGATATCACAATGCAAGCAAAGTGCTGAAACGACACGGCAGAAATGTGTCGGGTCACATTTGTTGTTTATTACACCTCTTGAATCATTTTTTTTGTGTTTTTAACAATTATGGGAGTTTAGATTATCTGATCATTACTAAAATAAAAGATATTTTCTTTCATTTTAAAAAGGAACGTCTGCATCTTCAGATATGTAATCAGGCCTGATCTTGTAAGCTTGTCCTATAAAATATCATCAGGCACACACTTCAATATGGTGGAGCAATAGGGGTCCTTCCCTGCAGGGTGGAATGTTCTAAAATATGCCGTATTAAGAAAGGAACAGTAAAAAATAAATGAATCTTCCTCCATGTCTATGTCTAAACATTTTAAAGCATAAGCTGCTGCAGATGATAGCATTTGCTAGCATAGTGCGCCTTTCGTAGCTTAACGTGAATACCATAACAAGAAAGCATATTGTAAACCCGTATGTAATGATTCCCGTAAATATCCACATTGAGCAAAGATGACAGAATTGTTGCAGACTGTCATGAAATAATAAGAAAAGTCTGAGTGTAAAGGAGATACTCTAGGGTAACCTTTTTAGAAGTCAGCCAGACAATACTTAATGCTATCTTTTTGGTTTTGCTCAACCCTATAAACAAGGATTGCCAGTTCCATTGGAGGATCACAGCAGAAAGATTACTCTTTCTTTTACGGATAATAGCCAATGTGCTGTGCATTTCTACCATTTTCCATACTCTTGTTGCATTTCATATTTGTGTATACACACATAAATATATAAACTGTTAGATCTACTACATTGTAACCTCCCCATTGAAGTAGAAAAACACACACACATCCAGTGTTTTATCATTTTCCTCAGAACCAATTCAAAGAACTCCATGTATTATTGATTACTTTGAAGTACAATGACTTTTGTTATATGGTCAAATACAATGGTAGTTTTATTGGCAGCCAGACACCACACGTCAGCAAAAAGGTGAATGATCATTCAATCTGTTTTCTGCTGATTTTATTCTGAGGGAAGAATGTTGGCTAAAATTGGAAGGATGAATTTTTAACATTCATCTGAATCATTGCCATAGTTACACAGGGTCTTATCTGACAGTTTAAAAATAGGATTTTTTAATGGCATTTTCGGCTATTGCATTTTTTCAGCAACTTTGTGAAAATACACAATGCTATTTAATACAAATATTCGACATGTATAAAACAATCAATTAAAACGAAGATTTTAAAATATTTTAAATGCATTGCAGTAGCAAATAAAACAATGCAAGTAGTGTTTACAAGGATTTGGAAATAAAAAGAAAAATAGTGAAATGGTGAAAAGCAAAGCTGGTCCAAAAGAAATGGGTTCATATTCTGGATGACCTCCTTGTGTTTATCTGGAGTCAGTGTTTAGTGTTGCCCATAACTCTTAGCACTCTTGAAGCTTGCTCACTGCCACAATCTGCCATGTATACAAACCCAGCTTTATCAAATTCTATAAATGCAAAAGAGAAAATGCTGGAAAATCTCAGCAAGCCTGGCAGCCTATGTAAGGAGAGAAAAGAACTGATGTTTCCAGTTCAGATGTCAAAACTTTGACAAAGGATCATCTGGATTCAATGTCAGCTCTTTTCTCTCCTTACAGATGCTGCCAGATTTGCTGAGATTTTCCAGCATTTCATCTTTTGGTTTTGGATTCCAGCATCAGCAGTAATTTGCTTTTATTAAATTCTATGAATGTACTTGTCAACATTTTGTAACCAAAGAACAATTTGTAATATCAAGAGTGGCTAGCTTGCAAACATAAATTAGGTGCAACAGTTGAGAAGGTGCAATGTTGAACAAATAGAGACCTTATAGTCTTGGGCCAAAATGACAGAAAAATGTGATTTATCTGAGCAAATGGCACAGTTCGGAGCGATGAACAAAGTTTTCCCTTCCACACGTCCCTTGGATTGTTATTTAGTTCATCTGGGTTGTAGTCTGACAGAAAATCAGATGGAAGATTCATTCCTGAGCTGTCATTTTGCACCTCCTACCACCTGGCTTGAAGTACCGATGGCAAATGCTTGTAATCTGGTTACCCATTAGGTGTTTTGAGTGCAGTTAGTGTCTGCCCCAGAGAGGCTAAAAAATGCTTAATGATTCAAGCTGTGAAAAAGTATAGTATTTTGGGAAGTATTTCTAGTTTTTCCTTGTCCACTAATTTGAGAATTCATTGTATTTTCCTCCCATTATTATCGTGTGGATTAGTATAACTGTAATCTTCACCTAACAATGCATTGTAATGCGAGGCGAGTTATGCTGCTTTCTGTAATACAAGGAACTGCAAAGCCCGAATTGATTCTATATCTCATCAAGCATTACCTGAAGCTCCAGGAATTTAATGTAACATTTTGCTGCGGTTCCCCACTGCTTGCTCTTTCTGTGCACTGTTTCATTGCAGGATTTTGCTATTTAAATAAGAGTTTTATATAAACTAATTACTTTCTAAACCAGTTCTTTTAGTCATGCCATTTGAGAACCATTTTTATATTGGAAATTTGAACATCTAACAGCTTGGAACTATCTTATTCAGCTGTTGATCTTTGATAATGATTGTTATACTAAACTTTGAAATATAATTATTGTCACATTGGTAATGAATGTGGTTTACATTAAACACTGGCATGTTGTGAATGATACCAAAGATATTGGGAAGACAAAGGAACAGGGGCTAAAATTGTGCTGCAATTAACTGAAAAGTATGGGAAGGGTGGGCATTTATAGGCTTATTGGATAAATACACTCGCAAATGAAAGCATTAAAAGTTTCCTGTCCTTGTGGAATAAAAGATAACTCATTCTGGAAATAGAACAACAACTTGCATTCATGCAGCATCTTTAATTTGGTTAAAAAATATGTCTCTAGATGCTTCATAGGACCATTGTCAAAACAATTTGATATCAAGTCACATAAAGAAATATTAGGATAGGTGAGCAACAGCTTGGCCAAAGAGGTAAATTTTAAGCTGTGCCTGAAAGGAAAAGAGTGATATAGAGCAATGGAGAGGCTTTAGTGTAAAGTACGGCAGAAGTAACAAAGAAAGAAAAAGTAACAGAAAATTCTTTGTAAACAAAGAAAGGTGAAGAAAATATGTACTTGATCTAAATCCAATAGAAACAACAGTACAAAATAATTGGTATCTGTGGCCAGAAAACTGAAAAAGGAGTTTTGTAATGTATGCTGCGAAAATGATCTGACACTTTTTATTTAATTTTGTCTTATATCACAGTGACAGGTTTATTAGAGTGCTGTGTAGAAAACATTCAAGGTTTTTGAGTATGATGGTGCCTAATTAATTGCACCTCATAAACCTGTTAATATAGGAAGCACAGATGACAGTTTGCGCTGTTTGATAGGCACCTAACTTTAAAAGATTTTTCCAACAAAAAAAATACCATGCAGGTTTTACTGATAAAGGCTGCACCACACAGCCTAGAAAGTCCCAGATTTGATTTCTGATCTGCATTGAATAAGTGCCCTAAGTCAGAGTGACAATTGTGCTCTGCACTGTCAGGTTAGGGAGGAAAAAGATTTAGCCAGCACAATTGACTCTCTGGCAACTGCTGTCAGAAAGATCAAACATACAAATGTTGGGTGAACATCAAGTTCAGTTGTGATGCCCTTCATGGCTGGTTTCTACTGACACACTGCAATGAAGAAAAGCCAATTTGAGATGAATACAAGAAGACAGCGAATGCTCATCAAACCTTACCTAGCAAGAAGAAAAGGAAATTAGTCCAAGGAATATTGTAATTTTTAAAAAAAAACTGTATCCAGATACTGTTTTTTCACTCCATTTCTAAACTACATGTGTATACTTTAATTATTGAGTATAATTGGTCTCAGCTTGAAGAAGGGTAATTAATCCAAAGAAAAGAAGGAAGTGGACCCCATGTGGTATTTAAGAAAAGAAAATGTAGCTGAACAGAAGAGAGTACAAGACAGTAGAGTGTCTGGGTCCTGTGCCAGGCATTTAAAGCAGTTATTTTCTGCTTATGTGTTCCAGCATAACATATGTGCCCCTATTATGTTATAAAAAAAAGGCTCTTCAATTTTAAACAGACCTAAGCCTTTCTGTGGAACTGGGGTTGAAGTCTGGATAATGAGCGATGCAGCCTCTCAAGGAAGAGTGAGCAGATAATACCATGTGGACACAGAGTCTGTATGCAGCTCTCAATTCCACTTAATGCATGCTGAAGCCACATCGAATTGCATTTCACATAAGCGTGATGGGTCATTAGATATAAGAGGAAATTGTCTCAGATGGGTTCAATAGATGCAACAAATATTTTACAAAACATTTTCCATTAACAGTGAAAGGCAAAAAAAAAGAAGCATTTGTATAGTAATATGCTAACATACAGCGATCCCTTTTACAAGGAGATTGTGCAACACTTTTACTGTGTTTCTAATACTGCAAATATTGATAGTTCAGCTTTTCTCGATTTTTAAAAAATATACCTTTTTATATCATAGATAGTGAACAGCATCTCATATAATTACTCTTAAAAAGGCAAACTAATTACAAAGAAGGGATTCAAGTAGCATATTAATTCATAAAAGCAATGCAACCATTATATTACTGATTTAAATTCACAAAGAAACATCTGCATTTATCTTGTATCTTTTATGTTTCCATGAAGAATTTTTTAAGAGCAGTGACTGTGCTGCATGCAAATATGACAACCATCCTACACCAGAAATTTCCCTATGAAGTGAATGGCCTGTAGATATTAGATATGGGTTGAGTGTTAGCCACAACAGCTGAAGCCCTTGCTCCTACAATATTGCATCCAAGCCAATGGCATAAAGAGACAGGGTGTCAGTATAATATCTTACCCTTTTAACAATGCAATATTCCTTTAATTTTGCAATAGGATGTTAGTGTGGGTTAATGCTCAGGTGCTAATATGAGACACAAATACAGAGCTTTCTAATCCAGATGTGGAAGCATTGTCAAGCTAGTGGTCATTTTTGATAATTAAAGATTATCGTTGCAATACCACAGATGCACTGCCATGGCCCCTTTTAAAGGTTGCACAGAGTCTTGGGCAAACACAGCCTTGAGTATGTGATCAATCAGTTTTGAGTATTGTGCCTCAGAAAAGAGTACGTTAGTCTCAGAGGGGTATCACCATAATAAGTGGACAGGGTGAATGAATGTGATTTGTTCCCTTCAGTTTCGAAGGTTGAGAAGTGATCAAATCATGATCTTGAAATGTTAAGCAGATCAGATAGGGGCATAAACTTAAAGTTAGAAATAGGTCATTTAAGAATGAAATCAGGAAGCATCGTGTCCATAAGTTCCCATGAAAATCTGGAACCGTCTATCCCAAAAGTTTGTGGATGCAAATTAATAGCTATTTTGAAGACTGAGGTTGATGGATTTTGCTAGGTAAAGATATCAAGAGATAGAGAGGAAAGGCAGGTAAATGGAGTGGAGGTGAAGATCAGTGATCTAACCGAGTGGCATATCAGGTGCAAAGGGGCTGAGTAGCTTGCTCTTGTTTGTAAAAACAAGGACTTGTATTTATGTAGTGCTACACCTGATATCCATTCGACTCATGATGGAGTAGGCAGAGAGAAACTATTTCCTCTGATATGAGGAGTCTAAAGTTAGTGGACATAACCATAAAATTCAATTAGCCTTTTGGAGGTGATGTTGGAAAGCACTTCACACAAGAGGCAGTGGAGATCCAAAGTTCTCTCCCTAAGAAAGGCTGAGGGATCAGTTGAAAATTTAAAGCTGCAATTGACCTTTTCGTTATGGCATTATTTTTACTATTTATAGAACTAAATGACATTAAAGTACAGATCAGCCATCATCTAACTGAATAGTGCAACAGGCACAAAGGGCTGAATGACCCCACCCACATCCCTTGTATTCCACAGAAGGGCATAATTGATTTAACATGAAAAGTTTGGTGGCACCAAGTTTGGTGGCGTTTAAGAGGTTAGTAGATAAGTTTATGGATGAAAAGGGAATGGTTTAGGTTAGAGAGTCATTGCTTTTTCTTAATTGGTCGACGCAACATCGAAGGCCGAAGGGCCTGTTCTGCGCTGTAATGTTCTATGTTCTATGAAATGGTCATATGAAAGCATTAATAATCTGGAGGCCTAACCAAACAACACAGAAAATATAAGTTCCTTCACTTAAGGTACTTGGGTTAGTTGCTTTCTGTGCAACTTAACTCAGGAACAGTCAGCATCTGAAGAGAAAAGGGAATACAATTGAATGAAAAGGATTTCAATCTGGGCAGAGATCCAAGTAGGTAAACCTATGTCATATATGTACTGCGTATTTCTTTTACTTCCAAGAATTAAAAAAAAAGTCTCATTTAATTTGTGCTAAACTAGATCAATACTGAGGCAGCATGCCATAATTTCAATTGTTGATTTAAAACTGCAGAGTGGTAGTTAATACTTGAAGTGTGTATATTAAATTGTTTTCAGCACTACCCAAACTTATTTTCTAACATTATAAACTACTGTAGGGGAAAGATTCTGCAGCCTTGAGCATCTTGGAGAGTAACACCAATAAGAGACACCCTAACACTTCCCATTGAGATTCAATGGTGTTATCATCATTGAATCCCATGCTGTCAACATTCTTGGGGTTATCATTGACCAGAAATCAACTAGATTCACCACATAAACACAGTGGCTACTAGAGCAGGTCAGAGGTTAGGAATACTGTGGGGAGTAACTCACTTCCTAACTCCTCAAATCCCCTACCCACTATCCCCAAGACACAGGTTAGGAGTACGATGGAATACCCCCTCTCGCATTGCCAAAATGGGTGCAGCTCCAACAACACTCAAGAAGTTGGACACTGTTTAGGACAAAGCAACCTGCTTGATTGGTACCACATCTACAAATATCCACTCCCTCCACCACTGATGCTCATTAGCAGAGGTGTACACTAGCTGCAAGATGCACTGTAGCGATTCATCAAAGGTCCTTAGACACTTTCCAAACCCACAACCACTTCCATCAGGAAGGACAAGGGCAGTAGATACATGGGAACATCATCACCTGCAAGTTCCCTTCTAAGCCACTCATTGTCCTGAGTTCAGAATATAACTTTCTTCATAATTGCTGGGTCAAAATCCTGGAATTCCCTCCCTAATGGCATTGCGGGTTAACTCACAGTACATGGACTGCAGCGATTCAAGAAGGCACTACCTTAAGGGCAACTAGTGTTAGGAGCAATAAATGTTGGCTAGCCAGCTACGCCCATGTCCCACAAATGAATTTAAGAAACTTTTGAGTTGCATCCATGGCAACTTGCAGACCTTGACTCTATTGCTCCACTGTGCACTATGGAGCAGAGACTACTGTCATTGATTTGCATTCAACACAAGGATAAGGTTATATAATTGTTCAGGCTTTTTGCAGTAACCATTTCAGAATAAATTTTAAATGTCATAATTAATAAATTCTTTCAGTATGAGGGTTAATGTTTATATTTAAATATATGTATTGCTTTGAATTATGGCATTCATTTTAATACTTTATTTAATTAGTTGAAAGTACTGCTAAATTTGCACAGAGCCAAAACTTCTTGATCTTTGTGGTAATTAGGATGTTGGCTGTATTTAAATAAATAATCACTTAAGTTGCAACACAGAACAGTAGCTTGGACCATTGAGAGGCCACATCACAAAAGTCACAGAATATTGTGTTCATCAAACAATTAACTGTATGGTTAGTTCTGACTACCGTATCATAAAGCACTGAGGAGGAGAAAGGGAGGAAAAACAAAGGTTAGTCATTCTCTTCCTAAGCCTTCTATTTAACAGGAGTGGCACAGGCTGTGGGAAGCTCAAACCTCATTGGTCTGAGAGTGATGCAGGAATACTTAGAAGAATGAAGTGTTTGGATGAGAGCTATTGTAGGAATGGAGAAGTTTATATCAAGTTGCAAAAAGTATGTAGCACAGAAGCAAACCATTTGAGAAAGTGGTGAAGATGATTGATGAGAGTAGGACAGTGAACGTTGTCTGCATGGACTTCAGTAAGGCCTTTGATAAGGTCCCTCATGGCAGAAGTTGAAGTTTCATGGGATTAGAGATGAGCTGGCAAGGTGGATAAAAAACTGACTCGGTTGAAGAAGACAGAGAGTAGTAGTTGAAGAGTGCATTTCTGAATGGAAGGCTGTGATAAGTGGTGTTCCTCAGGAATCAGTGCTGGGACCTTTGCTGTTTGTAATATATATAAATGATTTGGAGGAAAATATAACTGGATTGATTAGTAAATTTGTGGATGACACAAAGTTGGTGGATTTGTGGATAGCAATGAGGACCATCAGAGGATACAGTTGGAGACTTGGGTGGAGAGATGGCAGATGGAGTTCAATCTGGACAAATGTGAGGTCATGCATTTTGGAAGGTCTAATATAGATAGGAAATATACAGTAACTCACAGAACTCTTAGGAGTATTGTTAGGCAAAGGGATCTGGGTGAATTGATAGGCAAAGGTCACTGAAAGCAGCAATGTAGGTGGAGAAGGTAGTCAAGAAGGCATACGGCATGCTTGCCTTCATTGGCTGGGGTACTGAGTTTAAAAATTGGCAAATCATGTTGACGCTTTATAGGACCTTAGTGAGGTAGCACTTGTAATATAGTGTTCAATTCTGGTTGCCACACTACCAGAAGGATGTGGAAGCTTTGGAGAGGGTACAAAAAAGATTTACTAGTTGTTGCCTGGTATGGAGTGCATTATCTATGAGGAGAGGTTGGAGAAACTTGGTTTGTTCTCACTGGAGCAATAGAGGTTGAGGAGAGATCTGATAGAAGTTTACAAGATTATGAGAGGCATGGACAGAGTCAGAAGCTTTTTCCCAGGGCGGAAGACTCAATTACTAGGGGGCATAGGTTTAAGGTGCGAGGGGCAAGTTTTAAAAGAGATGTGCGAGGCAGATTTTTTTACACAGAGAATGGTAGGTGCCTGCAACTTGTTGCCTGGAGAGGTAGTGAAGTGAATACAGTAGTGACTTTTAAGGCGTGTCTTGACAAGTATATGACTGAGTTGGGAGTAGAGGAATATGGCCCACAGAAGCATAGGGCATTTTAGTTAAGTTGGGCAGTATGGTTGGTGCAGACTTGGAGGGCCAAAGGACCTGTTCCTGTGTTGTAGTTTTCTTTATTCTTTGTTCTCATTGAAGCCAAGTCATGTCTGCTCCATACGAGCCTTCCCCATACCCTCTTCTAACCCTATCAACTTTTCTTCCTTTTACATACTCCCTCATGTTCTTATCTAACTTTCCCTTTAAAGCTTCAATATATTTACAAAGAAAAGGAGGGGTAATGACATGAAAGGATTTAAATTGAGGTGTAATGGCTCTAAGAGCCGATGCAGGGAAGTGTGACAGATGAATGGATTTAGTATAGGTTAGCATGTGTCAGCTTTTGTGTACAGCAAGATTCCACAATTTTTTAATGGATGTCAATGGAAGCACCTTGGCCAAAATTCTGGGACAATCTCTGTTCTCAGATAAAAGCAAAATACTGCGTATGCTGGAAACTAAAACAAAAACAGAAAATGCTGGAAAATCTCAGCAAGTCCGACAGCATCTGTGGAGATAGAATAGAACCAACGTTTCAAGTCAGATAACCCTTCATCCGAGCAAACTCAAGACACTGGCTCTAGTCTCTCTCCATTGATGCTGTCAGATCTGCTGAGATTTACTAATATTTTCTGTTCTTGTCCTTGTTCTTGGAATAGTTTTGTGGAATCTTTTTAGTGTTTACACTCACAACTGGAATTGTCAGATGGTTTAACATCTCATCAAAATACTGCCGTGTCCAGCACTCCCTCAGCACTGAAATTGAGCATCAGCCTAGATGATGAGCTCAAATTCCTTGTATGAATGAATGTTAAATTACTTCCTTTGCCACATCATACACTCAGCAGGTGCAACCAACAGAAAACAGCAGGCCATGTCTGTAATAATAAATTACAAAAGAAATCCAAACAGCAGGACACAATTAAAACCCAGTATTAGTTTTCCTGAAGATACAGTGGCTAAATTAACTACATGGTGTGGCACTGACCAGAATATGCCGGAATTTGTACTTGATTTAACTCATCTCAGTTAGAGCAGTAATTATGATGCTGCAATTAGAAGCAGCCACCTTTGGCTTGGGATGGAGAAATTGGCTATGATTTCTACTCATGATCATTGTTTGTTGATCTTTTTGGAAGCAGGGATTGCAAACATCAAATAAATCCAGTATCAGGATCTGCTCTGATGCCCTCAAGTAAAAAGCCTCACACATGAACACTTGCACATGGTATCAGAGATTTTTCAATTCCTGTATATACATATAGCCAAGCATGTTTTTTAGTTTATTTATCAGTGCCACAAGTAGGTTTATATTAACACTGCAATGAAGTTACTGTGAAAATCCTCTGGTCGCCACACTCCAACATCTGTTTGGCTACACTGAGGGAGAATTTAACATGACCAACGCACCAAACCAGTCATCTTTCAGGCTGTGGGAGGAAACCCAGAGCATCTGGAGGAAAGCCATGCAGACACGGGCAGACTCAACACACACAATGACTCAAGCTAGGAATCAAATCCAGGTTCCTGACGCTGAGAGGCAGCAGTGTTAACCACTGTGCAGCCCTAAGTGTCCTTTAAGAGTGAAAGAAATAGAATCAGGGGAACAAGAAATCTAG
Source organism: Sphyrna mokarran (assembly GCA_024679065.1). Classification (NCBI taxonomy): domain Eukaryota; kingdom Metazoa; phylum Chordata; class Chondrichthyes; order Carcharhiniformes; family Carcharhinidae; genus Sphyrna; species Sphyrna mokarran. The sequence continues at coordinate 11,255,137 of JAGIQG010000030.1, read as the reverse complement.
CAATAAAGTGTGGACGTGATATTTGCAATAGCAAACTGTTGGCTGCATTCTTTGTGTGATTGATATGACTGTTAATTTTCCCGTTTCCATTTTGAACTACATTCACTTATATGTGTATAATCTCTGCTAATGTTTGTGTTTAACATGTTGCATAGGAACCTGCTGAGCTGAACTTATCAAGGGAATTGCCTGGAATTTTGGCAGAGCATGCACAGCCAGCTAATAAGAAAATATTCCCAACATGGGAAAAGTTCTTACAAATGTTCCTCTGTCAAGGTATAAATTTTTCTTGTGATAACATGTTTGTCATACTGCAGAAAGTCCCATGTTTGTTTTCAAATCAAATTGTTGCATTGAGTTTCTTAAAGAACATTGATTTTAAATAGTGCTTTTCACATCCTCAGTGAATTCCGAAGTTGTTTACGGCTGATATATTGTTTGAATTATAGATACTATTGAAATGTAGGCAAACATGACAGCCAGTTTACACACAGCAAGCTCCACAAACAGCATAGAAGTAAAAGATCAATTAATTGGTTTTGGGAGTGTTGGCTAAGAGAAAAGTTTTGGCTACAAGAACTAAGGAAATTTGGCATGTCAGCTACAACTTTCTCCAATTTTTATAGATGCATCAAAGAAAGCATTCTTTCTGGTTGTATCACAGCTTGGTATACTTCCTGCTCTGCCCAAGACCACAACGAACTACAAAAGGTCGTGAATGCAGTCCAGTCCATCACGCAAACCAGCCTCCCATCCATTGACTCTGTCTACACTTCCTGCTGCCTCAACAAAGCAGCCAGTGTAATTAAGCATCTCACACACCCCAGACATTCTCTCTTTCATCTTCTTCCATCAGGAAAAAGGTACATAAGTCTGAGGTCACGTGCCAATGGACTCAAGAACACCTTCTTCCCTGCTGCTGTCAGACTTCTGAATGGACTTACCTTGCATTAAGTTGATCTTTCTCTACATCCTAGCTGTGACTGTAACACTCCATTCTGCACTCTCTCGTTTCCTCCTCTTTGAACGGTATGCTCTGAGTATAGCATGCAAGAAACAATACTTTTAATTGTAAGTTAATATATGTGACAATGATAAATCAAATCAAACAACACCAGAGAACTCCTTGGTCCATCTTGAAACAATGTTTGGACAGGTGTGTGTTTGGCCCATTACACATGTATCATTCTAGCTCTACAATAGAGCGATACGCTCATCCCTGACTGTTCCAGGAACAACTCATTTAGTAGACAGATTAATGTTGGAGGGAAAGAATTGGCATGTCTATGACATTCATATTTATCTATTTGAATCCAGTTGAGTGGTGTAATTCAGTTGCACATTTCAGCTCAGAGTTTTGTATCTTTTTCCTGATGGAAAAAATGGAAGAGAGAATATCTGGGGTGTGTGGGGTCCTTAATTATACTGACTGCTTTATTGAGGCAGCGGGAAGTGTAGACAGAGTCAATGGATGGGAGGCTGGTTTGCATGTTGGATTGGGCTACATTCACGACCTTTTGTAATTCCTTATGGTCTTGGGCAGATCAGGAGTTATACCAAGCTGTGATACAACCAGAAAGAATGCTTTCTTTGGTGCATCTGTAAAAATGTTTAACTAGAGGTGGATTTTACATGTTTAGGTTTTAAAATGTTGTACTTGCATTTGTTTATAGTCATAACTTCTTAAAAAGTAGTTAAAATCTGGAGAACCCACTAAGAATTTATCAACTCTAAATATAAAAACTGAGATTATAGTCAAATTGTTGCTTCTGAACCTAAAACTACTATTAAAGTTTTTTTTTATTAGTCACAAGTAAGGCTAGCATTAACACTGCAATGAAGTTGCTGTGAAATCCCTCTAGTCGCCACATTCTGGTTCGGGTCAATGCAGCTAACCAGCATGTCTTTCAGACTGTAGCAGGAAACCAGAGCACTGAGAGGAAACCCATGCAAGCTCCATAGAAACAGTGACCCAACCTGGGGATCGAACCTGAGTCCCTGGCACTGAGAGGCAGCAATGCTAATCAGTGTGCCACTGTGCTGCCCCTTTGGGAGCAGCTGTAATTTGAAAAAAAATGCATTCATAAAGCAACTTTCACAGCCTCAGCTTTAGAGCCACTGAAGTACTTTTGAAATGTAGTTTCTGTTGTAATTTAGGGAACACAGCAGTCATTTTATGCACAGCAAGCTTCCACAAACAATGTGGTAATAATCAGCATGATAATGATCAAATAATCTGTCCAGTGTCTGTTGCAGTGCAATGTTGTCCAAAATTCTTTGCCTTGGGATCTTTTCCATACATCATAGGGGTAAGGTTGTTTAACATTTCACTTCAAAGGGAGAAATTCTCCCCACAAAATTCCAGGTGTCAAATTTGTTTGAAAACTGAAGTAATTCATGCTGTTTTTTGCAGTGGGAGTTCAGAGAAGAATCTCCCATACTCTGTGTACATTATATATCAGGAGGTGGGGCCTATTCTCATTGGAGAGGCTGAAATCAGTGCACTGAGCAGGCCACTGCGCATGTGCCGATCTGTCACTGCTGAGACTGGCACATGCGCAGTGGCCCTCTACTGATGTCCTCCCAATTGCTGGCCAGTTCAATTGCCAGCCAGTCCCATGACCCCTGCAACGCCCATCCTCCGCCCAGCCCTGATCCTTCTCCCCGCCCTACAGCCTGCCCAGTCCCTCTCCCCCCAACTATTTCACTCCCGAGTTATTCCCCCAGCCTCACTGGCCTCCCTTTTTCTCTCAGTGATCCTGACTCCTGAGTGGCAGCGGGTCCCCCTCCCCACACTCACCAATCGCTCTTAGGCCCTCCCCCATTTGCCCTGCCTCCTTGGCACTGACCCATGCCAATGCCTAAGGGACATCCACCTGTCATCCAACCCTCTGTAGGGGACCCAATTGTCCCCCTGCACTCCAAAGGGATTGGGCCACTAGTTGCCTGAAATGGGGAGCTATTTTAATCCCTACTGCAGTGAACTACTCTAGAGGAGATGAGCTAGCAGGCCTGGAGACTTTAATCACGGGCACGTTAATCACATTCAAATGAGATTCTAATGACCATATCATGGTCTTTGCACTTCCCTGCCAAATTCTGGTGCAGGCTACTGGAAATCCAGTGCTGGAAGACACTAGCAGAGCACGAGCATAAACCTTATGAATCTACCACGTAACAATCCCTTGTCCCAATGGGCTAAAAGATTTGTGCAGTGGGATGGGAGAATCATGGCCAGCATTTCCAACAGTGCAGTAACCGTTCAGTACACCACTGAAGAAATGTTTTGAAGAGTGCTTTGTAAGAGAGCCATTAATACAAACTGGAAGTTATGTCCAGGAACTAGAAAATCCAGAGCCTTGGATTTCTATGAGAATCCAAGCATCACCAGGAACCTGTCAATGCTGATTCACTAAGGACATAGTAGCATATTGGTTATATTGCTGGGTTAGTAACTCAGTGACCAGACTAATAATCTGGAGATATTATATTGAATCCCACCAGAATGGCTGGGGAATTTAAATAAAATTAATTAAATAAAATCTGGAATGTAAAGCTAATACCTACAATGGTGACCATGTCAATGCCAGATTATCATATTAAAACAAAACTGGTTTACTAATGTACTTTGGAGAAGGGACTGTGCTATCTTTAAATGATCTGGCCTAAATGTAACTCCAGAACCAGAGCAATGTTGTTGACTGCCCTCTGAAATGGCCTATCAAGCAACTTAGTTGCATGGTACACAAGAAGGCAGCTGGCCATTTTTCAAGGGCAGCAAATTCTGGTCTTGCCAGTGGCTCCTGTGAATTAATAAAAACACCCAACCATCTTAATGACCTTTTTTTCTACCAATTTTTCCTCACTTCCCTTCTTCAGAAGTTATCAATTGCTGGAGTATAGTTCATGGGCATTAAGTGGCTTTCTGCACCTAGCCAGGTATTCTCTGAGGGTGAATGTCAACAAGCTGTTCCATATGTACCAACATCATAACCGAATCCAGTCATGTCCTGACATTATCACCAAACTCGTGCTGCCATTAAGGCCAACAGGACTGCACATCCCCATTGCAGGTTTCCCGTCAGAAAGGGGTGCATTCAACTGGAAACCCGGTGACAATAGCAGAACCATGAGATTCTGCCGACAGCAAGCAGCACACCATAAAACAAGCCATGGAGAGAAAGAAAAATCCTCCCCTATATCCTTGCACCTGCATCTCCCAGTAAAGGTTCTTGGAAAGCGAGCAACATTGGGAAGTCTGGCTGATTTCCCAGGCTAAGAACAGCTATCTCAACACAAACTGGAGTCTACACTTCATACTTTCCAGATCTACCCGATTTGGCTTTCCCCTAAATAAGCCTAATAAATCTTCGCATTGCAGTATTTGGAAAATGTGGGAAAAGTCAGAGTCTTTTTTTCTGAGTGTTTAGAAGATTGGTTTATCAAGCAACCAATCTTTCAAATTTAACTCATCACTGTCGAGTAAAGGATTAACTCTAATGATGGCTACTAAGCATGTTCATAAGTAGCTACGTCACAGTGCTGTCATTCACTGAAATGAGAGGAATATGGAGCATCTCAGAAAGTAGCAGCAGCTATGCCTTGGTGTGGCATAGTAGCACAGTGGTTATCATTGCTGCTTCACAATGCCAGTGACCCAGATTCAATTCCAGCCTCAAATCACTGTCTGTGCAGATTCTGCACATTCTCCCCGTGTCTGTGTGGGTTTCCTCTGGGTACTCTGGTTTCTTCCCACAGTCCAAAAATACGCAGGTTAGGTTGATTGGCCATGCTAAAATGACCCAAGTGTCAGGGGGATTAGCAGGATAAATGTGTAGTGTTGTGGAGATAGGTGGGATTGTGGTCAGTACAAACTTGATGCGCTGCATTGCCTCCTTCTGTACTGTAGGGATTCAATGATTACTATGTAATCTTTGTTAATACTCAGTGGGCACAGTAAGAAGTCTCACATCACCAGGTCAAAATCCAACAGCCTGTTGGACTCTAAGAAGTTGTGAGACTTGTTTCATGATGCAGAGCAAGACCAACGAGTGGGTTCAATTCTCATACCAGCTGAGGCTATTCATGAAGGCCCACAGGTGAGGGAACTGAAAAGATTGATTCATTCATCAACAAGTTGTACTGCCAAGGCAAATATTGTGAGTATGGAACACCGAAAGCAACCTGATCAGCGATAGTATGATCTTTGGTATTTTAGATGAAAATCTCTCTGACTTCTTACAATCTTGGGAAAATTTAAATATGAGCAAAGATAGACACCCGGCCTGCAGGTTGCAGAGTGGAGGCCAAATAAGTCCTTATGGCTGAGATGGGAGGGGGGTGGGGGTGAGGGTGAGGTGGGGGTGGAGTTTCCAGGATCAGCCTGAGGGAATCAATTTGTGGCAAGACAGCAACCAGGATAATATAATGAAAAGATGCCGACAGCCATTTTCCAAGTCCCCGCTGTGGCGGGAAGAAGGGCCACAGGCAGGAAAAATGCCCCACGCACATTGAGAAGTGCCACTTGTGTGACAAGTTAGGACATTTTAATTTGATTTGTCATTCCAGAAAATCTGTATTTATTAGAAAGAAGGAGAAATCTGTTAAAGGAACTTCTGTTGAAGTAATTCAAAACCTGGCAGTCCCTTCAGTCCAACGGGGTTGGGCCACTCGCTCACCGAAAGTGGGGAGCTACTGTAAACCCTGCTGGAGTGAAATACTCTTATGGGTGGGAGAGGTTAAAGGGCCCGGCGACTTCAGTCTCGGGCCCACTAATGGGATTTAAAATATATGGTAATAAATATTACTATAATTTATGCACCTTTCTGCCAATGGAGCTGATGCTGCCGGAAATCCAGCACTGGGAAATGCCAACGGGCTAGGATGCCCAGCACGGATCCTGCACGTCCAGCACTGCTGGAATCTCCCAGCCTACTGCAGTAAAAAATTAACGCAGCGGGATGGGAGAATCGCCCCCTGTGTTTGTAACACTATGAGAATAAAGACGCGGGAAAATTAAAGACTTAATTGTAATAGCTTCTGAGCATATGTGTAAGGAGCAATGTCACCATGATGTCACACACTAAACGGAGATGAGTGTGAAGATCTTGGAGAGAAGCTCCACGTCTTGGTCTTATTTAACCTTTGTCAATATCAATATGTGAGTAACTCTTTTGAATAAAGGGCCAACGTCTCCATCAAGATCTATCCTGGGGTAAGAAGCCAACAAATCCTGAGGTCACCCACAGTTACAGAGCAACAGAGTGATAAAAATAAAGTAAAACGCAGAACAAAACAATTGGCCTACACCTTGGCTTTGATCATGTACAATCTTAATGATGTTAGTGAAATAACATTTAAATTTTGTACTGCTAATGGTTATTCCTAGCCATTAATCTCTGGAGAAAGGTTTTTTATGAACATTCCCTGATCCTTAACAGTAATCAAGTAAAGCTCCGAATGTTCAGCTATCCTCATCCCTGTACTGTTTGACCCTGAGATGGCTGTGCTCCCCACATTGCCAGCCCTCGGCAGAGGAAGAATCGGTTCTCAAGGAACATTTGATTAACTTAGCCTGCCCCTATCTGATAAGCTGTAAACTTATTTCCAGACATTGATTTATGTGAAATCAGTTGCTTTATGGAAGGAACTAAGCCTCAGCTGCTTTTACTGTGAGACTGCGCATCCACCACTGCAACAGTAAAGTATCTTCTAATGTCAGTCAAATAGAGATGAGCAATAAAAGGTATCAAAAGCATACAAAGTGTTTATATGTACAGGTGAGCTGTAAATATTTTTAAAGTTTTTAAAAATTTATTTATTAGTCACAAGTAAGGCTTACATTAACGTACGCCACATATGGTTTAAATCCTGATAAGGTCTTATCTAGGTTAATAGTTTTCAGTGCTGTGAAGAACCTGTCCTCTGGTTCCAGATTGCATCTGGGTGCCACGGAGCAGTGATACTTGATGTATGGGAAGCAGCCAGTCCTGAGGATGTGGTAATTGATCCTTTTGACATTCCAGTTAAAATAGGAGAGTCCAAACTGGTCACTTTCCACAGAGCTGTATTTAACAAAGTATGATGTCCAGTGGGGGAGTTTTCTCTGAAGTAAATGTTGTATTAGGACATCAAATGCTTTGGACTTTACATTATTGGACCCAAAGGAACAAAAGACTATTTTAAGTCAGGCACCATGAATCTTCTTCATTAATGCAGCCATGGCTGTAAAACAAAATTCAAAGCTAAAGTTAAAGTTAATTTCATAGTCACAAGTAAGGCTTACATTAACACTGCAATGAAGTTACTGTGAAATTCCCCGATTCATCACACTATGGCACCTATCCGGGTCAACGCATCTAACCAGCACATCTTTCAGACTGTGGGAGGAAACCGGAGCACTCAGAGGAAACCCACACAGACACAGGGAGAATGTGCAAATTCCACACAGACAGTGATCCAACTCAGGAATGAAACCGGGTCCCTGGTGCTCTGAGGCAGAAGAGCTAACCCAATGTCACCCAGCTGCATGGCATGTATACGGGCCTGTATGCACAGACCTATGAGTTCTCCCTTTTCCCTCACCAATTAGCCTTTGAGGACGAGGCCAGGGATACAGAAGCTTCTGAAGAACCTACAAATTTGGGTGGAGAGCTGTGGAATTTGTACTGCTTACACTACGGGGTATGATTAGTGGCGGGAGTAGCACACAGGTGCTGCTGGTGGCACAGTGCCAAAGGAAAGGCGACATAAATAAACCATTTAAACCCCTCAATTACATTACAGCCTCATAATCACTCCCAGGTATCCACTATTCTATACACAGGCCATCTGGAGTCCCTTGATTCAATTACAGCCTTTATCTCACTGCCAGGTATCCATTATTCTCAGTTTAAATGACAGAGAGAAACTTGACGGCACCATTTTAGCAAAAAAAAAAGCGCCATGTCCAATTTTGAAAAATTGAAGGAAGAGATCTGGAGAGAGAACATAAAAATTCAAATCTAAAGTGTTTGCTCATCATTATTGAAAATGTTTTCTGTATGTTGCATTGTGTTCTCACAGCTTCGATATTTTTCATGTTTAGAAACTCTTTAATTCAGCTTGGAGCAAGTATACCGGAACATGAATTGTGGATGTGTTTGCTTGGCTGCTTTTCATTTTGTTTGTAAATGATAACACGCAGAGATGAAAACCACATTAAAAACTGGTAATCTATTCTCCAGTGCAGATTTGCTGCATCTTTTCCATGATGGATATTGAATTTCATCAGAATTTGATCTCGGTTAGCAACTCAATTCTAATGCCATGCAATTTCTATTCGGAATAATGCTCCTGGGAGCCTGTTAACAACCATTAAAATGGCAATATTCCAGCTTAAAATTTAAGAAAATACGTTATTTTAATAACCGTAATATTTAAATGTTTCCTCTAGTGTTATATAAAGTTAAGTACACAATATCATTCAGATTCGGTTTGTAATCAAGTAAAATCTTCCTCTTGTGGTTTTCGTAGAATGTGTTTTATCACTTGGTTGAAGAATGACACACGGCTTAGATTTGGGTGCTGGGTACAATATTGAGCCATTCCAATCCAAAGGATACTGGTTTGATCCTTGGTCTGTGCCACATTTGCTTATATTAGCACAAGTCAGTTGGGATCAGTGCCAAGATAGAGTGAAATGAAATCAGTAAGAGATGCCAGTTCTGATCACTCTGGTGACCCCATGCTGAAAAGTGTGCATATACCACATGCAACAGGACCAGGCTTTGCAACAGTAACTCTCATTGTTGAATAGCACCCTATTAAAGCATACATTAAAATGGCGTCCTTCTAAGTCTACAAGATTATGAGGGGCACATGCAAGTTTACAAGATTATGTGGGCGTAGACAGAGTGGATAGACAGAAACTTTTTCCCAAGGTGGAAGATTCAATTACGAGGGGGCCTACGTTTAAGATGCCAGAAGTAAAGGAGATGTACGTGGTAAGTTTTTTTTTTACACAGAATGTGGTGGGTGTCTGGAACTCGCTGCAGGAGGAAGTAGTGGAAGCAAATAGGACAGAGACTTTTCAGGGGCGTATGGACAAATACATGAATAGGATGGGAATGGGTGGATATGGTGTCCGGAAGTGTAGCAGGTTTTAGTTCAGTCAGGCAGCATGGTTGGTGCAGATTCGAAAGGCCAAAGGGCCTGTTCCTGTGTTGTAATTTGCTTTTGTTCTTTGTTCTAAGTGAGGAACTGGAGAAATAGAACAATAGCTCAGTAAGAATTGATGCTTGAGGTAGAGAAATGGGAGAGAAAATAGGGTTGGCAAAAACAAGTTATGTGTAAAACATGTTAGAATTATGTTTTCTCTAATAATAGGTAGTTCTATATTTGATTTCACAGTAGCATGGTTGATCCTAAGTCACTGAATTTAAGAAACAGCCTGGTGCAAGTGCAGGTAGATGATAATGTTGGTATTCTGTCATGATGAAATTTAATATTAATTTATTGATCTCATCTGGATTGGTGTCTATTGCCCTGAAGTCTCCTTCAACTTCTCAAGCAGAACAGGGCTAACATACAATTGAACTGTTACAAAAATGAATGCCATGATGTGGAGATGCCGGCATTGGACTGGAGTAGGCACAATAAGAAGTCTCACAACACAAGGTTAAAGTCCACCAGGTTTATTTGGTATCACGAGCTTTTGGAGCACTGCTCCTTCATCAGATAACTCACCTGATGAAGGAGCAGCACTCCAAAAGCTTGTGATACAAAATAAATCTATTAGACTTTAACCTGGTGTTGTGAGACTTCTAAAATTGGATGTGTATCACATGCTTATATCTCCCGAGGGCAACTTCATAAAAAGGGAATGCCTTAAATTGTTTATGATCACAAACACTTCGATGAGGAATAAAAAACATTGTTGTGAGATATTCAGAGGAATCTTTTAGAATGTTATTTGTGAAGGAATAGATATGTTAACTACATGATGTATTTAATTTTGTTGCATGTTTGCTTTAATATCTGAGTAGATTAATCTGAAATATTAATAACTCCTCTTCAATCATGAGCTGACTGGTTTCCACTTCCTCTCCTAGGTGGTGTGATAGAGGCATACCCTCCTTCGGACAGTGTTACCAACCTCACCATTGACATGCTCATAGAACCAACAGGGGAAGTGTCAATGGTTTCTTGTGGGGACCAGATCCATTCCAAGAGCCCACTGGAATGTTGGGGTTTCACTGTGCCGCAGTGCTCCATAGATCCAGGCAACTTGCACTCGGTATGTGTAAAGATTGCGGAGGCCTGTAAATCCAGAGGAGTGATAGGTTTCTTCTCAATTGACCTGGTGACCTTCATACATCCACATACAATGGAGCAGCAGGTGAGCTGAACACAAATTGAGGTTCATATATCAGACTGACTAATAAAGATCCAGCTCCCTGGGTGATGATAAAAAAAAAATTACAAAAATAATGTGAAGCATTGCGAACATATCAGCTATAAAATTCACCAAAAATGAGCTAATCCATCTTCTCAGGTCAGTGAACTAATTGCAAACTCAAAGAGCTGGCTTTTGCCATGTGGGATGTACATTAATATCATAAGCATTATTTTAATTAATTAAATTGCATTTTATTAGTGCCCATCTACATTTATATTTAACTGCAATAAGTTAGTGCTCAATACTCATATAAAGATTCATTGTAACTGGTCTCGAATTGTTATAGTGACTCTTGATCCAGAAAAACAATTTAACTGAATGGGAAGTAGCTTAGTTTCCCCACCAAAATACAACTAATTCAAACGAAATGGAGAATAATAGATAAGTAAGATTGGTTACAAATTTATTTCCAGATCTGGCTTTGGTTCTGGTTCAAATATATAGAGCTGTGACATTTAGTTTGGGGATCGGAGAGGAAAGTTGAAGGATTCGGTTGATACCATAAATCATAAGAAGGAAGTTCACTCATAATAAGTATCTGAAGTCCTAATATTAAAGTCTTTAAATTACCTTCTGTTATGTTATTGTTTATATTTACAAAGTTTTAATTATCTGTGGGAATAATTTTTGCAGTTTTCTGTTCTAGCTGCTCTCAGGCAGACAATGAGATTGACTTCACTCCAGATTAAATGATTTCACTTGTTGAGAAGAGGATAGAGCTTAATCAACTTTAAATGGATTAACACATGCATAATGGTAGAACACCCCCCCAGATGTGAATTTGACCGATCTGCTCCATACATTGTTTGCTCAACTCCCCCAATGATAGAATCCCTACAGTGCAGAAAGAGACCATTTGGCCCATTGAACCCGCAGCGACTTTGCAGAAAAGCATCTTGTCCAGGCCCTAAGCCATTACTCCATGTATTTGCTTCGCTAATCCCCTAACCTACAAAGGGATTCTAAGGGGGAATTTAGCATGGTCAATCAACCTAACCTGCACATCTTTGGATTGGGAAAGGAAACAGCAGTATCCGGAAGAAACTCACGCAAACTCCATGCAAATAATCAACCAAGGCAGAAATTGAACCGCATTCCTGATGCTATAAAGCAGCAGTGCTAACCACTGTGGCACTGTGTCACCCTGGGTGATGGGTAAAGGGACCACACAGGGACTACACAGATTCAATTCTAGTGCTAAATTTGATACTCTTGGTTCAGGCAGCAAAAGGGGTGTTATAATTAGCTTATCCAATTTTGGTCTGTTCTGCATCCCTCTGCTGTTGGTGGCCTTATCTCCAGCATTCTGAGGCCCAAGCACAGAAATTCCCTCACTAAAAACTTCTCTGCTTTTCTACATCTCTCACTTTCTTAAAATCTGTTTTCTATATTTTTGTTACCTCTCCTAACATTTCATGTATCAAACTGCTGCTTGATAACTTTGCTGTGAAGTACCTCAGGATGCTTTACGACGGTAGAAAGTGCTATATAAATGCAAGTTGTTGCCATGGTACAGGGCACAGTAAAACAGTGATTAGCACTGCTGCCTCACAGCCCCAGAGAACTGGGTTCGATTCCTGGCTCAGGTCACTGAGTGGAGTTTGCACATTCTCCCCATGTCAGGTGCTCTGGTTGCCTTCCATAGTCCAACGATGTGTGGGTTAGTTGATTGGCCATGCTAAATTGCCACTTAAAGTCAGGGGGATTAGCAGGGTAAATATGTGAGGTTATGGGGATAGGGGCTAGATGGGATTGTGGTTGGTGCAGTCTCAATGGGCCAAATGGCATCCTTCTGCACTATAGGGATTCTATGATTCAATTAAATTGTGGCGGGGGAAGGGCTGTGGTGGAGGTGTAATTTCATCTTCTAGCAGCAAACTAACAAGGCAATCACCCAACCTCTTGCTTCCAATCAATGGAATGATAATTGGCTGGGCTGTATAAAGGGTGGATGATCCACTTCACCATTATCATGCAGGCAGCATTGTTGAAAATTATCCCAAGGGACCTGGACATAAATCAATCTCCAGCCTTTTGCTTTGTGTGGTTTGACTTCAGCCAGTTACAAAATGACTTTGTTTTACTATGTCATCGGATGCAGTTTTTAAGCCCTGTTTGAGTTATGCTGAGAGGCAAACTTTGGAACGAGCATGCCAATAAAGCTTCGTGTAAGCAAATAATAGCACCTCAAACCTGGTCCTTTGTAATCTAATGGGGAATTCAGACAAAACTTATTTAGAATGTGTCACTAGCACACGGAGTAGTCGAGGTGAATAGGGGTAGATTCAAAAGGAAGCTAGAAATGTATATAAAGAAGAAAGTAATGGGATACATTAGATAAAAGGGAATGAGAAGGGGCTCTTGTGGAGATTAAACACCATCATGGATCTGTTGCGTCTTTATGACCTGTTCCTGTGCTATAAGTATTTTGTAATCTTCAATAACCTGTAGCTTTTTTCAAGTCAAGTTTGTCATCACAAGATCACTGCTGCCTAAGTTATATCATCTTCCTGCCAATTAGTTTCATTCTTGATGGTGTCCTGCACTATGAGCCTTGGTCCTGCATCCAGATTTCTCAATAGAAAAAAAGCATGATTTAAACTCCCACATTATTAAATAATGATCAATATTGAGGGAGTCTTAAGAAATGTGCTTCAAACCTCATATGCATTTTAAAAATTTGATCCCACAACATCTTTAGTAAGAACTTCTAGCATTTTCCCTATGTCAGTTAGCCTAATATCTGTCATAGGGAAAATGTTAGAAATTAGTATTAAGTATGTTATGGCAGGGCTCTCAGAAATTTTTAAAGCAATCAGACAGAGTGAGCTTATCTTTTGTGAAAGGGAAATCATGTTTAACCAATTTATTGGAGTTCTTTGAAGGAGTTACAGGTGTTGTGAATAAAGAAGAACTGATGGAAGTACTTAGACTTTCAGAAGGCATTTGATAAGGTGTCCCAAAGATTATTGTGGAAAATAAAATCTTGCGATATGGGGGTAACATTTTGGCATACAAAACTGGCTAGCTAACAGAAAACAGTTGGCATAAATGGGTCACTTTCTGGATGTCATGATGTAATAAGTGGTGTGCCTCAGGGATCAGTGCAAGGTCCTGAACATTTGACAATTTATATAAATGACTTGGATGAAAGGACCGACGATATAGTTACAAAATTTGCTGGCGTATAATGTGGGCAAACGTGAAATTATCCATTTTGGCTGAAAGAATAAATAAGAAATGGTGAGAGATTGCAGAACGTGTCCTAGTGTGTGAATCACAAAAGGCTATCATGCAGGTATGGCAAGTAATTAGAAAAGCTAATAGAATGTTATCATTTCTTGCCAGGGGAATGGAATATAAAGATAGGGAGGTTATGCTTAATTGTATAGTATATTGGTGAGACCACATCTGGAGCATTGTGTACAATATTGGTCGCCTTATTTAAGGAGAGACATAAATGTGTCAGAAGCAGTTCAGATAAGAATGGGTTGCCATTTGAGGAAAGGTTACACAGGTTAGTCTTGTATCCTCTGGAGTTTAGAAGAGTAAGAGGCAACATAATTGAAGCCTTTAAGGTCTTGATACGGTGGATGTGGAGATGATGTTTTCTCTTAAAGGTGAATCTAGAAATAGGGGTCCCTTTTTCAAAAATAGCATTACTCATTTAAGACAGAGAAAAGGAGAATTTTTATTCTGATGTTTGTGAATCTTTGGAACGCTTCTTCAAAAAGATGATAAAAGGAGAGTCTTTGAATGTTTTTAAGACAGAGCTAAATATATTCTTGATTAACACGGGGGTGAAAGGTTATCGGGCATGGGCAAGAATGTGGGATTGAGATTACACTCAGATCAGCCATGATCTTATTGAAAGGTGGAACAGGCTCAAAGAACCGAGTGGCCTATTTCTAATTTGTATGTACCAGACCAAGCACGCTGTCGCCACTAACTGTGATATCTGCTGAAGTATGGATTCTGCATCAGTACAGTATTTGAATATAGATTTTGCACCAGAAAAGGGAAACAAAAAAAACCTTGACTCCAAAAATGAGCGGGTTAGGTTGATTGGCCAGGATAAATTGCTCCTTAGTGTCAGGAGGATTAGAAGAATAAAAATATGAGTTACAGGGATAGGACACCCCTGTCAATGTGGGCTCGATGGGCCAACTGGCCTCTTTCTGCACTGTAGATTCTATGATAGCCAAATAGTTTGATCAATTTGGATACTCCCGACCATAGCAGAAGCTAGGCCCTCAGCTGGAATTGCATCTAACTGAAAAGGGACTGATCGGAATTTAAAATAACTGATGTTTTGCTCGACCCTAAATCTTCAGTTCTGTTGGACTATTGGGCTATTGAATTATTTTAAGGGTTCTTTTATCATTACTTCTCGATTGAGGTGTGTAGGTAACTGATGATGCTCTGTAACATGAGGAAAAGCAAGGCCCAGCATGATTCTTCCTCTGCCTGCTGAACCTTCATGAACTATTTGATCTTCATTATTCATAGAATCCCTACAACACATAAGGAGACCGTTCAGCCCATTGACTCTGCACCAACCACAATCCCATCCAGGCCCCATTCTCTTAACTCCATACCCTGTTAATTGCCTGACATTAAGGGCAATTTAGCATGGCCAATCAATCTAACTAGCACATCTATAGACTATGGGAGGAAAACAGAGCACCTGGAGGAAACCCATGCAGACACAAGGAGAATGTGCAGACTCCATACAGACAGTGACCCAAGGCCAGAATTGAACCCAGGTCTCTGGTGTTGTAAGGCAGCAGTACCACTGTGCTGTCAGTGACTCTGTCTGAGCTCATTAATAAATTATGTATAGAACAAGCTGTTGGGTCGCTCATACAATGCTGGAGTACCTAACTACAGATAATTTATACAGCTTAATAATGTAATTAAATATAATTATACTGTAACTAGAATATGGTAATTGAAAACGTAAACCATTTAACATATTTTTTTCTAAACTAATGTTTGAATGATATAACTGAAATGCTTTCATGCAAGATAGTTGTGGAGTCTGATTACTGCAGTGTTGCATCTTCGCTTTCTAAATGGTTTGCCCACTAGGTGGCAGTCTCCATGGGCCCTTTCATTGAACAGTCTGTGGCATTGGTCTGGAAAATTAGACATTTTCACACTTCTACACAAATCTTTAAAAAAATTCCCTTTCCCCATTTTTCATAAATGTTCTACCAACACTCAGTTTTTTTTTGCCTTCAGGCCAAGCAGAAATAACTAATAATGTAAAGCAAATACTACTGCACATCCAACACCCACCCTGCCCCCATCCCTTTTGTAGCCCTTTCTGTTTGTGTTTTATTGATGCCGCCATAGTCAGTACTCCTCCCTTATTTCACTCCCGCTTCTTAGTGTGCAGTGGTCCTTCTAAATACTCAATGCTGAAGTTGGAGCTTCATTCCTAATGTGCCTGGTTTCTACCGGGGATCTCAAATCTGCAGACCTCCTCATTTTCCTCAATCTTCCTTTCCTCCTATAATATTCAAAAATTCATAGTTTCAAAGCACAAACATGGCATTATCTAACCACTAAGTCCTAATTTTCCTAATCTGTACTTCTCTAACTCTGGTGCCTTGAGTGTCCCTGATATTAATTGTTCTACCAGTAGCAGTCATGCCTTCAAATAGCAAGGCCCTACGCTCTGGTATTTCCGTGGTGAACTTCTCCTCCTTTCTGTATTGCGTTAAGATTCTCTGTAAAAGTTATCTCACTGACCAAATCGTAACATCTCCCTATGTGATTCAGTATCAAACTTTGCTTTGTAACATAACTGCAAAGCACCATAAGACTTTTTCTCTTACATTAATCCCCTACATAAAAACAAGGTCTGCATCTGTGAGACTGATGGTTCAACAACATAAGGAGATGCTGGGAGATTTATTCTGGTTGTTATTTTTTGTGAAATTGTAAACGTTCTTTTTTTTATTGTTTGTGGCAAGTGGAAACATCAATGATCAAACACAGTGATGAGAAAAAAACGTTCTCTGATCTTTTATTTATTTCAATTTTAGTGACATCCAGCACTTTAGGTCTGGACCCTTCATGACAGTTTTCTCATTTAAAAAGTTACAGGTGAATTAGAAGGAAACAAACTTCTTGAATCCAATGATATGGCCAACACTATAGTTAAGAAAGCCCACCAACACCTCTACTTTCTTGCAAGACTATGAAAATTTGGCATGCCAGCTATGACTCTCACCAACTTTTATAGATGCACAATTGAAAGCATTCTTTCTGGTTGTGTCACAGTTTGATATGGCTCCTGCTCTGCCCAAGACCGCAAGGATCTACAAAACATTGTGAATGTAGCCCAATCCATCACGCAAACCAGCCTCTGTCTATACTTGCTGCTGCCTCAGCAAAGCAGCCAGCATAATTAAGGATCCCATGCACCCAGGACATTCTCTCTTCCCGCTTCTTCCATCAGGAAAAAAGATACAAAAGTTTGAGGTCACGTACCAACGGACTCAAGAACAGCTTCTTCCCTGCTGCTGTCAGACTTTGAATGGACCTACCTGGCATTAAGTTGATCTTTCTCTACACTCTAGCTATGACTGTATCACTACATTTGCACCCTCTTGTTTCCACCTCTGTCTGTATAGTGCACAAGAAACAATACTTTTCACTGTATACTAATACATGTGACAATAAACTAAATCACATCACAGTGATACAGTGATTAGCTCTGCTGCCTCCACAACGCCAGAGACCTGGGTTCAATTCCTGCCTTGGGTCACTGTCTGTGTGGAATCTGCACATTCTCCCCATGTCTGCATGGGTTTTTTCCACCTACTCAAGTTTCTCGTCACAGTCTGAAAGACATACTGGTTAGGTGCATTGACCCGAACAGGCGCTGTAATGTGGTGACTAGGGGTTTTTCACAGTAACTTCACTGCAGTGTTAATATAAACCTACTTGTGACATTAATAAATAACTAACTTTATATTCATCTACTTTAATATATTGTAGCAGCAAAATTGCAACCATATAATCAAATTAAAACATTAACACATATGTGAATCCAGTTGTTCTCAAACAGATAAGCACTTGTATACAGATAACAAAGAAGGGAGTTTGGTGGGAAGTGGTCAGCAATCCATACATCACCACCTCATAATATCTGGGCAATATTCTGGCATTGGTACTGAAAACTTGATGTTATTCAGATTGACAGTAAGTTTTTCACAACTGCGTGGGAGCAGATCCATCCCCTCCCACTACCCACAATATGACTGTCCCCCTCATCCATATCCCCTCTATTTACACACATCAGTCCACCTTATCCATCCCTCCCACTACCCACACATATCACTGTCATCCTATTACTACCCACACACATCCCTCTTACCTACACCTGTACCCACACCGATCGCCACACGCAACACCCCCCCCCCCCCCTCACCCCCCCGCACTGCTGGCCGCAGAGTGGCAGCAGTCCCCCCAACCCTCCTCCACGTCCCCACCGGAGATATATTTGAACCCTCGCCATCAGAGATCCATCTGCTCCACTCCCCACCTGAGATACACTTTAGCCTTTTCCCTCCTCCCCCCTGACAACGATCTGGCTTCACTCATCCCCTTCCAGAGAATGGTCTGGCTTCATTCAAGCTGCTCCCCCCCCCCAGAGGAACATCTGAACTGCCTCCTCCCTCCCACCAGACAATGATCAGCTCTCCCCCCCCCGCCCCCATCCCACCCTGCCACAAAGAATGATTTGACCCGCCTCTCTCCTTCCTTCTGCACCCCCCCCCACCACCCCAGGCTGACCTAAGTCAGGGAGCTGTTGGAAATTTGGAACGTGCTTCTTCAGCAGCTGGAGTGCCCATGTCAGAGTTTTATTTAACAGGTCCATTACAGTGCGGTTCCGGATTGGCAACTGCATGCAAATGCATTTAAATTACCATTGCACCCGTTTTGGACGCGAATTGAATCACTATCATTCCCGGGTTTCAGTAAAATGGCAATCTGCGCAGACGTAGGCGCGGATCGCGTTAATGGACTCACTCAACTTTACCATGTTTTTGCGCCCAAAAACAGGCATGACGCAAGAGTAAAATCAGGTCCATAGTGTACGCAGGCCAACCACTCTGGTTTTACCATGTTGCAGGAGATTGTAGGACTTCAAAGTGGGATGAATGGAACCTACATGCAGCAAAACAGGCCCCCAGTGACCAAAATGTGTGGTGATCAGGGTCTCCATCGCATCCTCCCACGCCTGATCCTTGCTGCCACCAGCCCTCCAGCACCTGGGCGGTGTTGCTTATTGTCCTCCTCTTGCTGAGCAGCCTCTTTCCCAGCTACGCTCAATTGGTCACCCTCCTCCTCCAAAAGGTATTCTCACTGCTGCGCCAGGTACAGCGCATTAATTATCACAATGCGGCAGGCTATATTAGAGGGCCCCACTAGAGCAGAGCAGGCACCTGAACCGCATCTTGAGGAACCCTGTGCACTGTCCATTATTGAATGGATACCAACATGGGCCTCATTATACGGAGTCTCAGGCCTCTGCATAAGCGTCATCAGCCAAGTCCAAAGCAGATAGCACAAACCCTCCCCCTATCTTCCCCCCGCACCGAGCCATCCCTGCCCCCTGGGCTCCTCCTCAAAGACCTCTGGGACATCAGAACTCCTCAATGTAAAGCTGTCATGCATGCCACTGCAGAAGTGCATGATGTTCAGCTGATGGTCACACACCAATTATACACTTATTGACTGGAAGTTCTTTTTCTTCATGAATCTTCCTGGATTCTTCATCATGGCCTTGAAGGTGACGTGGGTGCAGTCTATAGCCCCCCACACATTTGGCATCCCTGCAATTACCACGAATCCTGCAACCCAGGCTTCTTGCTGGGCCGTCCAAGTCAAATTTTATTTATTGGCCAGTCCAGGCATCCGTGACCTTCCTGACACACTTGTGGGTGGATGGTTGGAAAATGCCACAAAGGTCTCCAGTGATGGTCTGGAGGGACAATAAGAAGTCTCACAATACCAAGTTAATTTGATAGTAAACTCACAAGCTTTCGAAAACACTGTTCCTTCGTCAGGTGTGTGGAAAGTTCTAACCTGACAAAGGCATATATAGAAAGGTACACATAGTTTATGGAACACTGATTAGAATACAAGTTTTTACAGCTAACCTGCTATTTAAATCTTAAAAGTGCAGACAATGTGAGTGGAGATAGCATTAAAGAGGTGTGTATTGTCTCCAGACAGGACAGGAAATGAGATGTTGCAAGACTGTTCCCTTTCTGTTGGCAAACACTTCAGCAGTCACGGGCATTCAGCCTCTGATCTTTAGGTAGGCGTTCTCCAAGGCAGCCTTCACAACACACGACAGCACAGAGTCACTGAGCAGAGGCTGATAGCCAAGTTCTTTACACGTGAGGACAGCCTCAGCCGGGATCTTGAGTACATATAGCACTATCTGTAACCCCCATGACTTGTCTGAACTTGCAATATCTCACTGTCCTGAGTGGAGACAATACACATCTCTTTAATGCTATCTCCACTCACGTTGTCTGCACCTTTAAAACTTGAACAGCATTCTAATCAATATTCTGTAAACTGTGTGTGCCTTTATATCCCCTTCTCTGAACTTTACACTCACTTGATAAAGGAACAGTATTTCAGAAAGCTTGTAGGTTTACAATCAAATAAATTGGTTAGACTTTAACCTGGTGTTGTGAGACTTCTTATTGTGTTTACCCCAGTCCAACGCCAGCATCTCTACATCAGGTCTGGAAGGACCCATTGGCCCTTTTTAAGGGTTTAAGGCAGCTAACAGTTTCCCAGTCACCTGGAGACAGTGACTGCCCCCCTATCCCTCCCCATTGCTCAGCAAAAATAGCACAGGTGTTGCATTGCCTCTCTTTAGAGCCAGAGCTGTCGGCAGTAACAGTTGCTCGAAGCCTGCCTCCGGCAGTTGTCTCCCTCTATTCCTGCGAGTGGTAAGGCCTTGGCCTTGTTTGCTCACCATTCATCCTCCTACTTTTTCTCCTCAGCTCCAGCAGCACCCAAAAGAACAGCAATGGGTTGCATTGTAAAAGCCATCTAACAGAAGCGGGAGGGGGAATTTGGAAGGGAAGAGATAGATTCAGATGTTAAAGAATATTGCTCAACCCCAGCCCACATTTCCCATTTACCACCCCCTCTCGCCACAGACACCCAGCAACACACAACCCCATACCTCCACCCACAGATCCCAGTGTGGCAACACAACTCCCTTCTCTTCCCTGCTTCCACTCAAAAATACATACCCAGAACCCATACACTAGTGGCTACGGAGCCAGTGCTAAGACCCCAGGTCAGTGCTCTGAGCCAAGTTCATGCTGAGAGCCCAAAGTCAGACCCCATGAACAATAACAACACTCCGCACACACACACACACACACACTCTCTCTCTCTCAGGCTCAGGCTCCCCCCGATCCAAAATGCTACATGGATGCCATTAAACAACAACCTCTGAGCAGCACAGAGCTGTTTGAAAGTAGAGACTTATCCTCCTTGCTTACCCTCTCTGCTCAAACACCTGAATGGGACTATTTTACATGAGGTGTTTTCCTGACTGATCCAATGAACGAGGTGGTTAAGGCAGGTGAGCTGGGATGATAGGGAGTGAAGCTCACTAAATAGATTGTGATGAATGCACAAACATGCAAATTAACATTTTGCCCATTTGCTCCTGATCATTCCAATTTTTTTGTTTTGGTAAAATGGGAATGGGTTTTCACACCCATTCCCACAAGTTATATCAGACCCGATTTTACAACATCTCACCCTATTTCACCTCAAATCTCCGCTTGGGCTAAATGCTGTTTTGTTCTTTGGTCTTTTGATTCTAGGTTTCATTACAGATATTTCCATTCCAGTATTGAGCATGGATTCTTCAGCCTTCTTATTTCCATTCTTTGGAATTTTTACCGCAAATTTTACTTTGGCACTTCTATTTTTCATCCAACTTCAAAATTTTAAGCAAAATCTATTTTACTTCAACTTTGGGGGTGGCACGGTGGCACAGTGGTTAGCACTGCTGCCTCACAGTGGGTTCGATCCCCACCCTCAGGTCATTGTCTGTGTGGAGTCTGCACGTTCTTCCCATGTCTGCATGTGTTTCCTCCGGGTGCTCTGGTTTCCTCCCACAGTCCAAAGATGTGCAGGTTAGATAGATTGGCCTTACTAAAAATTGCTCCTTAATGTAAGGGAGACTAGCTAGGGTAAATGCCTGGGGTTATGGCAATAAGGCCTGGGTGGGATTATGGTCAGTGCAGATTTGATGGGCTGAACGGCCCTCTCCTACATTGTATGGTTCTATGATTCTACACTTTTGACAAATAACAATGTTCCGACTATTGCTTGGTCACTATTTCTGCTTTGTGAAGTGTGTTGGGACATTTTCTTTGTTAAAGGTATTTTTATAAATACAAGGTGTACTATAGTTTTCCAAGAAGCTAAAGAAGAATCATACAGTAGTACAGCATAGAAGGAGGTCATTCAGCCCCTCAAAACTGCTAGCTTTCTCAAGGCTAGTTCAGTTACTCAGACTACTCTACTGTTTCCCATATCCCTGTAATTTATTTTCTCATTCAAGTATTTATCCAAATTCCTTTTTGAAAACTACTATTGAATTTGTGTCAAGATGCTACCCTGTTCAGATCCTAACTACTCAATAATAAAAATGCTTTTCCTCACCTCAGCTCTGGATCTTTTATTGATCACCATAAATTGTGCCTTCTGCATCTCAAGCTTCTAGCCATTGCAAAAACAGCCAGAATATTCCACTTTAGAGTCTAAGTTAGGTGGATGTGGAAGTGGGAGTGATTTCTGATCTTGTGTTATTCAGATTATTAAATATGTATCCCATGAGGAGCTCGCTGAATGTTGTGGTGGGAGCGAGTCAGAAGTTGCTATCCTCATGCCAAATTAAAATCCCCCCATCTGTCAAACTTCTCGCTGCTAGCTGGACTAAAAGATTCCACCCAGTATCTCTTCAATTACACTGTCTAAACCCTCATGATTTTAATTAGCTGCATCAAATCTTCTCTTTCTTTTCTTTGCTCGAACAAGAAGGGCCAAAGGCCATTGTGCTGGTTACCAAGAGGTTGAAAAGAGTTAAAGATCAAATGAAGAAACAGTGGTTAGATGATAGCCTGTGTGGGTTTATAAAGTATGCAGATTGTAGGAGGATGGAAAGACTGAGGGAAATGATGGGTTTTCAGAATCCACTAAAGAAGATAGAGAGTTTTATTTTTGTACACGGTGTGGCTGCATGGAAGAGGATTTTGTTTTGATTTGATTTGTTCTGATTTATTATTGTCACATGTATTAACATACAATGAAAGGTATTGTTTCTTGTGCATTGTACAGACAAAACATACCATTCATAAAGAAGGAAATGAGAGAGTGTAGAATGTCGTGTTATAGTCGTAGCTAGGGTGTCGAGAAAAACCAACTTAATGCAAGGTAGGTCCATACAAAAGTCTGATGGCAGCAGAGAGGAAGCTGTTTTTGAGTTGATTGGTACATGACCTCAGACTTTTGTACCTTTTCCCGATAGAAAAAGGTAGAAGAGAGAATGTCAGGGGTATGTGGGGTCCTTAATTATGCTGGCTGCTTTGCCAAGGCAGTGGGAAGTGTAGACAGAATCAATGGATGGGAGGCTGGTTTGTGTGATGAATTGGGTTTCATTCATGACTTTTTATAGTTCCTTGCAGTCTTGGGCAGAGCAGGAGTCATACCAAGCTGTAGTACAACCAGAAAAACCTGTTTGGGGGTATGAGTGGAGAATATACATAAGATCACCAAATGCAGCAGAGAGGTAAAATTCAGAAACATTCCAGCATTGATTGGAGGCTATAGATCATCTATCAGACAGCTTTTCTCTTGTATTCTGCATGGGAGTGTGAAAAAAACCACTCACTTGGAGGCAGTGTTGGCCATTCTGTGGTTTAAGTGCTGCTCTTTTGCTTTTTGGAGAATTTCACAATATTAAAAGGGAAATTACATAAAGAATACAGACACTGTGTATGCATTTGCTTAAAAGTACTTAATCAAAGGTGCAGCATATGTACCCATGAGAGGTTCCTAAAGTCTGGCATTTCACAGATCAGTAGAGTTTCAAATAAGCATGACAATAAGATTAAACTGAGCTTGTGTTATTTTTGAATGATCTTTTCAAATATGCTTTGGGATGAGTGAAATAACTATTGAATCCAACCGAGATAGCTACCCGTAATCTGCTACATAAAATTTAAAGTTAACGGAAGCCACCTATTTCTTTGAACAAATACATTTGTGGATCTATATCCATTTAAATCTCTTACCTGTTGCTAAATGCAGGCATCTTTTTTAAAGGAGGGAGACATGTCACATATGTTTGCCCTCACAATGCTATAGCACAAGGCAAGTTAATGGGGAGCCCCAGCTGCTAGATTGCAGCTTTAATGAAAATACAGACAATACAAACAGGTATGATTCAGGATCATATTTCAATCTTCTTTGTTGCTTCTAATAATGATGCCGGGACCGTTTGTTGTTTGGTGGGGTTTGTAAATTGTGTGAGGATCATGCTGGTGAACGATGGATGTGAGTGGGATGTATAGAAACCAATCACTTTTTCTGCAACACATGAAACCTAAGAATTGTAAAAGCTTTAGAATTAAAGTTATAGAGTTATACAGTGCAGAAAAAGCCCTTCGGCCCATCAAATCTGATTGCTAGGCTAGGATGGAGGAAGAAAATTCCAGGAAGGTACTCATTTCCCTTTTCATATTCTTATAGAGAGGCCAAGGCTGTGTTTATTAGCCATTCCTGTTGGGAAAGTTATGGATCATTTTCTTCATCTACTTCCAGCAGGCTGTGGCCAGCTCTAAAAAAGACCATGCTGAATTTAGCAGTGGTCCAAGAGCAGTTCGATAAAGTGCTCTCTCACTTCTAATTTTGCTTGTAAAACTGGAAGAACAATATTGGATTTAATCCCCATGTCTTACAGATTCCAACAATAAAAACACATTGAATTTATCACACACAAATTGGCCTTTTGGTCAAATCTATCTTCACTGGCTGGTCAGCATTTATTGCCTATCCTTAGTTGCCCTTGAGAACCTTCTTGACAACTGATTGACTTGCTTAGGCCATTTCAGAGGGCAGTTCAGAGTCAACCACATTGATGTGGTGCTGGAGTTACATGCAGACTAGACCAGGTAAGGAGACAGATTTCTTTCCCTAAAGTACTTTAGTAAACCAGATGGGATTTTTCAACAAATCATTTCATGCGTGTCACTAGATTCTTAATTCCAGATTTTTTTTATTGAATCCAATAGCCATCATCTGCCATGATGGGATTCAATTTGAGTCCCCAGAACATTAGCTGAGTTTCTGGATTAATAGTCTGGAGGAGAGGGGGTGCGATTAGTTTGGGTGGGGGTGGGGCAACGGGGGCTAGATGTGGGTGGGGCTTGCAATTGGCTACAGGCCTCCATGATTACAGTGGGGGAGGGGGGTGCGCTGGTTGAGGCGAGCTGGTTGAGATTGCCTGCAATGGCAGGGGCTTGACAGCTCTCTGTCTGTCAGACCCCTGCTATTGATCATATGCAGAATCAGAGGTCTGCCCATGCGCAGTAGTTCCCTTTACGGACTGGTTGGTAAATTAAGCCTACCCAGTGCCTGCAGCAGCTAGAAGCAGTCTACACCATTTTTTTTCAATGACTAAGTGCATAAAATTAGGCCCCAAAAACAGATTAGGAACTCTCCTATTTTCATGCTAGCTGGACACTTAGGGCCAATTTGACCATTTTGATTCTAAGTGCTGAGTCTGAGAGTGTTTCAGATCCAGCTTTTAGACCCATTCTGAGGCGCCCCCATTCACACTCTGCCTGAAAAAATATCAGCGATTCTGAATCGCGCTGCGGAAGCCTGTAGGTGGGGCTTAACACACCTGAAATCCTGCAGTTCCGATTGGAGCCTTCAACTATGCATGCGCAGTAAAAGAAAATTGAAAACCACTCCCCTGCCACATTGCTCCTAGGCCAGATAATGCTTTCCCCTGCCCCTACAGACATTGCCCCATTCCCACAACATAATTGTCCCTGTTATTCTCCAACCTCCCCGGTACCCAGATTGATCGCAGCCCCCTGCCCCCTTCTCCCCACTGATTGCACACAGAGTGGCAATAGACATCCTTCCCCGCCCCCAATCGCACACAAGTGGCAACAGCCCCCACCTCCCTCACCAGAAAGCCATCTGACCCACCACCCTCCTCTGCACCCCCACCCCACCAGACAACGCCATTAGAATCAATCTCATAAAATTCCACCCCATTAATTCTCTCCAGAGATACTGCCTGATCTGCTGAGATTTTCCAGCACTTTTTGCAAGTGTTTATTTGCAAAAATAACTTACATTGGCTTCATTTTTAAAACATTGATATTACAGAAACTGCAAGCTGACACTTTTTGTATTTTGAATTACATCACGATGACAGGGGAACCATAAGGAAATACAATAAGCTGAACCTATAGCTTCAAAAAGATAAATAAGTTCCTTAAATAAACACAAAAAATATACAAAAGATCTGTTGAATTGTGAAAATAGATAAGGGTAGAGCAATGTTACAGGTATGTCCCTTCACATAGATTTGATTCTCTATTAGGCATAGTGTCCCACCCCAAGAGAAAAATCAATTTAGTTCCTGCAGCTTCTTATTCATTTGCAAACATCCAGCTGAGGAATGGTTTGGGTAAGTCTGTGATGATCTTCACAATAGTATATTTTGATGTGCATGTGTTATATGGCTACTTGGGTGAGGTACCAGGGTGGAAAAGGTGAAAACCTTCAGGACAGGAGAGAACAGAAATCTATGATACACACTCACTTCTGTCCAGTGAAGAATCCTGCTTCAGACATCATGAAGCTGGCTTTGTAGTCTTAAGTATATTAGTAGCAAATCTTTATCAACAACTAATAACTACGTACATATAGAAAATAGCGACCAGACCCTACTGCTACTTCCAATTCCTGTTTTTATTTTGTGCTAGAATTTCTTCTAATTTCAAGCGTTCAGAGTTCTCTTCAAACACTATCATCACCAAGCAGCACAAAGCCAGCTCTATTCTGCCTCAGAAAAGCACGTTATTGCTAATTTCCATACCTCGAACTAAGATTGAAAATTTATAATATACCCAATAGAAACCAGACTGAAATTTGCCAAACTAATTTCAGATCAGACATTGCAGCAAGTGAAGGTGATGACATCAGCCTGAACTGGATTTGAACTGGAGGCGAAAAGTAATTGACTTAATCCATTGCATCACCCAGTTTCCCACCTATTTATTCCTGTATCTGTTTTACTCCCGCTAAATAAATTCCATGGTATTTTGTTTTATTAAATAAATTATTTTTTCTTTGAAATTGCTTACAAATAAATAAATATGGTTCATTGGCTCTTCCCTTCTAACAGAAAGGCAGTAAATTAAACTCCGTGTAAATACCCTGAAAATGTCATTAGTATAATGAGGATTAAAGTGCTTGCGCAGTCCAACCTATGTGACATATTCCAATGCTAGCTTTTTTTTCACATTCTTTCCTCCTTCCCTGAAGGCATTGACTCCTTGCTGTCCCGTGGGCTCTGGGTGGCATCAGCTGCTTTGTCCAAGGCACCATTTTTAATTCGTGAGCCTCAACAATAAATGCTTTTGGGCAGTGCCACCATGGGAAGCATC